>JASFXZ010000080.1:0-704345 GCA_032209605.1 Mactromeris polynyma
CTGGGTTGCCTCTTTGAATTAAATTGTTCTTGGATAATTGCCATAATTGCTATTCTTGTGTTTTAATTTTTCAGAGACACTCTCAGTCTCCCTTTTATTACCCTCCAATAAAAAGGAAATGCCAGATGTATTGCCTCTGCAAAAAACCAAACGATGGCAGGTAAAATAATATGCATTCATTATACACTTGAAATCTCTTCAGTACATGAATGGTCTGAAATGTTCAAATAAGTTTTCTACATGCCCCCAAGATCAAAAAGTAAATGGAATTTAAATGCTAGCCCATGTAGCGTTAGTTGACATATCCTTTATGCTTGGAAAAGCAAATTTAATTATCAAAAAGACTTAAGAATAGAAAAGTATTTTTTGAAAGCATTTTATATTTATTTATTACCATAGTATTGGTATACTGCGACACATAATATGCTGAAAAATATTTTATTCAACTTCAAAAAATCTTGTACAGGCTTGAAAAGGTGTTTGACATGTTGCTTTATCATGTAAACATCTGACCTTATTTGAATATTGTCAACAGCTAAAATCAAAATCCATCAAAAGAAATGATTTTTTCTATTGCATTAACCTAACGCCATTTGATCAATGGCTATGTTATGAAAATTTTAACTAAACTACAAAATAGCATACCCACAAAAATTTCTATAAACTAAACCAATAACATGTAGCTTTGAATTAAATGTTACTTATGCTAACAAACATTTCTTACCAACCTGTTTTATGTGACATTTAATTCAGAAAATACTGGCAATGTGACCTTTGTTTGAAATGGTATCACCCAGAATGCCTCAAGCGGGACTTGGAGGATAGCCCTCATCCATTTTACTGCCCACCTTGTTTGGTAAGCATATTTTTATGATGTCTGATAAACTTCGTTTGAGTAGTTGTATAAATAACCACATCATTAAAAGTATTTTTAAAACAACATTACCACAACAGGTTAAGAGCTTGAAAAACAACTGTTACATTTTTACAGTCACCAATTTACTAGAAGTAAATACTTGTCAACATAAATTGATAGTAATATATGAAACATTATGTCAATCTCAAAGCATTATGCTAATCTATAAAATGTTCAAGACTTAAATTATGTTATGTATTCATTTTATAAATCAAATTATAGCATTATTTAATGAATGTTTTGTATTAACTTACTTTATTTGGTTATGCCATTGACATCATTATATTTTCAAAGGAAATACCTTTTTTAAAGTCTTCAACAGGTAATGAAATAAGAAAACCTACTAGTATGACAATGAGTTTAAATTCTGACATGATGGAATTAACAATGAAGGCTGTAAAACAATAAGTTATTTGATGGCTCTTTTTCAGTTTTTGTAAATGGTCATTTAGATAAATTTAATGTTTTTCACCAGGAAGGCCATGTTAGTAGTTGGTCCGTGACGGGGACAGATGTGGCATCAGATAGTGAGGAGTGTAGTGGCGATGTTGATATGTTTGAAGATGGAGAACAGGTAAATAAACTGGATGAGAAGAACTATACTTGTACATTAGCAATAAAGTCACTAGGTTGAGTCATTTATTTGTGCCATGTATTGTATATGAAATGTTAAATATAATAACGTTTCTGCTGCTTATATGATATATTAGCTTAAAATAACTATGAATATGTAACATGTAAATTTCATTTGTCATCTTTTGAGCATATGGTTAGAAATAAATGATTAACCCAGTATCAACATAAGCAATGAGACTACATTTGTTTTAGGCTGATGCAAGGATCCACACAGTAACTGTACTAGAAGAGGTAATGGAAATGTAGTTTATTTTGACGATGGTAATGGGTATTTGTTTCCTTTGTTGGTCTGTCAATCCATACAGGTATATGTATAGTTTTGTTGTGCAGAACAATAGGCATTTTATATATTCCATTCTTGGTGGTGCTTAAGGGGTACAGTCAGTTGTTTGTAGGATGTGAACAAAGGAAACCCCATTATTTACCAGTACCAATTTAATGACTTTGGTGTGTCACAGCCTTGGATTGAACCCACTACCTCTCACACTCAAAGCGTATGCTCTACCACTAGGCTCAAGATGCTGACAATTAAGGATTAAATGAAAAGATGAGTCCAATGCAGGTCAATCATTGTCATCAAACATAATACTTTACTGTTAACCTTAATGATGATACTTGTATTTTACTTGTATATTTTTTTTGTAAATTAACTAGCAGTTATTAAATTGTTATACATCTGTTTGTAGATGAAGGAAGCGTACAAAAGATGTATGGAGATTACAACATCAGTTACTAATAAAAGGTATGTATTGAGATGACAAACTCTGTTAGAATTTTACTTCTGTATACGTGGTTTAGTTTAGTTAAGTAAATTCACTAACTATTTCTCCAGCATTAATTTAGTCAAACAAAGAACTGATCATAGAAGAAAAAAATACTTCTATGGGAATAACTTTTTAAACCAATTACAATTACAAGTGAGATCAAATACCGAACCTGTCCAATGGACAGCATTGTATATATCGAATCCCTGTTAACACACACCATCAATATAAAACTCAAACTATGTCCAAACATTCAGAGCTTTGCAGATATTGTTCTTTTAAAAATGTTTTACTTTACTTTGAAATATAGCAAGCTGCCTTGGCTAAATCGCCATATACAGTTCAGCAAGGGAATGTTTTTTCCACAACTTCAAGGTTTTGGCTTGGGAACCTTTACCAGCAAGGTAAGTTTTCAAGATTAAACCTTACAGTGTACTGCTACCTCATAGTTAAAAGCATATGTTCATTTGAAAGTTTGTTGTTGCACACATTGTAAATGATCAGCTGCAGATGGCAGATGTTATTATTTGAATGTTCACCCATATTACATATAAATCTTGAAAGAACATTGATCTGTACTATTTATTGAGAAGCACAAGCAACAAACATTGACATTCCTTTAATGTTATCTGTTATCAAATACATGTCTTACTTGTATTAAAAATTTACTCGATAGTCAAGTTATACTACATTAAGTAAGGTACTAATAAAATGTAATAATCTCATAATTCATCATTTGATTTCTTTGTTTTTGAATGCTATGTGTTTCTCCAACCAACTGTTGTGTTTGTTTTGCGCTTCAGTGTATCAAAATGAAAGTGAAAGTCAATAACATTCAATGAGAAACTGTGCTGTAAACATTTTGGATACTGAATTACGGTTGAATATTTTCTTCAAAATTTAAAAGAAAAAATTAATGTGCCTGTTATCTCATGTCAGATATTCTTGCGATTGTTTGCAATTACTGATCAATTTAAAGATCACTTACTGATCATTTTATTTTTATGCTGTATATTTTTTTTGTATATTTATTTTTAGGCAATGTTAGTGGTACAACAGAATTTGAAAAAGCATTTCCTAAAGAAAATCAGGTAAATTGAGATTAAACATGATAATATACATTCAACTTTATTACATGTAATGATGATTTATCACTTATCACAAGAACAAGAGTAATGTTATATTTTTGGAGGGTTGGGGTTTTGTGTTAGGTACATGACATCTTCTCATGAACTATTGAACTAATTTTCAATTCAACTAGCTCGTCATCTTCAGAGGTATCTAGTTGGCTATGTGTGTCATTGGGTCCAAAGTATACTAGGCAAAACAGCATACAAATACTTTTTAAACTGAGATATTTTCGTCAAATATTAACGTATAAACTTCTAGATTAACAGACAAATTTTGGCTCTCTCAGTTTATTCAATTTGAGAAAGAATTGAATAGATATTATGAACACAAGAAGTTTTTACAAGTATGTGTTTGATTGTTGTTGTTTTTCAGCCTGTTCAGCATAAGGTGTTCATGCAGCGTTGCAAATGTTGAATTGCAGAAAATCTTTGAAGAAGACAATCAGTAGGTTTTTCAGTAATATTTGTAAATGTTAACTTTTTTATGCTCCCCAGTCACCACTTTGTCCCGCCTTTATCCGTCTGTCCCACCTTATACATACATAAACTTCATACAAAAACTACCTTAGTAAAAAATCTATTTTATTCATTCTTTAAAGATGTATCCGGGAGTTGCCAGTGCGCAACTATTCTGCGCATACACCTTTCCGTTATTTGTTGTTTTTCCACGTCGAGAAAAATCAATGAACGGTAAACCAAGAGTAACTTCTCTTAAACGCATTATTGAAAATGTTTGTAACTATTTTCAGAGAAAGTAGAAAGCATAAATTATAACTTTGATATAATGTTCATAAACATTACATTCTAGCGTTCTGGACTTTGGTTCATATACAACATTTAGCAAAATAAGTCTAACAGCCAAGATGCCTTTTATAGACAGATTACCATAAAGTGTCATTGTTTTGGCTGCATACACTGTAAATTAACAACATACATGCTTTGGAGTAGTTTAATTTTTAATATGTATGTACAAAAAAAGTATTTTACTATATAGGGTACATAACTAAATTTTCAGCATTTTTCCTTTGCATTCATTGTAACTATCATTTCGGTATAATGTTTATATTTTTCAGTTTAGTGAATGAGTACCTGACAGAAGTGTTGGTTAAGGAAGCCCTTGTGGCAGTTTTAATGAAGGTATGTAAAAATGAATTCAACATGATATCTTTATCTCAATGATTATAAGCGAACAATAAAGTCCGTCCAGAATCTAATAAAAATAAAAAATTACATCATTGCAAATATCTGAATTTAGAAAATAAACTTAGTTTTACATTATTTACTAGATTTAACCCTAGCTTCAATGTAAAGCACATAGTAAGATACAGATGAAGTCCTTCATTCAGAGGTTATGAAGTTTCCTCAAGTTGTTTGCTCAATCTCAAAGAATATCAATGAAGATACACTTAGAATCAAATCTGAATATGAATTAAAACGTTTATGCCTAATTTTTCTATAAGCTTTAAACAAAATACCCAAAATATCACATATTTAGAATACACAAAGGAACATTTATTTGTGTTTGAAATAAATAAGTTAAACTCTTTTCAAAACTTTTTATAAGTTGGCATTCCTTTCTCGACAGACTGTATGCCAATGATCCTCTACATGCACTCAATGCTAAACTGATACCTCAATCATTCCTATCAACTTACTGTTGGTTTATTGTTGTGAAATAAATAATTTTAAAAGGCCCCACAAAGATTTTGTGGGTACCCTATAGTTATCACCCTATCATCCTTCTGTCTGTCTGCCGTCCTTATTTTTCATGTTTTTTCTTAATAACCGAAACTTTAAAAATGAGGTCCAACAACATTACGCTTCTTTATGACAAGTAACGTTACTCTGCCTACAATATTGTAAGAATTATGGCACTTTGAAAAATTACAATTTTCTCTTTTTCTCTTCATAACTTCAAAACTCAATACAGAGACTTACAGTAGTGACGATACAACCTCACTAATGCTTTTAAACTATTCTCAAAAATATGTCCCCCCCTTTCAAATTGCTATTATGGCGCCCTGATCACAACTGTGATATTTCTAGTGGTACAGGTCACTACAGAGACCACACTCTTGTTTCTGGAAAAACTTTTCATACAGAACTAATCATTTCCTCGAGGCACTGGTGTTTGATAAAATAATGATGATTTTAATTAAGACAGTTATTGTGCTAATAAAATAAAAATGTTCCACATTTTACACTTATCATAAACATATATTTGTCAGGATGAAAAAAGCAAATATCCTAATTAATTTCAAAGGAAACATATGAATATCATCATCAATTTAATTATGTCAAACTTATTTCAGGTTGAGAAGTGTAATTACACTGAAGCATTTTCACTTCTGTCTTCAGCAGAAGACAAGAAAATATTAAATGCCATGAAGAAAGGGATTCAAATAAGTATGAGTTATTTAGAATTACAGCCAAATTTATTTTAAAAGAGAAATTTTATTGTGTAATGCATGTCATGCTTAACAATTTATGGAAATAGATTAAATGTCATTCAATGTGAGAAACTGAGATCTGATGCTTTTTTCATTGGCTAAAAATGTCTGCAATATATGCAACTGTATGTTCAATTGCATGATTTTGTTAATATATAAAATATCACTAAATAAAATCCATAAGGGATCATTTAAACACAGTAAACAACTTGTAATTAAAAGAGTGAATTTTTTGTCATAAAATATCAGTTTTCATTTAATGTTACTTTAGGATTAAAAATACATAACTTCTTAAAATAAAGAGCATATTTTCTAAAAGTTTTAATATTATGAAATATTGCCATGCATAAGTTAACCTTCAAACATGAGTGTTCATAATTAAATGCAAAAGGATAACAATATAGACATTTTAACCAGTGTGACTGTAAACTCACACCAGCAATGCTTTCTGTCTAGTTTTAATCAAAGAATATATAATTTATTCTAACATGACCAACGAATTTGCCTATATAGACAAAGAACAAAAGGCGTTGTATACGAGCCCGGTATACTATGGCAGTGACGTCACGTCGTGCATGTATTCCATTTATGACGTCATAGACGTAAACAAGTAAAGTAACTACATACTCTGGCAAAGTAGTGCTCTCTTAAGATGTAACTACATACTAAATCATGTTAGAATCGAAATGGAATATGACTTAGCGTTTTATACGAGCTCTTATACAACGTGTTGTCGTTCTGACGCGTTGATATTAACCACTCAGGCCTACGGCCTTCGTGGTTAATTCCTGGGTCAAAACTCCAAGCCATTGTATAAGAGCTCGTATACAACGCTAACTCATATTTCATTTCTTAATTAATTTTCAGGTGCAGAAAGAAGCAAGAACAAACAAGCGTCCTTGATTTAAAGTAAAACTTTGTTGAAGAGCATCGATAATACGTCAACATAACACATTCAATCCGTTTATATGCATCTGTTTTTGCATATAAAAGTTTATTTTCACTTTGTAAGTTATATAAAAGGAATATTACTGCTGTGTATTGATAGGTTAGGCTGTTATGCCATCGTTGCTTGTGTAAATCACGCTCGACTTAGCGGTCTCATGAAATACAGTATTTAACTATAACCGGAAACTTGGGTCTATTCGGCCTGGTGTATAAAAATCAGTATGTAAAAAGAAAGTGAATATTTTGTTATAGTACCAGTATTATATATTGTTGCATATTATGTAGATAATCATGATGAATGTTTTGTAAATACAGTATTTAACTATTACGCAGAAACTTGGGTCTATTCAGCCTGGTGTATAAAAATCAGTATGTAAAAAGAAAGTGAATATTTTGTTATAGTACCAGTATTATATATTGTTGCATATTATGTAGATAATCATGATGTATGTTTTGTATGTAATATGTTTAATCTCATCTGGTCGTACTAAATTCTGCGTACAGCAGGATATGCTTTATTTCGTTTTCGCCTTAAGCATGTTCATATGTTCTGTTCACAGTGTTGTAAAAGCTTATATATGACAATTCTGCTTGAATTTCGCTTTCGTTAAGTTTTGTGTGTCAATTGAAATAAGCTTTTACATGCCCAGATTTAATTAGCTATACATTGTATGTTTCTTATTATTAACATAACTCATCTTTGTATACTATTATAATTATGTACTATGTTGTTCATCGTTACCTGTACATAATCTTGTTTGTTGTAATGTATGTATTTATTATGCTCTTCAAATTATTTGGAGGAAATGAAGACATCTATCTATCTATCTTTATGTCGACAAAGTACACACAATAGATGGGATGGGGTCACACAATATGTCCTCTTTTGATAATTTGATGGTGAACATATATTTTATTTGACTATAGACAAAGCAATTTTTAGGATGTTAAAAGTTGTATGTTTTGTCAAGTGAAAGAAAATTTGCAGTCCTTATTCAAGTACATGTACATTGTAATAATCATGTTGTTGTTTTTTGTTACATACTTTTCTTAAGTCAACTGTTTTACTTTTCTCTGTTCTTATTTTCTTGCAATATATTGTTTCAGCATATGAGAAATCATTTTGTTTTGAAATAATATAAAATCTTAGGATTTTATAGTAGTTTTAGTAAGTTAATAATCCTAGAACATTTCATTTTGCTCTCAGCGTATGATCGACCATACTGATTTTTTTTAACTTGAGGTTAGATTTTTTTATTTTTCACATAATGCTTGTTTAGTGTGTGCGTTTATAAAAATTGCCAAAGCAACAACATTTGAAGATATGTGTATTACACTTCCACTACCTTAACAGATGAATGCTTAATAAAAAGGTGAAACTGACAGTATTACTATCAAATGTGAAAAGTTGAGCATGCTTTCTATGGACAGCTTTTGGTGTATCATAAAATTGTGCAGTGCTTGTTATTAATTCAGCATTCACTGTTTGATAGATTTTACTTCAACCTTTTCTTTTCTAGATGTGAAAAATATTTTTGGGCTCTTTAGCCCTTTTTATTCATTCTGGTCTAGACTTTAGAGGAACATCCTTTTATTATTTTCTTGTTCTTTTACACAAGTATTATTGCAAACTTTTATCTCACATGTTCAAAATAGACATACTAAGAAAAATAATAATAATAGAAAATGAAACAAATCTCTTGTCTTGTTTGTACTTATATACCTTGTTGCTTGTATGTCTGCCTCTAGTGGATGAACATCTGCTTCTAGTGTGAGGGGTCCAAGGTTAATTCCCCTGCCGCATCATACCAAAGTCATAAACAAGGTACTGGTAAATATCCCTTGCTTGACAATCAGCAAATATAGTTCCATGTATCTACTGGTTTGCTTGGTGTAAGGATTATGTGACTGGGTAGTGTCCATAAGATCATTTTTCAAATACCATGTATTAAACACTGATCCACTTCCAAATACCATATACTGTGAAATTATTTAATTTCGCTGGCACTATATTATAGGAAACACTGATAAAGACATTTCCCAGTGGTCTTAAAATCGCGCATTTCAAATTTCATTCACAGATGTTACTGCTAAATCACTTTTTGCGGTATCTTAAATTGGGCATAAGTATTAGCGCTAACTACGCAAAAAATAAACCTCTACAAACTATTAATGGTTCCACAGTAGACAAAGATGTTGATCAACTTTCTGTAACCATAAAGACAAAGCAATCTACTCTCTGTAACCATATAGACCAAGCGATCCACTTTCTGTTACCTTATAGACTGAGTGATCCACTTTCTATTACCATATAGACCCAGTGATCCACTTTCTGTTACCTTATTGACTGAGTGATCCACTTTCTATTACCTTATAGACCCAGTGATCCACTTTCTATTACCTTATAGACAGAGTGATCCACTTTCTATTACCATATAGACCCAGTGATCCACTTTCTATTACCTTATAGACCAAGTGATCCACTTTCTATTACCTTATAGACAGAGTGATCCACTTTCTATTACCTTATAGACCAAGTGATCCACTTTCTATTACCTTATAGACAGAGTGATCCACTTTCTATTACCATATAGACCCAGTGATCCACTTTCTATTACCTTATAGACCCAGTGATCCACTTTCTATTACCTTATAGACAGAATGATCCACTTTCTATTACCTTATAGACAGAGTGATCCACTTTCTATTACCGTATAGACCCAGTGATTCACTTTCTATTACCTTATAGACCAAGTGATCCACTTTCTGTTACCTTATAGACAGAGTGATCCACTTTCTATTACCTTATAGACAGAGTGATCCACTTTCTATTACCTTATAGACAGAGTGATCCACTTTCTATTACCTTATAGACAGATTGATCCACTTTCTATTACCATATAGACCCAGTGATCCACTTTCTATTACCTTATAGACCTAGTGATCCACTTTCTATTACCTTATAGACCCAGTGATCCACTTTCTATTACCTTATAGACAGAATGATCCACTTTCTATTACCTTATAGACAGAGTGATCCACTTTCTATTACCGTATAGACCCAGTGATTCACTTTCTATTACCTTATAGACCAAGTGATCCACTTTCTGTTACCTTATAGACAGAGTGATCCACTTTCTATTACCTTATAGACCAGTGATCCACTTTCTATTACCTTATAGACTGAGTGATCCACTTTCTATTACCTTATAGACCAGTGATCCAATTTCTATTACCTTATAGACCTAGTGATCCACTTTCTATTACCTTATAGACAGAGTGATCCACTTTCTGTTACCTTATAGACAGAGTGATCCACTTTCTATTACCTTATAGACCTAGTGATCCACTTTCTATTACCTTATAGACCCAGTGATCCACTTTCTATTACCTTATAGACCTAGTGATCCACTTTCTATTACCTTATAGACCCAGTGATCCACTTTCTGTTACCTTATAGACAGAGTGATCCACTTTCTATTACCTTATAGACAGAGTGATCCACTTTCTATTACCATATAGACCCAGTGATCCACTTTCTATTACCATATAGACCCAGTGATCCACTTTCTGTTACCTTATAGACAGAGTGATCCACTTTCTATTACCTTATAGACCCAGTGATCCACTTTCTGTTACCTTATAGACAGAGTGATCTACTTTCTATTACCTTATAGACCCAGTGATCCACTTTCTGTTACCTTATAGACCCAGTGATCCACTTTCTATTACCTTATAGACTGACTGATCCACTTTCTGTTACCTTATAGACCCAGTGATCCACTTTCTATTACCTTATAGACAGAGTGATCCACTTTCTGTTACCTTATAGACAGAGTGATCCACTTTCTATTACCTTATAGACAGAGTGATCCACTTTCTGTTACCTTATAGACAGAGTGATCCACTTTCTATTACCTTATAGACCTAGTGATCCACTTTCTATTACCATATAGACCCAGTGATCCACTTTCCGTTACCTTATAGATAGAGTGATCCACTTTCTATTACCTTATAGACCCAGTGATCCACTTTCTGTTACCTTATTGACTGAGTGATCCACTTTCAATTACCATATAGACCAGTGATCCACTTTCTGTTACCTTATAGACAGAGTGATCCACTTTCTGTGACCTTATAGACAGAGTGATCCACTTTCTATTACCATATAGACCCAGTGATCCACTTTCTGTTACCTTATAGACAGAGTGATCCACTTTCTATAACCTTATAGACCCAGTGATCCACTTTCTGTTACCTTATAGACAGAGTGATCCACTTTCAATTACCATATAGACCAGTGATCCACTTTCTGTTACCATATAGACCCAGTGATCCACTTTCCGTTACCTTATAGATAGAGTGATCCACTTTCTATTACCTTATAGACAGAGTGATCCACTTTCTGTTACCTTATAGACAGAGTGATCCACTTTCAATTACCATATAGACCAGTGATCCACTTTCTGTTACCTTATAGACAGAGTGATCCACTTCCAATTACCTTATAGACCAGTGATCCACTTTCTGTTACCTTAGACTTTGTTATCCAGAGTATGTTACCAAATATACCCAGTGGTCAACTTACTGATACATGTACCAGATAAAAGGATGCTTTTTTATTAAATTAACATCACGGAATAGCTTTAACTTAAATAATGTTAATTTAAAATAATCAAACAGTCATTCAGTATGTCTCAGCCAATCGTGTACTTCCCCATGAGGTGATCCACTTCCAGTTACCTTTTACGTATTATATACTGCGTAAGAAATTAGACAAATTACGACCTAAACAAACACTTTATTATAAAAATAATATTTTATGAGTGTTATTATGCGTTGATAAACGAGTAGTAAAGTTTTTTGAGTCTCAGTAAATTTTACGACATTGATCCACAAATCGATACCTTTTAGACAACCGTGATCCAGAAAACGATCCTATATAGACGCGACCGAATGGATCGCGTGAAATTAAATGCGCATGCGTATTATTCTCTGTAAAGTGTAAACCACGGACCTACATCCCTCAGCAAGAATAAGGAAAGAAAACACGGTCCTATGTGATCGATTTCTTTGATTTATTGACATATTCGAAAGATGGTTGTGCAAAAGATTATGCTTATATATTTTCTAGATATGTAAATTGATTTGGAAAATATATCAGAAGCAAGGGGCGATATTAGTATACAATGCACAACGGCAGACCTCAATGCTATCGGCTCAAAATGCGGTGCCATCCGTATTTCATGGAATTTGAAGAATTTGAAAGTTAACCATTGTAAAATAAAAATTGGGCTCACTAAACAAAAGTAGTCTTATATATACGACACGCTTAGAACTGTGATGAACACGTTAAATTGTAGAATTCTTAGTAGGACTATTTCTGTTATAATAATTATATCGGAAGTTTCACGTTCAACTGAGACAAAAATATGCAGGACCGAGATAGGAATTTAAAGACATTTTTTTTTTTATAAATACTGAACAACTGAAACTGATTATGTTATATGCATACGTTCTTCTGTAGTCGAGTAGGGTTTGACTCAGATTACGCGATCGACATTTTTTTCTATTGTTTTTTACATTATTAGTCTTAAACTTTGACAGTTTTGTTTCATTTGGACTAAAAATATATATTTAAGTTACTGTATATTTCCAGTATTTCATTTAGTTTATCCAGTCGCCCATACTAAAGCCATCATGGATTTTCGTTAAAAACATAATCCTTAAATCTAGGAAAATTGTTCCAATTATTTTACCACTATCAATATATTTGATCGTAGAATCAATTAACCTATTCAATGCTGTATTGCATAAATGATTGCCAGATAGCCTTTTGTGTAGGTCGGAGGCTATAATATTATGTCTCTCAAATATTTTGAAATAGTGGATATAATCTGCGATAATTTTCGGCCAGTTCCCAACTTCTTTTCTGATTTAAAAATGGGTAAAGCACGTGCCTCTTTAAGTTTATGAGGGAAAATACTACTACACTGTAATTTATGACTGATGTGACGTAAGGAATTATAACATTGCCACAATGTTTCAAAATTTGTGGTCCGATGCCATCAAGACCTGTCGATTTGTGAGATTATTTCCTAATTCGATCCTCTTAAATGGAAATAAATCGTTTATCCCGTAATCAACAATTCATTCAGGAGAAATAAACAACAAAACACTGTCATGAATTTAGGAATAGTCTCGCATTGTATTGTATTGAATATTCATATATGTCGTCACATCTTACACTAAAGAGAACAATGACAATACATGTACTTAAATACAATTTGATAACGTTCATTCTAATTAATACAACACTGTTCAATGTTCACGCTGATTAATACAGCACTGTTCAATGTTCACTGTAATTAATACAACACTGTTCAACGTTCACTGTAATTAATACAACACTGTTCAATGTTCACTCTAATTTATACAACACTGTCGAATGAAGATATAAATATAAAAAGAACACATACATGAAGTGCGAACTGTTCAAACAATGTTCCTCATTATAATGTTTCATGTAACACTTATGTCTTCTGCAGAATAGTCTCTAAATTAATAGAGTTCATTCTAATTTCATTAACACTGTCCCTGTAAAGTACATTATGTTTGCCTGCTAATATTTAAATACATGAACTTGCAATTGAAATTATTTCAGTTGTATAAAGCAAACTATTACAATTTGACATGAGTGGGTGAAAACTAACATGGGTGGGTGGGAAAGGTATCTCACAGTACGATCTATTCAACACAATGCGAAGACTTCGAATGAATTGAAAACCAGTAAACTGGGTATAAATACGCACGATTATCTCGTGCGAAATACTACACAAAACTCAACGACTGAATGATTTATTAAACCTGGGATAAATACATTAATGATTTTCACTTCAATAGTCGTTATACATGGGAAATCCAAGATTTGATAGCCTGGAGTGGCACCAAATGTATCTTTCAAATTGAAACAGAAATTTTCAAACGTAGTTGCATATGTTGTCTTGAGTGACATTATTAAATACATTGTATCAGCCCGTTTTATTAGTTAATTAACTTGTATTGATCGAGATCGTAATTTGCATGACATGACATGTATTTATCATTGTTTAATTTCGTCCATAAACCAGTTTGATTGGTTTTCAATGAGCCAAATGCAATGCAATGCACTAATTTCTGTGATATTATTTAATTAGATTTGTATGCCTCTCTATGTCATGCCACCAACACGTAGGACCACAATGGAAATAGACTTTACTCTTTTTTGTGCTATCCTAGGTGTTGGTGTGTATGGCATGGGTATTATGCACATGTCATAATTATTATTTTAATATTATTGCATGTCTTAATTATCAATGTACCATGTATACCCAACTACCGAAATATATATATATATAAGTACATGAAATTCAGGACGAAGGATGTAATCAAATATAGACCTTATATACAATGTAATCCAGTAGAGTATATTTACAGAATGACCAATGCAAAAGATAATGTACATATACAGAATTACCAATGAATTCCACTAGTGTACATATACAGAATGAACAATGCAATCCCGTAGTGTAGTTATACGGAATGACCAATGCAATCCAATAATGTATATATACGGAATGAACAATACAATCCAATAATGTACATACACAGAACGACCAATGTAATCCAGTAGTGTACATATACAGAATGACCAATGTTTTCCAGTAGTGTACATATACAGACTGGACAATACAATCCCGTAATGTACATATATAGAATAACATGTAATCCAGTAGTGTCCATATACAGAATGACCAATGCAATCCAATAATGTACATATACAATTACAAACGCAATCCAGTAGAGTGGCTTATATACAAAATGACAAATACAGTCCGGTAAAGTACTTATATAGATTGACCAATGTAGTCCAGCTGAAGTCATATGAAGATTGACCCATGTAATGCTATAGAGTTCATATACAGAATTACCAATTCATAGCAGAAGTGTACACAAACTGTGCAGACAAACGTATGTAGTCTAGTGCGGTGGGTGAAGAGGATGACTAGAGTAGACCAAAAAAGAGCGTATAGTCCGGCAGTGGGCGTTTACAGAACGACCAGTGTTACAGAACCGAGCATCTATTCCAATCAGTGGACGTATACAGACTGACCAGTGGTACCGCAATGGGCGTATTTTCCAATCAGTGGGCGTATACAGAATGACCAGTGGTACAGCAATGGGCGTATTTTCCAATCAGTGGGCGTGTACAGAATGACCAGTGGTACAGCAGTGGGCGTATAGTCCGATCATGCAGTGGGCGTATACAGAATGACCAGTGTATGGAGTAAAGTATTAGGATGGGTACCCCCCCCCCCAATCATATTTAAACCGCTCTGGTGTTTCGTCATGGACTGTTTGAAGGCGGTTCTTCTTTTCACCTATCATTAACGTTTAAAGATATATTATGATCATTTTTTTGTTCATTTGTTTGCCTAAACAATCATGAGAAATATACTTTATCTAGTTAAAACTAATATTTCGTTTCTATATGGCATACTTCTGCCACCAAGTATACATTATATAATGCTTATAATTAAAAGAGTACACACTTGGCAAGATTAAAGACTTCTTTTGAAATAAAATTAGAATGAGAAGAAACTGACAGGGCATCCCTTGCCTCCTGAGCTGTTTCTTTTTCTGCATTTAGCAGTTGATATAGTTTGTGAACATTAAAATGTAATAAGAAAATGTAATAGTTGCAACAACGTACTGTTTCAGTATATTTTGACTCTTTGGCTTGTCTCATCCATTATAGTTTGTAAATAACAACACTTGAACATAGGGAAGCAGGTCAAAACGTCCCCAAGTTAAAACGTCCCCAAGTTAAAACGTCCCCATTTTTGGTCAAAACGTCCCCACTTTAAGTCAAAACGTCCCCAGTCCAAAATTCAATTGACCAAAACGTCCCCACTTTTGGTCAAAACGACCCCACTTTGGGTCAAAACGTCCCCACTTTTGGTCAAAACGTCCCCACTTTTATGTGTGATAAATAAGATAAGCAAATACTATGTAATATGTTTACTAGTTTTTAATTTTACTCATACAGTAAAACAACAATTACCACATAATAATAATAATAGGTAATGTTAAAAGAATGTGTATACACCAATTGATATACACTGCACGTTTACCAGTTCACTTTATTCACTATATTCATGGATACACTGCATGTACACTAGTTAACTTTATTCAATAAATTCACTCTGTCTCCTCTGGTCTGGTGAGTCTGTGTTCATAAACAGTTGAAACTTTCTTTAAAAGTCCAGTCGTCGAAAGACTTCCATCTCTGTAGCTGAAGTGATATATATTTAAATTACAGTTTTTATAACGTAAATTTATACCGTAAATCTGGCAGTAGAGATGTATATTTGACGTATGTATGTACACAAATCAATTGCGTAACATCAATGCATGTGTTATTTAATATTACAATTGAAGTATGTTCTACTAATCTATTAAGTTCTTGATTAGATGTTATACTTATAATGCTGTTTTTATTCATATTGTATCACTGTCGTTTGCCATGTGTATTTGTAATATTTTGTTTGACTATGTTGTATGTATAAATGTACATGTACTTACTCTCATAGAGTATGTAAATATTATTATTGTAAATTGTATATATTGGATGATAAGTATTATACTTAAATCCAGATATTAATAAATCATTCTGTTCTGTTCTGTTAATAATTGCCAAAATAATTTAAGAGGAAATAATTAATTATAACATTCGTAATCATGCAGGATGGATAAGTGATTAAACATTCTTATTGTTAATTTGAAAAAATATCAGTAATTACTGCTTGCTACGCTGTTGAAGTTATGTTGAGTCAACGGTTCTACTATATTACAAGTTTTCTAATTTTAGCGTGAGGTCGACTAAAATAGTTGGGAGAATATTAACTTTTTGCACGTGAAAGTTGAGAATTTCATCGTTTGCCATTAATGACACACGGTATCGAAAAATTCATTAATGATAATTTATATCTGTAGAGGAAAAAACAAAGCTAAACCAATATACTGTAGTAAGAGTAAAAAGAAAAACTTGTGTATATTGTCTTTGCAATAATTAATTAGGAAAAGTGGAAAAATATGAAGTTACATTATATCGGATATGTGACTTAAATATGTACATACACAGAAAGAGAAGGTAAGCATGTTATGTTTAACAGTGTGATTAAATCATTTTTAACAGATAACTTACCTGTATTACACGTCCGATGATTCCACAAACCACACGAATCACATTTAACTCCATGCTGCCTTTCTCGCACTTTAAGACGACACGTAATACAGATTTCAGACATAATAAATTGACAAAAAGAAAACTCTAAAATAACAATGAAAAATCCTCACACAATATAATCTTAAATTCTAAAATCACTTTAACAATGAAATATCCTCACACAATATAATTTTTAAATCTTAAATCACTTTAACAATGAAATATCCTCACACAATATAAATTTACCAGAACAGAACATATGCACAGTCTAATAACTTGTTCATAGAACTATAATCATGGTGTATTTTTTATTCCTTAAGTATACGAAATGGACAACAGTTTGGATTTTAATTATCACATTTACGAAAACTCAGTACCTACACTTCTTTATTTGTCCAGAGATCACAGGAACTTCAAAAGCGAAAACCGCCCTTTTCACGTCACCGCTTTCGCGTGCATGCAATTAAACGGTAAAATTACCGACTAATTACGGGTATTCGCATTAATTATAATTTTGATTAGTTAATTTAGCACACTTATCAATCAACACTTTATGCCAAACTTATGTAATGACCGCTTTTCAATGATGATGTTTTTTAAGTGCAAACTGACAACATTTTAGTCATTTCCTTCAACATAATTGTAAAGCAAACAGAGTTTGCACACATTTAAACATAATTGATTGTTAATTTTGCAAACAAATATTTCAGGAAATTTGAAAAAATACATTTCAAAATAAGAAATAAAATATCAATTAGTACTAAGAATCGTAGTTCCATTTAGCATGTTGAAACCAAATAATCCCTACCAAGTTAACATATAAGTTCTTCCCTTAATATATAATTTATCATTTTCGTATATTTTACTGTATGAGTAAAAGTAAATAAAACTAGTAAACATATTACATGTACATAGTATTTGCTTATCGTATTTATCACACATAAAAGTGGAAATAAATGGGGACGTTTTGACCAAAAGTGGGGACGTTTTGACCCAAAATGGGGTCGTTTTGACCAAAAGTGGGGACGTTTTGACCAAAAGTGGGGACGTTTTGGTCAATTGAATTTTGGACTGGGGACGTTTTGACCAAAAGTGGGGACGTTTTAACTTGGGGACGTTTTAACTTGGGGACGTTATGACTGTAAACCGAACATAGCCTACAGCAACGGGAGACGACCGTTAAGAACTGTTCAATGCGTACGTACGGAGAATTAATGTCTACCGCAAGATTGTTCAGCACTTTGACAATTGTATTCTTTGACATCCTTCGTTGTCAAGTATAAGCGTTTAGATTGAGTCTTAATCATGGGTGGAAGTAAACGGGACAAGAGAGATAGAGGTGAATTCATTATTCGTTTTATTCTCGCTAATTCTTACTTTTTCAATATTTCGGATACATTCTTATTTCGGATACTCCATTTTTGTGTTAGCGAGGCACTTCGATTCTTTGCTGTTAAGACCTATACCTTAGATAAATTTGCGTCGTAAATTTGAGAAAACTTTTGGGAATTTTCATAGTTAAAAGAACAGGCTTTTCATATCTAAATTTTATATTAATTAACAAGCATTCTAATCTACATTTCTTATATCAACTGTCTAAAGTAAATCAAGAGGAAAAAGTGTGCCCGATGTGGCGCATGAATCCATGATCCCCTATAGACTAGTTTGGCGCTTTACCGACTGAGCTAACCGGGCGGCCGTCTAACCCCACACCACTACATGTCAAATTGACACACAAAATGTCCACAAACATTTATGACAATAATTCCGATTGTGAAAAAACATGTATTTGTCTTTGGGATGGGTCAGATAGTCGGACACAAGGGAACTATAGAAAAAGGCCTGATAATGGACTAAATGCACTGGACATGGGTTTGTTTATTATTTAGCATAAATTTCAGTTAAGATGTTCATCTTCGGAAACACATGCAACTCAGTCATTACTTCAGACTAGACGGTAGACCCCAAACATTTTTGTTCTTTCTGAGTTTCTCCGATATATTTGTAAGATATTTTAATAGGGTTGAGACAATTAATTGATCCATCGATGCATCATGATACAAGCACTCCCAATACAGGTGTTGATAGTTTTTTGAAAAAAGTTAATGTATTGAAATCAATTTGATCCGCAATTTTTATTTATTGAATAATGAAAAAATGTTAACACTCATGAATCTAGTGTCAATGTTTTTCGCAAGTTTTGAATTTGTTAATCCAATGTTCTTCTGTAAAATTGCCGGAGAACTCATAACTACGAGGTGTGTCCAAAAAGTTCATGGACAACTTTGATTTTAAGAAAAATAACGCAGGTAACAAAAAGATAAATATATATCTTTAATCACGAACCATTTGTGAATGTGATACGTTATTAAAAAAACTGTGCAGTTATATGAAACAATAACAAAATAATGCAAGATTCACAATGACCACTGTAGGATATGCGGCACACGTCGCAACGTCACATTGACGTTAACGTCACGATTCACTCATAACTTTTCAGAATAGATGCCTTCGTGTTAAATGTTTAGAGAAATTTAGGGACCCAGCAAGTGCACCATTTGTTCATTCCAAGGCAGGATTTAAGGCCTTTTCTTAACATTTCCTTACCATTCATGCTTAAAAGTGTTATTTTGTTATTCTTTATCATATAGCGTGATACATATATACATATACATGTATAGTGTTATGTCTGAAGTGCTTGGCAAGAAATGAGTGCCTGTCAATGCTACCACATACACATTTAGAACTAGGTGGCAAACTGTGAAAAGGGAAGCTACTCTAAGGCTGAAAAAAACTATAATTTAAAAAATATGTGGTAAAAATATTTTGTGTATTTAACAGACGAAGGAAGAAAATCCAAAAAGCACAAGTCAGACGTAGATTTGGAACAATATGATGTGGATGAAGATAGTCAGGATGTTGAAGGAGGAGGTAATGTTTGATGTACTGTGCTGTGTAAATAGTGTTTGATGACATACATTGTCTTGATTGACTACATCAGCCCTTTCTATGGCAAATTTCGGGCCGATATTGGGCCCCATTCCCTAAAGAATAAAGTATATATTTTCCCCCTACATAAAAAGAAAATTCCCCTCAGTAAAATTATTAAAAAATTGGTGATTCATGATGCAAATTTCCCCTATCAAAAGGACTTTGTCTGCTTGAAGTTGCCTTTGATTCAGGAAAAAACAAATCGAGATAAGAAAATTGTTTGATAATGACTTGTTCTTTTGAAATTGATTTTGTGTTACTGTTTAGTATCTTGCATCATTAATTAAGGAATGAAAAACAATTATAATGTTAAGATTTTTGTTCATTTAATGTATGTGATGCATTATGAATTGACACAGAGAAAAATATTTTTATAAATCAGTGATGTTATGTATCACTTATTAGGATTGAAATTATTGCAGGTGTATTCTGTTTTTTGACATTTCCAGTATTAATAACAAAAAGTTTCAGCAAATATGGTTCAAGGCATATATCTATTTAAAATTTCAGGCATACCTGATGCCTGCACACTGCAAGTGGATGAAACTACATCAAAAGAAGATGAGTTTGGTGCTAAAGATTACAGAAAAATATTAGATCTGAAATTGGACCACATTTCTCGACCATTGTGGGTGGTAAGTTTTGAGCCAGTTATGACTTACATTGTGAAGTTTACGCCTGAAACGATGCTGTATGGGCAAAGTTGAATGTGTAGCTTAGTTTCCTTTAAATCGTTAGACTTCCTAAATTGAGAACTGTTGTTTCTGGGAAACATTCCTATTTCACAGATTTTGTTTTTCAGAAATATTTTTCTTAATACATCACTCAGAAAAAAGTAATTAATATTAATTATGTACTTGATGCAATGATGATACATGTATATCCATATGTTCTGAAGCAGTTATATGGTAGCTGGAATACATCACAATGTGTGTGTTTTTATTTGATGTATTTTGTCTCTGTAATAGCTTTATTACAAAATGGGAATACATGATTATATGTTTTTGTTTTTAAGGCTCCAGATGGACATATATTTCTGGAAGCATTTTCTCCTGTATACAAGCATGCACATGATTTCCTGATTGCTATCTCTGAGGTTAGTATATAGTAGTATATTTACTCAAAGACTTTACCCATAAATGAAACTGATATTAGTATGGTTTAAACTTGATTTTATTGACTTCAACCTTGTATATCTAATCTTTAGTGCCTAGTCTTCCTGTGAGCTCAGTCAGTAGACTGCTTGACCTCCAATCTTTAGATGGTAGGTTGGAACCCCATGAGATGTGTATTACATAATCTTTGATAATTTGTCTGAAAGATAATACATCCAAAGTCACTTGTGTTCCACCTTTGAATTGTGGGGATAAGTTATCAGTTACTTGCAGTGTTTATTACTGGTTGGTAACCCATGAACACTGGTTAGGTCAGCTGACAACCACACATAATTGAAATACTGTTTTAAAAGGCATAAAACTCCAACATACATAGATTAGCATCCTATCTGCTTTATGACATCTGAAATTTGATAATCTTTGTCCTTGAAAAACATTGATAATCTTTGTTCTTGAAGAAACATTCAGGATTGATCTTCGTTTGTACCTATATCCATTGAACATTGGTGCATTGAAATAATAATGTCTTTATTGTTTTTCAGCCTGTGTGTAGACCTAGTCATATTCATGAATATAAACTGACAGCATATTCCTTGTATGCTGCAGTTTCTGTAGGCTTGGAAACAAAGGATATTATAGAGTATCTGAGACGTTTGTGTAAAACTACCTTACCTACAGGAATAGAAGAATTTATAAAAGTATGTTTTTAATTTCTGTTTTTATGTTGTCAATAATATAATTTTTACCCTATATCATTTTCTAGCCAAGAATTATATGGCAGTAACATTCCTTCATGCTGATCAAAAGATAAACTAATATTTGTATAATGAATTGACTATTCGCTAAAAATGGTGTTTATATGACGTGTTACAGTTTTACTTGCTTCACCAAATTTATCTGACTTCCAAAAATCTCAGGTTAAATCAATAGGTTTGAAAAAAATCAAGGCCAACAAAATATTTGTTTGTAGTAAATAAAGCAGTTTTTCTGAAAGTATGTGGCTTTTACTGTGTTTGGTATTATTTGTTATAACTTGTCTTTCTAGTCTGGTGCTAGTTTTCAAAGGTGGCGGTCAGATTAATAGATAATAATTTGACAAATGTATGCACTTTCATTGTATAAATTGGCTATTTTGAGGCAATTTGGGCAAGTAACAGTAGACAGATTGGAGTTTTAATAGGCAATGACCGTATGACACCTACTGGGAGTAGTTGTGGTATGTTGCTGAAACAAGCAGTTATGATGTTATTTGTTTGGATATTTTTCAGTTGTGTACTCTCAGTTATGGGAAAGTGAAGCTGGTATTGAAACATAACAAGTACTACGTTGAAAGTCAGCATGCTGTAAGTATTATACTGTAATATTTTTTGTGACTGTCAGAGTCTCATTTTTTTCTAATCGACACAAATTCATTTCAATGGGATTTGAAAATTATTATTATGGAGATTAAGTTCAAGGTCGGATAAAATTACTTGCTGTATGCAAAACATGTGACTATTTTGTGCAGCATGGATTTAAAACAGGGGTAAATATCAGTAGATTTTGTGAAGTTTAGTGCTCATGAATTCAGAATGATCTACAGTATTCAACATATGGAATTATAGTCGGTGTAAATATATTCCATTTTATTCCTTGTATTTCAATGCCTTAAATTAAAGAGTCCATTTTCACTGTTTTGCTCTTTATTCATCTTCAATATTAACACCACCTCAATAAGAAGCCCAGTTTGCAAAGATCCCAAGGGTGGTCTTATTATTGATGTTTTACTGTATATATTTATATATATAATTATACATTGTGTATGATGACTGTGAATATTTATCACTGTATAGGAAGTGGTACAGAAACTACTAAAGGATCCGGTGATTCAGGAGTGTAGATATCGTCCAGAGGTAGCTGAGGGAGACAGTACTGATGGTATACAAGAGAGCGTCACCAAACCTACATCCATACAGGTATACTGGTGTCATGTTTATACTGAATGTGTTCATATTCCAATGGTTAGATTGTACCATCCTTCGTTATGCTTGTTTTTTCCTCTATGCTTCTGTATGCCATATCTTAACATGGAATGCTAGAGGCACGGACATTCCAACATTTTGATGAGCACAATATCAAGAATTTGTTGACACTTTGGCATTCAATAGCATATCAATTTACTACAAGAAGTGAAAATGTAATTCATGAAGTCTCTCATTGAGCGGGGTTTGATCATAAACTGCACAGTCACTGAACTTGACAACAGTACTGGTGAGTAATACAGGACGCGGTCATTGAGAGTGTTTAGGATTAGTATAAGTTGTAAAAACTTGTTTTTCTCTCTTTGTAAAATAATATGGTTAAAACTCATTTATGATTATTTGTCCATGCATTTAGAACGAACCAAGATGAGTGAATATGCTTTATAATCTACAGTTTAACAAGCCAGTTACAAACGGAAGCTCATCATTACCTGGTACAAGTACTGACCCACAAGCCGGACCGTCTGGTGATGATGGAGGGACGTCGGGTAACACGGATACTGTACCAACAGATATATTTGATTACTATGATAAAATGGACAACGATGAAGAAGAAGGAGAGGACTTGAAAACCGTATCATTTGAAGTCAAACAGGATCGTATTGAAGACATTCAGAAAAGGTGTGTGTAGAACATTTATGTAGTCACTGTTTGTATTATTCTGTGATATTGAAACTGTCTATGACTTTAATTTGTGCTCTGAACTTAAGTTTTGTCTCAGACCGATGTATGTAACCATTTGTTATACTGCATAATCAACAACTAACTCAGTAGTGATGTTGTACCAGTGGTATCATCATAAAAGAACCTCGCAATAATTTTATCTCCGTTACTTTCTAAACAAGAAAACTTTTACTCATGTAGCGTTCTCCTATGTAATTGGTCTGTAGCTTATGAAACAAATAGTATTACTGTACACAACCACAACAGAAAACTAACAAATGTACAAATGCCATTTGAGTGCACAAGTTTTGCTCAATCCATGGATTCAGGTCACATGGCCCAGTGACTTCCTTAGTGATAGACACCCACACTTCATTCTGAAGTCGGTTGTTTATACATGCTTCCCAAAATTGCTGTACAGATTGCCTGATGCTTGGTCAGAGAAACTTACAAAGACATTTTATTTCACATTTACTAGTTTCGTATGCATGATGTCATGTTACCTTACCAGACTTTTGAACAAAGACCTTTCAAAAAGCTGCTGGACCTGTCCGAACAAATGGTCCTGCAATTTAGTAGTCGGTCAATAGCTATTCATAGCTAATGTTATAATATGTTTATACCAATGCCAACTTAAAATAAACATTTTGTTTGTATCTTGTATCTGTAACTTTTGTGAACCCTGTTGTACTTCATGATTAATGAATACTTAATAACGAATGCATGTTTGTTCACCCTGAATTATGTGTTGACTTCAACCTCATGTCATCATTTTTGTTGAAAGATTGTCCTATAAACATTTGTTTTACAGATGTATAGAGATAGAGTATCCACTGCTGGCAGAATATGATTTCAGAAATGATACTGTCAACAAAGATATAAAGTAAGTCTATAAATGTTAGTCAAAATGGAGTTTAAGACAGATTTCAAGTGCGATATTTTGTGAAATTGGGCGCCATCTCAGCTCAGTTGTCTTGTGTGATACTTGTAATGTTAAAAAATAAGTGAATTAATTTATTAAAATGGTGAAATATCAAAACTTTGTGAATGTATTGTTCATTCAGTTTATTTTGAGGATGTCTAGGAATGGCAAATCAGGTATTCGAATATTCGATCAGCCTTTCGATCGAATATTTGATTGTCATATCTTAGACAAAATGACTCAAAAACTCCATATTACTTGTATCGAAGATGCCTTTGTGCTGCGTGTATTCTACTTTCGTTTTCACTGAAAGTTAAGACTGACGATTTATGTTATTTCAGTCTGAATGTCATTATTCGCATTATTGTTATTTATTTCCTCTTGTTGGATTTATCACTACAACCCTGCATACCTTTTCTGAGGCAGTTTTAGTCCAAATTTTGTGAATTAAGTCATTTTGTATGATGGTGTTTGACTTCCTGCAGAATCTTTATCATTCACTGTGCAACATTTATAAGTCAGTACAGTTAAACATCACTAATAGACCACCTCAATAATAAGGTCACCTTGAAATTAAGAACTCAATTTTCAAGTCCATTTTCCCTTTTTAGCTCTATTCGACCTCAATATTAAGACCACCTCAATAAAAAGACCAATTTACAAAGGTGGTCGTATTATCGAGGTTTTACCGTATGTTTTTCAGCATTGATCTCAAGCCATCGACTGTATTGCGTCCATACCAAGAGAAGAGTTTACGGAAAATGTTTGGTAACGGACGTGCTCGCTCTGGTGTTATTGTGTTACCATGTGGTGCCGGGAAAACTCTAGTTGGTGTTACAGCTGCGTGTACAGTGAGGAAACGTTGTCTTTGCCTAGCAACATCTGGTGTTGCCGTGGAACAGTGGAGATCTCAGGTAACTAAGCATTCTAAAATTGGTTAGAATAGTTAAGTGTTGTTATATTTTAGGAATGGTGTTTTTTTATAACTGAATAAAAAATGGCATACTATATCGTTGAAGCCCATCTTGTAAAAGTGCATGGTATACATACCGAAGGGTGAAAACTAAACACATCTTTCAGCTTCTTTATTAATGTGAAAATATACCAGTTTTGTTTTCACCCTTTAATATGCCGTATGAAGTCCTTTGTTTGTAGTTCTGTTCATTGAGGGGTGTCACTAATTTTTGATGTAGCAGGAAAACCACCAAAAATTGGTGGGAGTTTTGGAGGTATTGCCCTTAGTTAATTATGATCATTCATACAAGAAAAGTAGCCATGTGATGATGCTTAAGTTACTGGGTATTTTATCGGCTCTTATTGACACCCCTGTCATTATCAGTTATAAACTTGTGAATCACGTTTTTATCTGTTGGTTGTTTACACAAAAACATTTTCATTTGTCATTAATTTACATGTTTTACTTACACACAGTTTAAGATGTGGTCCACAGCTGATGACAGTATGATCTGTAGATTCACATCAGATGCCAAAGACAAACCTATTGGTAAGTTTTACACACATTTTTCTTGCATACCAGACTGGGATTTCCAATTAATTTGTAAGATAATTCGTTATTATGAGTAAAAAGTCCTTAATCCTTAATCCGCCTCTTGTGTAATGTTTTCTAGGGAAATCGGCAGATCCCTGATTCGAAGAAACAGTAACCCTTGAACCCTCGAGTCGGATTTGTCGATCCTTACCTGAAACCAGTAAAATATTTTTATAGTAATGTTTGGTGAGATGATTGTGCTCTTGATCTATCAAGGTTAAAATATGACTTGCATTTTGATGGAATCATCACTCTATGTTGTAATATCATTCCATGTATGTCCTATGTTGTTTTAATAAGGATATTTACTTTCTAAATATCCCTCCTTTATTTCATTTTTGGATTGAACGGTTAATTATCTGCAATATCTTGGAAAGTATGAGAGGAGATTCAGTCTGGATGTTGTATGTAATGGTAAATGGAATAGCTTCAGTTTACGTTTGATCTATTTGAACTGTCAAGGCTGCATAAATTACCCAGTCAGTGCACAAGATAAATTTACCATCAGTCAAATATAATCTGATGATGTAATTTATGCGTCTGTCACAAAAAAAGAACAATGCAACATGACACAAAATACAATGAATATGCCTTATGAGACTAGGAAAGGAAGTGGGAGATAATGTATAGGATTGGGATAAGTGTCAAGTAAGTATCATAAAACCAACAATGGTGTGGAAAGTGATATAATACCTTTGAAAGATGTGAATAGGCAACACAAAATTTGAACTTACAATATGTATACAGTAAAACCTCAGTAATAAGACCACCTCAGAATTAGGAAAACAATTTTTAAATCCACTTTCACTGTTTTGCTCTTTATTCAACCTCAATATTAAGACCACCTCTATAAGAAGACCAATGTTCAAGGGTCTGAAGGGTGGGCATATAATTGATGTGTTACTGTAATATATTTATAATCAATACTTATGGTATTTCAGGTTGTTCTATATGTATCAGTACGTATTCCATGTATGGTATTTCAGGTTGTTCTATATGTATCAGTACGTATTCCATGTATGGTATTTCAGGTTGTTCTATATGTATCAGTACGTATTCCATGTATGGTATTTCAGGTTGTTCTATATGTATCAGTACGTATTCCATGTATGGTATTTCAGGTTGTTCTATATGTATCAGTACGTATTCCATGTATGGTATTTCAGGTTGTTCTATATGTATCAGTACGTATTCCATGTATGGTATTTCAGGTTGTTCTATATGTATCAGTACGTATTCCATGTATGGTATTTCAGGTTGTTCTATATGTATCAGTACATATTCCATGTATGGTATTTCAGGTTGTTCTATATGTATCAGTACGTATTCCATGTTGGCTCATTCCACTAAAAGGTCGTGGGAAGCTGAAAAGGTCATGGAATGGATGCAGAGTCAAGAATGGGGAATTATGGTCCTAGATGGTAAGGGATTGACATTTCACATGCATAGTTCACCACATAATTGGTTTACTGTCCATGTGTTGATGTGTTTTGTAAAGTATTGTTTAATGTTGTTCTGTAGAGAGAATATTTTCTAGTACTTGTATTGTTGAATAGTGATTCAAAGTAAAATTGCTATCGTATTCTCTACTGTGTTCATTACTAAAGATGTTTCAATAGTTCATCAGGGAATAAACTGTGGGTAGGAATTCAGATGTGCAATAATTCCATCACCAATACATAGTCATTTACCTCCATGTCTAAATTGGGAATGTTGCAGATCGTGTGGGAATTGAGAATGGTGTTTAATAGTGTTTAATGTTTGCTGACATTAAGAGAGATTTACTAATAATGACCAATTGTATATACGGTTTATACTGTATGTGACATAAATGTTTTAACCTGGTTGTTTTCCAAAATTGAATGAAGTTATATGTTGTATATTCGGTGTAAAAAAGTCAATTTTGTTCTTCCCCCACTCAATGTTTGCTTGTTCCAGACTTCAGTCAGATGGGTTCAACTCTTATATAATATATTGCAGACTAATAATCCTTTCCTCAGAGACTATGTATGATTTAAAGATAGTATTAAAATACTGTAAATGACTTTAATCTTTAATGTCACTTTGATTTAGCAACTTTCCTTGTCTTGGAATGACATGTATTCTTAAGGTCTCCAGTTAGTAAGACCATCATTTGTGTACATTTTATGTGTTATATTTTGGCTGAAATATGAATAAGCAAACAATTATAGTACTTCATCTCCATGACTACAATATGTGGGGAACACAAATGTTTGCTGGTTCTGAGAGATGTTTGCTCTGTGGAGGTTGAATTTATAGAAAATTCTGATAACAGGAAAAGACTGTAGACTGTTGATGAAGAGAGGGCCACTCTGGAGAGATTGCACTGCAGATGTTAAAAAGAAATCCTAGAACTCTACTGTAACTGATTTACAGTACAGTAAAACCTCAATAATACGACCACCATTGGGACCCTTGAAAACTGGTCTTATTATTGAGGTGGTCTTAATATTGAGGTTGGGTAAAGAGTTTGGAAATGGATTTGGAAATTGTGTTCTTAATTTCGAGGTGGTTTTATTATTGAGGTGGTCTTTACGTGGGATTTTACTGTGTATTATACTATTTACAGAGGTACAAACAATTCCTGCAAAGATGTTCCGTCGTGTGTTAACTATAGTGAATGCACATTGTAAGCTAGGATTAACAGCAACGCTGGTGAGAGAGGATGATAAGATAGCAGATCTCAACTTTCTTATCGGACCAAAACTATATGAAGCAAACTGGATGGAGCTTCAGAATCTGGGCTTTATAGCCAGGGTACAATGTGCCGAGGTATGATGGGGTTATATTTCGAGGGGTGAAAGTGAACCAAGTGTATATGCCTCTTGATTTGTATGCAGATAGACTATTTGAGCGCTGCTATGGGATTTACAACCTCTTCTTTAAGTGACGTCATTTCAAGAAAACGCAACATGTGATGTCACTATTTGCAAACAGCAAAACAATACTTACTCCATATGGTCAACTCGTTTTCATATTGCCATATGGGGCAAATAATGCTAACTGTCAGTACATGGTGACGTCACATGTGACGTTTTCTGGACATGACATCACTTAAAAGAGAGAGAATACATAACTACAGGGAAAGCCACATACATAAGACAATGCCTCCCCACGCAGATCTCTGGAAAAACAACAATCCACAAAACATAAGGCACTAAAGGAGGTACAGTAACAGTACACATATTAAGGAACTGAGGCACAATGAATGGCCCAGCAGACCACAAGGAATAACTAGGAGAATCAAAGTGGACAGTAAGGGAAGGTGGGAATTAATGGATGGAAAAGATCACAGGACAAGTCAAGACAACTGGTCTTAATAGGCCAAAAATGGGCAGGAAACAATCTGAACACTGTATAAAGTGACAGAATTGCATAGGGGAAAGGGAAATACAAAACACATTCATAACATAAACAGAAACAACAATCATATAGCGAATTACAGCCTTGGAACTGTCAGCAAAAAATACTGGGGGTTTAAATCGATTTAACAGCTAGCTAACCTCACCCTTAATCGCTATATGGTCCTTGATTTCCAACATATATATGTACATAAATTGACTAAGTAGGCAGTAACTAATCATTAAAAGCAACCAACCATCATGTACACAACAACAGACACTGTAACTAATCCAGTACGAAGGAACAAGCAGCCTCAGTCTGACCTTGCTCCCAGTAACTAAGAAGTAAAGAAGAGGTTGGAAATCGTACAGAGGCGCTCATTTTTACTTTATCTCAGGCAAATGGTCTCAGTACCCACCAACTAAATGCCAGTGTTCTGTGTTCTGATGTGAATCCTAGGTTATGTACTTTGTCTCCTTAATATAACATAACATGTGTATAACGTTATAAAACAACATGATTACACAGGTGCAAGATTTCTTCTATGCATCCTGCATTAATACTCATTATTCTTGTGATTATAAATTTGAGTGTAATCTGGGTTATAAATGTATGGTGCTTTAATCTCAGTGTTCACACATCACTACTTGCTACTTTGTTTGTGGTATATACAGGTATGGTGTCCAATGACTCCAGAATTTTACAGAGAATATCTTACAACAAAACAGCAGAGAAAATTGGTATGTTGTTTAAATGTTCTTTAATGTTTTTTTGTAACTTTTCATGACAGTGAAGAAATCTGATCATGTTTCTGTATATATCCATAATGTAATTCTTGAATAAACTTCCTGCTATATTATGTCAATAGTTTCAAGGTGCACTATCTTAACATCACATGCTTGTTAGTTTGTCCGTCTGTCCATCTTATTATCAGGAAATAACTTTTAAAAGCCGGGAGGGATTCCAATTAAGGTTTGCCCGAGTGTTAAACATGATGAGAGGATGAGTTGTGTCTTATAGACTCCTCTGATGAAACTTGTTGACATATAAATTTCCACATTGATGGTAATTAAAATCAGAAATAAATTGCCTTTAAAATGAAAAAATGCTTTTTCGTTAGTTTTCTTTCTGTCAACCAATTGACATTTCTGCAAACTGTAGAATAATTGCTAGGCTGTGGTTTTCAGTAAGATTAAATATTTTATACGATGAAGAAATTAATACTACTTTGTGTTTTTCATAGCAGTGTAACACTTCTATTTCCTGTTCAATTATTATATTTTATTGTGTACCAATTTTTGTTTGTTTACATGAAACTCTCTCGAGTTAGCTTCATGGCAAAACCAGTGTTGGTGTCTGATGAGGTGTAGTTGAACAGTGGTCGTGTTATTTGCTTCACAACCACTACCCTTGATGTTATTTTTAGCATTTATACATTTCAGTTGCTGTATGGAATGAATCCAAACAAGTTCCGAGCTTGCCAGTTCCTTATCCGTTACCATGAGAGACGGAATGATAAAATTATTGTGTTCTCAGATAATGTGTTTGCACTGAAAAACTATGCTAAGAAACTGGGCAAGTAGGTTGACTTTGATTATATCCTGCATTTTCTAAGGAAACAACAGTTTTGATGATAATATGTTGTTGTTTTTTTATTTTACTGACATTTCGAGGATGTTTTATTTTACCTACATTAAGATGATAATTTCTAAGATGTTCTATTTTACTTACATGTATTTGCTTTATATGATTCTGTCATAGTAAATGTGAAAAAAATATTTAGGATATCTGTACTTTGATATACAGTGTTCTACTGTCTAAGTGGATATTGTTGTGAGTCAGAATGTTCTGAAATCACAGATTTGCCTGAGGAAATGTTGGTGAATCCCATAAAATTGTTATCATTACATGTTATGTAACATATATCTAAAATTATTCAAAGGAGTGAACAAGGAAATTTAAGTTGACTTTTATTTTCGTAACCTTGAATTCCCAAAATTCGCAAAACATATCCACATTGCAAACATTAACTAAAAGATTTCTTAGCTATTATATCATTTCTAACAATTTTGATAATATAAGAAGTTGAGTTGAGCGAGAAATTGTCATTTATATCACATTAGTTATTGATTGATTTATTTCACAGACCTTATCTATATGGCCCTAGTTCACAAGGTGAAAGATTGCAGATTTTACAGAATTTTCAACATAATCCAAAAATCAACACAATATTTGTATCAAAGGTAGGTAAACTTAATACAAGAAATACTCTTTGATTAAAGCAAAATATTACTAAGAAATTCATTTTCTATTCAATACTTCATTTATTTTTTGACATAGCTGTATAACATTGATTTTGACCTACATTTTGACCAATCAAATGTTGTCCTCGAAGCAGTCTTTTTAAAATCTGACCTATCATATTTTCACCCAAGAGGTACCAAATGAGGTTTCTTTTCACTCAAAGAGGCACCAAACGGGGTTTTCGTAAGATGTGCGAACATTATCAGTTGGATATTGCATCATCTTTTAACGTCATCATATTGTTTACAAACAACAATGAGGCAGATTTCCCAGGGGCACAAATTAAATGAGAAAGCTTCCAGACGATACAGATGACTGACCTTCTGTTGTTAAGCTTATGTTTCATTGCAAAACATAAACAAATATTGCTTCAGACTTTTTAATGGTTTTCATTTACGTTTTTTTAGTCTAGAATGAAAATATGTAAGTAAACTGTGTACTGAATGTACTTGCCGCTTAGGGGCACGAATGTACGAGAAAACAGCATATATAAAATGACCCTCATAAGACAGGTCCATGATTATAGTATATATAGATCCGAGTTAATTTTTTGTAAGAACTTATTTTTCAATATGTTGCAAAAACATTATTTCATTTAACATACCGGAAGACATCATTCTATCTATGCCGTTTATCTTTTTTTAAAGATATTTCCTGTTTATGAAGTTCTGTTATTTACGACCACTCATGTCATATCCCATATTCAGTGACGGTGAAGTAGGATTATCTCTGTATTTTACGATTCCAGGTGGCTGATACATCATTTGATCTTCCTGAAGCTAATGTATTGATTCAGATCTCCGCTCACGGAGGTTCACGTCGACAGGAAGCTCAGAGATTAGGTCGTATCCTACGTGCCAAGAAAGGTGATATTACTAATATGGTTTATGTTGTATTATTTCTTACATATTTCAGGCTTGTCATCACAACTGATTCCTTTCCAGTAATTAAAATATAAAATTGAATACAATGAAACCAGTTTAATGTACAATTATTTAAATTAGCAACCACAGTTGATTTTTATTTTTTCGTATTCATCCAAATTTTTATCATAATCAGAGCGAACATGAAAAGAGCTTTACAAAACAGTTTAGATTTTTAAAATACCTCAACTCTGACCAAAGTTATGATGATTTGAAACTGTCAAATGTGGGCGATTTGTTGGAGCTTTTTACCCATATTAGGTAATAGTAAATTAAATACCATTTTATTGCTTGTATTACATACAGTTTCTGTAATTTCTTGAGGAGATTGAACATGGAGTTCTCAGGTTCCCGTTTCACAAAACTCCTCAAATTGAGGTTTTACTTAAGTTTAGTCATTTCAATCTTTTGTATTATGAAAAGTATGTAGCGCATTAGCCCCGCATACGTGTCTCTGTACTCCGACTTTGTACAGCGACAGTATATAGAGATGTGACGTCCGTGGCTGGACTAGTAGCGCATAGTCTAGCTTTTGACAGCATTAGTACTATGTTTTAATAATTAGACCACCAGCAGTTTTACTTGGCTCTGTGGTCTATAACTCAGAATTAGAGTTCTTGAAATGTTGAAACAAGTCTTCAAGGTTTTGTGCAATCTGGGCCTGGAAAGTACAAGAAATCAGTCATAGACTCATACTTCATGGGAAAATAAAATATTTTTGTTACGGAGATATTTTTATATGTGTATGTAAATACCAATGTATTTAAGCTTGATTGATTTGGATGAAACATAATGCTTATTTGAATTACTCTCAAGTTCACTTTCTGGTAAACCCGTACTGGTATTTTATTAGATCTGCCCTGCGTTCAGTAAAGGTATGAGAGGCTATCGTTTCGTAACATTTTGCAAGTTGGTTCCCCATTGGCAGGCAATATGATACGGTGGCCAGGTATACTAAACGTTCACAACTGTTAGCAGTAACAGAACGCAGGGCTGACCTTTGGTGGCTACGCACACACAACCTCTAGGTCACTGGAGATTGTCATGAGTTCTCTCCCTTTATCCCATCTAGAGCTCTATAGTACTATATATACATATCAGTACCTCTGTACGATTTCCAACCTCTTCTTTAAGTGTCGTCATTTCCAGAAAATGTCACGTGTGACGTTGCCATGTTCTGACAGTAAGCAATATTTGCCCCATATGGCAATATAAAAACGAAGTGACCATATGGAGTAAATATTGTTTCCTGCTTGCAAAAAGTGACATCACATGTTGCGTTTTCTTGAAATGACGTCACTTATAGAAGAGTTTGGAAATCCCATTGCAGCGCTCATATGCTACAGAAGGGATAAAGGGAGAGAACTCTAGAAGGGATAAAGGGAGAGAACTCTAGAAGAGATAAAAGGAGAGAACATGTGACAATCTTCTGTGCTCTAGGTTGAGCTGTCCACATCTTATCTACTCTGTTTCACTACTAGTGGATGTTTTCAGCACATTTAAAGCTGTATTTTTTTGTAACAATTGCAGGTGCTGTTGCGGAAGAATATAACGCATTTTTCTACTCGCTGGTTTCTCAGGATACAATGGAGATGCAGTATTCCCTGAAACGTCAGAGATTTCTGATCAATCAAGGTTACAGTTATAAAGTGATTACTAAACTTGTTGGCATGGACGAGGTTTGTAACATCATTAAGTCACCTATGTTGTTAATGTATTATATGGGGAGTTTTGTAGTTGGTATGTATGTATATATCATTGTTGTTATCAGAACTTCTCATAACCTGAGTGATAAGATAATGATTAAATAATAGGGGATATTTGCCCAAATTTGCTTACGGACTGTTGCATTTGCTCAGTTGGTATAACTCAAATTCCCTATTTCTTTCATTATCGTGTTTATCTAAATATCGATTATAGGGGTGTTGTATACAACCTATTCATCCATTCATAATTGAAAATATGATTTAAACAACCTTCCCACCCTATATCCAATATAATGGGTAAATCGATAATGAAAGCCTTATCAAATTGGGTTAATAGTATAGTTGAATTTGTTATTACTAGTTATTGCTATACATGTAGTTGATTCTAAATTAGTTTAGAATACCGTTATAGTGCACACAATGTTTACTGGTCAGTATTTTCCAAAACATGTTTGTACTGGCTGACCACCTCACAATTTGTTTTCATCCGTTCTTAAGTAAATTAAAAGCCCTCATATATGTGTTGTTGCTACGTCAATGCAGGTTCGCTGCCCAGTCAGGTCTCCTGAAATTGTTACTTGTGAACAGCTTTATGTATTCTTTCCTATTATTAAAGCGTGAATAATCTTAGTGGAGGTAGATGAGGCTTCTTTATAGCATTAATAAATGGTAGCTGACCAAAGTTACCAAAACTTACGATTGTTCAAAATACATCTAACAGACAACCTTCTGTGTCAGAGTGGTCTCTGTTGATTTTTGCATTTAATCAGTGCAAATTCATTGTGCGATGTTGTCAAAGTCAGTCCTGGCAATGTCAAAGTGATCTACTCAAAAGAGAAACAAATCTGACAGTATTACCCTGATTTGTGATTGGAGTAAACTAGATTATCTCATCAATAAATGCTAACATTTGGTTATATTCTTATAGGAAGATCTTGCACATGGTACTAAAGAAGAACAAGCACAATTATTACAGGAAGTGGTAGCAGCTACTGATCAAGATGCTGAAGAAGAAAGGATTGCTGGTGAAGGACCGGGTGGAAAATCTATCGTAAGTTTTATTTTAATGAGGCTATTGTCATTTAAATTCTTAAAATATGGTCGTGATATTGATGATCATATACCGTTATTAACCTTTTACTTAGTTCAGTCATATTTTATTTGCTCTTTATGTTATTACAATGTCTACAGTTATACAAACAGAATAAATATTATTACATAAATGAAAAAAAAAATATATTAACTTTTTACAAGCATGTATACCTGTCTTGACCCTGACCTTCATTAGGTAACAAAATAAGAACTAATGTGTTGTGCTATTTTATGCAAATATTACTTATGAAAAGGTACGAGGTGGATTATAAAGTACAATAACATCCCTGTTCAAAAATCGAATTGTAACATTCACACCTGCCGGCAAATGTATTTAGATCTAAAACTATGAAAATGTTTTATTCACTTATCAACTGTCGAATTATGCCTTATATAGCTTAAATTTAGAGTTCATAGAATGTTTTAATTGTAACAAGTGAACATTCCTAGGTTTACAGTACTACAGGGTAAATCTTATTGTTAGTTACTATGACAACTGTTGTTTTCATTTTTAGTTTGGAAAGAGAGCTGGAAGCATGAGTTCTATGTCTGGTGGAGATGGCAGTGTATACATGAGTATGAATAAATCCAATAAACGTTTACATCCATTGTTCAAGAAGTTCAGGAAGTGAGAGACGGACATATTGAAGTTAATCTACCAGTAATCTACATTATGGACATCTCTATGTGACAGGTTTAACCCTGTATTCCTTTGCTAACAGTCTGACATGCCACAGAATCACACCAGATACAGACTGATTTCCTTATCAGCTGATTTCATTTTTTTTTTATGACCAAATAAATGTGTCATTCGTCATTTTTCAATTTGGTCTATCAGCCAAAATGGTACATTTGTTGAAGTGCGTAGGGGATATGCTCTGAATGGGTTGATTTTTTTTTGACGATTTCCTCTCCTATTTGTCAATGAACGTTTTCATTCCCAATTATATGATTAAAAACATTGCTGGCTCAATGAATTATTGTTACTCAAAATTGAGATGATCCCAACTTCTAAGGATCAGTTGTGGCTATGATTTTGTTGTTGGTGCTGAGTTTATGTCATGTGTACACAAAGTATAACTATAGTATGTGGAACTATGTTTTTCGTGTAGTATCATACATATGTTTGTTACATCAAATGCGAACATTTTTATATGATCAACGCAGAAATTGCAAAAAGGATTATGCTTATTTTCAATACCTTGCCAGTTCTTTGTTAAGGCATTTTGAGACTATTTGCAACTTTTCAAATACAATTTGAAATAAAATGCTGTAAAACTAAATTGTTCTCATTGTTTTTACTTACAGTAATAGACACATTGAGTGTTCTACGGTATATAGGTTAACTGATAGTAAATTGATGCTGTTGTTGAAGAGAGGTCCTTGCTCTAGAGAGGTTGTACTGTATGAAGTATGTGCTAGTGTGTGTTCCATGAATTGAGCCACTGGTGTGTGCATATTTTGTATGCAATTCCAACATGGGCTTACCCTCTGATGGGTGGACAAACAGCTACTATAAACAAACAAAGACCTAGATGTTTTTAACACTGTTTATTTCGACCTTGCATAGATCATCAACCTTGTTTATACATAAACAAATATCACAAACAATTAGGCCTTAATTCTTACAACAGAAGGCACAAGTTTCTTGTTGCAGAACAAAGTACCATCAGTTATCATTCATAAAGCATCATTTTGGTATCTATGGTAACAAGAAGTCAATATAATTCGCACACAAGTATGACAGATATCTGGAATTGAACACATAAAACATTGATAATCAACATTTTGTATTGTGTTGTAGTACAATGTATGGTTGTACACTGATTTTCAAAGTCTGCAGGTTATTAAAGAATTGGGTCACAACATCTATATAAGTTTTGGATTTTTTCTTTCACACAAATTTCAGCAAATTCCAAATTATAAAAAAAAGACCGTGTTTAAAAAAGTATAAAATCTATCTTGACTATACTGAAGACATAAGAAAAGTACTTAATTTTACACAATAACAGACAATACAAAAATATGTGGAGCTGAAATGAGACGATGTTAATGTACTTGCAATATGAGTAAAATTTCAAGAAATTGCATACTTGAATGGAATAAAAAAACATGAAAAACGCTAAACAATTTAGTGGTGAGAAAATCAAGACTACACAACAGGAAGAAACACAAAAGACAAAGTAAATCACAGAAATGCCATCTATTTTTCGACATTTAAGAGAATATTCACAGATTACCAAAGACATTACAAAAGCAGCACTGATATAAATGCAGCTTACTATTGGAACATCAAGAAACATATACACACGTCTTTAACAAATCACCATTAAAGCATTAGACCAAGTATTCACTCCACACTGTCAACAGTACAATCAATATCTATGATGCACACACATCTGTGACAGTGGAAATAGTCCAACAGCACAATGATAAATGATAACTAAACACAAGAATGATGTGTACATGTAATGACAGGGGAGATAATTGAGAGTTTCAGGAATTTTATCACTGAATGTATATAGCACAAGAGGTCACAAATCAATAAATTTATCAAACATGTTGTCTCTTTGGGATAACAATATAAATAAATAAATTCTGAAATTTTACAAACACAAATTGTGATATCATTCATGATTTCAAAAATATTATCTCCATGGATGCTACTACACTTTCATTGTATTACAAAATGTTCATGTTATGAATGTAATTTTAGAAGAATTCTTACATTTAACAGTGACAAGTCCCAAGCTAAGGTCAGCCTAGCCCTATTACATAATATTGAGCAATATTGCATTAATGAAGAGAATACAGAAGTATGCCACATGGTAAGTATGGAGATTTCTATGACTTAGTGTGATAGATGGAGATAAGTTAACTTTGGAAGACTCCTAACAATACAAAAGTCTATTTACAGACAAAATTAATATGAGGGATGTTCAAGAATTAAGAAGACTTGCGCTATCACTTACAAAAAACATGACAAAGTTTCCAGTGATGAGTGTCGCGCATATTTGATGAGTATGCTAAAGATTAGCCATGCATGGTATCTCTTAGAAAAATTGTAAGCTTCTGAAGTACAAAAAGGTACAAGACGTAGATACAGAACTGTGGGTAAAATCTGAGAGATAATAAGATTAAGAACTGTTTCCAATATACTGCCTCACATCCTGTTAAAAAAAGTTGCAGTAAAAGTCTGGGTAATTCTGGGACACCCCTTGAAACTATAGTCATGTGCTTGGCTCTCGAACAACAATTAGATACTTCACTGACAACAATTATATAGATAAATAAATAAATATAAGTATATAAAACAGGGCCAAAAGGCAAACAGTTTGTCCTTCACAATGGCTGGATCAGAAATTAATCGGGATTATTCCAAACATCTTTTTCAAAGTATATTGCATTCATTTACTACACCCCATGTAAGCATTTCTAATGCATTTCAAAGTCAATGAATAGTACATATCAAGTCTACTTGCGTTTGTGACAATTCCAACAATACATAGATACCAAAAAAATGTTTCCACAACCAACAAGACCACGGGACAACTTATTATGAATATCTGAGCTTAATGTAAATACATGTATGTGTATATGAACATGGACAGGTTGTTATGACGAAAACATGTAAACTGTGATTTCATAATGAATACCATACAAGAACAATGTGTAAGTAAGATATGAAATATGTATCAAGGGATGGAAGCAATACTAGTTTACCTGCAATAAACAAGCTGATAGATTTGTTTTGCTTACATCTCTCAATATTTCAAAGGAATTTATCTGATTACATGTCGAGGGTTTGGTGCACATCTATTGAAACAATATTTGAGTAAAGATCTAGATGTGTCCATAGGCAAGTATGCCTCCACTATGGGCTTTCCAAACGTTATTGACCAGAAATTAATTTTTTAAGTTGAAAAAAAGGGCCATAACTCCGCCCAAATTGGTGGATTGAACCGAAACTGAATTTGACTTGTATTTGATCATCCAATACTTATGTGCCCAATATAAATTGAATCCATTCATCCTCACATGAGTTATTGATAAGAAACCAACTTTTTCACACAGAGCGACTCGCAGGGTAACACTTTATGCCCCTTCACCGTTCTTTGAATGGGAAAGAATGGCGGGGGCATAAAAAACATTTGCACCAAACACTCCATGCATGGTGTAAATTGTAAAAAGCAAACTACAGAATGCTACGGTATAAAATAGTACAGGGATTATAAAACAATACATGGTACCTGGTAAGTCCAGTCCAGAAACTTTGATTTATTAAAAAGAAAACTTAACAGGGGCGACAACTCCACGAAAAATACTTGAGAAATAGAATGAAAAATATACAATGTAATAGCATATACAGATTTACACAAATCTTTGTATACATAATATTATGATCCCCCAGTTTGGGTAATATAGTTATTAAAATTATATCTGTAAAGCAGAAAATCTGCTGATAATTCAGGTCATGGTGATTGAAGAGTAGAAAACTATGCATGTGGTAAACATGGATTTATCAAAACAGGAAGAACAATCAGCAGTTAAATGGGTGTTAAATACAAAATCTTGCTCAAAAAGCAAATAAAAGACATAAAAAATCTGTATAAAGATGAATGCTGACTAGCCTCTACAGGATACTGTAAATAGACTAGTTTTCTATGGAATAAAGGGTACATACTGTCTTCAATTATATCTTTGGAATGTACAGCATACATAGAAACAAGAGAACTGCAAGCAGACGCAGACGCTCATCTGCAGGTTACAGAATCATTGGGACTTTTTACCATTTTTGCAGAAGCAGACGACAGTGATCAAGCTACCACAAATATCTCCTCCTTTTTTTTAAACTGAAGAGCTAAAAAACATGTATAAACAAAACACGATAAATTTTATCCCCGCCACAGTTGAAATATAATAAATACAGAATTCACATGACTTTTACACTTGCACAAACACAAATACTGACTCACATACATAAAACACTAAGCTAAAGTAATACTGTACATAAAATGTTTAGATCCCTCAAAAACAACCAAATGTATAAGAATATACAAACATTCATCAAATCAATCATAATTATCATTTTTTTCATGCATAAGTTGTATAAATCCTAAACAAATAAGCCACAGTTATAAATAGTGCTCGAAATTCCACTTCTGAGCATCGGAATTATCACAATCCTTCACGACGGGGAAGCCACCAGAAGCCACGCCCGATACATCTAAACATCGTCCACTGCCAACATGTACTATAGTACTCTTCTCCTGTGAAGGAAGAAAAAGTATATTGTTCAAAAATCAATGTGACACAAGATGACATGAAAACAACTACTCAAGATTGTCACGAGTTCTCTCCCTTTATTCTGTCACGAGTTCTCTACCTTTATCCTGTCACGAGTTCTCTCCCTTTATCCCTGCTATTGTATATGTATAATAGTTATACAGATGGATAAAGGGAGAGAACTTGTGACAATCTTCTGTGGTTCAAGGTATACTGAGCATTAACTGTAATGTTTTCAAGGCCCACCAATATAGAAATCATACAAATACAGTATCATATCTGTCGATCCTTCGCCTATCTATATATGGCATTGAGTCACATGGCCAATCATATGTACAGAATTTCAGTATCATATTAATGAAGCAGGTGTTTATGAAGTGGAACAAGCAAGTAGGCAATGTGAAACCAAATTCATTCTTGTGGATGTAAGCTTGGAGACCTGAGTATTGATGTGAATTCTCCTCTCATTTATACACATAAGAACACATGAAACCACATAGAATCTCCACAATGAGCGGTTATCAGACACACAAAAAGAATAACAATAAAACTTGTGTTATGCAAAATATGAATGTTCATAAATTATGGAATTTAGTAAACAAGATTTCTGAAAACAAAAACAACACATTAATGGCATTTTTTTTATTTACTGAAATCGAGTTTAAGAAATTCATATTATATGTAACATTTTATTTATATCATAATATTGCAAGTACTCATTTTATCTGTACAAATGAACATCAGAAGTGACCACTACTATAAGGCAACTATACTGTTATATCAGTGGTTTCAAAAGTATATAATAAATGGATGTTACATTGTATTAATCGTAATTAGCGCATCTGGATATCGCAAACAGGTTTGCATTGTCATTTAGTTTATTGAGGATTAACACTGCTTTGTTCCATGATTGTTCCATGATTGACATGCCCTACGGTCATCCATTCAATTAAAAGAAAACTAGCCGGTTCGCCATAATCTAATTGGTCAAGGTAAGGAGAATAATTGAACATGGGCTTGTCTAGACGACTCTGCATCAGCTACACCCGTGACGTCATAGATTCAGCACAATCCAAGGTCAAATTACGTTGATGTTTATGGAATGTGTTGAAAAACATTAGAAGGTGACATTTGTGTAAATATTGATGGTTATCATAATTGGACATATATCTCTTATGTTGCGTATATTCAGTTTAAGTAATCTCTTTGATTCGCGATCGCGGTTCATTAACAGCACGTGATTTCGCGAAAGAGCAGACAGCAAATCGCGGAAAAATACAATTTTGATAAATTTTTCTTCCTTTTTTTGACAAATTTCAGAATTTTTCAAGAAAATAATCGGGAGCCACGACGACATCGCGTTATAAGGGATATCGCGCTATAACCGACCATGTAGTAATGGAGTTGCAGTGTGGTAATTTCTTACCGCGTTTGCATTATATAACGTAGATTATTCGCATGTTCATGGGTAGTTGGACAGATATATGACTTCAATTTTTTAAAAACAGAATACAGAAAAAAATCAAAAATAAGAGACCCCCCTTTGGTCTTCTTATTGAGGTGGTCTTAATATTGAGGTTGAATAAAGAGCAAAACTGCTAAAATAGACCTGATAATTCTGTTCTTAATTTTGATTTGGTCCTATTATTGAGGTGGTCTCTAGGTGAGGTTTTACTGTATCAGGCGTTTCAGACAAATCTCCATGTCTTGTGCTATGAAATAAATGCTACAATTCTACTCTACCTTGTCGTGTTTGAATTTTTGTCGATCGTTTGTAGGCTGGCAATGTACAAGTGTCAGTTTGTCTCCATTCTTTCCACCAGTAGATATACAACTATCTTCCCTCCGCAATTCATCTTTAATGCTCAAGGAAAACACCTGAAAACAGATTATAAATATCAAATGTTGTGTTATGCTTAATGTTACAAATTCAACCCAACAGTTGGACCTCATCCATCCCAAATTAATCGGGTCCAAAAATTTTACTTCGAATAGTTCAAAGTTTCGAATAGCCCATTTCAATTTGATGCGCATAAAAAGATACATCGGGACCTGATATTGATTTCAGACGATACCGAGTAATCGGACAGAAAGTTGTCCAATTAACGAGGTCCGACTGTATTTAATATTACACATGGAACTAAGTTAATTTAGCTAGTGTCTCTTGGCTTAGTACAACAAGAAACAACAAGGTATGATGATCTGACCAAGTTATGGCTAGGCTGATCAGTCAATTTGACTTTCAAAACCAGTCAATTTTTTGCAAAGATGAATCACGTACAGTGGCAAACATTGATCTGTGTTGTGCACTAAAGGGCTAAAGTGCCTTTGATGAAACAGAAAGTGCATTTTTAAAATTACAGTAATTGATATTCAAATCATCTGTAAATAAAAGCCTACATCAAATATGATTACAGAATGAACAAAGTGTCACATAAATATCCCCAGGTATTGTTTATAGTTTACAATTTGTAAATGTACATAACATGTAAGCTACAAAGCAAAAATGTGCTACCAATATTTGTACACTTTTTTCTCTGCAAGACACGTAAGTTTTGAAATTGCTACAATGGAATATTACAACCAATCACTCCATAATATCCATAGATTGAAAAGCAGAAGGGTGAATGAGGCCTTGACTCCTGATCCGAGGGTCATGGGTGCAAATTCCGCCTTGACCCAGGTTGAACCATAAAATTCATAATCAGCGAATTCGGCACAAGTACTCAGGAAGCAGTCATCCAGACTGATTAACATATAAGTACAGTAGCAATAAAAGTTGCATGTGAAATAAATGACTTTAAACTCCATTGATAAGAAAATTGACACACATTTAATTAAATGGCCAATTAAAGTATACATTCTGAACCATATTGTGATTAAAAGTCACAAAAATTACATTGAAAACATTAAAACTTAAAAATGCAAAAACGGCTGGACAAATAATTTAAACTGGCAAATTGATAACCAGTTATCGTCCGGTCCATCCCTATCATTGCTCTGATTGGCTGTGTATTTATAGTAAAGTTTTCTCGTGAAAATATGCGGCTTATTTTACGCATGAATGAATGGTCACCAACAAATTTCGTTTTTAGTATAACAATTCTTATGTCAGATGCATGTAGTACTAGTATAATAAAACTGATGTAAAAGGTATACATGTTGTTAAGAATAATCCCATTATTAGAATTAAATTACAATTATCGTAAATGTGTAATAAATCAATTATTTGCTTACAACATGTGGATTCCAAGCTAGTTACTAATTATAAAATAGCTTATCATTACATGATATGTGAATGTTTGTTTGGTTTTCAAACTGACAACATAGTATTAATAGAGGACCTTACATGAGTGGTCAAGAAAGAAAAATAATCATCTAACTGTATTAAAATTAAAATTCCAATTTCTCATCAAAACAAGCATTTTGTAACAGTAAAACAAGAATAAGAACTTATCTTTGTTTCAGAAGGACAAATTTTTGCAACACTAACAAATATGAAACGAACATTATGCCATTTTGTTAATCGAGGTTTAATACACATATAATAATGTAATACTTTCCAAGCACAGTCTGTAAAATATTGTAAAACTACAAAAAAGCAAAAAGTGGATGGGCTAATGATGGAAACTGAATGTATTAGCAAATCGTAGGTAACCAGTAGTCCTCCGGTCCACCACTAACATTGTTCAGACTGAAATTGTATATATACTCAAATTTTGTACTAAAACTAAATAAATGGTTCATTTTATGCATTCATGAAATGTCACCTTCAAATCTTGTTCTCAATTCTACTATATTTAAGGTAAGTTTATATTACATTTAACTAGACATATGAAATGTATAATTATTATTACATAGACTGCTAATCTTAGCATTCAATAATGATGAACTAATGAATTTCTGGACAAGTCTACAAATTATAATCTATCTTTTAAAAATATTTGATGTACATTGAACAGAATATGATACATGATATCTTGGGTTTTTCCAGTCAGGTACAGCTAAAATTATATCAGCTCAGTTGTTGAATAAATGACTGATCTCCAACACATTTTGTTTTCAGTATTAACATTCTCACATCAGAGGCATATAGTATAATAAAACATATATGAAATATATAAATATGTTCATAAAACAATTCAATTACAAAGAACAAGTCATTTCTTGGACAAGTAAACTTGTAAGTTTTTATCTTATAATATGAATCCATTATCCGTATACTACCTGCAGATTTCAGGTTTTCCAAGCTAGTTACTAAAAATAGCACATCTGTTCACATACATACAACATGTTTACTGTAGTCACTTTTATAGTCTACTAAAACATTACACAGAATATAAGAAATACGAAAATGTGTTTGATTGTATAATTGACATCATATCATTTACATTAAGCTTAACTTCAGAAATAAGGGTTTCTATCATTTTCCATAAAAAACAATCATACAACATATTGATATACCAGGGTGGTCCTAATGTTAACTATATAATGTACTTGTCAGGAGACCCTATCTTCTCATTCTTTAATGTAACCCACTCCAAACAAAGGTCACTATATTCCTAAGTAGAACTTTATGAATTTTCATTTTCCTGAAATGGACTCTCACTTCCATGGGCCGTATTCTCAAACATTTAAGACTGAAAGTCAGATTTTAAAATGTGAATTGTACTTTTTGCTCCTACGTTGTGATTGTTAGATGGTACAATCTAGATTTTAATAAAATTCAGTAAAAGTGTAGTGTTGGTAACAACAATTATTCAGACAAAGTTTTGTTGTTTAGATCAAATTTTGTACTAAAACTAAATAATTGCTTCATTTTATGCATTCATGTAATGTCACCTTCAAATCTTGTTCTCAATTCTACTATATTTAAGGTAAGTTTATATAACAATAAACTAGACATATAAAATGTATAATTATTATTACATAGACTGCAAATCTTAGCATTCAATAATGATGAACTAATGAATTTCTGGACAAGTCTACAAATTATAATCTATCTTACAAAAATATTTGATGTACTTTTTGCTCCTACGTTGTGATTACATTGTACAATCTAGATTTTAATAAAATTCAGTAAAAATATAGAGTGGGTAACAACAATTATTCAGACAAAATTTTGTTCTTAAAGAGCCGAGAAACTTACCAGGTTACTTAAGCATCATCACCCAGCTACTTTTCTTGCACGAGTGCTCATAATTTAGGTCAGTACCCCACAGACCCCGAAGACTGGTAAATATACTTGTGGAAAATTTAAAGACTAAGTTGAGTTTCAAACTTAAAGTCCCCTGCTTTGTAGTTGTACGGTTAAGCCGAAAAACATTTCTCATAGAAAAAGGCCATGCGAAATTGATACCTATAATTCTACTACAATAAAACTAGAATTAAAATGTTCATAATTGACCAATTAATGTAACACTATCATGTCTTGAAACAAACAATAATGATGCTTTTACGAAGACAAATGTCATACAGCAGTAGGTATATAAATATCATACCTTCTACAAAAAATGCTGTAAATATATCAGTAAAAGAAAGAAACTAAAATAATACAAAAAGTGGATGGGCTAATGATGGAAACTGGAAGTATTAGCAAATCGTGGGTAACCAGTAGTCCTCCGGTCCACCACTAACATTGCTCTGACTGAAATTGTATGTATACTCAAATTGCGTACTAAAACTAAATAATTGGTTCAGTTTAGGCATTCATGAAATGTCACCTTCAAATCTTGTTCTCAATTCTACTATATTTAAGGCAAGTTTATATTACATTTAACTAGAAATATGAAATGTATAATTATTATTACATAGACTGCGAATCTTAGCATTCAATAATGATGAACTAATGAATTTCTGGACAAGTCTACAAATTATAATCTATCTTTTAAAAATATTTGATGTACCGTACATTGAACAGAATATGATACATGATATCTTGGGTTTTTCCAGTCAAGTACTGCTATTTTTAATTATATCAGCTCAGTTGTTGAATAAATGAATGATCTCCAACACATTTTGTTTTCAGTATTAACATTCTCACATCAGAGGCATATAGTATAATAAAACATATATGAAATATATAAATATGTTCATAAAACAATTCAATTACAAAGAACAAGTCATTTCTTGGACAAGTAAACTTGTAAGTTTTTATCTTATAATATGAATCCATTATCCGTTTCAGGTTTTCCAAGCTAGTTACTAAAAATAGCACATCTGTTCACATACATACCACATGTTTACTGTAGTTAATTTTTTAGTCTACTCAAACATTACACAGAATATAAGAAATACGAAAATGTGTTTAATTGTAAAATTAATATCATATAATTTACAAGCTTAACTTCAAAAATAAGGGTTTCTATCATTTTCCATAAAAAACAATCATACAACATATTGAGATACCAGGGTGGTACTTACACTAAACTATACTTATACTTGTCAGGAGACCCTATCTTCTCATTCTTTAATGTAACCCACTCCATACAAGGGTCACTATAATCCTATATAGAACTTTCATGAATTTTCATTTTCCTGAAATGGACTCTCACTTCCATGGGCCTTATATATTCTCAAACATTTAAGACTGAAAGTCAGATTTTAAAATGTGAAATGTACTTTTTGCTCCTACATTGTGATTGTTATATGGTACAATCTAGATTTTAATAAAATTCAGTAAAAGTGTAGAGTTGGTAACAACAATTATTCAGAGAAAATTATGTTCGTTTAGATCAGGAGTTTCAATAAGAGCCGGTAAATCTACCAGGTTACTTAAGCATCATCACCCAGCTACTTTTCTTGCACGAGTGCTCATAATTCAGGTCAGTACCCCACAGACCTAAAAGACTGGTAAATATACTTGTTGCAAATTTAAAGACTAAGTTTGAGTTTCAGATTTAAAGTCCCCTGCTTTGGAGTTGTTCTGTTGAAGAGAACTTGCCTTGGTGGTTTACATTAGATTTATTTGGTTTACACAACACTCATAATTATGCAAATAGCAAAACCATGTCAGTACAGCTATGCCGAAAAACATTTCTCATAGAAAAAGGCCATGAAAAATTGATACCTATAATTCTACTACAGTAAACAACGTTCATAATTGACCAATTTTTGTAAAACTATCATGTCTTGAAACAAACAATAATGATGCTATTACAAAGACAAGACAAATGTCATACAGCAGTAGATATATAAATATCATACCTTCTACAGAAAATTCTGTAAAAATATCAGTAAAAAATAGAAACTTAAAAAGAATGCAAAAAGTGGATGGGCTAATGATGGAAACTGAATGTATTAGCAAATCGTAGGTAACCAGTAGTCCTCCGGTCCACCACTAACATTGCTCTGACTGAATTTGTATATATACTCAAATTTTGTACTGAAACTAAATAAATGGTTCATTTTATGCATACATTAAATGTCACCTTCAAATCTTGTTCTCAATTCTACTATATTTAAGGTAAGTTTATATAACAATAAACTAGACATATGAAATGTATAATTATTATTACATAGACTGCAAATCTTAGCATTCAATAATGATGAACTAATGAATTTCTGGACAAGTCTACACATTATAATCTATCTTACAAAAATATTTGATGTACTTTTTGCTCCTACCTTGGGATTACATTGTACAATCTCGATTTTTAATAAAATTCAGTAAAAGTGTAGAGTGGGTAACAACAATTATTCAGACAAAAGTTTGTTTGTTAAAGAGCCAGTCAAATTACCAGGTTACGTAAGCATCATCTCCCAGCTACTTTTCTTGCATGAGTGCTCATAATTCAGGTCAGTATCCCACAGACCCGGAAGACTGGTAAATATACTTGTGGAAAATTTAACGACTAAGTTTGAGTTGCAGACTTTAAGTCCCCTGCTTTGGAGTTGTTCTGTTGAAGAGAACTTGCCTTGGTGGTTTACATTAGATTTGATTGGTTTACACAACACTCATAATTACAAATAGCAAAACCATGTTAGTACTGCTCACCGAAAAATATTTCTCATAGAAAAAGACCATGCAAAATGGATACCTATAATTCTACTACAGTAAAAATAGAATTACAACGTTCGTAATTGACAAATTTTTGTAACACTATCATGTCTTGAAACAAACAATGATGCTATTACAAAGACAAATGTGTCATATAGCAGTACATATATAAATAACATACCTTCTACAGAAAATTCTGTAACAATATCAGTAAAAAAGAAATAGAAACCTAAAAGAATGCAAAAAATGGATGGGCTAATGATGGAAACTGAATGTATTAGCAAATCGTAGGTAACCAGTAGTCCTCCGGTCCACCACTAACATTGCTCTGACTGAATTTGTATATATACTCAAATTTTGTACTGAAACTAAATAATTGGTTCATTTTATGCATACATTAAATGTCACCTTCAAATCTTGTTCTCAATTCTACTATATTTAAGGTAAGTTTATATAACAATAAACTAGACATATGAAATGTACAATTATTATTACATAGACTGCTAATCTTAGCATTCAATAATGATGAACTAATGAATTTCTGGACAAGTCTACAATTTATAATCTATCTTACAAAAATATTTGATGTACTTTTTGCTCCTACGTTGTGATTGTAACATTGTACAATTTAGTTTTTAATAAAAATTAGTACAAGTGTAGAGTGGGTAACAACAATTATTCAGACAAAATTTTGTTCGTTAAAGAGCCGGTAAAATTACCAGGTTACTTAAGCATCATCACCCAGCTACTTTTCTTGCGCGAGTGCTCATAATTCAGGTCAGTTCACCACAAACCCTGAAAGACTGGTAAATATACTTGTGGAAAATTTAAAGACTAAGTTGAGTTTGAGACGTACCCTGCTTTGTAGTTGTACGGTTATGCCGAAAAACATTTCTCATAGATAAAGGCCATGCAAAATTGATACCTATAATTCTACTACAATAAAACTAGAATTAAAATGTTCATAATTGACCAATTATTGTAACACTATCATGTCTTGAAACAAACAATAATGATGCTATTACAAAGACAAATGTCATACAGCAGTAAATATATAAATATCATACCTTCTACAGTAAATTCTGTAACAATATCAGCAAAAAAAAAGAAACTAAAATAATACAAAAAGTGGATGGGCTAATGATGGAAACTGGAAGTATTAGCAAATCGTGGGTAACCAGTAGTCCTCCGGTCCACCCCTAACTATGATCTGTTTGATGGTGTATATATAGTCAAATTTTACAGTAAAACTATACATTGGGTTCATTTTATGCATTCATGTAATGTCACCTTCAAATCTTGTTCTCAATTCTACTATATTTAAGGCAAGTTTATATAACAATAAACTAGACATATGAAATGTATAATAATTATTACATAGACTGCTAATCTTAGCATTCAATAATGATGAACTAATGAATTTCTGGACAAGTCTACAAATTATAATCTTTCTTTTAAAAATATGTGATGTACATTGAACAGAATATGATACATGATATCTTGGGTTTTTCCAGTCAGGTATTGCTAAAATTATATCAGCTCAGTTGTTGTATAAATGAATGATCTCCAACACATTTTGTTTTCAGTATTAACATTCTCACATCAGAGGCATATAGTATAATAAAACATATATGAAATATATAAATATGTTCATAAAACAATTCAATTACAAAGAACAAGTCATTTCTTGGACAAGTAAACCTGTAAGTTTTTATCTTATAATATGAAACAGTTATCCGTTTACTTCCTGCAGATTTCTGGTTTTCCAAGCAAGTTACTAAAAATAGCACATCCGTTCACATACATACCATATGTTTACTGTAGTCAATTTTATAGTCTACTAAAACATTACACAGAATATAAGAAATACGAAAATGTGTTTGATTGTATAATTAACATCATATCATTTACATTAAGCTTAACTTTAGAAATAAGGGTTTCAATCATTTTCCATAAAAAACAATCATACAACATATTGATATACCAGGGTGGTCCTAATGTTAAATTATATAATGTACTTGTCAGGAGACCCTATCTACTCATTCTTTAATGTAACCCATGACAAACAAGGGTCATGTATAATCCTATATAGAACTTTCATGAATTTTCATTATCCCAAAATGGACTCTCACTTCCATGGGCCTTATTCTCAAACATTTAAGACTGAAACTCAGACTTTAAAATGTTAAATGTTATTTTTGCTACTTGGTTTTACAATTTAGATTTTAATAAAAACATTTAAGACTGAAACTCAGACTTTAAAATGTTAAATGTTATTTTTGCTACTTTGTTTTACAATTTAGATTTTAATAAAAATTAGTAAAAATATAGATTGTCGGTAACAACAAATCATCAGACAAAATTTTGTTCATTCAAGAGCCTGTCAAATTACCAGGTTACTTAAGCATCATCTCCCAGCTACTTTTCTTGCATGAGTGCTCATAATTCAGGTCAGTATCCCACAGACCCGGAAGACTGGTAAATATACTTGTGGAAAATTTAAAGACTAAGTTTGAGTTTCAGACTTAAAGTCCCCTGCTTTGGAGTTGTACGTTGAAGAGAACTTGCCTTGGTAGTTTACATTAGATTTGATTGGTTTACACAACACTCAAGTGCAAATAGCAAAACCATGTTAGTACTGCTCACCGAAAAACATTTCTCATAGAAAAAGACCATGCAAAATTGATACCTATAATTCTACTACAGTAAAAATAGAATTACAATGTTCGTAATTGACAATTTTTTGTAAAACTATCATGTCTTGAAACAAACAATGATGCTATTACAAAGACAAATGTGTCATACAGCAGTACGTATATAAATATCATACCTTCTACAGAAAATTCTGTAAAAAATATCAGTAAAAAAGAAATAGAAACTAAAAGAATGCAAAAAATGGATGGGCTTATGATGGAAACTGAAAGTATTAGCAAATCGTGGGTAACCAGTAGTCCTCCGGTCCACCACTAACATTGTTCAGACTGAAATTGTATATATACTCAAATTTTGTACTAAAACTAAATAATTGGTTCATTTTATGCATACATTAAATGTCACCTTCAAATCTTGTTCTCAATTCTACTATATTTAAGGCAAGTTTATATAACATAAACTAGACATATGAAATGTATAATTATTATTACATAGACTGCTAATCTTAGCATTCAATAATGATGAACTAATGAATTTCTGGACAAGTCTTCAAATTATAATCTATTGTTTAAAAATATTTGATGTACATTGAGCAGCATGTGATACATGATATATTGGGTTTTTCCAGTCAGTTACTGCTCAAATTTTATCAGCTCAGTTGTTGTATAAATGAATGATCTCCAACATATTTTGTTTTCAGTATTTAATTTAACCATTCTCTCATCAGAGGCATATAGTAAAATAAAACTATATTAGTACTTGTGACAGGAGACCCTATCTTCTCATTCTTTAATGCAACCCACAACAAATAAGGGTAACTATAATAATCCTATATAGAACTTTCATGAATTTTCATTATCCTGAAATGGACTCTGACACTTCCATGGGCCTCAGACTTTAAAATGTGAATTGTACTTTTTGCTCCAACATTGTTATTACAATAAATATTTTATTAAAAGTTGGTAAAGTGTAGAGTGGATAACAATAATTATTCAGACAAAATTTTGTTCATTTAGATTCAATAAAGACGAAAGGCTGGTAAATATAACGTTTGCAAATTTTGAGTCTAATTTTGATTTTCAGACTTAATATGTTTGTGAATAAGTTCCCTGCTTTGGCCACGTCATTGTATGTGATAATTATGACTGCTAGTGTAATACTTATTGTAACTGTATGTATGGTACTTTATACTGAAAATCAAGACAGGAGTAAAAAAAAATGTTTGAAATGCTTAATATGATACTAATAAATACTAGGCCCTGAAATAATACCGGTAAGTATTGCGATCAGGACTACAGGTACAATGTGTCACTCTTCATCTCTTATGAAAGAAATATTCTTTTTTTCAATGAGTGATCCAGCGTTAAATTTCAATTAGTTGTGTTAACCAGTACTTTTCACAAACAAACATATTCATTGCAGTTTTAAAAAAACAAATCTCATAAAAAGCCATAGCAAAGTGGATATCTATAATTCTACTACAGTAAAACTAGAATTACATTACATTGCTTTTTCATAATTTACCAACTATTGTAACACTATCATGTCTTGAAACAAACAATATGCTAACACATGTCATATAGAAGTACATAAATAAATATCATACCTTCTACAGAAAATTCTGTAACAATATCAGTAAAAAAGAATTAGAACCTAAAAGAATGCAAAAATGGATGGGCTAATGATGGAAACTGGAAGTATAGGCAAATCGTAGGTAACCAGTAGTCCTCCGGTCCACCACTAATAATGGTCAGACTGAAATTGTATATATTGTCAAACTTTGTACTAAAACTAAGAAATTGGTTCATTTTATGAATACATGAACTGTGACCTTCAAATCTTGTTCTCTGTTCTGTTATGATTATAGAAGGTTTATATTACATTAAACTTAGTTTTATATTATGTATAATTATTATCACATAGATTGCAAATCTTAGCTTTCAATAATGATGGACAATTGAATTTCTGGACATGCCTAAAATAATAAGCTCTCTTATAAACATTAAACAGCAAACTGTATCTTGGGGTTTTCCAAGTCTGTTACTAAAAATATAACCACTCAATATTGATTCACAAAGTACCGATAGTCTGCTTTATAATGTACGCACAGAAGTATATCTGATTCTATAAATAACCTAATAAATGTACAGTATAACCTTTGAGGATAATACGGTAGTTTAAATGCTGTGTCATAGTTTAACAACATTTATAATCATACTGTCAGGACTGCCCTTACGAGTATTAATGACAATTGCGCATCAGAGAATATGAAAAAGATAAAAACACCATGGCCACTGTCTATGGGGGGGGGGAAGTACCCCCAGGGTGTTTTTCCCACTGACTATTCAAATGTGGTCATTCACCATCCTTCACTTACATGTGTAAAATGCATGTATTGCTTTTGCCTTTGTAGTTGGTTAAAATTTTATATTTTTTGGGGTGGATGTGAATTTTGTATGTGGCATATCCTGCTTGCCGTCTTTCGTTATATGTTTTGGTAAACTACCAAGTATCATGTAGTGAACAAAACAAATTCATCCATTCCGATATGATTTAGACCCAAGATTGTGATTTGTATAGCAGTAAAACCAAGTAATAATAATAATGAAGAAACAAAATAATGCTTATATAAACAAGCAAATTCGTCGAAATCATATCCCCCGCCAAATTAGGCAAATTACAAATCAATTAGTTATGAAATATCCCTTGAACAAGACCAAATATTGTGAAAGTCATACATTTGAGGACATTAAATAATAAATGTTTCATCAGCACGAGTTTGTCCCCCCCCCCAGAAGAAGTGTGTGTTTATGGCTATGGCATTTGATATGCATCATTCCCAAGACTGATGGATGGACAGACAACCCCAAATCATATAAATAAAATAATATGTGACCAACTATTACAAGAATGCATTGGGTAGAAAAAATCTATATATCCCTTTATAAAATCATTATGAGTGTTTGTAAGAAGCAAATGGCTTAATCTCTCCAAAATATCAAGTGGATTCATGGGGCATTTGATATGCATTGTTCCCATACCCATCTATCTATTCATAGAAAGTTTCAATGAAATCTCTGCTCAACCAGTACCAAGATATGGTTCCAGATGGATTTTTTTCCTATAGAAAATGGCTAACTGTAAGTGACAAAGGGCCATAACTCTGCCATGCATAAGTGGATTGTGACCCCTTTTGATGTGCATCATACCCATACATATATTCATAGAAAGTTTCAATGAAATCTGTCCAACCAGTACCAACATATCACTCCGGATTGAAAAAAGTGCATTGGACAGACCAATGGAAGGATGCACGGACAACGCCAAAACAATACCTCCCTCCCAAAACCTTCTGTTTGGTGCAGGGATAACAAAAAAAGCTAAAAATGGATGGGCTAATGATGGAAACTGGATGTATTAGCAAATCGTAGGTAACCAGTAGTCCTCCGGTCCACCCCTAACTATGTTCTGTTTGGTGGTGTATAAATAGTCAAATTTTACAGTAAAACTATACAATGGGTTCATTTTACCCATACATGAACGATTGCCTTAAAAATGAGTTTCTGTAGTTGTGCAAAGTTCATGAAAAAGTTATGTCATATCAAATTCATAAATAAAATGTATAAATATAACTTTATAAAATGCAAATGTTAGCATTCAATAATTATAAACTAACGAATTTCTGTACAAGGCAATAGCTAATATGAAATCTTGTAAACAATATGGTTATATATCTGTTGTACACTGAACAGTACATCGTGCTATCTTGGGGTTTTCCCCGACAGTGTCTAAAATTATAACAGCTCAGTTATAATGTCAGGATGATTTACAAGGAGCCTCAGTTGTGATCCATACAGATAGTTGTGGACACAGAATGTAACAGATATGAACATAACTGGGCCTTAACATCACATCATTCACACAATGGAAGTTATTTTATAGTTCAGAAGTTCAACAAATGCCTTATGTGCAAATTAGCAAAATGATGCACCAATACCAAGTAAAAATCATTGAATACATGACAATGAGTAAAAGTAATACATGTATCTCTATTCCATATTATCAAATAACAGCATATACCTATAGTATAGGTCTACAATTAAAAAACACACACAAACTAGTCCTAAATATTTCACTATTTTTACCATATACATACGCAATTATCTCAAACAGGATGATTCTTTAGTCTTGAAATTGGTTGAAAAAGGTGGTTTTCTTACTCATCCTATGTAATGTTCAGGTAAGCGTACACTAATTTCAACACTGATTTTAATCATTTAACTGGTAATAGATCTTCATGATTTTGATAATTTATCATGAATATGCAAACACATACAGTCAAACATACAATATATAAATGTTCGTGAGTAGTACATCAAAGCTTTGCATACCATATTTTCAATAAAAAATAAATTTGAACAAAATTCAACTGAGTAACATTCATTTGTATATATGTATTGGTATTGTTCAGAACCAAGTTTAGTGCAATATCTCCAGTTCAAAATCCTTACAGAGAAGTCAATATTGGCTGTTAATGAGAGGCTGTGACTATTACTTGTTCTTATTATTATTATAGAAGGTTAAATTGATATTGAGTAATTTTGCAACAGGAAATTTGATAATGACATTGAATAGAAGTTGTTGATCAAGAGAGGGCCGCTCTGGTAAGGGTGCACTGCAAATTACTGGAAGATCGGAAATTTCAATTTTCCAGAGCAAACTCAAGTCAAAATAATATGGAAACAAGAAATTGCTTTAAGGTTAGAAAATGCAAAAAACGGATGGGCTAATGATGGAAACTGAGAGTATTAGCAATGTGTAGGTAACCAGTAGTCCTCCGGTCCACCCCTAACATTGATCAGACTGAAATAGTATATATATTCATGTTTGACAGTAAAACAATGTGATGGGTTAACTTTTCGCATAAGCGAACGGTCACCTCTATATTTTGTTAACAGCTGTTAGTACTTGGATAATGAATAGAGAGTCTAATAAATTAGACATATAAAATGTAAAAATATTTTTATATCCAAAGCAATTGCTTGAATTAAATAATGATGAATTAATGAATTATTATACATGATAACGTAATACACGCTACTTCAGTGTATTCTGTGACCGAGATTCAAAAGCATAATTTCATTATGGCAACTCGGGTTTTCCACATAGATACTATAAATAGATTGAAAATTAGAATCTTGTTTACAAACTGACAGTACAGCTAGATTAGACCCTGGTGGCCACTTCTTTTGACAGAACTTAATAATTTATGCAATCTTGTAAGAGGACCACTAGACAATGCTACACACCAAATATCAAAGCTCTAGACCTTATGGTTTGGGACAAGAAGATTTTCAAAGTTTACACTTTTAAAATCTATTTTAGCTCCTGTGACCTACTTATGCAGCAGACTGAAACGATTCATGCAACTTTGAAAGAGACCCACCCAAGGATCATTCCTGTGATATTTGAACAAAATCCATTCAGTGGTATAGGAGGAGATGTTGTTTAAAGAAAATGTTGACCGAGATTCACGACGACGGACATTCATGGATCCTAAAAGCTCACCATGAGCACTTCGTGCTCAGGTGAGCTAAAAAGACCAAATATTGTGAAAGCCATACATTTGAGACATATAATAATAAATGTTACATCATCAGCACGAGTTTGTCAGCACAAGTTTGTCATGCCCCCCTTCCCCCTTAGAAGAAGTGTGCGTTTATGGCTATGGCATTTGATATGCATCATTCCCAAGACTGATGGATGGACAGACAACCCCAAATCATATAAATATCCCTCTGCAGGGATGGGATAACAAAAAAATATGTGACCAACTATTACAAGAATGCTTTGGATAGAAAAAGCCTATATATCTCTTTATAAAATCATTAAGAGTGTTTGTAAAAAGCAAAGGGCTTTATCTCTCCAAAATATCAAGTGGATTCATGGGGCATTTGATATGCATTGTTCCCATACCCATTATTATATCTAAATTTCAATGAAATCTGACCAACCAGTACCAAGATGTGGTCAGAGACAAATATTTTCCATTATATTACATGGTCATTTGAAAATATCAACGGGCCATAAATCTGTCAAACATTATTGGACTGTAAAAGCATTTGATATGCATCATTCCCATACCCATCTATCTATTCATAGAAAGTTTCAATGAAATCTCTGCTCAACCAGTACCAAGATATGGTTCCAGATGGATTTTTTTCCTATAGAAAATGGCTAACTGTAAGTGACAAAGGGCCATAACTCTGCCATGCATAAGTGGATTGTGACCCCTTTTGATGTGCATCATACCCATACATATATTCATAGAAAGTTTCAATGAAATCTATCCAACCAGTACCAACATATCACTCCAGATTGAAAAAAGTGCATTGGACGGACCAATGGAAGGACGGATGGACAACGCCTAAACAATATCTCCCTCCCAAAACCTTCTGTTTGGTGCAGGGATAACAAAAAAAGCTAAAAATGGATGGGCTAATGATGGAAACTGGAAGTATTAGCAAATCGTAGGTAACCAGTAGTCCTCCGGTCCACCCCTAACATTGTTCTGTTTGATGGTGTATATATAGTCAAATTTTACAGTAAAACTATACAATGGGTTCATTTTGCCCATACATGAACGATTGCCTTAAAAATGAGTTTCTGTACTTGTGCAAAGTTCATGAAAAAGTTATGTCATATCAAATTCATAAATAAAATGTATAAATATAACTTTATAAAATGCAAATGTTAGCATTCAATAATTATAAACTAATGAATTTCTGTACAAGGCAATAGCTAATACGAAATCTTGTAAACAATATGGTCATCTGTTGTACACTGAACAGTACATCATGCTATCTTGGGGTTTTCCCAGACAGTTTCTAAAATTATAACAACTCAGTTAAAATGTCAGGATGATTTACAAGGAGCCACAGTTGTGATCCATACAGATATTTGTGGACACAGAATGTAACAGATATGAACATAACTCGGCCTTAACATCACATCATTCACACAATGCAAGTTATTTTATAGTTCAGAAGTTCAACAAATGCCTTATGTGCAAATTAGCAAAATGATGCACCAAATACCAAGTAAAAACCATTGAATACATGACAACGAGTAAAAGTCATACATGTATCTCTATTCCATATTATCAAATAACAGCATATACCTAAGTTATAGGTCTACAATTAAAAAACACACACACAAACTAGTCCTAAATATTTCCCTATTTTTACCATATGCATACGCAATTATCTCATACAGGATGATTCTTTAGTCTTGAAATTGGTTGAAAAAAGTGGTTTTCTTACTCATCCTATGTAATGTTCAGGTAAGCGTACAATAATTTCAACACTGATTTTGATCATTTAACTGGTAATAGATCTTCATTATTTTGATAATTTATCATGAATATGCAAACACATACAGTCAAACATACAATATATAAATCTTCGTGAGTAGTACATCGAAGCTTTGCATACCATATTTTCAATAAAAAATAAATTTGAACAAAATTCAACTGGGTTACATTCATTTGTATACATGTACCGGTATTGTTCAGAACCAAGTTTAATGCAATATCTCCACTGCAAAACCCTTACAGAGAAGTCAATATTGGCTGTTACTGAGAGGCTGTGACTATTACTTGTTCTTATTATTATCATAGAAGGTTAAATTGATATTGAGTAATTTTGCAACAGGAAATTTGATAATGACATTGAATAGAAGTTGTTGATCAAGAGAGGGCCGCTCTGGTAAGGGTGCACTGCAAATTACTGGAAGATCGAAAATTTCAATTGACCTTTCTGCAGACGCTTCGTAGCCACGCCCCCCTTAGTAACATGTTCTCGCTGTAACCACGTTAGACAAGCCATGTCCAATATGGCGTCGAACAAAGAACAATAACGGGCTGATGTAGATAGTATTCCATCGGACTTTTCCTCATTATATGATATTTTGACTTTAAACCATATCTTGACAAAATAAATATTACTTATTATAGATTTGCTTTGACTAGATTAAGAGTTTCAAGCCATAGACTGGAAATTGAAACGGGAAAATGGAATAAACCTTAAATGCTATGCCACGATCAGAAAGAACATGTCAACTATGTAATGTTTTAGAAGACGAATTTCATTTTATATTAGAATGTCCTTTATATCAAATACATTTCGAACCAGTTATTCAGCAATACATTTACGTGAGATCATTATTATTCCATGCAAGTCCATGTTTGCAGTTTATTGCGGGTTTACAGGGGAAGTATTTACCCCCAAAAACATGAAACGTTATCTGTAATGTCCGTCCCCTTATGTATGATGTTATTTAGTGTGAATGAAAGTCATTTTAGTCATCAAGTTTAGATATAGCTATATGTTTGTGTACATAAACCACCTTTATTTTGTGTGGCCATTACAAAAAGGGATGGACATTAGAATATCAGGATTATTTCTCAAATCTTCAAATCCTGCAACATATATTTCTACAAATTCCAGAAATCATACTTTAAAGATACTATGATAAAATAGAAACAGAGGCAGACACAAGGCCTGTACATAGGTTGGACAAATTATATAATGTTATGCAATAAACAATAATGTTGCGTGTGTGCACTAGCGCTATCTAGATGTAAATCTTAACCAGCCCCGTAATCAGCATTTCACAGTCTGACCCAGTGGGAGTCCAATATGCATCCAATCAGTTTTTGCTGTCACCATCCGACACATATATACAGCAACGTTGAGAAATGTAAATTATTTTATAGCCTTAACTCAATGACCATTTTCAAGGATCAGACTTGTGTTGAATGTTAGAAAATAGGTTTATTTATTTATCAAAATCAACATACTCGTAGGTGTGATATTTAGGATTTTAAACCAGAAATATTACTAACTGCTATACTTACATAAATTATAAACCCCCAATGCAATTGAAATACATGTACATGTAATGAAGAAATAAGAACTTTTCTGACATATAAGTTACTTTCGAAAGAAATACTCGACAGTGAGTAACCAATACTGGTATATCACCTGTATTTAGATTTTCCATCAATATCAATTATTACAAAAACTAAGATATTTTTCTCTATGTTAATATGTTTCAGTTTCATTTTTTAATCGCAATAATTATTGATTTTATAATTGATTCTGGTCATGTTTAGTTATACAAACTCGGGCTTATTACAAATATATAAAGTAATGTCCGTTCTAAGCAAAGACAAGTCCAAATACTTGCTTGAATGCTGACATAAGTCAATTATTTTAGTTTAGAAAAATAATATTATGTTCCCTCAAAATGCAGATGTAATATAGTTAATTTGATATATTTTCACATTTATAAATTGTAACTGATTAAAACTAGAATACAAGAAAGTGATATTTCCGAGAGAGAAAATGTGGACCACTTCCAATGATTGGTTGGAATAAAACAATATAGCAACATTTTAGCTAAATAGTATAAATTGTATAAGATTATGTTATTTCTTGGATAATTATGTGAAATAAATACATATTAAGTTGTAAATTTGTGTTTCTTCATGTTTAAAGCCAGACTTTTCATTAACTTGTTATGTGTGTCCCCTCCCAGTCAAACTGATATTTAAAGGTAAAAAAAAACAAATACCAAACCAAAAGTTATCTTTTTATCAATGGGGCACATCTGTTTGCGTAAATTTTAGACGGATTTAACTCGTGATGCGGTCTGCCGCACAACTTAATCCACCGCATGCATTTGTCTTAGGTTTTGGTTGCTGTTGTTGTTGAAAAGGTAAGAATTTCACGCCACCTATCAGTCTGGAATCTATTGTCACTATCACACAATGCCCGAAGCTACACCTTTTCACCATTGTCTTAGATCAATAATAAACACCCTGTAATTTGCTTTCCAGAAAACTATCACTCTTATACAAATTTGTTGACAACTGTAGCGCTTGTCTAACAAAATGGCGTCGATAAAACAATGCCGGAGGTGTGCGCGAATACTGCAACGCGATTGGCTAACGCGAGCTGTCAATCAATATCTGCAGAAAGGTCAATTTTCCAGAGCAAACTCAAGTCAAAATAATGAGCAAACAAGAAATTGCTTTAAGGTTAGAAAATGCAAAAAACGGATGGCCTAATGATGGAAACTGAGAGTATTAGCAATGTGTAGGTAACCAGTAGTCCTCCGGTCCACCCCTAACATTGATCAGACTGAAATAGTATATATATTCATGTTTGACAGTAAAACAATGTGATGGGTTAACTTTTCGCATAAATGAACGGTCACCTCTATATTTTGTTCACAGCTGTTAATACTTGGATAATGAATAGATAGTCTAATAAATTAGATATATAAATTGTAAAAATATTTTTACATCCAAAGCAATTGCTTGAATTAAATAATGATGAATTAATGAATTATAATACATGATTAAGTAATACACGCTACTTCAGTGTATTCTGTGACCGAGATTCAAAAGCATAATTTCATTATGGCATCTCGGGTTTTCCACATAGATACTATAAATAGATTGAAAATTAGAATCTTGTTTACAAACTGACAGTACAGCTAGATTAGCCCTGGTGGCCACTTCTTTTGACAGAACTTAATAATTTATGCAATCTTGTAAGAGGACCACTAGACAATGCTACACACCAAATATCAAAGCTCTAGACCTTATGGTTTGGGACAAGAAGTTTCAATGAAATCTCTGCTCAACCAGTACCAAGATATGGTTCCGGATGGATTTTTTTCCTATAGAAAATGGCTAACTGTAAGTGACAAAGGGCCATAACTCTGCCATGCATAAGTGGATTGTGACCCCTTTTGATGTGCATCATACCCATACATATATTCGTAGAAAGTTTCAATGAAATCTATCCAACCAGTACCAACATATCACTCCGGATTGAAAAAAGTGCATTGGACAGACCAATGGAAGGATGCACGGACAACGCCTAAACAATACCTCCCTCCCAAAACCTTCTGTTTGGTGCAGGGATAACAAAAAAAGCTAAAAATGGATGGGCTAATGATGGAAACTGGAAGTATTAGCAAATCGTAGGTAACCAGTAGTCCTCCGGTCCACCCCTAACATTTTGCCCATACATGAACGATTGCCTTAAAAATGAGTTTCTGTACTTGTGCAAAGTTCATGAAAAAGTTATGTCATATCAAATTCATAAATAAAATGTACAAATATAACTTTATAAAATGCAAATGTTAGCATTCAATAATTATAAACTAATGAATTTCTGTACAAGGCAATAGCTAATACGAAATCTTGTAAACAATATGGTTATATATCTGTTGTACACTGAACAGTACATCATGCTTACTTGGGGTTTTCCCAGACAGTTTCTAAAATTATAACAGCTCAGTTATAATGTCAGTATGATTTACAAGGAGCCACAGTTGTGATCCATACAGATAGTTGTGGACACAGAATGTAACAGATATGAACATAACTGGGCCTTAACATCACATCATTCACACAATGGAAGTTATTTTATAGTTCAGAAGTTCAACAAATGCTGTATGTGCAAATTAGCAAAATGATGCACCAATACCAAGTAAAAATCATTGAATACATGACAACTAGTAAAAGTAATACATGTATCTTTATTCCATATTATCAAATAACAGCATATACCTAAGTTATAGGTCTACAATTTAAAAAAAAACCACTAACTAGTCCTTAATATTTCACTATTTTTACCATATACATACGCATTTATCTCATACAGGATGATTCTTTAGTCTTGAAATTGGTTGAAAAAGGTGTTTTTCTTACTCATCCTATGTAATGTTCAGGTAAAAGCGTACAATAAATTCAACACTGATTTTAATCATTTAACTGGTAATAGATCTTCATGATTTTGATAATTTATCATGAATATGCAAACACATACAGTCAAACATACAATATATAAATGTTCGTGAGAAGTACATCAATGCTTTGCATACCATATTTTCAATAAAAAATAAATTTGAACAACATTCAACTGAGTAACATTCATTTGTATACATATATCGGTATTGTTCAGAACCAAGTTTAGTGCACTATCTCCACTGCAAAACCCTTACAGAGAAGTCAATATTGGCTGTTACAGAGAGGCTGTGACTCATACTTGTTATTATTATTATTATTATAGAAGGTTAAATTGATATTGAGTAATTGAGTAATTTTGCAATAGGAAATTTTATAATGACGTCGAATAGACGTTGTTGTTCAAGAGAGGGTCGCTCAGGTAAGGGTGCACTGCAAATGACGGGAAGATTGGAAATTTAAATTTTCCAGAGCAAACTCCAATCAAGTCAAAATAATGAGCAAACAAGAAATTGCTTTAAAGTTCGAAAATGCAAAAAACGGATGGGCTAATGATGGAAACTGAGAGTATTAGCAATGTGTAGGTAACCAGTAGTCCTCCGGTCCACCCCTAACATTGATCAGACTGAAATAGTATATATATTCATGTTTGACAGTAAAACAATGTGATGGGTTAACTTTTCGCATAAGCGAACGGTCACCTCTATATTTTGTTCACAGCTGTTAGTACTTGGATAATGAATAGAGAGTCTAATAAATTAGATATAAAAAATGTAAATTTTTTTTTATATCCAAAGCAATTGCTTGAATTAAATAATGATCTATCAATGAATTATTATACATGATAACGTAATACATGCTACTTCAGTGTATTCTGTGACCGAGATTCAAAAGCATAATTTCATTATGGCAACTCGGGTTTTCCACATATATACTATAAATAGATTGAAAATTAGCATCTTGTTTACAAACTGACAGTACAGCTAGATTAGCCCCTGGTGGCCACTTCTTTTGACTGAACTTAATAATTTATGCAACCTTGTAAGAGGACCACTAGACAATGCTACACACCAAATATCAAAGCTCTAGACCTTATGGTTTGGGACAAGAAGATTTTCAAAGTTTACACTTTTAAAATCTATTTTAGCTCCTGTGACCTACTTATGCAGCAGACTGAAACGATTCATGCAACTTTAGAAGAGACCCACCCAAGGATCATTCCTGTGATATTTGAACAAAATCCATTCAGTGGTATAGGAGGAGATGTTGTTTAAAGAAAATGTTGACCGAGATTCACGACGGCGGACATTCATGGATCCTACAAGCTCACCATGAGCACTTTGTGCTCAGGTGAGCTAAAAAGACCAAATATTGTGAAAGCCATACATTTGAGGACATATAATAATAAATGTTACATCATCAGCACGAGTTTGTCATGCCCCCCTTCCCCCTTAGAAGAAGTGTGTGTTCATGGCTATGGCATTTGATATGCATCATTCCCAAGACTGATGGATGGACAGACAACCCCAAATCATATAAATATCCCTCTGCAGGGATAGGGATAACAAAATAATATGTGACCAACTATTACAAGAATGCTTTGGGTAGAAAAAGTCTATATATCTCTTTATAAAATCATTAAGAGTGTTTGTAAGAAGCAAAGGGCTTCATCTCTCCAAAATATCAAGTGGATTCATGGGGCATTTGATATGCATTGTTCCCATACCCATTATTATATCTAAATTTCAATGAAATCTGACCAACCAGTACCAAGATGTGGTCAGCGACAAATATTTTCCATTATATTACATGGTCATTTGAAAATATCAACGGGCCATAAATCTGTCATACATTATTGGACTGTAAAAGCATTTGATATGCATCATTCCCATACCCATCAATCTATTCATAGAAAGTTTCAATGAAATCTCTGCTCAACCAGTACCAGGATATGGTTCCAGATGGATTTTTTTTCCTATAGAAAATGGCTAACTGTAAGTGACAAAGGGCCATAACTCTGCCATGCATAAGTGGATTGTGACCCCTTTTGATGTGCATCATACCCATACATATATTCATAGAAAGTTTCAATGAAATCTATCCAACCAGTACCAACATATCACTCCAGATTGAAAAAGTGCATTGGACGGACCAATGGAAGGACGGATGGACAACGCCTAAACAATATCTCCCTCCCAAAACCTTCTGTTTGGTGCAGGGATAACAAAAAAAGCTAAAAATGGATGGGCTAATGATGGAAACTGGAAGTATTAGCAAATCGTAGGTAACCAGTAGTCCTCCGGTCCACCCCTAACTATGTTCTGTTTGGTGGTGTATATATAGTCAAATTTTACAGTAAAACTATACAATGGGTTCATTTTATCCATACATGAACGATTGCCTTAAAAATGAGTTTCTGTAGTTGTGCAAAGTTCATGAAAAAGTTATGTCATATCAAATTCATAAATAAAATGTATAAATATAACTTTATAAAATGCAAATGTTAGCATTCAATAATTATAAATTAATGAATTTCTGTACAAGGCAATAGCTAATACGAAATCTTGTAAACAATATGGTTATATATCTGTTGTACACTGAACAGTACATCATGCTTGGGGTTTTCCCAGACAGTTTCTAAAATTATAACAGCTCAGTTATAATGTCAGTATGATTTAAAAGGAGCCACAGTTGTGATCCATACAGATAGTTGTGGACACAGAATGTAACAGATATGAACTCGGCCTTAACATCACATCATTCACACAATGGAAGTTATTTTATAGTTCAGAAGTTCAACAAATGCCTTAATTATGTGCAAATTGGCAAAATGATGCACCAATACCAAGTAAAAACCATTGAATACATGACAACGAGTAAAAGTCATACATGTATCTCTATTCCATATTATCAAATAACAGCATATACCTAAGTTATAGTTCTACAATTAAAAAACACACACACAAACTAGTCCTAAATATTTCACTATTTTTACCATATACATACGCATTTATCTCATACAGTATGATTCTTTAGTCTTGAAATTGGTTGAAAAAGGTGGTTTTCTTATTTTCAATAAAAAATAAATTTGAACAAAATTCAACTGAGTAACATTCATTTGTATACATGTACCGGTATTGTTCAGAACCAAGTTTAATGCACTATCTCCACTGCAAAACCCTTACAGAGAAGTCAATATTGGCTGTTAATGAGAGGCTGTGACTCATACTTGTTATTATTATTATTATTATTATAGAAGGTTAAATTGATATTGAGTAATTGAGAAATTTGCAACAGAAAATTTGATAATGACGTTGAATAGAAGTTGTTGTTCAAGAGAGGGCCGCTCAGGTTAGGGTGCACTGCAAATGACGGGAAGATTGGAAATTTAAATTTTCAAGAGCAAACTCCAATCAAGTCAAAATAATGAGCAAACAAGAAATTGCTTTAAGGTTAGAAAATGCAAAAAGCGGATGGGCTAATGATGGAAACTGGAAGTATTAGCAATGTGTAGGTAACCAGTAGTCCTCCGGTCCACCCCTACGTTTGTTCAGTTTGAAATAGTATATATATTCATGTTTGACAGTAAAACAATGTGATGGGTTAACTTTTCGCATAAATGAATGGTCACCTCTATATTTTGTTCACAGCTGTTAGTACTTGGATAATGAATAGAGAGTCTAATAAATTAGATATATAAAATGTAAAAATATTTTTACATCCAAAGCAATTGCTTGAATTAAATAATGATGAATTAATGAATTATAATACATGATAACGTGATACACGCTACTTAAGTGTATTCTGTGACCGAGATTCGATAGCATAATTTCATTATGGCAACTCGGGTTTTCCACATAGATACTATAAATAGATTGAACATTAGCATCTTGTTTACAAACTGACAGTACAGCTAGATTAGCCCCAGGTCAGTCAATATTACTGATTGGTTTACACAATACATGTACAATTACCTATTTCTAATGAAATTGAAAATTTCTGAGTGTCAGAAGTGGATCCAACAGAAAGATTTAAACACTTCACTGATGGCAAGAGAGCAATATTTTAGATACACTTGATCTTACTAAACTTTTCATTTACTTTTCATTTAATTATTAATTAAAAGAAAATGTGTGCTATAATCAAACAAGCTAAACAGTGGTACTGATGCCTGAAGAATATTAAGTTTGTTATCAATATCACAGAAAAATTAAATTTTTGGAACTAGGGTCCACGTATCCAAAGTATAAAATTTCAGAAAAAAAAGATGATAGACAAATGTTGGTAACTGGGTGTATAGGCAGCTTGATAGGTAACCAGTAGCCTCCGGCCCACATCTAAACAGGTGAATGATTCAATCTGTATATATAGTAAAAATATGCAGCTTGATTGAATGTGTGGTTTTGATTGTGCATATATCAAGAAATCTTTTACTGAGGTTTTAATATCTTCATGAAAGACAAGTGTTATCATTGAACTCACAATCAGAATGTATAATTCTATTTACATATAACTCATACATTAAAACATATTAATAATTAACTTATGAATTACTACACAAACAATTAACTTATGAATTGCTACACAAAATAAATTATTACTTGCTAGGATTTTATGAAAAGATTAAAATATTCTTAAAATAAGCTTCCCATGGGTTTCCCATAATTATAAGCTTCTATAAATAGAACTTTGCATAACATAACATGGATTCTAGGTTATCAGATAAAACTAGGCAAAAAGTACAATCTCATATTAGCGGTATAGGTATGGCAGGTGGACAGAATTACTACACATTTTGTACAGTTTACAAAAAAGACAAGATTAGGCCATCCTTAAAAAATTGTTTGTTTGCAGCTACGTGACCGACTCATGTAAAATGCTGCGACTCAATTTATTTGTTCAGTTTCATTGATGATTTTTTTTTAGGTCTTTAAGAGTTTTAAGGATGACCTGAATTATATACATGTACTACAATTCACCCTAGCATGTCTTGATTTGAACTTGCATCAATAGAACATTCTTTGAAAACAAGAGTATTCGGCTGGTATGTAGGACAACTTAAGTGTGATGAAAAAAAGGTTTGAATCCCATTACCTACCTAACCTAATTGTGGATGTCCTTCTCTCAAGGTTTTATTACTAACCAGACAAGCACCATAAAAGTCAGGACCTTATTTCTACGCGCCATGATTTCAAACACGAATTGTTCAGTCCAGTATTTATTTTTAGAATATTAGCAAATTCCCATAAATATATATAGCAGTCTATAAATAGCAGTTTATAAATACAATAAATTTGTATATTAGTAAATTAAAGAGATTGAACAACCTAATTACAGTCTATCACACATTTTGAGAAAAAGGAATCAGAAACTAAACAATTACTTTCTTACACCTTAGAAAGGCATGTACATGTACACGTAAATGTCTCACTTCTTAACCAGAGGTTCTGTCCTTTCAAAGTAAAACATATAATATTGTAAGAATGTGTGCATTATAAATTGGATGATCTAAATAGCTGACTTGTAATTTAAATGTAACTCTTTATCAATTATTTCAAACAGGAATTGGTCAGTCAAATATTTATTTTTAGTATAATAGCAAAATTCCCACAGATATATATAGCAGTCTATAAATAGCAGTTTATAATATATATAATATATAACAGCTGATCTGATGAATGAAAATACTCAGTAGAGAACAAGTACCAAGGTGATTGATTTAACTTTGTAATTTGTACAACTTGTGCAGTGATATTATTCCGATCATGATGTGTATAGGATAGAAGTAGTTGTAGACTTTAATTAATTACAAACTGCAGAGATATAATAATTATCAACCAATTGATATCTTGTATCAAAGGCTAAACATACATGTATGATATTTCACTTTATAAAGAATTAAATTTGTGGGTTCAACGAAAGAAGTTAAATGCTTGGATTTAACGGAGCTATGTAGCAATGTCTCTGACAGTGATCATCATTTTGGAATGGGGCTTTGTGTCACATAAACAGCTACGGTTGTGTAGTGACCAGCTATTTGGGTGGAGGAAAACCCAAGATGGACACCTGGGTAGACCCACCAACCTTCCGTAAGCCAGCTGGATATCTTCCTCACTCACAAATTCTACGTCTCATGTGGGATTTAAACTCGCAGACGTGAGGTGCATAACAGTGATTAAAGTAAAACAATGGATTCCGACAACAAAGAGCATAGTTACCTCTTTGTAATGGCAACTACAGGAATGTGGTAAGATTTTCTAGTTCACCATTAATATATTGCATGGACAAATAGCCTAGTGTTGTTGTGTACAAGTTTAGAATAGAAAGCAAAAATTCTTTAAAAAAAACCCAGCATTTTTTGCTTTCAACACCAAAATCTTCAGGAACCGTTTGATTTAAAAATGTTCTTCATTAATTTCTCATGCTTGCTTTATCCAATTCTATTTATCCTTGAATCTTACCATATTTGTTGTGAGAGGAAAACTTCAATAAGGCAATCCTACATAACAATCTATTGTTGCCTAGCAACCATGTTACTCACCTCATTAGCGCTGGCTCCACCCTGACAAGCAAATACACCCACATCAAATACTGTTTTCTCATCTTTGCCCATTGTGTCTAAACACAAATTACCGGCTGGATTTCTAACCTACAGAAAGAGTCAAACAAGAAATAAAGTAAACATAATAAAAATAAAGAAAGACTTGGAAATACTTTATAAAAAATAATGATGGCTACCAGTATACCAAACATATATGCATTGACATGATGCATATTCATTACAAAGCGTCATTCATCATTGTTCCAACATGTAGCTGGACTAGGTGATAATGATGTAATGATATGCTCACCTTAAGATGTATGATACATATCGCGATACAGCTGTCGTGATACAATACAATACTTGTACATGTATTGCAATACATGTTTATGTTGACAATAAACCAATGTTTAACGATAAAGGCTTCATGTTGTATGTAATAATGCAAGTTTTAATAAATATCTGTTAGCAATCACCAACGTAAAGTCTGCTCTAAATTCAAACAAATGCATTAAAATCAAATGGTAATGCTCCAATTTTTTTCTGAGTAAGCATGTATTTCATATCACAAAATCTCAGTTTGAATATTAAGACTAGGTGAACTACTGGTATTCATGCTTATACTTACCATTCCCCATGCATGAACATCTTCATCAGGTACAAACTTTTCTGGATAAACATTTTCTAAAAACCACTTGAAACTTTTACATCCCAATCTTTCTCTCAATTGTTTCCTCTCTGTGAGATCACCAGGGTCCTGGTCCTGTAAGAGACAGTTGTACATATTGAGAAATTTTGGGTAACGAGTAAGGGCCGAATGCTACGTTCAGGTACAATACGTATCGGGACCCATCAGTGAGATACGTATCGTGATACAGCCTTCACGGTACGATACATGTCACAGCACTTATTGATGTAGATCAGATACAATGTGTTAACTTTAAATACTCTTGTGTTATATGTATAAATACACCCATAAATACGGTTAAGTAATCATCAGCCATTAGTAATGTGTTGTACACATTGTATTCCCTGTTTTATAGTTGGCATACTTGTAATGTACAGATCTTATACTCAAACTTCAATGTTATAAAATGCCATGGTAAATTTGATTGTAAAATGTTGCACCACACTGAGTAGACAGGAATGGAATATACTGTGAACCGAATCATGTCTGTAAGACCTTGATATACCATTGCAAGGAATACCATTACACATTTAGTAATGAGCCAAAGTTTTGAATGTTTGAGTCCATGAATTCATTAAGCAGCAATATAACTTACGAATGATGTAATAGATAAAATACAGCCAGAGGATTTGAATGCAAATTTATTATAATTTCCTTGATAGTTTGAATTAGATCTACCTTATTTGGATACAGACAAAAACACCAGACAAAACCCCTACAAAATCCCTACTGACAAACCCCCCTTAAAAATTCCTACTGACAAACCCCCCTTAAAAATGACAAAGCCCTGTACAAAATTCCTCCTGACAAACCCACCTTCAAAATCCCTCCTGACAAAGCCCTCACCCAACAAAATCCGTCCTGACAAAGCCCTCACCCAACAAAATCCGTCCTGACAAAGCCCTCACCCAACAAAATCTGTCCTGAAAAAGCCCTCACCCAACAAAATCCGTCCTGACAAAGCCCTCACCCAACAAAATCCGTCCTGACAAAGCCCTCACCCAACAAAATCCGTCCTGACAAAGCCCTCACCCGACAAAATCCGTCCTGACAAAGCCCTCACCCAACAAAATCCATCCTGACAAAGCCCTCACCCAACAAAATCCGTCCTGACAAAACCACCTACAAAATCCCTCCTGAAAAAATCCCTGTATACATTAGACCCAAACAAAAATATGACTTTTATCCTCACCTGAGCAAAATTTCAGATGGATAGTGTTTATTAGATTTAGATAATTTGTGCAACAACATGGTTGAAGTTTTGCTGGTCCTTACTCAAATTACAGCATTACGGTAGACAGGGTTTGACACATATTTCATCAATATACTAATTACTCCACATAAATCAGGACCTCCCTTTATACCAATTAAAATTTATGATATCCCTGTGGACTTCCTTACCAGTAAATCTCTTCTGTGCATATAAAATAATCGTTTATATCCATCCATCCAAACTTCCGCCAGACGCATAGAATTTATTCCATGAGTATCTTTGTTTCCTGAAAATATCGCACAGTAAACAATGCAATATAATGTCAATCAAATAGAATATGCAAGTACATTATTTCGCAGAACAAAATGTTCACTTTTTCTATTATTTCACTCAGACTTTATTTTGCACTACAACATATTGTACATATTTTCTGATTTTTTCCGATACAGCTGGTATTTCATGCAACATTGAACGAACTACTCACAAGAATTTTGAACTTCCGTCCAAATTAATACACTGAGCTTTAGAAAAATTAGCCCATTGCGTATTAATGATGATTTACAGTATTTGTGAAGATATGTCATACATCCATTATATGTCCTAATCAATTGAAATTAATTTCGCAGAATAATACGAGTATATTGAGTAACACAATGATGTATAACTACGAGACACAAACACATGAGAAACCTCTGTGGTCGAGTGGTTACAGTCGGTGACTTCAATTCATTTGCCCCTCACTGCTGTGGGTTCGAATCTCAAACAGGATATAGAATTTTTAAGTGAGAAGCTATCCAGCTGGCTTACGGAAGGTTTGGGTTCTATCTAGGTATCTACCTTCACCCTTATAGTTTAAACAGTCATTACACAATCCTGGCAGTTTATATCACTTAATGCCCCATTAACAAAAAAGATACAACAGATGAGATGTGGGAATACACAACTGCCACAAATACGGCTGACAACAGGTTGATAACTTGTATCTTAACACTTTGTGTACTTGCTTGTGTTTGAAAAGCATCGTGAATGCTTGCTATTAAGATTGTTTCTACAACACTGCATTTGTTGTAACCAAACATGCTACATAGTAATTGTTTAGACATTTACCAAACATAGCTACGTGGTAACAAATTCCTTTATACACATTCACTTTTCCTTTGCAGCAAACAATGTAAATGCGTTATAACGGAATATAACCACAGAATTATAAGTATAGCTTCAGTCAGGTCGCTACATTAGAAACTCATAGAAAGGGCCTGTGTAAAAAATTCCCCAACAGCCAACCCGATATTCTAAATAACAAAGTCATTCATGACATTTTTATTGTACCTGGGAAGGTGTAAGGATGGCTGGACCGGAATATATGTCCTACCCTAGAACACGGAATGAATTCTAAACTTCCTCCACACATCCACACCTACAAAAATAAACACAAGAATGTATTATAGCAAGGACACCCCTCCTGCACCTACTCCCTTTTGCCTTTTCAAGACTCAGTAATGCACCTCCACATTTCAAAATCCTGGCTACTGGCATGTGATGTTGTTTTTTAAAACCACCGATACATTTTCTATTTCCTTAGAAATGATAAAGGACCTCAAAAGACCTGAAGGCTAAGACTGGGAATATTCAATTATATTGCTCACCAGTTCATCGAAAAATCTCAAATGTTAACCGGTAAAGTGTAAAAGTGTACTAATTAAAGACTACTCGTAAGCAGATATAAACTTAGTTGAACCATATTCAGTGTATTGTTAATCAGCTATGAATGTGTCATGAAAATGTTGACTTTTGTCATCTTATCACCGCAGATTGCAAGTATAAGTGTGTTTTGTCACTGATAAATTGCATTTGAAATGTGATACATGATATGAACATCTGCAATACTTTAGTCAAATACAGTCTTGTATTAAGAGACTGCCACAGGGTCAGACAAAAAGTGGTCTCTTAATGAAACGGTCTTTTAATACAAAGCCTGGTTCCAGATAAGATATCAGGTTTCAATATTTTCTAGTCTTAGTTGGGAGTCCATCAGGAGAAAATGTGACGGGCCATGGCGTCAGAGAGTAGAATTGGGCATGCATGTTATATGTTATCTTTGATATGTGTGTAATCTGAAACTGCCCCATGCCATCCGTGATTTTGCCTCGTTTTCTCAGAATTGGGTCAAAGGTCAAGTAAGTACATTATTCATATATCTCACTTGAATTATCATTATATCTTCGCCATTTTTGAGTAAAAAACTACAAAAATGGTATCAAAATGAAGCTAACATATTGGGCCTTTACTAAAAATAACTTTTTGCTAATTAGCTCATATCCATATTCATGCATATTAATGAGAACACCCCAAAAATGGCAAAAATTCGTTATAAATCGTTGTGTATGAACGATACATTTGTCATAATATCGTCATTGATGCTATTTTAAGACCTACATGATACTAGATTAAAGGTGAGACATTATGCTATTAATAAATAACATTATTAACAGTCATAATTATTAATTTACGGGCAAACATATACCGCTAAAAGTGGGTGGGGTAAATTGACACATGAACACGAAAAATCTCACTCCCGTCAAAACTTTTGACTCAAATGGAATATAAATATATGATATAAATACTTTTAGATCTGGAAATGGTTTATCTTGGTCATTGGATTTTGATTCGTATCAATTAAATTCTACTAGGTCAAGTGTCATTTAAGTGTATAAGACAATTAAGATTGTGTCATTATCGAACTACATGTAACTATGTATTAATGTAAGAAAATGCTACACATCATCCATAGAAACATTAAGCAGTTCGTTTTAAAACAAAACTAATATACAATGTTGCAGCTTAGTTTGCGATTTACTTGGACAGTTTCACTTAAATGTATTCCAATTCTCTTCAAAAAAGTCTCTAAGTAACATTAGTGTCAATCTCAATCATCAATTGGGTTAGCGCAATTGACCCCATCACAGCCACATGCTGGTGAGCATTTCAAATGATGACTTGAAACATTTGCAGCGGATAGATTTGCACTTGGTTTTACATCCACAACTTGTTAGTTAAATGCAAGCATCCGGTACAGTTGGTAAACGTTTCCAGACAACTTCTAATCCTTCAGCACCATCTTGCCAAGTGTTTGTATCTGCAGGCTTGATTTATGTATCCATAATCGATATATCAGCTCTAATCCATATACCTGCTTGATAATTGGCTCTTGCAATGTGTAGTTCAAGTGCATCACTCGTTGGCGGTAGCATTTCAAGCGTTTTTCTTGCCTTCACAAACAGAGAATATCTTGCATCATCAACAGATTCTTCATTGACGCCATACAACAAGCATACAAACTTCTCTGCCTTATCTGAATGTTCGTCTCTTCCAATATCCGACAGAAGGTCAGGGCACGTGACATATTTCTTCCAACAGGTCTTCTTGCCAATACCGGAAAAGGAGTAAGTTGTGTCGCATCCGGTCAATGCATGGAATGCCAAAATATTACTTCTTGGGACATCTTCTGAGACATAAATTGTGCAGTGTACAGTTTTATTTTCTTGGATGACCCATCCATCATCCAGACTTGAATTTTTTTTAAATGTCCAAGATGGAAGATCAGTAAGAGCAGTACATCAGTATCTTGACATTTGATAATAATTCTCTCGTAACCTTGTCTTGCAGCATCCAACGCATGCATGATTCTCGTATCAGCCTCTTCATGATTTGATGACAGTTGGTGCACTTCACGTCTATTGGACGTTGTTCTCAGTACATCCTGGTAGCCTCCTCCTATTACCAGCTCATTCTCTCTGGGTAACATATCTGCATATGTTTGCAAACGCTCAGATAGGAACCTAGCAATATCAGCTTTGTTTTCACTTACTGTCAAGAAGTTATCCCATGATTGTGGCAGGGGAACATTAGGACCAGTTATCATTCTACGAATTGGACGTCGTTTGCCGGCTCGTTTGCTTCTTGTGCTTGCCTTTATTGACGATATTCCTATATATCTGTCGAAGACTAAATCAATTCTGCTTGTATACATGTTATAATATGTTAGTACACTCTGAACAAACACGTTAGCATAGTCTCCAAATGTAACGCAGCCATCTGGTTTACCTAATGCATGTATCAATGCATGACCATCAATCACTACATATGTTGACAAAGTAGCTGCTGGAAGCTCCTCCATGACAGGAACTGAATTATCAGTTGTAAGTACCGCAAGTAAATCGGATTTGGCTGTTTGATTTATCACTCCGCCAACTTTTGCAAGAGACTGTGGAACTTGAGACAATTCATGTTTCAATACAGATGATATTTCTACAGCCCTCCCAGTATTGGCAGCGTTCAATTATCGTTGCATCAATTTTTATAAGCTTTTATTACCTGTAAGGTTTTCTGTGTTTTTACTTGATGAACTTGGTACATTGTAGCAAATGTTTTTAATTTAAGCTTTTTCATCGGACCAAAGAAAGGTGTTCTCTTTGAAACTAGTCGCTCTTCAACATATTGCAGAACGCATGCTTTACCTCGAGTTTTTGCTTCAACAAGATCATGGCTTACTTCCATTGTTGCTACATCTTTGGTTGCAATAGATACTATTTTTGAACACTCATTTATAGGTAGCCGAATTCTATTTGCTGCAGTATCTGTATCATATGGTCTTCATCAGTGGGTAAATTAAGTCCATTACAACAAAACACATCCAGTGTCTCAAGCTTTTTCAGCAGTGACTCAACATGGCTTTCATCAAGTTTCACACGTGAACGTTCGAAGTCAACCCTTGTAAATGTGAACTCATCTTCGTCATCACCGCTGTCAGCATAAAGAGCTCTCATCTTATGCTTGTTTGAAATAATTCTACAGTTCTGCACCTCCCACAAATTAACATTATCTAAAGAAACATGAGTATGATCGTAATAATATAATACTTACATATTCTTCAGATATACAAATGTATATAGTGTTTTAAAGCAAAAGTTATATATTTTCATGTACTAATCAATATTCATAGATATTCAAATGAATCTATTAACATAACGTTTAAGTAAATCACAAGCCAATTCATCACATGGTTTATATTTTGATAAAATATTACTTTTACTGCGCTTGTTATGTCAATTTTAAACAGAAATGAGATTTCTTGTAATCAGGAGTCGATTTATCCCACCCACATGTAGCGGTCATTGTACATAAAATTTAATAACATATACAGGTATATAAATATATATCAATACTTTTATGTGTACCTTGAAATCGGCACCACTTGGTTCTTCAAAAGCAGAAATAACAAAGATATGGAATAAATCTGCCGTCCATACACATGCATTCTTAACGAAAGTTTACCCTTTTCCGACATTCTCATTAATATTCATGAGTTTGCAAAATACTAAATTTGCATAAAGTAAGTGAAAATAAAAGACCAATCCCTTAGCTTCATTTTGATACCATATTGATTATGCTATCTGTAAAACTGACCATGATATAGTGCAATTTCAAGTACATGTATGAAAAATGCACTTAATTGACCTTTGACCTCTATTCTGACCTTCACAGAGGGTTTTGCGCGTGGCATGGTTCAGAACCATAGACAACTAGTATTCGGCAACATGAATATGGTATTGAAACATTTCTACTAAAAAATGCCATGGACCATGAGAAATAAGCGACTTTTGTACTGATGGACTCCCAACTATCTGCTACTATACATACATTTGTACTTAAAATGTGCTTCAACGTGTTCAAAATACAATGTACAAAACAAACAAATAGTTTTATTCTTTTATTTGTTAAACAAAATTTAATATTCACCAGATCTTATGAAATATGTCTTCTAATAAAACATACATGCACACCCTTAATCTTTATAAATGAATTTGCGGTCAATTATGTATTAGCAGTCGTTTAAAGGAAAAGATGACTGAAAAAACTTGACTTTGAGTGACCGCTGCAGGTCGCGTTAAATAAAAGTCGCTTAGCAAAATGTAAAGATACAGCAACAATTGTCGGGAGGTTTTTAAAGTGGTCGCTTACAGCAAGATTGACTGTATACTTGGTTAAATTGATATCCCTACTAAAGTAAAAGATAAATATCAAGTCATTTAATAGAAAATATGAAAATCTCTTCCCTATCCAAACCTCCCCTCCCCCATCCTCCTCCCCCTTGTCCTGTAAAATTATGTCAACTAATTCACAATGGCCTAAAATATGTTTTAGTTCACAAGGAGTTGTCGTTAATCCTAGATAATCTACCTGGATCTCCACCGTATAATAAGGTTTAGGTACTTACCCTAAATGAGATTTCTAAGTTTTCACCGCCCCAGACTTCCATCCCTTCATCATACGACCCAATTTCGAAGAAATATTTACGATCAGCAGCAAAAAGTCCACCAGCCATTGTAGGTGATCTGAAAAAAGGGCAATAAGAAAATGTTGTATTATCACAGGAGAACATGAACATAAATACATGGTACATATCAACGACCATCACTAAGGTGGAATGACTTGGTATAATGTATTGTTGTATGGATTTAATTGTACATGTATTTAAAATCTCTAATTGCTATCAATTAGTCATATATCAATATTCCTCTTCACAATGTTCCAAGTTCTGTATTCATTGCAAGAAGTGACAGTATCTTGTATGAGAAGGCTTCTACATTTCTATGATCTAAAATCAATCAAGGCGTAAGTAGATATAACAGTACATGCTGTATTTAGAACTCAGTATAAAACTTTTCAATTATGCACAATAAGATGGATGATTAAACTAATATTGCTAGCTCATTTAATATATATGAGTAAATATGTAATGTGGAGGATTTTACAGAAATAGTATACACATCCAATCAGAGGGTGAAGAGTAACACAAAAGCCAGAAAAGGTTTAAATCCGCATGCATCAGCTCATTCAGATAAACAGAAAACTGTGACCAGTACTGGTACCCAGCATGCATCAGCTCATTTAGATAAACAGAAAACTGTGACCAGTACTGGTACGAATGAGAGGAAGTAAGGTAGAGACAGAGTATAGACAATAGACTGGTATCTAACAAACAGAAGAATAGCCCCTAGTATCAATCAAACTGAAGAATAGAGAATTGACAGGTATCTATGAAACAGAAGAATTGACAGGTATAATCTATGAATGAATCCTTTTCGACAAATGTTGACTTGATGTGATTGTCTTCTTCCTGGTACATAGACCAGCTATATCACCAAACAGAGTCTAAACTCATTCTCATTAGCCAGGCTGGAACATTATGAACTTATTATGTACTGTGAATTTGTTGATAAACCTGTTTCTTCTCTTAAGAAATAACTAAGATATACTACACAGCAGTTGAAATAGTTCAAGCAAAGAAGCAAAATATTAGAGCCATGCTGAGCAATGTCTCATATACACAAAATCCCCTGAATAATATAGCCTGTGAGAGGTAAGGAAGCACAGTTATGACCCAATGACCTTTGACATAGTGAAACCCCAAACAAAGGGTCATAGTCTGACAACAGTCTCCGAGTGAAGTTTGACCGCCCAAGGAACAAGCCTCTTCCAGTAATGAGTTTCGGTTCTCTAGTACTAGTAATTGATTTCAGTTCTCCAAGTAAATGATTTTGGTTCTCTAGTAAATGATTTTGGTTCTCTAGTAATTGATTTTGGTTCTCTAGTTATTGATTTTGGTTATCTAGTAATTGATTTAAGTTCTCTAGTAATTGATGTTGGTTCTCTAGTAATTGATTTGAAACTGTCTACAGTCCACACCTTATGATCTGTTATCAAATAGATATTTTCTGGGGGGGTTAGAACATATAAAGTACTGGCAATGATAAGGTATAAGATGATAGATTGAATGGTATTATCCAGTTATGTATAAGTTCAAATGAACTGTCCCTATTTCAGCATAAGGCAAACAAAAATAGCCAAATCTCTTAAATATTTAATGTGCAACATTTGAAATTGAGTTTTACATTTTAAAACACAGTATTACTACAATGTACGCTACCATATAAGGACTTATAGTCCCACAAAGATAAGATAATAATCTATACTTCAAGTATCTACCAATGTTATCATATTTCACTTATACTCACTTTCATAATATATATGACAGATGTTCACATACTGGACGCAAAAGATTAAAATAATATCAATGTACTGAACACTCTGGGCAGAACACAATAATAAGTTAGATACAATCTGCAACCTTGCTATTCAAACAATACAGAATTGTAGCTTCCATTCAGGCCTTTGTTTGATATATCGCTTAAAGGTTTTATAACTTTTAGTTGACTAATTAGTTCCATGTCAACTCTACAGAATCTTGCAACCAGAACAATGTGTCGCTGAGAAACATGAATAAACATTGTTTTACTAAATTATGACATAAATCTAAAATAAATGTCACAGTTTTCTAATCAGACATTTTCAATTGTAAATATGAATGTATCATTGACATATCAACTGCTTTAGTTTTAAAAAGTTATTGCTAAAGACTGATAAAATATTGATAAGACAGGGCCTTAATTACCATCAACACGGTATGCACTGATTTACCGTAAACCCCTTACATTTTAGCAAATTATCCTATCTTTGAATAACAACATTCATCTAAAATCAGTGAAGCAGTCGTTAGTATATTAATAATCTTCCGCTACAGTTTATAAGTAAAATTGTGCTTGGATTGTGAAATAGTCATTGTTGCATAAAGATAAAAACATATCAGCTGATTCAACAAGGACTTTTGTTCAACCACTGATTTATGTGTATGGATTTAGTGAGCTATTCCATTTTGTGACATAAGGAAACATAACTCTTGCTTATAATACCTGCTTTACAGCAAGTAAAGATATAAGTTCAGACATGAAGTGTTAGTGTATGTATCTTGTGTACACATTACTGTGCTTACATCACTTAAGCAACCTGAGAGACATACTGGAACATCCAAATAACTTCAATTTGTATCAATAACACACAATTTTACAGCATGAAAATGCTTAGAATTATTGTCACAAAATGTAATGTCAAATCAATCAAGCTTCCTTGAAGATATTTTAGTCATAGCTACCAGTAGAAGTACAAATTTATAACATTAGGCCCCAGGCAAGCAATAACTGTAAAATTGACATTGCACAACAGGCATTAACAATCAATATTACATTTCCAATATTCAGGTGTGATTTGTTTTTAAAAAACATTGGCCAGGTGCTATTAATTTGCATAACATCGATACTGACAAACGTTCAATTTAACTGATCAAGCAACTGTGTATAATGTTGTCTGGTTGATAAAATCCAATATCACCCTTACAGGCATATAATATAAAATATTTCACAAATGAGAAGAAATAATGCATCTAAGGCTATTATATGTAATTTCTGTTCTAAAACTCAGTAGCAACACTTACAGCTATCATCAAATATATAGAAACAAAAGTTGAACTTTGGATAAAAATGTAGATAATGAACTACTAAGACAGAAAGCGGCATCATGCACACATCGCAAGTTTACAACATAAATGTGATTGTAAACAACAGAAAGTAATAGTAAGCAAACAAGTAAGGTTGAAGGCGATAGAGAAAGATGACGGTGTAAGAAAGGACGCTGGATACTGAGAATCCATCTTTTAAGTAATTTCTACCCTACGCTATAGAAGCCACATCTGAATTACGTAATTCTCCAACAAGACATATTGCAATGTCATCAGAGCTTTCCAAGGTCCTTGTTTAAGGGATATATTTTTATTGATGCATTTTATTCTGCAATTTGCCAATTTCAGGTAAAAACTGTCCATCTTTTCATCATCAATATTGACATGTTCAAGTATAACTAGAGGATATTATGTAAAGTTTAAACACATTTATTTTACATTGATTGTGAAACAAGTTCTTACAACTTATACTTATCACTCTCAATGTCTGCTTCCTGGCTACTAACCAGTACTTGCGCCAAATTAAGGGATTGTAAAGTTCGTGATTAAACCCCGTTCAACACGAGGCTCGAACTCACGACCTTCGGATCAGGAGTCAGACGCTCTACCCCTCAACCACTGCGGATATTGCGTAAGTGGTCATAACTCAGTTTCCATCTTCTAATTAAAAAAGGCTTAATAATACAGCTTTATTAAATACATGTACAGCAATTTACAAACAAAAATGTCATGTTTTATTAATTATGAGGGGCAATGAACTGTAATGTTATACTTCGTGTTTTATTTTGCTAGTAAAGTATCAAACTAATAAATGTTTGCTATGACACATCATTAACGATATCAAAATCTTTCTTCTGTGTCTAAATGCTACACTGATAAACATTTGAAACCTGCACCATATATTACAATTGTCAGTATTCTGTGAATAAATAATTGTTCATTCTAACAGCCACCAGTACTTAGGCCAAAATTAATAAATTGTTTGTTTGGCGTAATCCTACTTCCCATTGAAATGGCCCTTACTCAAAAATTGTTGAGGGGTCTGAGAGGGAACATGTTTTTAGCAGTGTATTAATAGCTAACACTACTACAACCAGAAGAACTACCTACCCACCTAAAATTTTCTGGGTAGGGTTACACAAAACAAACAATTTATTAAGGATGGCCCAACATTGAAGATTTACAGCGTTTATTCTTTCTTAATTCATTTAGGAGCAGATACGGCCATCTTTAAAAGAATATCTGTTTCCAGTACCCTTACCAATCCCTAAAAATTGCCAACTAAAAATTGTAACATTGTATCTTCTTAATTATAAGCAAAAAATCTACAATTTCTTCAAAATCTACAAAATATTCAACCAACCATAGTAACAATTGTGATAAAGGCACCACAAATAACATTTTCTTCAAATGACCGGCTGAGGGTTTTTGGTATTAAAGAATTACCAATCAAAACGTATATTTCTAGGCAGTAAAGTCATTCCAGAAAAGCAAAGCCAATCTCTAACATATATAGACAAAAATCCATCTGATATCTATATAATATTATACACATACTCAGCATGACACTTAGTCTACCATTATACCTTAATGGGTCAGTGTATTCTCGACTCTGCAGGGAATCTTGGGGTATATCTTCCCATGTGAAGTGTAAACTCCACGAAAATCCGCCCGGTTGGTAACCGCCATTTGCTGAATAATCCAGCGTTTCGTCCGAGATTACATCAACTATCGGGCAGACAACATTAGTTCTGTCCTCCAGAATTCTAGCTAAAATAGGCTCAATCCTTCAATATAACAAATGTAAGAGCTGCAGCATGGTGTTAATGTCTAGTTTCAACATTCCAAACAGTGTTCCATGAGTGATTTTCTCCCCTAACTGTCACCATAGCAACAGATCTTTCATCTGGACAATATCTCATTCTTACCGGTTAACTAAACATACTATGTAAAACAGAAGAAATAACTGTTGAAAACAAAGGGCAATACGACAAAGACTTCAAATAACTCCTAGAATCATTTGAAAATTTAATGCACAAAAATGATGTTAAAAAGCATTTCAGATTAAGATTAACAATGGCCTGATAGAGAAACTTATCTTTAAAAAACAAAAATAAACACAAATCTGTTCCAGGAAAATAAATTGCCATGAAACATACATTATTATCCATTAACAATATCAGCTTAGTTTCTAAACAATTAACCCAATGACCTTCAGGAAACTAAACAATTTGTTCAAACAATCATTTGAACTAAAATCCACAGATGTTGAAAGATAATCACAGCTTTCACATTTATACTTTTAAGGTACACATTCATCTTATAGCGATTGATGTAATGCAGTTTAGTCAACTATCAGTAGACACCTTCATGTCCCTTCCTATCAGGCTTTGTAAGGACTATATAAACATACTATCAACAATGTTTAATATATATTTTATGTACTGCACCACAATAAACATTACATCATTCCTGTTCAATGTTTTCTATCGATGGACATTGCATACACAATTATCTATTGCTTGATAAAACAGTATCATAAAAAAACTAGTATTTTAACACACATTGTATCAGCTTTCCTCTTAACAATAGATTGATACATTGTACAACTAATATGATCCCATGGCCCATATATCTAGGGTATTGGACTCTTCCAGATCACACTTTCGGTATTAAATCATACGAGAAAAAACCCTTCCTACGCACCGAGGGATCCCACCACTTGTCTCTGAAGGTACTCTGATGAATCCCAGGTAGATCAGAATGAGCAATGTCCTGTCTTTCTTCTTAATGCTGAATGTTGAACTGTTGCAAAGTCTTCAACAGGCTTCCCTCAAGCTGGTAACTAGTGTATGAGACTGTGAGACTGAGGCTTCCCTCAAGCTGGTAACCAGTGTATGAGACTCTGAGTGCTTCTGAGTCGACCACTTCTTCTTTTACTCTTCATTTCTTTATAATCTTCTAAGTTCTTGAATGGTTGCCTTGACAACCTGCTAAGTGTTCATTCTGCATTAAGGTTCATCTCTGATTGTTCAGGTGGCAGTCTTCTGCTGATTTATTTCACATGATTGTTGTTGTCATGACAATTGTTGTTGTCATGCAAACTATCCACTACCGTCACACTATGCATTCTTCATGCTTTGTCAGTTGTTGTTAAGGTAACCACTAATTCTTCACACAACAGATTCTTCAAATTTTCCAGTTGTAAAGGAAAGGGACAGAGATTACAGTAGTGACTTAAATTTGATATATAGAAATTAATATTGCATTACATTGGTGCATTACACATAACATAATTATATTAATATATACTATGCCAGTAATTATAAGAGAGCATTATTATCATATTGAGTAGCAACTACGAACGTACCCCATTCTTTCTATACCATAAAGCATAGAGTCTGCAGACAGGTGCGGTAGAAGCCCGATCCAATGATCATGGGTTTGAATCTTGCATTGAGCAAGGTTGGACTGCAAATTCCCTGAATTAGGTTCATATTACGGTTAGTAACTCGGGAGCAGTCATCCAGAGAGATTAATATTGTAGTAAAGTTGCAACGTATTGTAAAAATAATAAGTTTGAACTAATTCTTAGCTATCATGCATGTATGATTCAATTGAAGATCCAGTTTAAGTATCACATTAATGGGCAACCAGGACATGTATCACATTTGGCATTACCAGGGATAAGTATCACATGTGGAAACTAGGACATGTATCACATTTGGCATTACCAGGGATAAGTATTACATTAATGGGCAACCAGGACATGTATCACATTTGGCATTACCAGGGATAAGTATCACATTAATGGGCAACCAGGACATGTATCACATTTGGCATTACCAGGGATAAGTATCACATTAATGGGCAACCAGGACATGTATCACATTTGGCATTACCAGGGATAAGTATCACATGTGGAAACTAGGACATGTATCACATTTGGCATTACCAGGGATAAGTATCACATTAATGGGCAACCAGGACATGTATCACATTTGGCATTACCAGGGATAAGTATCACATTAATGGGCAACCAGGACATGTATCACATTTGGCATTACCAGAGATAAGTATCACATGTGGAAACTAGGACATGTATCACATTTGGCATTACCAGAGATAAGTATCACATGTGGAAACTAGGACATGTATCACATTTGGCATTACCAGGGATAAGTATCACATTAATGGGCAACCAGGACATGTATCACATTTGGCATTACCAGGGATAAGTATCACATGTGGAAACTAGGAAATGTATCACATTTGGCATTACCACTGCCAGGGATAAGTATCACATTAATGGGCAACCAGGACATGTATCACATTTGGCATTACCAGGGATAAGTATCACATTAATGGGCAACCAGGACATGTATCACATTTGGCATTACCAGAGATAAGTATCACATGTGGAAACTAGGACATGTATCACATTTGGCATTACCAGAGATAAGTATCACATGTGGAAACTAGGACATGTATCACATTTGGCATTACCAGGGATAAGTATCACATTAATGGGCAACCAGGACATGTATCACATTTGGCATTACCAGAGATAAGTATCACATGTGGAAACCAGGACATGTATCACATTTGGCATTACCAGGGATAAGTATCACATTAATGGGCAACCAGGACATGTATCACATTTGGCATTACCAGGGATAAGTATCACATTAATGGGCAACCAGGACATGTATCACATTTGGCATTACCAGGGATAAGTATCACATTAATGGGCAACCAGGACATGTATCACATTTGGCATTACCAGGGATAAGTATCACATTTTCGTATCCAGGATAAGAATCACATGTGGCAACCAGGAGTGTAATCAGCAAACATTGAATATGTGGGAGACAGAGTCCTCAGAAATGGCCTTTAGAAATGGGCGGTTGCAAAATTTGCAGAAGAGGGAATGATATTGCTTTCGAAATAGTGGCAAGATGCCTTTGTATATTATTGCATGTCAGATGATTGGTTAAAAATCAAAGAGGAAAATACAACTTAACTTTTCCTATTGCATAAAAAATAAAATAACCAGTCCCTGCCCCTGGTAGCCATGGTTTTTAGGGATCAAAGTTACTTTACTAAATTTGTACAGCATTTGCAGCTAGATGCGTAATTTTAAAACCCACATACCATTTCTTACAAATATTGTTAAATTCTGACCATTGGTTTCAGGGTTTTCCATTTTGACTGCTATGGCTACCACATTTTATATCAAAGTGAGTAAATTTTAGATATTTGATATTTTTTTAAAGGGTCATGTCAGATTCAGCAAAATTTCAATAAACTTTGAATTTACAAGCAAATTAATGACAATTATTTGGTAGTGAATAACTATTACATTTGCATCACAGTAAATATCACAACAACACAGTAAACATTGGAGGACCTCTCGACACTTGTTGCCATGCAACGGCAAATTCACTAGGAATTTTGACAACTTTTTACACCATATTTGGATGTCAATAACAATCTAATTATCAGATTTGTGTTTTTTCGGCTTCAACTGCCTCTTGGCTACTGACTGTTAAATGAATACCACAGCAGATTATCACCAGTTCTCTCCCTTTATTCCTACTAGAGTTCTCTCCCTTTATCTATAATAGTTATACTATAGAAGGGATAAAAAGAGAGAACTCAATAAGGGAAAAAGGGAGCAAACTGGGTGAAATAGCCTATGATGATGACTACATCCAAAGCAGACTTATTTTGTCCATTTAAATAATTATTTCTATACGCTTTAAATGCCGAGTAATGATGTAACAAATTTAATGTATTTAGTGCAAGCAAAGGCCATTTGAAGTTATAAATTCACTTAGTTAAGTGGCTGTGAGCATGTGACAAAAAGACAGATACAATATTGCATGCAACTACCTGTAATGTTAAACTGTACATCAGGGAAAGTGTTTTAAAGCTGTTCAGGAATTGAAATGTTACTGAAATATCATTGTCATTGGACAACTATATTTCTAGTAATCAATTACATTTCAATCACAATATCTGACAAATACACCATACATTCAATTGCAAGTAAAATGTCATTGATTATATTAAATTACAAGTACAACCACCAACCCCCAGCCCTACAATGTGAATGGCATTCATGTAAAGGTGAAGGTCAAATGATTTGGTTGTTAAAATCACATAATTAGGAAATAGACAGGTATTTTCCAGAGTTGGACATAATCTTGTAAACTTGAAGTACAACACCCTCATATCTACTTTTAAAACTACAATACATTCAAACACCAGACACACTTTGTGGCGTACTGATAAAATATCTGGTTTGTATTGCTTTCAATCTATTTTCTTTCATGCAACAATACATAACAGATATAAAAGTTGTGTACACATTATCTTGTCATTTGTTTATATACTGCACAGTCATATTTATTGGGCTTAAGCTATAAACATCAAATACTGAGATTTTATAGCAACCAAGTGCTGTTATATATCACTACTTAATTAACGCTCGTTAAATTTGAATAAAAAAATGAATGAATTTAATGACTTCAATCAAAATCTAAAAACAAAATTCTAACTCTTCAATACTGGATGTTTGTTAAGACCAGTTTTCAATAATATCTTTAGTTATGTGGTGTGGTTTGGTTACAGCTGTGTGGTGTTGTGTGGTTACAGTTTTGTGGATCAGTGTTGTGTTGTTATAGCTGTGTGGTGTGGTATTGTGTGGATACATTTTGGTAGTGTTGTATTGTATGGTTACAGCTTTGTGGATCAGTGTTGTGTGGTTACAGCTTTGTGGATCAGTGTTGTGTTGTTACAGCTGTGTGGTGTGGTATTGTGTGGATACATTTTGGTAGTGTTGTATTGTATGGTTACAGCTTTGTGGATCAGTGTTGTGTGGTTACAGCTGTGTGGATCAGTGTTGTGTGGTTACAGCTTTGAGGATCAGTGTTGTGAGTTACAGCTTTGTGGATCAGTATTGTATGGTTACAACTATGTGGCGCGGTGTTGTGTGGTTACAGCTTTTAGGATCAGTGTTGTGTGGTTACAGCTTTGAGGATCAGTGTTGTGTTGTTACCGTTTTGTAATGTAGTATTGTGAGGTTACAACTCTGTGGTGTGGTGTGGTTACAACTCTGTGGCGCGGTGTTGTGTGGTTACAGCTTTGAGGATCAGTGTTGTGTTGTTACCGTTTTGTAATGTAGTATTGTGAGGTTACAGCTGTGTGGTGTGGTGTGGTTACAACTCTGTGGTGTGGTGTGGTTACAACTCTGTGGCACGGTGTTGTGTGGTTACAGCTGTGGGAATCAGTGTTGTGTGGTTTTGTGACCACAAACATGGATAAGAAACCAAAAGGCCTTCTGACCAACATGTGAACAAACTATCAACCCTCTCCCCCTTTCTTCAAACAGGGTGTATCATAGGTGGTAACTAATTTTATACAAATAGATTTAATAAAAAGACTATTATTCTAAGAGACAGTTAAAATGTGCTCCATGCAAAAAATAACATGTGAAAATTATACAGATGTGTCTATTATATTGGTGTACATCATAGTTTGACACCTAACTACTGACTACACATTGGTACATACAGATACATGCTAGTATACGAAAAGAAAAAAGAACATAAGTCAGGTTAGTAAATAGAGGGAAATGTTCAGGGCATAAATATAAATACTAAATAAAGACTAACTTAGCAAGGAATGAGGTTATATAATCACCCACGTATATTAGACAACCGTAACAACCATATAATGTTAGTACACATGTACCTAATCGGTTCAACGGGCGATGTACGGCGGTCGTTCTCATGCTGAGGGATTGAACGCCAAGCAAAATGTAAACTCCACCAGAATCCTCCGACAGAATACGAGCCTGTGCCACCGTAGTCTAGTGTGTATTTATCAATGTTGTCTATCTCCGGACACAGTACAGCTGTGCGGTCTTCTTTGATACGTGCCAATAAAGGTTCAAGCCTGCTCGAGAGTATGTCAAATCAATTCAATACACAAGTTTGAAGGTGCCAATAGATCTCACCTTTAAAAAAGAACTTGATTTTTGGATCAAGCTGTAATCACAATGTATTGTAAAATATGAAAAAAGGCTATTTTGTAAATGGTTACAGAGTCAGTAAATGTTAAATAAGTATGTTAATACAAATAAGCAATTAATGCTATCTTTAATACAATTCTGAATATATTTTATAGATGTCAATATTTAATGAATATGTACAAGTACTCTTAATTAATTGGCGTACAACAAATATGAAATACAGATCACCTGCCTAATGGTAATGAATTTAGTTGAAATCAATCATAATTGATTAGCATGGCAACATATTGTGATTAAGACCTTAATGGTATTATACAATCAATATGGCACCTAATTTATTTATCAATTAGCTACAATCAATAAAGTAAAATAGTAAGTGAAGATAAAAGATATAGTAGGAGAAGCAGAATTCTTCGGAGGAGAAGTGTTAATTAAGAATCATGGGCGTGAAAGCTTATTGGCAAAAATGAAAAAAAAACGTGAATACCCCCATCACTCTAACCAATTTTTTTCGTATGACATCTTTTATTTAACTGTTTTGTCAAAAATAGAGGTAATCAGCTAAAAAGATAAATATTATCACCCCTGGAGAATATATAAAATAAAAAAAACATGTATAATATTGAGTATCCTTGGCAACATGTATGATATTGAGTATCCTTGGTAACATGTATAATACTGAGTATCCTTGGCAACATGTATAATATTGAGTATCCTTGGCAACATGTATAATATTGAATATACTTGGCAACATATATAATATTGAGTATCCTTGGCAACATGTATAATATTGAGTATAATTGGCAACATGTATATTATTGAGTATCCTTGGCAACATGTATAATATAGAGTATCCTTGGCAACATATATAATATTAAGTATCCTTGGCAAATGTATATTACCGTACATATGCATATAGTTGGGCTCAGTCAGTAGGTTACTCTTCATGCATATTACCGACGAATATTTTACTATAAATCATTATGATACTGATGTATGCTGACAAAATTGGCTTCTGTAGTTTGTCAATGACAAAATTCTCAATGGGTTAAATAAACTTGGGAGAAAATCAACCATGAAACAATGCAGAAATTACACTGTATAAGTTAAATACCATATTTATTCTAATTAAAGACCCTGACAGAACAAACAATTAAATGTCTCTCACAATCTCTGTTGTTATTTTAGGAATATTAAAAGCAGACAATTGCATGATGGTCTGCAAACCATACAAGTCCAGTAAAACCTCAATAATAAGACCACCTTTGTGACCCTTGAAAACTGGTATTTATATTGAATTTAAGGAAGTCTTCATATTGAGGTTGAATAAAGAGCAAAACAGTGAAAATGGACTTGAACATTATGTTCTTAATTTCAAGGTGGTCATTAATGAGGTGGTCGAAATTTAAGTGAGGTTTTACTGTTAAATTTCAAACAAAACAGACAAAATTATTGAGCAATATTCTCAAGTGATGCTGAACTGTTATGGATAGTCTATCAGTAAGTGATTCTTTTGAGCAATCTGTCTGCTCCAACAGAGGCCTGATTAGAATGAATATGGTACCAATATGACTTTATATGTTATTTAAATAAAACAAACATTAAAATATCAACAATATCTCATGAGGCCATCCTTAATAAATTGTTTGTTTGCAGTATCATGACCCGAACATTTAACAGTTAGTAGGTTAAGGTAGGTTTTTTAGTTTAGTACGGTAATGGCTAAAAGACTGAACAAAAAATTGTTCATCGATGAACCTGAAAAAATAAATTGAGTTGTGACATTTTTCATGAGTCTTTCTAGTAACTGCAAACAAACAAGTTTTTAAGGATGGCCTTATTGAGAGGTATACATATTTATCGACAAGTAAATACAGTTGGGAAGTGTTATACTGAACTCCCTAATATTGATTCCAAGCTTATCCAAACATAACGTCCAAATTTTCATTCTTGTTATCATTCTATATTAAAATGCATATGGATATTCGTACCTTGAAGTTTTTTTCATTGAATTATTCATGTAATGATTGCATCCTGCTAATGTGATTGCGAAATGTACTTGTCATATTTCTATACATTATTTGTGCTGGTTAGCAGTCATATTTGAATGTCGTCTGAGAAAACACAACAGAGTTTGAAGTGCATGGTTTGTTCAGTTTTCACAATAGCCCAGTATTCTCAAATCAGGCTTCATTTCTAACAACAAGTAACCATTTTTGGATTTTCTTATCATGATTTGATGACAAGATACTTATCAAATAACATCTTTCATTGCTTTGCAAATACATTTTGCAAATGTATTTCTAATTGTGAATTTTTGATTAGTGAAAATATCCGCTTATACCTTATACAGTAGTACATGTATTAACCACAGGAGATTGTCATGAGTTCTCTGCCTTTATCCTTTCTAGAGTTCTCTCCTTGTATCCTTTCTATAGAATAAATATTATAGTGTAGTACTATGTATACATACACTATAGAAGGGATATGGGAGAGAACTCATGACAATCTCCTGTGGTATCAATGGAATTTCTCCAGTCCTATGATAACAAGTCTCGACTGTATATGATAGTTCCCAGTACAACTAATCCCGGTAGCGCCATTGACAGATTTTTCATGTTCCTCAAAACATGATTTTATATAATTATTCTGACATATTAAAGTATGAACAAAAGTAAACGAGATATTTATTTGTTGAAAAAAATATCTGCAAAATCCACCAAGCATACAACATGGTCAGTAAATATTGTCAATGAACTTACCATCCAGGCGCAGCCTCGCAATGAGAATCTAAAAATATCAGTACGTCCCCAGTTGCTGCCCTTGCCCCAGCCAATCTTGCACGAATGAGACCACTCCTCTCTTTTGTACGAACAATCTTAACAACACCATCTGGCCACGTCTCTGCTACATACTTACTCAATTCTTCACCGAGACCAGCTGAAAATAAACACCATAGATAGATAAATACACTGATTGCATGGCTAAAACAGTAACATGGCTAAAACATAAACTTAAAGGGAAGAAAAAGACAAGATCACCCATAAACAAGATGGTCATAACGGCCCTTAGAACGCTCACCTGTGTATTTCAGAACATTGATATTATTAGGGCCAAAATTTAATTCATAATTCATAAAAACTGAAACATTCTGGCTAGGATAATGAGTGTTTAACATATATGTATTCTTTGATTTGACCTAGTGACCTGGTTTTTGGTTCAAGGTGACCCATGTCTAAATTTTGACTAAATTTGATAAGAACAAAACATTCTGACCTGGTACTGTGTACATCAGGCTGATGTAGCATTTAGAGCGGTACAAAGTTTTCTGTGATTTGACCAAGTAATCTAGTTTACAACCCCTGATGACCCATTTCTACATTGCATCTAAATTTCTTGTATAAAAAATTCCAAATAGATTACATACAGATTAGGCAGAAAATGTTTCCTTGATGGTAGAAAGGAAATGAAAATTGAACATAGAAGGCTCAAGATAGACAGGTACCAATTTATTGAGATTTTCATGATATCAGGTGTGGAGAGTGGTTATCAGACTGTTATGGTTTGGTATAAGATAGCTCATGTAATATGTTACCAATTAATCTTACGACATGAGAAGTACACAAAAAACAGTGATAAGATGCAAACATGAATATTGACAAAATCATTAAATATGTCGAAAAATCAACCAAATGCAAACAGTGGGACTTGAGGCTTTCAAGATTATTGAATTAATGGATAACAGTAAAGATAAATTATTTTTATAGCAACCATAGCTAGAAATGACATCACAGTATAGTAACACCTACACTTAGGTACATGCTGTAACATTAGGGCAGTACGGGCACTAACAGTTTACTTAAAACTATAGACCATGGACAACAATATGCTATGAAAATGAGTTGATAATTCACAGATTTTGCTAAAATAGATATCTATATAGTACATGTACATCCTTTATACTTTTATAGGTGTTTCTTTTATTAACATTAGGCCAAAATTAAAAAAGTCTTTGTTTGCCCTAAATTACCGACCCTAAATTTTAGAGGTGGGTTAGGTAGGTAGGAAAGATATTTTGTTTTATTGTGGAAATTTTAATATGTTTTAGTCGAAATGTATTGTTTGTGCGTGGTAATTTCGGCACATGGTACATTGGGTGGGCGGGTACAGTAAAATAATTGTAAATATTAAAAAAGATACGGTTAAATGACATGTGGTTGTCAAAAACATGGTTAACATAAGCTCGGATCAATTCAGAAAAAATTAATGTTGGTAAAATGAAAGTAAAGTTGACACCTTTATGTGGACTTTTTTTTAATACTTTATATAGCCAGTCCATTTTAGTGAGTATGAGCACGAGGCTTCAATAATTGTTGATGAAAATATTATAAGGGCAACTACGACCATTTTTGTGTCATACTTTTTTCTAACTTTGGGTTCCAAAGTCTTTCTAGCGAGAGGAAGTTATCATAAGGCAAACATAATGAAACAAAAATAGTCATTGTTTTGCCTTTTGATAACTTAGAAGAACAAAAACAAACTGCACACATGTAGTGTGACATAATGGTGTATAGTCGTCTAGACTATCAATAATTAACCATGATTAACCAAGATCATCCTGGCTAGATCATAGGTATATAAACTGTGTTTAATAAACGCTCGGTTTATAACCAAAAAACTAAAAAATCTGAATTTGCAATAAAAAAATTTGAGTTGGCGGTCAAATCTCGGGTCGGTCGGTAAAGGGCAAACAAACTTAATTTTAATTATGGCCTTATAACAGTTATGCATCTACTGATTTAGGGAGACGAAGTGGTCGAGGGGTAGAGCGTCTGAATCCTGATCCGAAGGTCATGAGTTCGAGCCCCACGATAAGCGGGGTTTGATAACGAACTTTACAATCCCTACATTTGGCGTGAGTACTGGTTAGAAAGACAGGAAGCAGTCATCGATTGTATAAGTTGTAAGAACTTGTTTCACAATCGATGTAAAATAAATAAGTTTAAACAAACAAAAATCTACTGTTAACCCTACAATGGGGCAGCAGTCATGTAGGGGATTTCATACAGCCAGTGATACCTGACAGGCGAGACTGTGACCTTCACCTTGGTCAGACAATTTTCCTAATACAGTATTTTAGACTTCTTGAATACCTTGAACCCCTGGGAATATGTCAAACCTCTAGGGTTAGGATTTGCATTACAAAATTTGTAGTTAGTCAAAATCCAAGAATAGCAGTCAAAACAGCCTGCCGCCAAGACGGTCCGGTTGAAACGGCCCATATTGTTGGACAAAATGGCCCACTTTATGAAAAAGATATTTAGATGTTATAATAATCTCAAATAATGATAAATGTTTTGTTATCCTGTTATGAGTACATTTGTGTTTGTTTATCTTTTATGACTTGGGTCTAATTCACGAACATTTTAAGACTGAAACTCAAACTTAGACTTAAAACTTGTAAAAGATATATATACCAGCCTTTTGTTGTCATTCGATCTAAATGAACGAAATAAGTAATAAGTGCATTGTGTCATAATACCATGAGACTAGACTCAGGCCTCAGTAAATACTATCAGATTAATAAAACGCAAGATGTTAATTCTAACCATTTGACAGGTTAATATGATATTCATGTTGAACATTTATTTCCACCCACAAAAATACAATTTATACTTTTTACACCCTGACATCAATATTGCTCCCCAAGAATTTCATTTATCAACTAAATATGCAAATCTTAAATACACACATGTACGCCCATCTCCTTAATTATTTCTTCACCTTTTTTGTGAAAATTACTTGCCAACAACAAAGCGACACAACTATTTTCTCACACAATTTTTTCTCAATATTGAAATGTACCTGCCATGTTTTTTTTGTATTCAATACATGTATATAGTTAGAAAACAGACACTCATAATGTAATGGTTATTAATTGACATGAAAAAGGTGTCAAAATGTTATCCATATAAGTAAGTAAGTAAGTAAATTGTTTATTATAGTGACTTGTGCATATTATATTTACAAACATATTTACAATACATAAATTCGGAGGCACCCGGCCCATTGGGCCTATAAGTCACCTTAACAGTTAATCGTAGTTTTTATCCACTCGGTAAATGACAATTTATAAGTACATGTACAAAAATATATGATAATTTTTTTGTGATAATCTGTAAAGCATGTTTAACAATAATAGTTATAGGATTCAGTAGAGGAGTAAGTTGGATCATTTTAAATGAAACAAAGTCAAATTGTAGAGACGAGTTAGTATGAGAACTGACACTGTTTTGAGAGTAATACAACTAAGTAATTATGTATGTACATGAAAATACGTAATATATGGAAACAATTGTATATAATCTAGTACAATCTTTTTGATAATAAACATGTATAAAATTCAATATTTTATAGGAACCGCTTATGTATACCAACAAATTAGGACAATGTGGTTCTACAATTCATATAATATACATTAATTTCTCAATAATATGCATAAGTGTCACACTACATATTTACAAAAACAGTGTACATACAAAAATGCATTCAGTAATACACATAGCAATTTCAATACGTAGGATGTATTGGCCTGGAACAAACAACACGGTCATAGTCCGACAAGTTTACGTATTTATAGTTATGCAATGTAATCACATGTACATACATGTATAACGTGTTGTAAAGGTTAATTAATAGTTGCTATACATGAACTATGTCTTGTAAGGAATTTTAGTTACAAATGATAATGTTCAATGAAAAAGAATATCTCTTCTTCTGAGATAAGCACAAACCAGAAACTTTGCTAATTTTCTAGGATGTGTGTTTATAACATGTATAAGTCTACCATCAATATCCATATCAGTATTGTCAAATAAATCAAAAAAAGAATGTTGACGAAGATCATTGTAAATATCACAATTGAACAAAAAGTGTTTTTCATCTTCTACTGAATTTAGTGAACAGAGTCTACACAGTCTTTGATCTGGGCGTTCACCAGTAAATCTCCCGGTTTCAACTCTTAAAGGTAGGATTCCTGTCCTAAAGTGACATAGGATAGAACGTTCACGTTTGGTTAGGTTTAACTTCACATAGTTTTCGCACTTGAAATCGGTCTTGAAAATACGATACGTTCGTAGTTTAGGAATGGTTTGTATATTCAATGACCATATATTGGAGTAATGGTTAATTAGTAAAGTCCGTGCTTGTGATAGGTTGACTGCGGATCTGTTGTCAAAGTGAACAGATAATCCAAGTGTTGTCATAACGCGTTTAATTTCACATGACCAATTGTTACTGACACTGTTGTAATCCATGATAAAAGCTTTCTTGGTGATACGATTATCATCCATCACGATCAGCCTGTTCCACATTCGTAGCATGTTTCCCCAACGTCTATACATGCTTGGTAGCCAACCTGTGTCCCCCAACATCGCAAGTACCGGCGTGAAACGATGTACTCCTAAAAAGTATCTCATGGCTCGATTCTGAATGTTGTCAATTTGTTGATACATTTTGAATCCCCAGACCGACGAGCAATAGTCTAGAATTGGCACAACACAGGATGTATATAGTTTGTCATACGATTGAAATCCAAAGTCATTAAGATTGTGGATTTTGCTAATTATGCCACCAAGGGCACGACCAGCAGCCTTTCCAAGTGATTCACTGTTGGATGAGAAATCCTTTTTTTCGTTGAAGATAACGCCTAGATATTTATATGAAGAAACAGTTTCTAATGCATTGTCACCGATCTTAAAATCGAATTCGCTTCTAGGTATGTGCTTATTACGGAAGTGTATACATTTGGATTTATTCGTGTTGATAAGTACTCTCCAACGTTTACACCAGTTATGTATAGTGTCTAGCATAGATTGTAATTTTTCCTCACTGTCGGCCATTAACACTATGTCGTCTGCATACATAAGCATGGAGAGTTTAATGTCGTCCACTGGTATTCCAAGGTCAAGGCTGTTGATTTCTTGAGCGAGATCATTTGCGAAAATAGCAAAAAGTGTCGGTGATAAGTTGCAACCTTGTTTCACGCCTGTTTCACAATTAAACCAGTCTGTGAGTTTGTTATTAATCCGCACACAAGATGACGAACTTGCATATATGTTTTTAATTGACTTGTAAATCTTGCCATCAATATTATTTATCAACAGTTTGTACAGTAGCATATCTCTGTCTATGTAATCGAAACATTTTTTGAGATCGATGAAGGCGGTAAACACTGACTTATTGTTACGTATTATACTATTCAAAGTAAACACGTGATCTTCGCACGATCGGGATTTCCGGAAGCCGTTCTGTTCGTCTGCTAGAATGTCGTTGTCTTCTAATACGCATGATAATCTTTTGTTCAGGAATATATATGTAATAAAACATGGACTAGGGGCAATATGTCAGTAGACGACAACTACATTATATGATTTAACGTAGGATAGCATACATTATTGATTAGCAAACTTTTGAAGGACCTGCACAATCTTGTTGTTTGAGCTCCACATACTTACAAGCAATACATTATTTTTTGTATTAATGGGGCTTGTTTAAGTCACATAAACAGACTGGGTCATGTAGTCACTCTTCCAGCTATTAGGCTTCAGGTGCCTGTTCTAGTATTACTTTGGGAATAGGTGAAGACCTGGATAGAACCAACTGACCTTCCGTAAGCCAGCAGGATACCTTCCTCAAATACAGATTCTATATCCTGGGTGGGATTTGAACCCACAGCATTGAGAGGCAAGTGACTAAAATGGTATGTCATTGTGAATGTACGTAACTGCATACATGTATGTAGATGCTGCCGGAAAATACCTCATAAAACAAGATGGCATTTATAAATGGCTACAGTCAACCAAACAAACTGCACAGTACTCAGTAGACCAAAATTATTATAATTTATGCATAAATTTAATGATTCTCATTTAAAAGTACACTTGACTACCTAACATAAGTGTAGTAATTAATTTTTCACCAACATATGCATATCAAAATGTGGTAAAGACACAGATGAACAATGTATGCAAGATAAATACCATTGTATTTATAGGACTTTATAGAAAATGTGTCAGTGTTCCAAGTTTGGTCACAATTTTCAGATACAGCTTACTCTAACACGTGATTCATGTCACATGACCAATTTTGAGACACAACTTATTCTAGCACCTGATGCATGTCACATGACCAATTTTGAGACACAGCTTACTCTAGCACCTGATGCATGTCACATGACCAATTTTGAGACACAGCTTATTCAAGAATCTGATTCATGTCATTTGTGTTGTAAAACTTCAATTTCTAGACAACAACATGTTTTAGATTAGCAAATTAAAACCATCTTAAAAGCAGTTTTTTAGTCATCCAACAAGTTAGATAGTCGATGAAAAAAACCCATTTAAAAAATAGAATTAAGACTTTATAAGCTAAAAACAAGTAATATTTCAGAACTTCATGTGATATTATGAGTCAGTTTTCATTTAAATGTAAACATACTAATGTAGCAGCAATGTTAATCCTCCTATTAGTTAAGTTTACTTCATCTGCCAAAATATTATTTTTACAAGCAAAGATACATCGTTAATGTTCATTTTTTGTTTAATTGTCAAATGCAGAAGCATTTCCTTGATTATTAATTGTTTTAAAGCAGACTTGTCTCCAATAGCATCACAAGTGAACATTTTTGAATGTCAGGGACAATCCAACATCTAAATGTTCAACCAAAATTATCTGATAACCTCAAACTATTCCATTCATTATCCCCACTTCAGTACACAGTGTTGTATGCACATATGCTAAAATGAATTAATCTCCGTACATGAGGCAAGAAATCTTCTTTATCAGTGCATAACAAGGCAAAAATACTTGAAATTTTAAGCTGATGGAGACAAACTGCTCCCTAACCACTGGAAACATAGCAACCAGAGTTCAAGAACAGAATTCTGTGCCCGATGTGTTCAGCTTGGTATACTGGACATGGGCCAGTAAAACTCCTTTCAATTACCTACCGGCAAACCAATGTACACTCTTTTTATATATTTTTACACTTATTTTATTATTCATATGAAAAAATCTCCCAAATATTCATACATTGTTAATAGCTGAACATCTTGTGTTCCATTTTTCTACACCCCCACCCCACCCAATGTTCTCTGTCTCATGTCTTGCTGTCAGCCAACCAGTCAACCTGCACTCAGCTATACTACTTTAGTCTTCAAATACTAAAAAACTTCCATAACAGTCATGCTTCATCAGAGTAAGTACATGTAAACCTTCTTTATTAAACGTTAAATTTCCAAATATTCGGAGCTGTTTTTATAGCCGTTATTTGGCTATATTCCCAATGCGAAAAAAAAATCCCAATAAATCTGAAGAAAATCTTTTGGGTCAACTTAGACAAAAATTGACAAAGTTAGAGGCTTTCTTTTACAGGCAGTTTATATAAATAGCTATTGTTGATTTAATAATCGCTACGTCCTTTACATTCATTCTTAAAATTTTGCTGCAATTTCTAGACACATCCCAAATTTCTAAGTATAAAGCACGAAACTTCCCAATTTGAAGTGTATGGGTAATGTAATCTTCCCAAAATAGCCAAAATAAAGCTTGTTTACACTGGTTTGAATGATTCTGTACCTGACATTTTAGCATCAACTTTTCACTTAAGTAGCCAACGTTACTATCAGCTACACCAACTACCTGGCAAGTGTTAAAGCTTACCTCTATCACTAAAGTCATCTAAAAGAATGACTTCATGTAGATATTCAGGAGGAGATCTGTTGACCACACTGTGCGCTGTACGCAACAACGGGGACCAAGCCTCATTGTGAAATATAATCACAACACTGGCTTTCGGCAGATCTTTGGGGTAATGTAAAGCCTTGCATCTGAAAATTTAAATAGATTCATCAATAAAAAGTGATTGCTATGCATTATACTTAGCTCTAAAATGGAGCATTAGACCCCAAAAAGAAAAATTGTCTAATTCCCTTTGGTCAGCAGCTGCTCCCCGCATTATGTTTTTTCCACTTTTAGGGGGTTTGTGGCAGGGTCCTTTGAGATGGGAAATGGGCATCATGAAAGGTTAATAGGGGAAATTCGTTTATATTGCAATGTACACATATCAGAATTTATAATAATCTGTTTCCATACATTGAGTTACATTAACGATCAGTGGTAGAAACATGTAACAGTCGTTACTTCGGTATCATTTCATATGTGATATTACTGGTCAATGTTTTGATTATCTGACTCAAAATATCAACAATACTGCAAGAGCGAAATTTAAAATAGATTAGGAGAAAGATGTATACATGTACTTGTCAGAGGGAAATGGAGTCCAATTTCATCCCAAGGCCAGAAGAAAACACACTTTTGAAATGAAAGACAAGCATAAACTATGACATATGAGATTGTACTGTCATTGATTTTTTTGGGTTAAATTTACTGCCGAATATAGGCTGTTTCCCCTTATCAGAAAGTGTCCATTTTCCCCCAATTCTTTGTTCATTTTCCCCCCTTTGACTGAATGCCTTTTAATTAAGTCAGGTTTTTGTGTATTTAACCTTTATAAAAGAATCTTTGCTCTTACATCACCTCACATATGTATAACAAACACCAGCCACACAGCTGAAAAAATATTTGTTATTCATATTAATATGCAAACCAACCATTACCTTATTTTACCAAATTTGGGATTTATCTCTCCTATTTTCGCAATTGAAAAGGCACAGGCAGTAAAAAAATTGTTTTTTAAATCAATGACTGCTTGTGAGTGTAAATGAGGTACACCAGACTCTATTATCTAAAAATATTTCAACTCAAATATGGTGACCACTATTAAAAATTCATTATAAGGCTATTTAAAGCATTTGGAGAATGAACGTAGTCATTCATCTGTCAACAAACTGACAGTTTCATATACTGGGGCATAATAACCTACAATTATACCATAATCTAAATAAAGGTATAACTAAAATGTTTTCATCATTAACATAAATGTTGCTGGAATTATAATGTTAAAATGTATACAACTGTAGTATGTGAATATTTTACTGCCTGTTGCAATTATTCTGATCCTGTCAATTATATTTTAAATCTTATTTTAAAACGCAATTTGAATATAATTATGCAAAAGCTATTGAATATGTAAATGTATACTAATTGGCATTGAAACAAATAAAACAATTTCAGATTCAGGTTCATTTCCATTTGTAATAACTAAAAAGAACTGGTATGTAAATCTGCAGCAGATAAATTATGTTACTCTATCTGACTAATTGAGGTCAGGTGCCACTAACCTCCAAATTATCCATGCAATAATGAATAAATGATTTTAAAGAAGAAATTGATCGCTGTACAAGATCAGCATGACTCACATCAAAAGTTGTCAGAATTGCCGGATCGGAATTTTGAAAATACTTTTTTTGTAGATCACATTAATGATGTACATCTTTTTGCCCAGAACTTAAAGTATGACAGAGCGTCACTATTACTAACAAGTGGGCCATTTTCTTCAACAATTACTTTTTCCATAATTTTTAAATCAGAACTTGCATACTTGTGCAATCCTAACAGCACATTTCCTTTTCATTACATTTTTGAAGGACTCCATCCCGCCACTGGTCTATCATTTTGTCGGCTAATTTTTCATTACTAGCGCGGTCACACATATAGTATATGACAACTTCTTCAATGAGTCTAAGATGAATTCATCATTCTTGGGAGTCTCATTTGGAATTGTTGTAACACTTGGGCATTTTTGGGCCTGTTATAGAGTCTCTGATGTCACTCAGGCTCGGATTCTTGGGAGTCTCAGTTGGGATTGTTGTAACACTTGGGCATTTTGGGGCTGTTATAGTCTCTGATGTCACTCAGGCTCAGATTCTTGGGAGTCGCAGTTGGGATTGTTATAACACTTGGGCATTTTGGGGCTGTTATAGAGTCTCTGATGTCACTCAGGCTCAGATTCTTGGGAGTCGCAGTTGGGATTGTTATAACACTTGGGCATTTTGATTAAGGTGCATTTTGTAACAGTTAAAATTATTGCCAGCTAAAGTATCACATGTTTTTAGATATATTTGATCATTTATGGAATGGGCAAAGCCATTATTTTGCAAAATACTGATGCATAATTATTAGTAATATTACTCATTTAACAAACAGTGGCAGAAATGAAAGTCTAAATTTCTGGTAAAGGACTGAAGAACACTGTTTTAAGAAATGCATCCAGTGTAAATCTAAAGGCAACTTTTTTACAAATATCTGAAATGTTGATCATATGTCTGCATGCCGCCTCTACATGTCACTTGAGAACACTATATCTGGCTGGATATGCTCCTGTCAGATATATGCCAGCCATGCACTGATGACAGACTAACTCATAGACACATGGACGTACTAGACTGTGTTATCATGTATGAATTTATAAGACAATTCCTGTCAAACTGTCTTCTTAACGTTCATAGATACCAAAAATTATATTAATGGAACATTTTAGGAAATTATGTGATAATTTCAATCAATCATAAAGTGCGAACAAAATTCCACAAGATTACCTCGAGTCTCTCACGTCTTTCACTGATCTTTCAACAGATATTTTATCACTGGCAATGATATTAAATGCTTCTTTTTCCATTAAAGAATCCGCCTTATCCTTGTCTTCGCCACGTAGATGCAGTGCAAGCCCCTTTTCTCCAGGACCAGTCCTAGACCCTTCGGACTTTTGGTATTTCTCAAAACGTTCTCGTCTAAATTTCAACACATCCTCGGTAACTTCGAATTCACGGACATTGTTTAAATATTTACCATTAAAAAAGAAATACAAAACACATGCTAAAACTGCCAAAAGTGACAAAAACTTCCAAGTCAAACGATGCCTCCGAAAGAAACGTGGCAGAGACATTTTATCTGTGATTCCCTCTACCCGTCAACCATGTTTACGAGGATTTCCATACAATGACGTGCTTAGGGAATTCCTCAAATTCTAAAAATAGATCATTAAAATATAGCTTGTTTCACAACCTTACATACTCGGCTTGAAGCGCGGACATTGTTGACATAAAGTTAGATCTCGGTTGTCTTATTTTATTATTACTGAAATGTTGTTAAATATTGTAGGAATATTTCAAATAATAGCCTTAAATGAGTAGAAAAACAGTCAGTCAAAGTATTGTGCGTGCCCCGAAATTTTAAGTAAAGCCGTATCAAAGACGGGCTTTATCATAAACCCGTTCATAGAATCAGACTATAGCTGCGGTTTGTTAGCCAATCAAATAACAGTTTTCAAACTACCGGCGATTTCAACGGGATGGCTGACTGTCAATTTTAAAAATATTGACAATCTTACGACCATGAAGCAAAAAGTAATCATTGTTATTATTTGAAAATTCGATAAATACTTTTATTATCTATTTTCTGTTCAAAACTCCATTACGTTTACGTTATGTTTCGAACAATAAGCGATAAAAGTTTTCGCTTTCGTACTCCGAAAATTCATACTCGTCATTTCCGAGCCTAACCTCTCATCTGTGTTATTTAAAAATGTTTACACATATATTCACGGTCAAGCTGGTGTTTGGATGTTCAAACTAGTATTAAGTATATTTTACTTATTGCAAAACAGTTTTGTTTGAGTTGGCATGGAGAAATGCGACATAGTCATAATGAAGACTGAAGTCAAGACTCTGTGTTACTAACTAAGTTCTAGCCACAGAAAATATTCAGTTTCCGTGTGTAGCCTTACTGGCATTACCTTAAGTGATATATGGTTAGAAACAATGTGAATATAGACATGCAATTATAAGAATACACTTACCACTGATAATGATGCACATTCAATTGGGTGCACGACGAAGCGTACCATTGCCTAAGAGACCACTGCCAAAGTGTACCATCTATGTATTACTATTTACACTATTATTTGCACTTTTCGGTCGAACAATACATTTTCTCACCTCATAGTCAGATAGAGCTACACCATGTTATTTTAATTGTAATTGTTTTCTTAACTGGCTTCTTTTAGTTTTACTCAAGCATTACAAACTGGTAATTACCCTTTGTAATTAACTTGAAAGAAAAATAAATACACATTTGAAATTTCAGTATTTAATCTTCTATAAACTAGCATATATCAGGAATTTATTTAATCATATTATATTTGCATACATACAATAAACGTCTATAATATAAGGTATGATTTTTCATAATAAACATTCATTTATGATCTAATAATAAAGCAATAAAAAATCATAACATGTACTGAAAAACTTTAATAATAACATTTTTATTTGCTGTTCACCAACTCTTACTAGCAATTCGTGAAAAGTATTCATGTTGTCTATTATCTATATATAAAGGTGGTACGCTTTGTCATACAAACTGTTACGCTTCGTCGTGGTACGCTTGTGCAATGGTACGCTTCGTCACACATTCCAATCAATTTACCCATCCGTAGACAGACCTTTTTCAGTTTTGGGGAAGTATGGCGGGTCCTTTTGATAAGGGAAATTTACATCATGAATCACCAAATTTAGGTATTTATAAGGCTAAAATTTTAAATAATTTTACTGAAGCGGATCTTTCTAAGAAGGAGTAAATATATACTTTTTTCTTTGGGGAATGGTGCCCAATATCAGCCCCAAATTTGCCATAAAAAAGGGCTGATAGAAAAAAACAATTAACAATTGTAGTAATGTGAGGTTAGGCAGTCGTCCAGTTAACTCAGTAGGTAGAGCATCATGCTAGTTTTTAGGAGGTTGTAGCTTTTTGTCCCACTTCAGCACAATTTTTCCTCTTGATTTACTTTAATGGTTGCAGCGGTGCTTGACGGCTCATAGTGGTTGAGTCTTAAATGCTGAAATGGGGAGGAATTTACTGGTGTGGGGTTTGACTGCTGCTCTGTAAGCTTGGTAAAGTGCTGTACTAGTTCTTTCAAGCCCCACATTGGGTGCTCTTTTCCCCCTTAATTTACTTTACAATAAAGAAATGGACATAGAAAATGTAATAAAAGGCAGTTTGTCAATAATATGTCGCCATTTTCTTGGTTACCATTCAGCCGACAGCATGATGTCATAAGTAATATCATCTTAGTATGATAGTAAATGTGGCAGACAACAGTTTTTCTAGTTTTATTATTATTGTAATAAAACACAATATTGTGGTATACAATTATTATGCAAAATAGACTTTGGTAATAAATACACAACATAGAAATAACTTTGGATAGAATTGTCTATAATTTTTTCAAAACATGAAATATAAGATACCAAAACTGTTTTGCACTTATAAACATTTTGTGTTCTCATATTCATTGCATTTTCAGATTCTGCCTTGTCAGATCAATCAGTGCTTGTATACCAGTGTAAGTCGGTTTGAAAATAATTTATAATACTTATTCCACAGCTCATTGATAATTTTTCTACAACCACAATTTTTATTATTCACAGAAAGGTGGTGGTGATGGTCAAACAGAGATGGATGATGATCCTAGTACTGTTTTAGAAACACCTGCTAAGTCCAGTTTGGATACTTCAATTGTGAAGGGAAAGAAACTTGGTATCAAGAGAGTGAAGAAGAAGGCAGATTTGAATATTTCAAAAGTGAAACTGAAATCCATGACTTCACCCAAGAACTTCAGTTGTATGCTTATTTCTAAATGCTTTTTTGAGATTGATCAACAAGATGATAAACTTTTTATTTCAGTTATCAGTGAATAACTTATCCTATTTTTCATTTTATCATTTTCCAAAAGTTCAACATTGCCCAAAACAGGATACAGTGTGTTTGTTTCCGTCTTGAATACAAACAGTATTTGTGAATTGTGATAGACCTAGAACTCTGTATCCCACATGATTAAAACTCAATGTTCTACTGTTTTCTATTCAATAATGGCAGTCAAGGAATTGGACTGCTGCACACAGATTGGAAGTACACAAGTTCAGTTGTTTTTCTTTTCAGTTTTGAATGTATCAGTCCAGAAACAAACTCTCCGGGCGAACAACAGAGCACTTGCCCAAAATCTTGCCAGAGCTCGTCAAGATAATAGGAATCTTCGAAGTGAAGTACAGGATGTGAGATCTAAAAACCAGGAATTGAATGTGGAACTTATCAGACTGAAACGATTGGTGGGGTTAAAAGATGAACAAATCCAAAATGAAGTTAGGCAGCGAATGCAGGTATTGTACATTTCCATTTGCATACCATGTTGTAATGAATCCTTGGATTTGCACGTAGTTGACTGTAGGGCTGCAACGACTAACTGAACTTTGGATTATTTTTGGTTCTTTGTCCGTTCTGTTTGGTATTGTCTTATGGATATTCGTTTTGGTACATCAGATAACAGTTTTATTCCTGAAGCAATGATAGTCAGAGAACTCATAAACTTGTTAGTGATAAATCAATTAGAACTGTTCACTTTTATTGTGGGACATTAAGGTCTATTTCTAGCCATTGCTCTACTTTATTTTATATTATAACACATAACTATAAATTCTACTTTCCTTGTCAAATGTTCATGTATGTTCATTAAAAGTCAGCAAGCTATTAGTTATTGAGAATTTTATGTATTTCATATATTTATATTACCCAACAACCGAAATTGAAACCAAAACAAAAGATACCCTCTATTGTTGCAGCCCTAGTCCTAGTAGACTGCTGGTGAAATACCAGTTGATATCAGATATGTCTGTATGGCAGACCTGTAAAGTTTCTAAAGAAATGTCAAAGCCTTATAGTGTTATCATATGTGTTTGTTTACATTTTTAAAAGACATAAACTGACATTAATTTTGCTATATTGATATAGAAAATGAGTATGCCTTTGCTTATAAGTGAGTAAATTTAAACTGGTACTACATTAAAAGTGGACTTAATTTATAGTTCATGTGCAGGTTTCTTCATTTTAAAATTGTTCATACAAATGTAAGAAATACTAATATGTAAGAACTTCATAAAAGTGCTGTCTAAGTGTTATTCCAATGTGTAGTTGAACACTTTCTAGGTATAATACTTGTTGTTTTGTACGATGGATCATTAGTGTGAAAGTTTCAACGTGACACTATTTCTATGTATTTCAGGAAGAGATGCAGCGTATGGACTGTTTACTGGATGGATTAACACAATCTATGATGCAGTCCAGTGTGTTCATTAATGAATTGAAGGATAGAACTGTACAGTACAGTAACAGAAGAAGTACAGATTCTGTGAGGACATCTTCTCTGGGGAATGAACAGTCTAATGATGTGGCAAAACCAACATTAAAACCAAGGTAATGATCATTCTTAGTGAATTAGTATTAAGTTTCTTTTTATAGCAATAATATTGATTACTAAGTGACTTAATATCTTCGTACACTTATAGATCTAGATTTCAATGCTGTGTTTTTGGAAAAAATGTTTTATTAATTTGCCTTAGATAAAAAAATCAATATACATGTATTAAGCTGTTGATGTGCTGGTAAAGAATTAGTACATGGTGGTAATAGAGTTATACACATAAATCGTAACTCTTGTTTCAACATCTATTGTTTGAACAATATAGACCATGTGTAATCAGTTAATTGGATTACAGAATACATTAGTGAGTTACAGAAGTCATTGACTTTATTTTGTAGTCATACACATTTGTCACTTCCTGAAGTAAAGCAGTTAACTTTGTTTTGAATGAATGAAGCCTTCAGCAATTTCTGTTACAATAATCTGTTAAACTGTGAAGTCTGACCTACTTCTTGGAAGGTTTTGGTTCCTTTTGCATGAAATATGTGAATAAAAAATGTTATTTTTTGTTAGGCCAATACTGAAAGATGACAATAGGGAAGAATTAATGACCAGATTCCTTTCCACGGCTGATGAGTTTGCAGCGCCACCTGGTGGTAGACTGTATGACAACACAACAAACAATATGGACATGAGTATTATAGCTGAACAGTCTATACTGGTAGATGAAGAGGACGAGATGTGTTCACTACAACCACTTGAAGCTGGTATTAATTTATTTGTGTTTAATGTAATACTTTCCTAGCTACTTTAGAAGTTTTAAACTTTCATGCTTCACTATTAAGTGAATTATTTTACTTGAAAAAAGGTGCAGCTGATTGTCTTGCATGAAGGTTGCTATGCTGGAACTTTAAAAATCCAAAACAAGCATCTACTATATTGACACGTCCAATTTCACTGTTCATGCACTTTTTAGTGTCTACTGTAAACACGGTTATTTTTTCATTGTTAAACAAACAATGGTCTCATTTCTTGCTACTTCAGGTCTTTAGAAAAGCACAGACAATCTTGTGAATAAATGACTTGGATTTTAAGTTTTATTTAATGCTTATAAATGGAATGCCCTAAGCTAAAACTTTTTCTGATGAGTTCAAGTACAAAAGTTAAGTTAACCTCAACATTGTATGGCCATTAGAGGCATGGTTGAGTGGTTATTGTACTGACTTCAAATCTCTTGCCCTTCACTGCTGCAAGTTTGAATCCCACCTGGGATATATAGAATTTGTGAGGAAGCCATCCAGCTGGATACGGTCCGTCAGGGGTCTTCATCCGTCTTAAAAGCTGGAATAGTCTCTATATGACTCATGCTGTTTATAAATGTGACTGAAAGCTGCATTAAATTCAGAAGCAGTATACAATTTTACTGTTCATTGATAGCCAGATAGCTGCAGTCTGGTTTAAATGCCGTTTATTTCTATGATAAGACATGTGTCACTTACATTGTCTGTGTAAGCATTTTACCATTATCTTTCTTAATTTTTAGTGGCTGAAGTTACATCAGAAGTTAGTCCACAAGAATCGTCTGGTCCCAGTAAACCCATATCAAAACTTCCACAAAGAGTACTGAAGAATTCACTGTCATCGTCGAGTATTTGTGCTGATAATGAAATAGATTCCACATGTGGAAAGAGTAAACTAGAGAAGGATAAAGACAATGAAGCAGAAACGAAAGTACCTAAGGAATCAGACATCAAAATTCCAGCTGCTAGGGAGGACTCTAAAACTAAGAAAATGAATGCTGATGAGAAAAAAGCTAAGAAAAGTGATGGAAATGGCAAAACTGGCAGTAAAGATAGAAAGAAGATTGTTGATGAGACTAAGAGTAGTGAAGTAAATGGGGCAGAAAAGAGAAATAAAGGTAAAGATGAACAAGAGAACTTCCTTGATGCTGATATGAGTGCATTTGGGTTTTCTAATCTGGTATCTGGCTCACCAATACTGGGAGACAAGAAGAAGGAAAAGTCATCGAAGTCCAAAGTGTCTGACACTGGTGAATCTAAAGGTAAAGTTAAATCTGATATGAAAATACAAAAGGAAGCATTTGTGAAGCCAAAGAGTGTCAAACAAGTCAACACAGACTCTTCCAAACGAGACAAAAAGACAGCAGCACTGAAGAGTAAATCTAAAACAGAAACAAAACAGGATGCTCAAAGCAAGAAGATCTTTCGTCGAGATACATATACTTCTGATAATCCTTTCGTTCCAAAGACAACCAAAGTAGTACGAAGTCCAACTAAGCCATTACCTGAAGTACATACAAAATTTGACGATTTCTCTAATCCATTTAAACCATCAAAAACCCTGATGAGAAGTCCAATACATATAAATGTTCAGAGTGCAAGCCCTGAAGGGAAAGTTGATAGTTTTGCTTTCCTTGCCAAGATGAGAGAAAGTTTAGACAGTAAAGCTATTGAAAATTTAGAAAATGAAGGCATTGAAAGTTCACCATTACCAGAACCGATGTTTCCTGATGAGCCTACAACATATTTTGATTCTGAAATGGAATTCACAGCCGTCATTGATAGTACCAAATTAGTGCAGTCCCTTAGATCAGAGAAGAACACGCCAGTTTTGTCACAAATGGAATATGATACAGTCCAACCTGGTGAGAAAAAACTAGAAGAGAAAACGAGCAAGATGAGTGATAAGAATAAGACCAGCACTGCCATTGCTGGTTCAAGTCAAGATATACAGAATACAGAGAATGCTGCTGTAGAGGTTAGGACTAAAAAACCTGGAATTTTCACATTTAATGTAGGGCGTAAAGAAGCTGATGGAACCAGAAAGCCGGTTCAGGAACCAGCTAGAAGTAAAGCAAGATCAAAAAAGAAAAGGCCAGTTACTCCTGAGAAGGAAGAACGCAACATCGGTGACGATAGAGATATGTTCAACTTTGGAGATCGCACTCCCACTGTGCCTTTAGAAAAACTTGCTAAAACTAAAAATGTGTTTGATTTGTCCATGAATGACACAGTGGTGCCTCCATATGATGAATTTAAGAAAAAGAAGGAAAAGAAAGACTTCAAAGTACCAGAGCCTAAACCTGATGAACACATATATTATCTACCACTGAAAGGAAGTCCAGATGAGAAACCTGCAAAGAACTCAAGGTCCAAGTCAAGGTCACGTTCAAAATCTAGAAAACTTGATGAGGATGATGATGAGGACTGGGTTCCTGGTCAGAAGTCTACTGCAAGATCTAAATCTCGTGGACGCAAATCAGAGAAGGATGAACCTACAGAAAGGCGTGGCAGATCTCGTTCGCGAAGAAGAGTAGCTGAAGACGAAGTTGGCAATGATGAGGAAGATTTAGTATCAGAGCAAAAGCCACCTGTTCGATCAAAATCTCGCGGCCGGCAAATAGAGAAAAGTGAACCAGCAGAAAAACGTGGGACGTCCCGCTCACGGCGTAGGGTTACTGAGGAAGAAATTCGTGATACTGATGAAGTTGCTGAAGAAAAGAACCGTCCTAGGTCAAAAACCAGTCAGGAAACTCCTGATGATGAAAACCAAAAAATTCCCATTGTCCTTAATGAAAAAAAGTTACCACTAAAGGCCAGCAGGGGTAGATCTCGATCAAGAGCAAGGACACACGTAGAATCTGACCTGGAAAGTTCTCCAAGTGGTGTCTCTAAATCTACAAATAATGAAGAAGCTGAGGAAAAACCTGTTACTGTTCGAAGATCAGCACGATCTAAATCTCAGGTTAGGAAAATTGTTTCTGTCGACAGTGATGATGAAAGTTGTGGGGTCAATGATTTTCAGGATACTAATGTTGAGCTTAAATCAAGAGCCAGAAATCATATCAGACGGAAAACATTTGATGTCAATGGAGATGATAAAAGTAAGGCAGAGAATGAGACTAGAAGGTCAGTGACAGACAAAGCTGCGAGAGAGAAGTCAGAGAAAAATAGTTCAACAGAGGACTCGAAAAAAGCACAGAAGTCTGAATGTAACATAGTTGTTCCAGATTCTGGAAGTGATGGAAATGTTTCAGACAAACCTCAGGAATCAGATGAGGATAATTGGAAATCAAGAAGTAAAAGAAGAGCATCTAAACCTCTTATTGTTTCAGAGAGTGAATCATCTGACAATGCTGCTAAAGTGCCAGAGAAGGTTGACGTTGTGCCTAAAAGGAGAACAAAGTCGGCTAGATATGGTAAAAATGAATTACTTGCAAAAGAAAGAGATGATGACACTGTGAAGGAGAGTGTTATATCAAATAATGACATTGAAGTATGTGAAGACAAAGCCAATAATGTAGAACTAGATCAAGTAAAGGCTGGTTTCGTTAATAATAAACGCAGAGGGAAATCATCTAGATCTCATGTAGAGTCGGGTGTTATAGTAGATGACATAAGTGAAAAAGACTCAAAGGATAATGATTGTGCAAAAACCCCCAAAACCCCAATGCAACATATAAGAAAAAACGTTTCAGATAGTGACTTTGAATCTCCTAAAGCAAAGCCAAAAACTGGAAGAAAACAAAGTAAATCAACCAAAAAGTCAGTTAGGAAAAAGAAGACACAGGATGATGAAACTCCATCTGAAAAGAAAGAGGAATGTAAGGTAAATAGTGAATGATAAATGTTTTGTTTTAGTTGCAAGATATATGTAGGGTGAGAAACACTGTTATGTTTTATGAAGTTTTGAATGACTGAATATATTGTACATCTTTCTTTCCTTCTTTTTCAACTCATTTTATTTCAGAATCAGGTAATAAAATACTTAATATTGAAAAAGTACTATAACGACAGTAGACTTGAAAACGACAGCATTTAATACAGGTTTTGGTTTGCAATAACATGAAGATTGCCATGATGGTAACTTAAACCTTTCTGAAGATTTTTTCTATAATATTGGCTTGTATTTTGTATAATATTAAATTTATAATCATATTATAGACTGAAGACAAACCAAGCACATTAGCATTGTTGAAGAGAAGACTCACCATGGTTGCGACAAAGAAACATGCATTGGAGGATAGCACAAACAGTGAATGTGGTAACAGGAAGAGATCACAGGAAGATATCGTACCCATTGATCAACTTGATGACGGGTTGGTTTATTCATTGTTTATGATTATTCTTTTCTACTCAAACCATTGTTTACCCTCTAATTCATAGTACAGTGTAGGAATACTGATGTAGCAGTAAAAAAATTCACAAACATGCGGGGGGGTCCTGAATTTGTGCTGTAAATTAAACTTTGCATTGTAAGTAACATGGACAAGCAATTTATGTTGAGTGTTGTGCGAACACGTTATATTTCTGAAGCTACTCTGGAGTTGGGCCACTGACTTCTAAAAATGAATTTTCTTTTGGGAATAAAATTCTTGCTCAAAGCATTCCATATTGCTTGAAGTTTGTTTGAATTTATTAGAAACTCTAGATTCTACTGATTCCTGTATTAAGATCAAAAGAAATGTAAGCATTAACATCTTCAAAGCTTTGTTGAAGTTATTTTGTATTTGTTTGTTCCAGGACACCTGACAGTAAACGCTCTAGAAGAAACAGAAATCCTATCAGCTACAAACCAAAACCTCTGAATAGGTAAGTATTAGCTGTAAAACATATATTGTGAATCCCCTGCTTATTTTAATGGCCAGTGCATATCATGAAATCAAATTTGTGTCAGCCTTTGTGAGCAGTTTAACTTATCTTATACAGGGAAACAATCAAAACACATACTTTAGCTTTAACTGTTCAAATTTATCAATATTGGTAGCAGTGTGTCGGCGTAAAGATGTATATCTTTGGAACTTTGTTCTTTAAATGTAGCTATTCACATAAAAGCCTTCTTCATTTTTGTTCTGTGAATTATATTTGTGGATGAGAACGTATAAATGTTACACTTATCTACTGGGTTCAAATTTATTGTACGTGCTAAGTGGTATCCAAAACTGCTGGTTTTGTCGGAAACATAATAAAGATATAAGACTAAATGAGCTTTCAGCAAGACAAAAGAGGGACTTAATCTGTCTACGAATAAATATTCTCACCATACTCGGCATTTCGTGATTAATTATCAGCTGTTATCTGCATGGAGTGTTAATTGTTATTACCATGTAAGAGAAATAGCAAGTTTTACATATTTAACTGGCTTCCTCAGAGAGCAATATATGAAAGTCTAGGAAATTACCTTTTAAAACAACACTGTTAACTTTCTATTCCATCAAATAATTAGTTTTTTAGAAGAAATTTGACTAATTTGAAAATAGCTGTAAAATCATTGTGAGGGGTAATTAATGGTGGTTTTGTCTAGCCTTGAGTTAGGCGTCTCAAATTTCATTACTTGTTTATATTTGGAAATCCACCATGGAAGTATTAGTCGTAAAACTTTCCTCCTATTGTTCCTGAGATCGTCAACTGTTTTGTAAAGATTTTTATTGAATATTTGTTATTTCAAGTTATATAAACGTTTGTATGAAATAGTTTGTTTAAGTTATAGTTGGTTCAAATTTTGCCCTCAGAAGACGTAATAAATTCAACAAATTATCTATTCAATGCAATTCTTGGGTAAGTTTTTTAAGAAATAACATTAACACTGATTTTGTATGTTTTGATGTATGTTTCAGTAAACTACGACAGGGTGATCAGATGTTTGCTGAGGCTTCTATCACTAAAGGTATGACTTCTAGATGACTTATAGTTCTGTTTTATGTTCTGTCATGATGAAAGGAGGTTGTTGTAGTTAAGTTGTACGGATATTTATCTCTGATACGACTGGTTTAAACATTTATCTGAGATTCTCCCAGAGCAGACTTTAGTAGTGCTGCAACGATACAGGTGTGTTACGGTTCGGTTTCGATTACTACCCTTTTGAATATTCGGTCAGTTATATGGATGTATAAATTATTTGAAATTCTCAATAACTGATAGTTTAATGACTTGTCATGACCAGACAAGAACATTTGATTAGGTAAGTAAAATTAGAAGACTGTTGTACCGTAATAAAAGTAAACAGTTACAATAGCTGTGTAACTCAAACTATTACAAATAAAAAAACTTCTCTGTATAAAGTACTCTGACTAGAATATTGCTTCAGAAATAAACATGTCCTCTGATGTACCAAACTGATTATTCGAAAGACAGTACCGAACCGAAACTTGAGAATTAAAGAAGTGAAAGTAATCGACTTTGGTTAATCGTTGCAATCCTAAGACCAAATATATGATGCTTAACTATTGTAACTTGGTTATAGGAAATAGTTACAATAGACTTGCGTCAAATCCTTGAAGTGTTATTTTCTATGGATATCTGGATAGATTCTGCTTTCAAATATTTTGTAGTCTGTGACTAGTAGAATGAATTTTGGACTGAGTACATCTCCTGAGTAAATGGATTTTAAATATTTTCTTTAATGAATGACACTTAACATTTTGGAATAAAATTGTACCTTTATATGTTTTATAAATAATATATACACTTGACTACCCTGTGGTGGGCAAAATGGATGTAAGTGATTATATCTAAATGACATCTGGTATTTTTTAAGTAATTTAAACAAACTTACCTGACAGAAATGTAGGAAGCGTCATTGAAACTTCTCATCATCTTGTCTAGAATCGGACTTTAGTCACAGTATATGGTGTACTAAGACTTAATGGTACACATCTATAGTTGCTCTGGTTCATATATATGTCAGAAGTACTTTCATAGACAACATTTTTCCATCAGTTCAGTCTTTGTTAGCTTACTGAATACCTGCAATTGTCATCTGATTATTTTTATCGGTTGTCAGTCTATTTCATTTGTCTTATTCACTTTCGATCATTGATAAGAAAATTGTCAAATTTTGCATTTGAATCATTTGATTTTCTATTTTTGTATAATTATGCCCCTCCAAGTAGCGAAGGGGCATAAAGTGTTTCCCCTGTCTGTTCGAAAAATTGGTTTCTGATCAATAACTCTTGAAAGAATGGATGGATTCAATTCATATTAGGCACATAAGGATAAGATATAAAATGCAGGTCAATTTTGATTTACAATCCACCAATTTGTGGAGGAGTTACGGCATTTTCAACTAAAAAGTTGGTTTCCGATTAATAGCTCTTGAACGGATGGATGAATTCAAGTCATATTGGCCGCATAAGCATAGGATAATAAGATTGATCAGATATGTGCAAATATCATTTAATGTGGTAATTTGTTAAGGGTGTATTTGGTTTCATAAATTTTTTTAAGTTTCCCTCTTTTTGCCATTGATCATTCTGACCCCTGAACAATAACTTTTGGCATATTATGGTCATTACTGTACACAACATGTAGCATATACTCACGTCTTGTTGGATGGTTGCCAGTCACCTCTGGTGCTGTATCTACACTTTAAATACTTTCTGTGGTGAAGACAAAAATTTATTTGTCTGCGAACATGGAATAAAACACTGTGAGTACAGATGCCCCTACAGTGATATGTATTAGTGTGTCAGGGACTGTAAGAAGCATGTTTTCCTCCTATTGCTTGTACTTGATATATTTGTCTACATACAATGTTCAGAGTGTGATAAATGCCATCTATTTCTCGACTTATTTCTGATATTGAGTAAATGAGCGTTTTGTCTGGACTGTCACATTTTTCTGGAAAGTAAATTAGTTGGAAAAAAACGAATGTAGTTTCCATGTTTATTGACTTATTTTGTGTGTAAATAAGTACAAATGTAGTTGTCATATTTCCTTTACTGGCTTACAGTGCCATATTAGGTGACATTACCTTAAAAATGATTAATTCTGCTTGCTCTAACTGGGTTCTTGGGAAATTGTAATTTGGAGTCCTGAACTCTTTCTTTTGTTTTGAGAACTTCTACTTTTGAAGATTTTTGTTCAAATTACATATTAAGTACTCCTTTCTTGGGATTCCAGGGGGTCTTATTCACAAACGTTGTAGACTAAAACTCTGAGAGTTGTACTTTAAATTTCAGAAGTTTTATATACCAGACTTTCATTAAATCAAAACAAATGAAATTTTGTCTATATAATAGTTGTCACCCACTGTACACGTTTGCCAATTTTTATTCAAGTCTATACTGTTTTAACACTGTAGGAGCAAAGAGACCATTAATCTGTTAAAGCCAAAATCAGATTTTCAGTCTTACAATGTTTGTGAATAAGGCCCCTGTCTTAAAATCATAGTAAGAACCATGCCCAATACAAAACCACTTGTCTTAATTTGACCATTGTAAGCTCTGGATTGATCCACACAGAAAATGAGTGAACGTCAAAGTTTGGAGAAATGATTATGCTGAAGTGTATATAACTGCATTTGTTATTCTATATTTTCAGTGAAAGCTGAGCAGGCAAGGTTAGATCTCGCCAGAAAGATGTGTGTAAATATACCCAGAGTTAGTCGAGACGATAAAGAGAACATTGAACTCAGTTGAAGTGAAAACTTTGAAGAACATTTTAGATAAATTTTACTGCATTTCTGCTGATATTACATTGCCTAAATGAACTATGAATGCTAAGAAGCATAGTGGACTATAGATAAGCCTATATGGTGTGGTTGTTTGCCATAGATGTAGTAACCTCTCCGAGTGCAAACTCAGAAACATCACCATTTGGAAAACTCCAATTTTGACTGTTGAGTGTTGCTTTTGTGTGGTATAGTTTGTACTATAAAAGGTGGTACTGTTGTTAAAGAGGGATTGTTGCTCAGGAGAGGGGTAGGGGGGCGCGCTGAAGAAGTTACGCAGTTGGAAGTGGACAAAAATGCAACCGTTAACTGTCTCAGTGAGCGTTACTGTTGATTTCAAACTGAATGCGGGTAACTACATGAAGTGTCAGGGCATTGTGAGAAAGAAAATAACTTGTTGACTGCGTATGACAGATGACAAACCTGATTCATCGTTTGTTGTTATAAAAGGAATAAAAGGGAAGCAGGTTAATTTTAAGAGATTGTGATATTCAAGGGAAAGAATCTTCCTCTTTTCAGCTGATTTCCACTGTTTGGAACAAAAATGGTGAACTAATAGTTGTCTACTTTGGTCAGATATGTGCAAGAATGATATTTTGTTCAGGGGTGAAGGGATTATTTGTGATTTTTGAAGTTTTCGATATGTCTTGCCACTAAGCATTCTGAGCGTATGTGTTCTTCTGTCAGATTTAATGCCACTTATTTAATAATATTATAAAATTATTTCTGCTATAGTACAATTAATTATACACCTAAATTTACAGTCATAATTATGTACAGATAAGAGATACTTTCCCTTGCATTGTTTATTTTAAGTTTACGGTTATTACAGAAATAATTATCTGGGTAGATAGGAATGACAGTCAAAAGTAAGCGACCGCCAATAGAATTCAATTGGTTCTTGACCCCTACCAGCAGTAGGAGCAATAGTTGGGCGCGTCAAACTGAAATGGGCTATTCGAAACCTTGTCTTATTTGAAATAAAAATTTGACTAGATGAGTTTGAATGAACGAGATGTGACAGTACATGGATCACCCTTACAAACCATGTACAGTGTATTATTAACTTTCCTGTACTTAAAACAATACTCCGAATATAATTGTCTGTAATACGTTTTCACTTCAGATGCACATTGATTTATGGTGTGCATGCACTATGATGCACTTTACTGTACAATGCTCATTGAAGTTGTGACATAATTTATCATGTGGCTTCATTGTGGGAGACGTGATTGTTCATGAATTTTTTAAGCCTTTGCTGCTGGAGATTGATGTTTTATTGTATGATGATAGTTCTATAATCAGCCAATATTTGTCTAAAGGTATGCTACCAGGATTTGATTAAACAATTTATTATTTAGACCATTTTTGCTTTTGTTTTATTATCTGGTTTGGTGTTATGATTGTTTACCGCAGTCTTTTTTCACTGATATTTCACACTTTTAGGGTTGAATCTCTTTAGTTTTTGAAACAGTGTAAATACATGTATGTGAATTAGTTAGAAAGATTAATATTGTAATTTACCATATAAATAGCATTATGTTTTATACATGTAGTGCTTGCTAGTGTTGGCCTAATTTTGATCACATTTCACTTAGCATAGAATAAACTTTTTATTGTAAGGATTACTTTAAAAAAATGTTTGTTTGGCCGATCCCTACTTAACCCTGAAAATGACTCCTCAAGTTTTTTTGAGGGTGCCTGATTGGGGATAATAAATGGGTTGCGTATTAATAGTTGAAACTTGATTGGCTATAAAAGATGATGTATAAAGATTTATTTACCTACGTACCCACCCGGGTAGGGTTATACCGAACAAACAATTTTTAGGTTGGCTTTAGAACACTTTCAATATGACTGTTTATATATTTTGTGTGCTGCTCATAATTGGTCTATTGTGTTTTATCAGTTGACTATCGAGCCAATCATTTCCTGTTGTAATATGTAACAGAGTCCGCTTACCTCCCTTTAAAAGTGACAGCCGGGATATGTTACTGTTTCATTAATATGTAATAGAGTCCGCTTACCTCCCTTTAAAAGTGACAGCCCAGATATGTTACTGTTTCATTAATATGTAATAGAGTCCGCTTACCTCCCTTTAAAAGTGACAGCCCAGATATGTTACTGTTTCATTAATATGTAATAGAGTCTGCTTACCTCCCTTTAAAAGTGACAGCCGGGATATGTTACTGTTTCATTAATATGTAATAGAGTCCGCTTACCTCCCTTTAAAAGTGACAGCCGGGATATGTTACTGTTTCATTAATATGTAATAGAGTCCGCTTACCTCCCTTTAAAAGTGACAGCCCAGATATGTTACTGTTTCATTAATATGTAATAGAGTCCGCTTACCTCCCTTTAAAAGTGACAGCCCAGATATGTTACTGTTTCATTAATATGTAATAGAGTCCGCTTACCTCCCTTTAAAAGTGACAGCCGGGATATGTTACTGTTTCATTAATATGTAACGGAGTCCGCTTACCTCCCTTTAAAAGTGACAGCCGGGATATGTTACTGTTTCATTAATATGCTGCTGGCCTGTCTATGATAAATTGCTTAATAGGACTCCAGATACGTCTTCCACATTTATCTGTCTGCTAGAAGCATGTTCCCTATATATAGTAGCACTTTGATTGCTGGGTAATTGATGAAATTTTGTTTTTAGGTAAGTGTAAGCTCTCCTTATTTTGTCACTGTGTTTTAAATGTGTCTGGTACTATATGTACGAAATTATAAACTGCATTTCATGTAGTTGTTAACAGTATTTTCTCTTGCGTTGGTTTAGTTTAAACTTAGTTATCTTGCATCGATTGTGAAGCAAGTTATTACAACTTATACAAACCACTCTCAATGACTGCTTCCTAGGTTACTAACCAATATTCAATCCACATTCAGTAAGTTTTTGGCACCAGACGGGATTCGAACCCTTGACCTTCACATCTGGAGTCGGGCGCTCTACCCCACAACCACTTCCTCCCCTTCTGCTTGGTTGATTAGAGGGACAGCATGACACAATAAGGGACTACACAGTACATAAGTTCAAATGTTAAGATGATCATATGCTTCTCTTATTGCTACATGTTGTACTGATAAAACGCTTAGTACACATCAGTTTCTTCAAAATGAAAAACGCCAAGTTGAATCTTAACATTTAGTGATTTGCATCATTTGCCTAGATTTTGGCTGTGTAAATATAATAATTCTTGTAGTTTACTTAATTGATAAGTACTGACATAAATGCCAATTTTGTGTCAAGCTAGAATACACATGTCAGACAATTTGCCATTTTTTTTAAAAGACTACTTTTTCACAAGTGTTATTGGTATTCACCTTCAAATGTACAATAAGTGACAGTTCCCCGCTATATGTCTCTGACAACTGATCCTCCATCAGACCAAATAAAAATACAACTACTCCTGTGGAATTAAACTTACCAATTATTCTGCAAATGGATAAGGTTTCAACTTCTATGACAAAAGAAAAAACATATATCACTCTTAGCTGTCGTCGCAGCATTAATGAACGTCTGGCTGCATTTTGCCAAGTGTACATCACCCCATGTTGTTGATATTTCCCCTGTAACTGCAGCAAAACTGCATTGGGTAAGCTTGGCTTCCCTATAAGACAACATAGAAAGTCTTGGATAGACAACAAAAAATACTGCCGACCACATTGCCATAAACACATTTAATGGGATATAACTATTATGTAATACAGTAAATAGGATGACTCATCTGGAAGTATGAGTCACGTATCGCATTGATTTGTGAAGATTGCAGAAAATCAGAACTTTTCAAAGAATTAGAACAGGCTCTTGTATTTTTCGATCGATGTGCAATTTTTTTAGTTTATCGAAAGGTATTTGGTCAAGCTTCTTTGGAAACCATTGGTAGAACTTAAATACTAAATGGCAGGCTAAGATCAATTACTGAGAATTCAGTGCAGTGCAATGTTGTAATTAATTTACCAGACCTTTGTAATGTTTGTAATTTGATAGATGGAGATTAATGACTGTTGATATGCTCTTGATGAAATATCGACGATGTGGTAGCCACTGTGTGTCAATAAGACCATACATTCTAATGCAACAAGGGAGGTACTGTGGTTCAGAGATAGAGTGTCTGACTCCTGGCGCAATGGTTGGGAGTTCAAATCTGGCCTTTGGCAACGTTGAAATGCAAACCGCAGTAGGCAAGAGTACTGGTTAGCAACCTTGGAAATGGTCAAAGAAAGTGATTAATATAAGTTGCAAACATGTTTCTCAATCAGTAAAGTTTTATTCTTATGCAAGCATAATTGAATGCACTGTTGTACAAACTATTTCTGCCCTGTTGTCTAACGTAGCACACAAGTCAAGCATGGCTGTCTGTTGTTGGTATTATTGTTGTGTTTATATGACATTGGATTTGACCTTGTTAGGAAACAATGGAAGTTTCACCATGTCATATCGTACATATCTTGTCTTTCTAATTTTGACATTTTTGCAACGTATGACCTTTGTCCGCTACACTTTGCTAGTTCTTTTAATTTCCCACGTATCGGCAAGTTAATTCCAACACAGATGTTTTTGAGATTAGGACCTTGGTAGTTTAGTGTATGCTGAAGCAATGAGTTCATTCATATATTTTAAGCATGTTGCCGGGCAGTTAAAGAATTATTTATGTGTATGTGACTCAGCTTATGACGTAAAATTGACAGACAAATGGAGATGGACTGATTATTTAGTGTCAAGCAGTTGCTGTTCGTTTTGTTTTGTTCAATATTGTTTGGTTTGATGTACAGACTTAATTCATGTATTTTTCGTTAGTTAAAAAAAGTTATATGAAAGAAACATTCTTTGCTACCAGACCGAATATGAAAAGGTATGAAAATTGTGGATAATGTTAACAAATACCTTCATAAAGAAGAAGATGAAATTTCCTCTAAAAATATCTAGCTGGGGGGGGGGTTCACATTTTTTTTATAGAAATATGTACATCAATACATATATGCTTGGTCAGAAAATTGATAGGTCGTACAAAAATTGTCATCATATTGCTTTTTGTGCTATTACATTGAATTATCTCCCCTTGTTATGGAACTTGCAGCAAAACGCAAGAAATTGTCAGTGGGAAAAAACTGATAAAATCTCATGGTGCATGTTCTTAAAGATAAAAACAAGGAATAAACTCACATTTCCTTGGTTAATTTCTCCACTATTCTATTTATATGTAACCTATTAAAATGAACACTATTTTGAAAAAAACAGCATTTGAAATCTTTTCAAAGACAAAAAACTAAATTGTTTGTTACAGGCATTCTGTATTGTAATAAATTAACAAAACCCCAACCAGTGCATGTAGGTGTTGCAAAGTAGCTACCCACTGAAATGTCCTTAAAATTTGTGAACAGAACTACAATAATATCCAGGAATTTTTATTCAACTTAGAAATCTTGATTTGTATTTATTATTTAAAAATCCATTTTTTTATTTTTGTTGAGTTAATATTATATTAAAAATCAATTAATTTGCTGAAGCATGTTGTATTAATACCGAGTATAATTATGTTAGTAAAGGGCACGCCATAAAACTACCAGTAAATGTCGTGTTTAAGGAGATACAAGACCCACTGTAAAAAGTATTGATTACCTGTGTGCTGTTATAGAACAGTACTCGAATTGTAATAGATGTGTATATTTTTGCATGTTTAGTTAGCAATGCTCGTGAAGTTTTTTGTTTATGGCTAATTGTTTCCAACGGTGATTGATGACACCTCGTTAGTGGACAGTCTACAGTTAGTTGTAACGTTAATTTCAAAGAGAGTTGGAGATATATCGATTGCTTGCGGATAAATGGAAAAAATCCAATATCTACAACCTGCAGATTATTGGCTTCTTTTACTACCGGTCCGTGGAAAAATCAATTTTCCGAGAAAATGTAATATTTATGTTTTGTGGAAACTAGTAATTTAAGTTAGAAGTTTGTGCATCACTGTGATGTTTTGAATTTCAAGTTAACTTTGAAAGTTGGCCTCTTTTTTTTTGTCGGCTGGAATTTGTCAATATTTCTAACAACACCAACAGGAACATTTATTCACTCTTTTGGCTTGAAACTCTTTTCAATTTTTTTTCCTAAATAAGTCTTTTAAGTCTTTGTACTGCAAAAGTTCATTGTATTTTGTTTATTTTTGTCAAGAAAAGGCATTTTTATTATAGAGCAAATATGTGCTTTATTTGGTGTCCAGGGATAAAATGCATATTTTGTGACTGAAATCACATCATTTTGGTTAATATAATGTTGTAAATAAGCCACTGTTGATTAAACTTGGTAAAAAAATTAGCTGTTAATATCAATTGTGAATATTGCTTGTGTTGTATTTTGACTACAATCATTCATACTCTAGTTATATTCATCAGTGTACCAATATTTTATTTCTGGGTGGTATGTCTGTCTTATATTATTATGATATGTACCGTCTATTTTTTATTGCTGTTACAGAAAAGTAAACAGATCAGTCAAAATTTTCTATTTATAACATGTTTTTGTATCAGTAAACATGCAGCATTGTAAAATATTATGTGTTTTGCAAAATTAATTTGGATAAGTGAGTACTGATTGGTAATCCAGGTAAGATCGGTTAGATCAACTCAATGCAGTACATTACTGAAATTCTGGTGAAAATGGTGCAAAACTCAGACACAAGAATACAATTGATTTCTTGGTTTAGCAAGAGTTATGTGCCTTGATTTGTTGCGTTGTCATATGTCTTCCTATCATACAACTAAGTTTTATTGAGTTTAAGAATTTATTTCCCGGCATTCTTTGTGTTACGCTATTTACTGTACAGCTGTTTGTTTTTGTAAGATAAAGCCTATGCTTAGTTTCAGTATAAATGATAAATTTGTAAATATGTCACAATTTTACATTTTCTAAATGTTACGTAATTATTTCTCTCGATATTTATGTTAAACAGCATTCTTTTTATTTGTTCTATCGTTCTCACTCTACATAGGATACGTGTCTCAGTGCAGTTCCATAAATTTCTGATGCTGAAATTCTCCGCTGGCATATAGAAGTACTATTTCCTGTAATTTAATCTGTATTGTTTACATTCTAAAATTTTGAGGGATAATACATAAATGTGTGATCCAATAGTCTGGTATGCTGCAAAAGCAAATTTATTTATAATGCAAATAAGCAATATAATCATTGTCAGTGTAAATTTGTGATGAAAGCTTTGAAGAGTATCAGTCATCCCTAGGCTACACGTAAAATGCTTTGTATGTTGTTCCCTAACCAACCTCCTGAAATTTGTCTTGGCTCAAATTGTTGAGAATGCTTTTTTTCACCTTTAAAGTTGCATTATGCTCATAGTTTCCTTGTCTGTTTACCTTAACTGTTGAAACAGCAATTAATATGCATTATCGAAAAACACAATAATTATGTATTCTTCAGTGTTTTTAAAACAAAGGAAATTTGTATAATCATATATTTTTTTTAAATCCATTTTCTCCCAATTTGTTGACAAGTTTTTTCCGATAGTTATACAAAATGTATGATAAAACAAGATTTTTTATTGCCTAATACACGACAATGGTTCTTATTAAGGATAGCATAATTATGGTATAACAATACGGAAGTCCATTCAAACATGTTACGTTCAGTTGAGCCAGATACAATCTTTATAGACGACAACCCACCTAAAAATTTGGATTCAGGGATTAAGAACATTCATTTTTTTAGAGAAAGCCTGTTTCTTGTAGCAGGTCAGGTATTTCATGTGCAAGGTTGTAGTTCACTTGTGTTTGCAGTACCAATATATATTAATTTCTAGTGTTCGACTGTTGTATTTCTTGCAAGTTTTGGCAGGAAAATTTATGTTGTAAAAAAATCTGTACATGCTTTTATCATTGAGGCAGCTGTAGTGCAAATGATTGTAAACAATGATTATTTATTTGTATTATTTGCCTAGAGGAAATAAACTGGATAGTTTAATATGTTCAGTTATTTATTATTTTTGTCTTCCACGAAAAACAGCACGATTGGTTTGTATCTGTCTGTCACCGCTTTATTGGCCGTATCAGATTTTGGCAGAACTTTTTACCAATTGTTAGTAAGCAATAGCTATGAACAGGTGCATGTTTAATTGGCATTACAATTTAGGGGTATAAACAGTTAATTGAAAATCTAACAAGCATTCTGCAGATATAAACAGAAATACCCACTTCCTCATATTATATTTGCTGATGCAACTTGGGTAAAATTCAAGAGAATATTTAGTGTAATCATGATTTTTTAATCGAGTTAAACGGGTTTTTTTTCTGTAGCTCAACGTCCTTTTTGAACAATTTATCATTCCAGATGAACTTCTGTTCAAATAATTAGTTTTGTACAGGCAGACGGAGCTGACAACAGCAACATGATGCCGTGTTTTATCTCGGCATACTAGAAGCTTATCATGTCCCCATTATAGAAATGATGACTATCGCAACATTCAATACATAGAGATTGATCTTTTTTGCATATATTTATCTCACATTGAACCGGTTTTTTAATGTTAAACAAAACAACAAAATGTTGATTCCTGATTGAGAATCAATGACAACCATAGACAGCATATACACATGTACATGTATATCCATTGTGGGCCAAAATAGAATACTTTCTAGCATGACATGCCTTCGCAATGTATTCACAAAAAAATCTCATTTTTGAAAATTCACCCAACTCATCAGTCTTCACCTAAGTGTGTATTCACCAGGCATTGAATGTGCCATGGAGTGAAATCATTTTATTTGAGATGTCCTAACATTGTTATATATTGAGTGAATTTTCAAATTTGAGATTAAAGTTACATAATCTTATTTAGTTGACAAAACATCCGAAGTCATAAATATGAGAAAACCAGTGGTAATTGCCTTCATACAGGTGTACTCTAAAACACTGCATTGTCACTTTTCTTACAAGTTATGCAAAACCACAAATACAAGAGTTCGATACCATAATCGTCTATCTTGATCTATGAGCCGAGTTAGCGCTAGCATAGGAAACACCTGTATCAGACTTGAAGTTCCAGGAAACTTTTAAGAAAAGTTACAATGCAATGTTTTAGAGTACGACTGTATGAAGGCATTAACATGCAAATTTCTCAAAATCACTACTTTGCATATTTTGATAGAATATAAGACTATCTATGTTTAAGTCTGCATTTGAGACTGTGGAAACAGAGTTGTGTACATTCGATACATCAAGGAATTCAGTAAACGAAAACACTGGGGTTCAATGTTTGTGTAGTATTTATTTCTGAAAGCAAAACAAATTGTAGGAATCTCAATAGTTACAGATACATTTCTTTAAAACTGGATATATCTGGCAAGTCACAATTCTATAATTTTGGTGCAATCTGAAAAAAGAACACATTCCTAGCGAATTATTAAATGATACATACAGCAGTAAAATAAATGTTGTAATATTACAGCAAAACACTCACTTTGTGAAAAACAGGGCCTTCAAACCCCGACGCACTTTCCAATGAAAATTTAACAAAATGTCGGAATAATTTCAGAATGTAAGCTACATACATATACATAAAATCATACAAAATATAAATAAATACATTGAAATGAAATTTGAACATGAAATAATTGCAAAGTAAACAATTCTACTATAAATATTTATCTGACTCAAGGGCAGCAACTCTTACCCAGGTTGTGTAAACACACGACTTATTAAATGTAAAAATTATAAATTAAACAAAGGTAAGCGAAAGCAGAAATTGAAGTGAAATTATTAGCCAATAGTTTTACTGCTTACAAATCTGTTTCATAAGAATCAACCAATATAAAATTTTGTAACATACACAACAATAATACATGTACTCCTTTTTAGAAGATTTTTTAAAAAACTATGCAACATGCATTAGCTAAATAGGAAATAAAGAAAAGATTTAAAGAAATGAACATACCACTATGATTATCATTACATGTATTTGCCTAATACTGTGAGACAGTTGACAGCATTAAGTTGCATTAATGAACTAACTTTACAGAACATCTTGCGTTATTTCATCTGGATTAAAAAAAAATCATTTAATTTTAATGGCAAGAAACACCATGCTTTGATTCCTGTTCTCTGAAATTCATCAGTAAGAAATTTCTCATTCTTATACAAAGTTTTTAATACAAAGCATAACAATTTCGTAAGTTTCTGAAACAATTTATGCAGAAACTATTTCACCAATAACATGGAACAAGGAAGTTACTTGGCCACCAATTAGATAAAATATTGCGGCTGGCAATATTTTGGTCAATAACGTTGACTGGCTTATTCATTAAAAGTTTATTTTCTTTGCCATGATGAACAGAAGTTCTTTGATATTTCGAGAGAAAGTACTGCTATCTTACAAGTATAATCCTATAATCAATTAAAACTCCATATTTTCTTGTTAATTGGTATGCAATGATGATAATTATAAATGAATAAAAAAAGTCTTCCTTATTTCCCCGCCTGATTTTAGTAACACCATTCGAAACAAAAATGTAGCAATGTTCTAGGTCAAATAACAAGGGTCTACATTTCTGCAATTGATTACATGCAGGGCCCCATCAGATGGACATGGGCAATATATATTTTAGCAATAATAGATATGCATAAACAACAACATTCATTAAACATAGGAATACATGTATACATGGCAAAGAAATCTATGTTTTGATACATTGGTATGCTCAAATATTTAACATACAATATAATATAAACAACAGATGAATGGTATACACCATGATCCAACACAATTTCAGTCCTGTCATTGGTTGGCATACGGTATCTTACAGCATATATAGTGTTACAGCATCTTACCTTGATGAAAATATCAACTTACGGTCTCCAACAATTGTTGGCACACAATAATACCATGATCTTACCAATAAAACATATACTTTCATGCATTGGTTGACATACGCCAAGTATCAACCAATCAGATTACAAGTTATTAATATCAACCAATCCAATGACTTGATACAGAACAAATCAAAACTCAGAGTAGTTAAACTCCACCAATCAAATAATGAGATACAACCAATATTTTTTTTGTAAATTTTAGATGAAGATGTACAATGTGTCAGTAATGCATATATACTCTGTTGTCGCCCTATCTGAATAAATGATGTATATTTATGTCAGCACCATAGTAACGCCAGTGAATGTAATTGGCCACGCCTTCATAGTGAGCAGGCTAAATAAACATCACAGAATGTTGGAAAATGGACACTCCAATGTACCACAGTATATTTCTCAAGATATTAAATCAAGCAGTTATAAATAAGAAGCTGTACAAAATAATGATGTTTTTGCACACTGATGAAATGATTGAGACAAAATGTGTATTTCTATGAAAAAGTTAAATATTTTAACATCTTATTGATTTGTATCATTCAAACATCCCCATTGATCAAGCTATGAATGCTATAGCAATGTAGGTAGAAGTCGTGTAGGAAGGTAAAACATTGTATGACAGAGCCAAGAAAATCAGATAATGCTTTAACAAGATTATAAATTATATGAAATCACATCAAATATTAAGCACAAAACTATTATAATTGTTTACACCATAACAGATTTCCAACAGTTTTGAACCAAACATTTGATTCATCCAATCAAATTGAAGTAAATCAAACAACAAAATAAATAAATTTTGTAGATTTTTCTGGTTATTCAAACCATGAATGAAAGGTGTTACATATAAACTTCAAAAAATCATCCTAAAATGACGTTCCATGAGAAATATGAATATTTTGATACTTTCCTAATGTATGACCTTCTCATGAAGGTCACAGTCATGGTAACCACATGACAGTTTATAAATATCATGCGTTTCTAAGATTGGAAAAAACTCTACCATACCTAATAGTGGTTTACAAAGCTACATTTTTATGTACTGCTATGGTATAGTATAAACAAAATTATTTCCACATTTTTTTCTTTGGAACAATTATGCTTTATGAGTACAAATTTAATACCATGTAAGTAAAAGTGCATTTTTTCAATAAAAGATAAATTATGGTATTGATTCAATAAACAACACATTTTATAATAACTTTAGTATATGTTTTTAAATTTTACAATGATATCTAACACATGAAGCAATACAAACTATAAATGTACACTATAAGGACTCAGTAAGAATTCGCTCCTGTTTAAAATTTTCACTGGTTCAGATACGCATACATTTATATTTTAGTATTTCTTCAACCTAACTTAGCTTAAAGTATCAAAATTTTGACAAGAAAACCCCAATGTAGCATTATTCTAAACAAACAAGCATGCTTATAAGATCATGCTTATTTTAACTTCATTTTCGATCATCTGCCACATTAGTTACATTTCAACCTGGCCATGAAGGCATATGCATTTTAGATACCCCATATTTGGCCTAAGGGATTCAATTTATTTTCAATTTCAGGAGATATTAAGTCTCATTTTCAAAATGCAGTCAGAACTATAAGCGTACACTATTCTCAGAGTTTCCAAGTTAATAGTTCATAATCAGGAGTATTAAAATATGCTGACTGTTGTGTTTCCCATCTCACACAATTAATTTATTGATGACTAGACAAAAGGTTGTTATCCATAATCTTAAAAAGGTAAAAATGCCACAATGTGAATTTAATTAACCCAAAGTTCCACTTACTGAAAGCAAGGGTATGCTAACAATTGAATACATGAAAAATTCCATGCATAAGTCATTGGCTATTATATTTTGGCCGCAAAACACAGTTTGACCTGGTTTATTGTCGCTATGGTAACTGGTACACTATAAAGGAATACACAACAAGAAAATGATGATATCCTAGATGTATGCTACTACATGTTTACTGTTATACAATTATGGAACATTCTACATTCGACTTGATACAATGTATAGATATAGTCTCAGAAATAAAACATTTCATAGTCTAGAAATCTCCCTTGAAATAAAGACAAATCTCATTTTCTCATAAGTTCCTTTTCACTGGCCACAAAACTCAGCTTTATAAACTGGTGGGTGGGGGGGATAAATGACCCCCTAATCAGACAGCTGACAACTTGGACCAAGAACTGTAGAAACTTTTGTCAATTATCCTAATTAAGATAAGAGAGTAAGACAATTAATACTGTCAAAGGGTTAAAATGGAAATTATCTATTTCAAGGGTAAAAATTCTGAGATTACTAAAACAATCGTGCTCATTATAGTATATGTTCAAGACACATAGCATAATTATGTTTGCCAAACCTTTCTGGAAAGAGCCCTAATTATTTAAAAATTTTATACGTGAACATTAAATAGTGATGGATAATTGGAAAAATTTAATAATCAATTATTGGATTGGTTTAAAAACTCATAAGCGATAATCGAATCCGATATAATCAAAATATTTTTTTAGTGGAAGTGTAATGTTGACATTTAAGTTCATATAATATTATACAAGTTTATTTATCTCTTTGTATTAAACTACATTTAACATCTATGGGGTTTACATTACTCTTAATCTTATATCATAAGAACATTTTAACATCAATAAATTTATTTTGTTTTTGAATGTTTATTTGGTATATTTGTATTTGACTGAAGAAATTGAAAACAATTATATTTTATATTCTGTGTACAGATTAGAACTAGTGTGGATTATAATAAAGGTTTGATCTATAGCTTGAAGAAATAGACAGACACAATTTACAGATGGAAAAAAAGTCAAAATTTCTGATTATAATCGATTATTGAAGTTCATAATCGATTGCTGCCGATGTCAGATGTCCAGCGACGATTGTTTGATTATTTTCGATAATCACTAACTTGAACCAATTAATTTTAAGCAAATTTTCTAAAAAACTTTTTTAAATAAAATGGGAAACCTCAGTACATTAAACACATGTATAACAAGTGATAACAAAGGTACCTTAAATCAAGCCTATAATATGTACACAAAATACCTCATAATTCTATTATAACGAGTCTTTGAACGAATACAAACGTAACATGTCTTGGATGTAACCACAATCGTAAATATTAGTGATATTGCATAACAATTATCTTTCCCCCCGCAATTACAGTGACCATCACTGCTAGTCAACTATGACATCACATCATTTGTTTTTTACAAGAATTACAGAAATATAAAACATGGGTATTTATATGCATCTATGAGGTCATTTACGTCATAAACATGATACTACTATTTCTGAGACCATATCGAGACATTGTAATCAAAGTACTGGAATAATTGATATGATGAGATCTTTAGAAAACTGAATATTACCTTGCCTACGGCGCAAGTACACATACACACAGCATTCATAAAGACATCTCTATAGACAATGGTTTGAGTGTTCAAATAGTAATGTAAAGTCCCATTCAAAGTTTCATTTACAATTCACAACAATATTACTTCAAATCACAAACATGCAAAGTTACGGTAACATGGATTTCCAAACATTTAAATTCTACATTTGATTTCTTATGAATGCTCGACACTTATCAATATGTATTTTTCCTTTACTGAAGTAGAATTGAAGTGAATATATAATTCGCTTGAACAGTTATACAGCTATATCTCTGAATTGAAATTAAACAGCTGTTGATTCAGACTTTGAATATTAGGGAGCAAACATTTAGTTTTTATTACAAATAGCATTTACCAGCTAAACATAAAAATGAAATATACTGCCATAAGTTATCTGAATTCTGAATTCATATTTAATTAACACTTCACTTCTATTCCGGAATTCATTTTGTTTAAATTACATAAGGTAGTTATGGTTTCGTTTAATTATATCCTAAGGTTTGGTATAATCCAGCAAAATTACAAAGCAATTAAATACCCATCATAGTTTTAATTGACTCCTCCATTAAAGTGATTAAAAATAAATTATTTCTGATCAACAAACAAATGAGTGCTGCTATGGGATTTTCAACTTCTTCTGTAAGTGACGTCATTTCAATAAATCGCAACATGTGATGTCACTATTTGCAAGCAGTAAACTCCATATGGTCACTTAGTTTTCATATTGCCATATTTTTACAAACATCTCATCAAATTGGACATGTTTTATTTTACTATATTTTCTCCAAAAAAAGAGAAAACCAGATGAAGTGAGAAAGATTTCCAACTCTTGTTTTATTAAACTTAGATGGAAGATAAGTGAGTTTTGATCATGTCGTGGAAGGAATCAGGCCCTGTGTTCACAAAGAATTAACTTTCATGATCAGGATCCGAATCTAATAATGTTTCTACCAAACGTTGAAAATATCATGCAAAGCTAATGCTTAATAACATAATGTAATAGATATGAACATTTTGCAAATGTCTTATGACTTTAATCTCAGATTTCAAGGTTATTTAGAAATATATGGTAAATAAATACAAGTTAAGATTGCTTCTTAAAAATTCATTATCATTTTGATCTAGATCAGTTTCAGTTCTCAAGTATTATTAATTAATTTCTCAATGAAAAAAGTAAAGTTTCAAATGTAATCACAATGTTAATCAGAAGATTATTATGGGTATTTTTGTGTTTGTTTATGATAAGTATGGTATATGTTAAGTGTTATTCAATTGCTGATAATGGAAAAATATTTTTCAGGATCAACTTGATTCTAATTAGTTGATTCTTTATGAACACGGGGCCAGACTATTACATTAGCTGATTTCACAATATGAACTCTTGACTAGAATACAATTTAGCTAGAAGTTCACGTTTTTATTACTGACAGAAAAATCTATGATACAAAGAAAAATATGTGAAAAATGTCAAGAAAATGTAATACAGGTATTTATGTGTGTTCTTCTTGCGGACAGAAATCCCTATTTTGTCTAACCTGTCATTTTCAGGACAGATAAATATCAGATTTTGATGACAGTCAGGAAAACATAGCTATGCAAAATTAATGAATTTTCACCGAAGTACATCTCTTCTGTTAAGACATAGAATACATATATAGAATATAAAAACACTATCAATCATAACTATTTCCAGTCACAAAGGAAATTTTCTTGAAATTGCTACCAATTTTTACACTACACAACACATCATAAATCAAAGCATTGTAGAAATTTATGAACCATAAGTATTGTAAATATTTGATAGAACTTAAATGCTTCTTATTTAATCACACTAACACATCCATAATATCCCGGTAACTCAAAACATAGAGAAGCTTAAAGACCACTCGTATAGCATACTTGGTTACGTAGAATTTCAGTCAGACATGGGATGAAAGCATCGTTCTCATTTGAATCGCGTTTGTGCCCACTTCCTAGTAAGACCAGTACTGGTACCTTACCAGGTGTGGTATGGACGTTCTGCAGGTTCAAACCCTCACCCTCCGGGTCAGGTTGCCAAATCCAACCCAATAACGGAAAATTAGGCGCAGAAAATGTTAAGTTGTCAACAAGATTGTAGAGTACTTTAATTAATTTTAATCACTGATGGCAGGTCAAGATAGCCAAAACACAGTATGATGTTACTGACCAGTCAAAATAAAACATCTATTTGTTATTGAATACAAAAGAGGAAATGATCTAAACAACTGCTTTGGGTAATACTATTACTCTCAACCAACAATTGTTCTATTATACATATATGGTGTGAACCTGATGCAGACCTAGCTTAACCATGCTGAGATACCTTGCCATAGGCATGTCTATACGAGGGATTCTCTAACCTATCTAGTACTGATAACCACACAAGTCAACATTAGTTAAGAGGAAGGGAACCGCACACATTTTGGTGTAGTTTGATGTACAATCACATGGAATTCTAAGTTTAACTTCAAACATAGAAAACTAGATTTCATTTGAAATTGCATCTGTCATGCCAACAAACTATCATCAGAGAAATATAGCAACCATTATATTATATGAAATGTTGAACACAAATCACCCAACATGCAATCTTGTCTCAGTGACTTCCACAGAACACACTCCATCAAAATACTCTCATTACAGACAGAAATGCTGTCATAAAACACATGTAAGATGAATATGTGAATTTAATTCACTGGTTTGTAAACACAAAATAATTCTATACAAGTATTTCTTGCACATAACTTAAGAATTCTCTCCTAAATAAAGCGATGGGAAGCAGAGCTGGTGAAAATCAACTTAGACGAGTATGGAATCACCGTTAAGCCTTATACATGGTAATGTAGACACTAGGTGTTTGCAACAAAACAAGTGTCTCCCCTCAAGCAAAAGAAAAAAACCAGACAGGCAGTGAAAATATGTGTATTGCTTTAGAGTGCAGGAAAACGCTGTATTTGTAGGAAAGTTGGGAGAAGGACAACGGGCTCTACGTGAGCTTGAACCAATCTGTCCCAGGAAGTTGAATTTAATATCTGGAAGCTATCTAGGAAGAGTTCTGGGCAGGAATCTATATGACATTGTGAATTTAGAGTACAAAAATCAAAGGGCTGTATTTCAACAAAAATTCATATTCCATTGAATTCCGACCAGGTGTTGTGGCAATAAACTATATCAAAGGACCGTAACTTCATTATATTAATAACATCCCAGCATAACAGGTCGATAATAAGCACAACTAGGCTTAATACCAATCACTCTTGTGAAGTTTAATTGAAATCTGACGAGGAGATACAATGATGAGGAGTGGACTAAGCTGACCAATGGACAGACAGATAGAGGGACGGCGAAGGCAAAAACCAATATAAAGACGTCACTATAACATAGCATTTTTTAACCTGTTACATATTCATTTTTCTCTTTAACATCATTTTATTAGAAAACAAATTCAACAATTGAAATACTGCTATCTGTAACACACAGCTACCACAGAATACTACATTTTCATCAACACTACCAATACTTTTATAATCAACATTTTACATAATATTCACTTCATATAACAATTATTCAGTGAGGAAATAACCACATAATCATTAAAATTTAACCCTGAGCTAAGCTAATTAATTTCACCTAATTGCCAAACTGACTTAACAACAACATTCAAGATACAAGTTTCCTTTTACAACAACTACAATAGTCCCCACATGGTTTCCACAGTAACATTAACATTAACCCCACATGCTACACAACCAAATTTTCTGTCCAGTAGAAATTCAGAAAAATTCAGCAGGTAGGTTTTTGTAAAAAAAATAATTGAAAGTAGCCATTTTGTTCAGTTTTAGGTTTAAGTATAACAGGTCCTTTTTATAGGGGAAAATTGCATCATGAATCACACAATTTGGGTATTTATAAGGCTAAGATATTAATTAATTTTACTGAAGGGGAATTTTCTTTCTAAGTAGGGGAAAAATATATACTTTTTTCTTTGGGGAATGGGGCCAAATATCGGCCCCAAATTTGCCAGAAAATAGCTGGAAAGTGAAAAATTTGTAATTGTTAACTTGTGCGTATATAAATATGTACGTAGGTTTATATTTTCATGTCTCCCTTTACTTCAGGGGCGGCTGCATACTTTGTATGTGACATTTACTGCGAGTAGTCTCCCTTAATTTTCAACAGTTTAACGGTCAGAATGGCTCTCGATTAAGAGCCAACATGTGAACAATTTTAAATACAGATTAAATAGTTGATATAGTTAAATATTAATGGACATTTCTAATGTTTCACAGGAATCAGCACATTTAAAACACACATTAATTAAAGGTTAATTAATTTAAATAAAAGATACAACACTAGTTTTAATTAAGACATTTATATGATGCATCAATACACTACAAACCCATCACTATCAGAATGTCCGCATTTATATCACGTTTTCATGCATTAATGATATTATATAAAATAAAATCAACAAAAACAATGCATATTTAAATAATACAATGTAATGAAAATTTTAGTAGCATTTTATTTGCACTACTGTGAGAAATAAAATGCATTAAAGTACAGCAGTTGCACACTCGGCACAAAATTAACAAGTACACCAACTTTGAATAAAAAATGAGATATTTCATGAGGTAAACATGAGGTAATGTTGACACAGCCAATGATCACAGACTTTCATTCGGATATTTACAAATCTAATACGATATTAACTACACAATATGTATCTAAATCTATGAATATGTACAATAGCAACTCACAACGTGAAAATAATGACATTTTAGTTGATTAGGCGTAAATTCTTATTTCTGTAATTATTATATGCATATATATTTTTTGGAGCTCGTCCAGGGCAAAACCTGTTTAAGTGACCACGAAATAAATTTTCACATTTTCTAAAAGATTTCACATTTTCACATTTTCGAACAGATTTTTCTAGTTTCATTTAATACTGAAATATTAAAATGGAAGTCTTCTTTTCTATTTATAGTGGCTCCAATATTAAGAACAAAATGCACAAATAAACTACAAGGTGATGACGTCATGTTAGAAATGCATTACTCAAATGTACATTCATTCTCGAAAACTGTTGTTTTTCACATGGGAAAAAACAAATTATGCAACATTTTCAAATTCATTTAATTATACATTTTAGATCACAAAATGCTTTCGAGGAAGTGCTTAGTTTGTGACGTCAAAACTTCCATAGGGAAATACTCGACATCATAACCAACGTCACTGATACAGATTTTGTCATGGAAAGGCTCATTTAAACATCTCAATGGAGAGATAACCAACATCGAGGAGGCATATATTCATTAGAATCATTGCATTGTATGATTTAAGCCATTATTGTAATTTCAACTTCTAGATCTATACAGAATTGTACTATGGTTATTTCAGAAATATAATTACATTTTATGTACTGTATAGGACTTTTCAATTTTGAAATTATACATGAATTATGACATCGGATATAAAAATGTTACGGTCTGTACCGCTATTTTAAACTTTGAAATGTTTGGTTTGATAGAACTGTGAAACATGCAATTGAAATAATACAGGCTTTTCTTCAATAAAGTCTTACAGTTTTTGAATAGCTGTGCGCGGGGTATGACCATATAAGCAAACTGAACTCCCAAGTTAACATCTTGTACTTATCTTTTGATATTCTTTCAGTATTGGTGTAAAACCAATTGATAAATTAAAACATTCTGACATATGTATATGAAGTAAATTCCAGATATTGAATGAGTCTGTGAATTTTAATCAAACTTGCTCCAAAGAAAACAAAGACACCGAGTTCACTCTCAAGGATTCTAATTACTGTACCAGGTGCTCCGATCGTATCCTGAACATCAATAAACATCAAAGACAGTGAGAAAAAAATTGTATTTCATCAAAAACAAAAAGCTTTTAGCATATCATAAAACTGAAATTAATACTCGCATATCACACAGGAACGTATTTCACAAAATAGCAAATCAATTAACTTTTCCCGAATATCGTTAAATCTTAGATCAGCATTGTATCTGCAATCTGTATTATACGAATATTAATACATCTGATCAGCGGACTAAACAAAACACTCGGGTAATATTAAAAAGCCGAATGCTTCTTGATGAAAGCTACCGGGAGTCAATTGAAGTGATATATCGTCAATAATTGCATTCAATTTTCAGTCATGATTGATTTGACAGTCATATGTAATTGGCAATAAATTGCCAAGCAGAACACAGATTTTTTGCTTCATTATTGTAGAAATCCGCACACTTCAGTTCTCAATTATCGTGTTAAATTGTCACAGAATCACATAACTTTCCATCAATTCATGTAACACTGAGAACATTTCCCGAGAAGACTTGTCAGTGAGAGAATAGGTTCCAGACTTTTAAGCGAGATGATTGTTTGAAACTATAATCATCAACTGCAAGTTGCAAGTTCTAACAAACCATTACCAGTAAATTTCAGATAGTAATCTCATTAAATTTCACAACTGTGAATTGGACTTTAGCTACTAAATTGCAACATTGAAGTGAAATCCGTAGGGCTTATGAAATACAATATTAACTGGATATTTTCGCCAGTAATAATGTTCATGAATCTGTGATTTTTGAGACGTTTCAGAAGCAAACATGTTTGCGAATCCTTGTAAGGATTATTGTTATAGTTCGATACTTAGGTATATGAAAATGTGCTTCTGTGAACAAGGAAAAATTACTTAAGCAGCTATTTCCTTCATTCTTGAATTCGCAAACATTTCCACGTCATGAACTATCCCGCTTATACAGTAGAAAATGAAAAGTAGCATGTCAGCATATTTTGGAGGAAATTTCAATGATCATTTCCAAATGCACATTTTCTTAATACACAAATGACGACTGAGGTTTTTTGAAAAAAGAAATCCTACACAACATATCTATGGACAACATGAACTATTGATGTGTTTCTAACAATTTATTCATACTGTTTTCACAAAAAAAGTTCAGTTATGATACACTGACAATGTAATTGGCAATATTTTTTTAGATAATATTCAATAAGTCATTATATCAATATAATGCAAGAAACTGACCAAAGCTTGAAACAAATAACTTTGGTATCGTTATATAATAATGCACTATATCAATACCATTCCTTTTTGCAAAGAAATTTTATCAAAATGAAAAATCTAGAAAAAAATTCTGATGCCATGACAAGGCAAAGTAAAATACTTTTAGGCAATGATTAACTTTGACAGTAACACTTCACTTTACTTGGACAGACAAATATATGCTATGTTTCAATTGAAGTATATTGACAATGACATTGTGTAACATTAGCTGATTCAGTAATGATTAAAAACTGAAAAAGATTCTAAGTATCACACTAAAATGCAATGTTCAAACATTATGATACACAGATTTATAAAACACATCAAAGCAATTTCTGTCCTTTAAAAAATATTATACTTAGGACAAGCATAACTAAATTGTAATAGGTCAGAAACTGCTAAATTGACACTGGTACATAGGTCAGACACCTCTTAATTGATATTGACATTGTACAGACATCAAACTGACTTACAATCAGATTAGTCAATATATACACAGCAATTATAATATAACACATGAACTATAATATATAAGAGAAAAGGGTCAGACATCACAACATAGGGATAAACATGAAATTTAGTGATATATAACCTGAGACATGGACTTGGAACACATGAGTACAAGTAATAATAAACTACACACATTTACAAGAATCTGTACAATACAACCATAAAACTACTTCATGTTTTGGCAATTTTGTAACATCGGAGGAGAAAAACTATACACTCTACACAAACCAATATCATTAACTTGATGGGAAAAAAAATAAAAGAAAAAAAATAACCACATGCAAACATTGTTTCCTAAACAGGAATGTACAACACGATAAGACTAAATTTACCTTCAATTTAAAGTTCATTAAAAAATGAATGAATGTTGTTTTATGGCATATCAACATCATCGGCCATTTAGCGCCAATTTTATCTTATTTATGGAGAGTTTAAAGAGCCATTACCTTTATTGGACTCAACAATAAATGTCTGTAATTGACTTATCATAAGTTTTCAAAATTCTCTAAAGTAATAACCATGGTTCAGCTGGGAGCATGGCTGCATGGACATAAAATATCGTCAAACCAATTCTCTCCCTACCATGAAATACCAGAAACCAGGAGCTAATTCAGTAACAGAGACTGGAGTGCCAGATTTATAAGAAAAGGAAAGTACAGCTTTAACTATTCATAAAAACAATCCACATAAATACATTCTAGTACTATCATGTACTAAATAAATTGAATTCTAAGTAAGACTATGGACAAACACCAAGTACCAGCATTCGCCATTTCTGTTTCTTCTTCCATTATTCCTACCTCCTCTTCCAATCATTCTACAGATAATACTTTGAATACACATTAAATCACTCTAGAATTCCACTAATTTAGACAACATGAAAGGTCCACATATAAGTTACAATTAATCCAATCCATCAATGTCACATCAAGCTGCATTACATCCAAATGACCTTGACCTCTGCTTATTATGTCGCCCTGACTGTGAACTTGGAGAATGCAGATCCATTTATATGACTACTTACAGCTGGAACACAACTTTCCACTGGTATAAAATGCTGCAAGTATACAAAAATACATAAATGAGGATTTAAATATACAATTACATCAAAATAGTACATGCACATGAAAGCAATCTTCTAAACAGCCATACTCCTCATCCCAGCCACTGAATCTCATAATTACCTCAAAAACGGGCAAATTATTGTCCACACCAAAATTTGAAAAACTAGCTATGTGTGTAAAAGATAAGCCCGCAATAATGGACTTACCAGGCAATCTTTGACCTAGTAACAAATTCTGACTACAGACAACCACCACACGAAAGCTGCCAAGTGTCCAGTTATTGATTGGAAAGCATTTTAGCTTCATTTTCAGCTAAAATGATAGGAGTCACACTTCATATACAGATGACAGGCAATCATCCTACAAAGTTTGACCAATGTAGACCAAAGCATACTGTGGTAATTGATGGGAAACCAAATGGTCCTCTGACCAACATTAGTAAAACAATATATATATATATACTCCCCACTGCCATGAAGTGAAACATAATTAGGAACACATTGTGGCAGTTTTATGCCAATTTTCAACAGTATTTCAGTTAAGTTTTGTTGTCAGTTGACCAAAGCAGTGTTTCAGGATTACCAGCCATTCTTAACTCATCCAAGCAACTGACAGCATTCCATTAAGAATCAAAGGTAAAGGACAAATGGCTTTGATGTTAACCTCAGTCAAACAGACCCCTCACCCAGGGGTCGAACCTAAGGCCCAGCAGACCGGCAGCAGTGTGCTACAGACAGTGCAAACAGAGCAGGCTTAATCAAGAACAACCACAACAGTTACTCAAGGTAGAGTTATAATTTTTTCACTTACAGCCATATTTTTCAGCTTTTGTGAAGTGTGGTGGGATCTTTTGAAATGGGAAATTTGTGTTGAAAAATCACCATATTGCTCAAATGTTAAATAATTTCAAATAATTTTACTGAAGGGGAATTTTCCTCTAAGTAGGGGAAAATATATTCTTTTTTTCTGAGGGGAATGGAGCCGATAGTAGGGGCCTACTATTGGCCCGGAAATTGTCATAAAAAAGGACTGTCTTTGGATTTTCTTTCACTGCCAATTGTTAATAGAAACCATAGAAATTGAAGACCAGGTTAAGTAAATTATTGTGAAGCAGTTAATTCTAGAATAAGATCAGTGCTCCCTGGAAGTATCCAAGATTTAGATAGATAATATATTGAGGTGACAAGTTCTTGACTGCATCGCCAGACATGTCTGCACAGACAGTAATAATATATTAGAAATCCTTATCTAACAAATGAGGTTTCACAATTCTGACACCAACAATTTGTCACCACTGTCATGGAGTTTTATGTCACTGAATATCTTCAGTACAGTCTACACAAGCATAAACTGAGGAAACAGTTCAAGGAAAAAATACTAAAAAACACCAAACTGATAGTAGAAGACCATGTATCATTCCTATTGTCACTCTGAATTTATAGTGATAAAATCCGGAGGGGGGAGGGGGTAACAAGGAACTCAAAATATATCGACACTCAAGAAATGTGTATCACTGTATCAATTGTTTACTTCACTGCAGTTCAGTGCACTTGATGGAAGGCATACTCTGATTTATTGAAAGCTATGTTTTACTTGGGCAGATCATTTTAGAAGATATCTTGATTTTTCCTGTTCATATTGTATAAATTACCATTTTAAAGATTTACTCCCGTAGAAAAAACAATGACCATTGGTCAGTATGGTCAGAACTAATTTTGCATATTTTCACTGTTGCAATACTTGTATGAAATATATGCATTTGGGACTAAGGTTAATATTAGGATTGATAATAAAAATGTGGAAAAAATCAATCAATGAACAGGAATGGTTGTATTATGAACTGCCATGTTTCAGCACTTGACAAAATGACATCCATATTACACTAGCAGTTCCACAGATCTAATATAATATTTTATCCATTTAAAATACTCTGCGATTTCAGTACAACAAAGTAACTATATTCAGATAAAATATTTTTTCAGCATTTTAATTGAGATTTATGGCTATTTTTCAACTGCAAAATGCTTTCTTACAGCAAAGTCGTTGAAACAAATTACAATTAACAGTTGTACTATTAGTTATTTTGTTATACCATAACTTTAAAAAAAAAATTTGACTGGATTTTTCCAGTTTATATCTTAAAAAGTTAATCTCTAACATTTAGAATACCTTTAGATATTCCCCTATGTAGTCATGTATCATTAGGCAAAAAGGGATATATATAAGTGTATTTAAGCAGAAATTGACAGTTCTTACCATTTCATCCCCATACATCAGCGTCACAGACACGGGGTCATAACAGTATTCTCTCCCTTTGCAGAATCTGACACCAGGTGACAGTCTACACATAAACAACTCAACTTCGTCATCTAACAACGCCTCAAGATATCGTTCATTGGCAATCTTCAATACACAGTTATGTAATGCATCACTCTTTGAGGTTGTTTTGTCACGTTTCATCGCCGAGTTGGCCCGAAGTGACAGAGACCCGACAACGGGAGTTAGACCAGAGTTACACAAGCTTCGAAATGCTGATTTTCTGTTTGGAGGTGTTTGTGGATAGTTCTGATAAGTTGTTCCGACTTCCGTACTATCATTCGACTCTTCATCTAGGGCCAGCCCACATGAAGGGGTGTTGTCTGTCGATATCACACTGTCATTATCCACAGTTTTGGTGTTAATGTCAATCTTAGCTTCAGCAAAATTAGTCATAGAATCACAACACTCAGAATTTGCATCAGAGGTGATAGTAGCATTAGGTTTATCCTTTAAGCAAGTGGTGTTCTGTCGCTTGGCAACAGATTTCATAGCAAGTGGTGTCCATATAGGAGCATTTGTTTCCGTCGGTTGACAAGATTTGTCAAGATTTTCTCGTAAATATTGTGAATTTCTGTCACTTCGTAGAATTCTGTTGTCATTGCAAGAATCAGGAGTTTTAATGAATTGCTTTGTCTTAACAATGAATGGAGTGACATTTTCTTCTTCATTATTTTGAATGGCAGAGCAAGTGGGATGCTGATTTGGCGTAGGTGTTTCAAAAGCTGATGACGATGCTGAATAATTATTATCACTCTGTAGCTGTACATTGGCATTGACTGTATTAGAAACAGTGATGTTAGAGTTCATATCCAAATTGACTTCATTAGAGGCTAAAAATCCCTGAGAGAAATTACCGTTTTTACATTCCAAACTGCACATAACCAAATCATCATCTAACTTTTGATTATCCAATTTCTTACAGCTATTCTCATTATCAGTTAATTCTACATTTTCACTCGCAATTTCAGTTGCTTCACAGGGGCTAACAGGAGTTGGTGCTGCGTTATCCAACTCCCTATTTCGTTCCAAACCATACTCAAATCTTTCAAGTTCACTGTGTGATCCTTTCAATAAATGCTGATTGATCTGTTTTTGCAGTTGGGCAAGCTGCCTTTTCTTCTCTTGAAACAGTTGTATCTGCTTTTGCAAGAATTCATCCCGCATTGTGTTTGCCAAAACATTACCATGGTGTTGACCCGATTCTGCTTGACTCACCAACAGTGAGTCAGAAGCTAGCTGCACAAAATTGGATGGATGACTCACAATAGATTCATGTACTTTCAGACATGGATCATCATCTTTTAGACTGGTTCCTAATTCTATGCTACTTGTGGTGTTTTCAGACTGTTGCACACTAGAACCAGCCACACAGACAGGAAGTTGCATAGTGTCACATGTACTAGGACTTCTTGTTAATGTTGCATTGTGGGAAATTTCAGCAGGTGTTGCAGTACATTCTTCATAATCAGGATTATCCTGCATGGCATCACATGATGGCTGTGCAATATTTTGTTCATGTCGTTTGAGTTCATCATCAGTCTGCAAAGGTAAGACAAAAGCATTATAGAAAATCATACATTGTCGCTGATGAATATAGAAGTCGCATAAAATGGCTGCGTGAAATCAAGTTTTGCAAAGTAAATAATCAGCAAAATTAGCCTGTGGCAAATGCTGCAAAACTACCATCATAAACATGCTTTTATCATTACACATCGTTGTATTTCATCTATATATTAGTTGCACACAAACAGGATATTCCTGTTTCACACCTGGATCCCAGGTAATAAAATGTATCAATTTATGGTGTTGAAATTATGAATTATGACAACATTCTGCATTTTTGCTTGAATTATATAAATGGAAGATGAAAACACCATTATTTCAGTAATTCAAAATGGAACTTTCACTAAAAACTGGTAACGTTGCATAATGTAATTTACTGTAAAAAACAACAGAAAAGGAGAACAAGTTTTGTAATTCATTCTTCTGTTTCTATAATCATTTTACAAGTTTCAAATACATTGCAAAACAAAACTTTTTTCCCAGCAGATGTATAATTCATTTTCAGCAATTTTCAGGCATATTTTACGAAAATGTGCAAAGAATAAAATAAATAAATAAAGATGAAAAATCTTTTTGTTTCCTCTTCTGAGCAACTTAAGAAAAACGTTCTGTAAAATACTTTGAATTCTGAGAGTTATGTTGAAATAAGAAGAAAATTATGCACATTCAATTGACACATTATCAGAATCTACAGACATTAAGAACGCTTCCATGACGTAGCCTGTATTATTGTTGCTGCGGTTACGACATCAAATATTGCCCAATGGAAGTTTTGACATCACAAACTACACTTCCTTGATTTGGTGGCTTATTTTTAATTTTATGGAATTGAATGAACGGGAAAATGTGTTCAAATATCCTGTTACTTGTCTTTTTTCCATTGGAAACTAGAATACATGTATTTTTTATGATTTAATGAGTAAAGCATTTCTGACGTGACGTAATCATTCTGTAGTTTACTTTTGCTGTCTCCATAATATTGGAATCGCTATAAAATGAAAAGTAGTCACCTGACTTTAACATCCTCTTTATTAAAAGATTTATTAAGATTATTTGGTCACTAATACAGGTTTTGTCATGGAACAACAGAAAAACACACAGCGGTGATGGAACAGCATTATACTTAAGCTTTTGACCACATAAAACACACAGCAGTGATGGAACAGCATTATACTTAAGCTTTTGACCACATAAAACACACAGCAGTGATGGAACAGCATTATACTTAAGCTTTTGACCACATAAAACACACAGCGGTGATGGAACAGCATTATACTTAAGCTTTTGACCACATAAAACACACAGCAGTGATGGAACAGCATTATACTTAAGCTTTTGACCACATAAATCAAGTCAATACATTGTATTACCATAAAATGAAGACAAAATTAAAGCATATTTCCGTGCATGAAATATTGCAGGGTTGGTTAAAAAGGATTCATTGGATGGAAGAAGAAAAGAGAAGAATCAAACGAGAGAACTGTCAATGATAAAAGAAATAGTCCACGATCCTTGTGTTAGGTTTTTTACATTTTTTTACTTTGTTGTAACAAATTTCAACATAAACGTCTGGAGAGTTTTGTTTGGCATTGTTAGAAGGACTAGTTTTATGCATACCTACTTAACTGATAATCCATACCCTATCCTATGCTTGGACAACTAGTCTACCATGTCAGACAAGTCAACTTTTAACATGTACACTAGTCCCGGACAAATGTCTTTGAAGAAAATTTCTAGAGCCCAGACATGCCATAAATGTTTATGATGGCAAGTTTGCATTGAAGAGTATACATTTACAAATCAATAATTCATAAGAAAATATTAATAATAACTCTTTATGTACAGATGGACACTTGATAAGCCTTATTCTCACTCGACGCCATCTATATTAAATGTGTTGAAATACAGGTGAATCAAACATCTTGTCAAAATAAGGCATGGCAACATTCACAACGGATCAGAACAATTAGTAAGGACTTCAAAATCACTTCCAAAGAAGGAAACGTTTGAGATGAACATTTGTCATAACCTAGCACATTTTATTTACAAATAAAATCATTGATTGTTAAATGTGCCAAACGATATTATTGCTTAAGAATCTTATGTTATAGACCGTCATATCACAGAACAGATTATAACTTCTACGAGTCATTTATTTGCACATGTATACTCAAAATTGTGCACTAATACTTCACTGGTGTACTGACACAACTTTGTAAGTGGTCGCTATTCGAAAAATTCATGGAAAATTTGAGACCAAAATTTGTTATAACTGCAGACAAATTTTTACATAGGCAAAAACAGAAAAGTACAGATTTTTAATTTACTTTGAGATGATGGAACATTCATCGAAAGTTGGCCATAAATTGAGTCAACTGTAGAACAATAAGCATTGAGAATGGTTTGCAGTACAACCAGTCTACAACAACATGCTATAGGGACTTCCAAATCTGACTGTTGTAGAGAGGCTGTTGCTCTAGAGAGTTTAGATTGATGATACATTCTTACTGCAGGAAAGACAGATACAGTTGTTGTAGAGGTTGTTGCTCTAAGAGAGCCACTCGGGAAAGGTCACACTAGAATGTACAGGTTGAAGTGCTGGTCTACATAGAGATCGGATGTCAGACTATAATCAATTGATGAATACAACAAAGATGGCTCTAGGAACATGTGACAGGAAACAATGGCTTAGTTTATTCTTATCAATTTTTGAATGATAGTGAAACAAGTTCTTCAAAAAAAGTTTGTTACAGTGAACACCACATACAATGCCTGCCCACCCAAACACAAGGGAAACATCAGCCTACAAAACATTAGGAATTGAGGAGGTGTAAGGGTGAACATCTGTTGGAATGGGGAAGCAAGGAATTGTCCGGCTGACTATCAAAAGCAATCAAGCAGAATTTAATTATGAAACTTATTGCTCTGGATGACTGCTTCCTGGGTAACTAACCAGCCCTGTGTTCAGTTATGGCTATCAGTGGCGAACGTTTTGTATTGTATCCCTTGTCCACAGTATCACATTGGCTGCACACGGGAACCAAATTGCAAAACGTTACGAAACAATACGGCTGATAGCCATAACTGAACGCGCAGGGCAGTTACTGACAACAATTGCGGGAGTGTGAAGGTCTTATCAAACACCACTTGTACATACAATGTAATGCTGTAATCATTCACCTTGACATACATTTGGTACATCTTCAACCAATTAACAGAATCATCAAAGCCAATCAAAGAAAATCTGCCATACAATAATAGTTAATAAAAAGATCATACCATGCAATATACTTCTATAAAAAATATATGTACCAGTAAATACAGCATGTGGCTGTTGTAAACAGGTGGGCAACCCATAATGCAGTAGTGGGAATAAATCTGGACAAGCAAGGCTACAATCTGGGGACATCTGACCTTATATGAGTATGTAACTTTATCCCCATAGTTAACAATTTACAAGGAAGCTAGTTAATGCTCAAACTCACATTTAATTAAGCTACATTGAAAACGTCCACAATTTCAGCCATTAAAAATAAAAAATTGCTTTAAAACAACAAAAAACTCCAGATCCAAAAGTGCAAAATCTTCACAAAAGTCAAGATTCTTACACCTTCTTCACACTCCCGGAATTATGTGCGAGTACTGGTTAGACACCCGGGTAGCAGTCATTGGAAAGATTAATATAACAGTTGTTTTTTTAAATTCCAGGGGTCAAAGGGTCAACTCCAGGGTCAAATGGAATCCCTGCATAAGTTGAAATAATAGATCAATGTAAAATAAATTAAAGTCTTATATTCAGCAACAAAGTTACTATACAACAATATGTTTCCATATACTCGGGCTGGTGGTTTATACACAACAGAAACCTGATGAGGAATGAAATAAACTGACAGATGATAATATTACAACCTTTTATATCACAATTCCCAAGGTTTGTGAAGAAAAGTACAACATTTACTACGTTTCATACTACACAAGAAACATATTTGATGTAACATAATAAATATGAACGATGAATGCTTTCCTTTGATTAAGAAAAACAAGACGTGCAGGTAGAATTCTACTCGGAGGACAGAACAACCATATCAATGAGAGTACAGCAAGCAGAGAGTCATTCCTGGACCTTCACCAGATGGAAAAAATATTTCCTTTCTTCACAGTTATAAAATTTCCAACTATAATTATTTGTTTACCAGGTATGTCCAGTGTTCAGAATTAATTGATGATCTCTGCAGTGAAAACATCAACATTCACATATCTGAATGGGGAGCCGGACAAAACCCCCTCCGCACAAAATCCCCTTCGCTCATTTTGTACAAGGTGGACAAAATCCCCATCACTCATTTTGTACAAGGTGGACATAATCCCCTTCACTCATTTTGTACAAGGTGGACATAATCCCCTTCATGAATTTTACAAGGTGGACAAAATCCCCTTCATGAATTTTACAAGGTGGACATAATCCCCTTCGCTCATTTTGTACAAGGTGGACACAATCCCCTTCATGAATTTTACAAGGTGGACAAAATCCCCTTCATGAATTTTACAAGGTGGACATAATCCCCTTCACTCATTTTGTACAAGGTGGACATAATCCCCTTCATGAATTTTACAAGGTGGACAAAATCCCCTTCATGAATTTTACAAGGTGGACATAATCCCCTTCGCTCATTTTGTACAAGGTGGACACAATCCCCTTCACTCATTTTGTACAAGGTGGACATAATCCCCTTCACTCATTTTGTACAAGGTGGACATAATCCCCTTCATGAATTTTACAAGGTGGACAAAATCCCCTTCTTATTCTTAACTACAAATATTTACAAATATTATGCTATTATGTTTTCAATTACATACAAACTGTAAAAACTATGGTTATGACATGCATTATACTATAAATCCAATGTTTTTGATATTAAATTTTCTTGATTTAAATGTTAAAAATGTAAAATTCATGAAGGGATTTTGTCCTACTTGTAAAATTCATGAAGGGGATTTTGTCCACCTTGTACAAAATGAGCGAAGGGGATTTTGTCCGGAGGGGGTTTTGTCCTACACTCATCTGAGAGTGTATCTGAATGTCCATCAGTTGTCATTGACAACGAATTCCATCAAGATTATTTTACAAGGGAATGCACATGACCACGAAACAGCCTATAAGTTTTTATATTTATATTATTACAATTGAACTATTACTACAACGTAGTTATGATCCTCTCTGGTACTTTGTGACAGATTCATGTCATTTTTTAAAAAGAGGGATCGTTCTGCTATCTTAAAAAAAATTTGCTCTCAATTGATCAACAATACCATTAACCGTGATATTTTTATTAATGAACTCAAGGACAATGAACTTCGTCTCTGTCATTTTCCTATAATGTAAGCCAATCTGGATAACTGGAATAACACGGAAAAATGCAATAAAGCATTTACTATATAATGTACGACAGAAAGAAGATACCACATATGAAACAAACATGTGAGAAAATTATATACAACCAGATGTGTCCACATGGCACGATCTGATGCCCCCCCACTATAGACTTTTCAGTAGAGTGCAATATAATGTTTGTAAACGCTATTTTAAAGCAAAATGAATTGAATCCATCCACTCTTTCAAGTGTTACTGATCAGAAATCAGCGATCAGTGGATTGTAATCAAAATCGAACTTGACCTTGTATTTTATTAATTTGCCTAGTGCCCAATATGAATTGAGTCCATCCACCAATTTTTTGAAAGGACGGCCACACAGATGAACAGGGGTTAAGAATGAATGACGGAGGCATAAAAACCCTTATCATTATAGTGACATGAATAAGAGATTGCAATCAAACACATGTTCGAGAAAAAATATATATTCTGAAATTTTTTATCATTGTGATTATAATTAGCTGGATGTTCACACCATTTAAATCAATTAACAATCCTTCATTAACATAAAAACTGGTTACATATATTCCACATGAACTTCAATGTTATAATTATTATCAGACTATATTGTAAACGTAAGACTTGATATCGCAGACACATATAAAGTGCTGGCAGTCAAGGACAGGCATATATAATTATCCCCCCATGCAGTTTGATCTCATAATATGCTTTGTGAGAACAGTTCGCACATTTGGAATATGTTTATCTAAAAGATTTACAATTTCCTTTGTCTGGGGCCATTGTTACCATAAAGGAGTAAATTAGTTACTTGACCATTAAAATTTTCATAATATTGTTTTTATTATAAAACTATAGTCATTTAGAGAAATATAATGAAACAGAAGGTTTATAACATCAGAAAGTGGATCATATTCAACGCTCTTGAATAAAAACACTATAAGTGCAGCCATCAAAGCACCATTGAAAGTACACTTAGCACACTATCCTACCCAGTGTGCGTGATCCTCAAAATATAGATGAACGATTGTCTGAATTACAGTGCAATTAAGTATAGTACACAGCCTTGATAGTGGTTAGGTTTCACCCGAGGCTTCTAAAACTCAGATCCTTAGGCCGAGATAGTACAAACAAGGTTTTTGGCCTAAGTAAGGAATCAACAGGTTTTGATGTGGTTTACAAACACCAGATAAAAAGCCCAGCCACTATTAATGCTTGGGCATAAACCAACGGCATCAAGATAAGTTGTTGTAAGAAAGAAGAGAACAAATTTGAAAGAAGAAAATAAAATTTTCAATCAGCATAAATCCCCTATGTAAGTAATCTATGTAACAAAAAAGCATAACACGGATTGGGCGCAAAACTATTGTATCTGCTTCTGTAATAGAACTGAGTTACAGTAGTCCTGCGTCAAACACTTGATAATCACTAGAGGTTGATCATAAACTGTATTGTATAGCTATAAAACTGTAATACCTTTCAAGGGGCAAACACTTAAAAATATCGAAAAAACAACATTACATAAAAGATAGATCGCATGGGAAAGTAATAAAGTGGTAGATAAGTAGCGAAGAGCTAAAAGATCTTAGACAACAGCTGCTTTGAGCTATAAATTAACGTCATAATTCATGAAACAAAATACCCAGCCAACAGCTTTTCAGCAAAACGATAATCATTAATTATGTGAAAACAAAAACACAACCATCTTCACTTGATAGTCAATGGATTTCTCTGTACATATACCAAGCGATTAATGATTTAACAGCAAAGAAGCTGTCGGCAAATAGTCTAATGTTTGCAGGTTCTCACGGCTCTGTTGTTACAGTCTATGGAGATAAAATGATAATGTTTATAATATGGAAACATTGAGGAATTATTACGAACAGTAATTGTTATCTCAGATCAATGCAAGGTGCTGTCAGGGAATAGAATATGAAACATATGTTTGTGGAGTTATTGCAGCAAATCAGTGTTTCAATAGAAATACGTCCAAAAATGAGTTCATAATTGATTGTTCCCAAACATTTAATTGATAGCAGGAAAAATAGGAAGAGAAAAGTGAAATAAAGTATATACATTCAATATTGCATTATATATGCAGCAAAAAAACATCAGAAAAACTTTAATTATGTAAAATACATCTTTAGAAAAGTAATATAAACATATTTTTATACAAAGGCTTAAAGTTTGCTCAGTCACTATAAACAGCAAGAAAATTAGATGAATTAAGGCTATCGAACACAGGATTAAAAAAAATTATTCAACGCTACAATTATTGAATCTACAATAATTTTACCATAATATTATATTCCCATGAGCCTAGCATATTATAGTTAATTCTATTTTACCTTTTTTCACATTGGTACATTTAGTATCAGGTTATCAATATTAAATTGATAAGTACAGTTAACATTAGTTATAATGACCACATTAGTTCACTAACTTTATGTTGTTGTATTGAATACGTTGATCAGTATAGTCAATATGATCATACTGAAACAATGTGCAGATTGATTCTCACCAAATTTGTATTCCATTGTGATAAATGTCAGAATAACGAGAGTTTAATGTACATTAATGCATAACATTCCTTGCTTGATAGAAAAATTTAGGAGATTCTATGAATAAAATTAGTTCATAGTTTACATAAAACTTGTTACAATTATAATTAAGTAACAACTAGATGGTTGTTTTTTCATAAAAACGTATGTCTCCAAGATGGCAGTAAAACATCAAGGGGCCATAAGTCAGTGAAAAATTATCTGAGCGGAACAAAAAACAAAGATGCACAACTGCACTTGATGTGGATCAATCCTATGAAGTTTGGCTGAAATCTAAGCAGCAGTATTGGAGATAAAGCGCAGACAAGCTAAAAGTGGACGGACCGACAGACAGACGCCAAAGGCAAAACATAATGACTATTGGGTGTGGAATTCTGTATGCTCCACACAGCGCTTTGATTACCCAGTATATTTTGATATTTTACCTTACGAAATCACTGTATGTTCCTGATACTAAATTAAATTGGTCGGCACTATCACGTGACTTAACTGAGTTTATAATAGATGGGTATTTTCCAGTGTTAAACCAATAAAATGTGCCTTTCGTGTGGTAGGAAATTTTGACTATCTAGCTAATCGGTTTTATTTCATGTCATTAAAAGTTTAGCATTTACAGAAGGCAGTGTTTCGTTCTTTCATTGAGGATTGTACTGATACGTATTACAAATAGCGTGGCGAATTTTAGTGACAAGATGCTAAGTAACGATAATTTTATGACACATTTTAAAATATAGGCAGATTCCGCATTGACAATTATTGAAATGACCTTAAATCACTACACATTTACAGGCATCAGAACAATTTTGGCATGCACACTCGCATAAGCTTTATTTACACATGTTAACTGTCCTACATTTGGGACATTAGCGAAATATCAGTTGTGCGGGAGTTATAAAGCAGAGGGTGATTATGAAGGTATCGGAATATTAGCGCCCTATGCTAAAGGAGAGTAGGAATTCTGATGCCCGACTTGTCCAACATGGTCTTTTTGGTGGCTGGACAAGCATATTTTTCCATTTAAATTGTCCATGTTCAAGTAGAGACTAACGTACAGTCTAAACTATTCCAAAAATGAAATAATTATGAAAAGTGCACAATTGAATAAGAAAAGTTCAAGCAATACTTAGTTACATTGTGAATATTATGGCATTGTTTACATTTGATACATTTTGATCTGGTTAGTGGTGTAAGAATATGCTTTTTAACATATTTTCAGGGGTGTCAATAAGGGCTGGCTGGGAGCTGGTAAAATACCCAGTAACTTGAGCACCTCATCACCCGGCTACTTTTCTTGTATGAATGATCTTAATGAAGAGGACCCCTGCCTACTGTTGGTGAATTGCCTTCTACTTTAAGAATTAATGACACTCCTGTATTCTTGCAGTCATACAAATATGTCACAGCTATATTCTTTAAGATTTGGACAAAGGAATATTGGATGCAGACAACCAAGATTTTCAGGTTAACTTGTCCATGGATAGATTGAAACTGTCTACATTTCCACGTCCCTGCACTATATGACTATACCAACTCAACTTAAATGTAACAAGGAAAGAATTTTCAGTACAAAGCCACAAAAATCCAAGTTCACTATTCAGTAAAATTGAAATTTGAATAACGATAAAAACTTAGTTTTTATCAATTATTTCCTTCTAGTATATTTTCGTAAAAATGTCCAAAATGTCAATGAATAATAGATGAATCTGAGACATAAGCTAGCTGGATCAATCGGTTAATTACTTTGAAAACCAAAATGTAAACTTAATTAAATAATTAGTGATGAAGACCGAGGAAAAATCATGTTGATGTTGTTACACGATGTTGTTACACGATGTTGTTACACGATGTTGTTACACGATGTTGTTACACGATGTTGTTACACAATGCTAGTAAAAGAAAAACCTGACTTCTCGAACTGATAAAACCTTGTCTTTATACCAAAACCAGTGACATAAAAATTCCCAATACTAAAATAAGCCGCGATATTGTTTATGGTTTCCGCAATAGTTTCGGAAGAACTTGTATCGCTCAACAACGTTATTAAGTTCAAGGGACTAGAGAGAGTAAGATTCAGTCAATCGCACTGGAAGACCAGCGTAAAAAAGCCATTAATCGAAGTTGCGTTTTTCTGTATTATTTTCGTAACCTGCAGAATTCTGAGGCTTCCATGGTGCCTCAATTTGCCTTTAAGTGCGGTTAATGCCCCAATCCTTTTTTAGTTTATTACTTTAGTAATCATCAAAGACACCGAGTGAACAAAAAATTGACAATATTGTAATTAGAAATATTACAATGCAATTTGAATGTGCAAATTTCGAAGGTCTATATATATAACAAACAATAGATAGTATGTCAGATAGAAAACACAACAAAATCTTTAATAGGAAATTAGATTTTGTTGTGTGAACAGTAAGCATGGCTATACATGTATTATTTTGCACTTAAGACAAATAAGTTTCATAATATTGTCTACATTTGCAAGAAAATAAAATCAATCTGTAAGTATTTGAAGTTTGAGTACACTTGAAGCCATCACCTGAACATCTAGTGCAAAATTCTTACATAATTATAATATATCAATTAAATGATTAAATAATAAATGAATACAAAAAAGTTCTCGATTAGGACAAAATTTAACAATCAGGTGCACTAATTTTGTTTCAAATCTTTTTTAAATGCTATTTAACTGCAAAGACTTCATACTTGACAATATGGCATTCAAAATAAATATTCACATAAATATTGTTGATTAAAAACTAGTTAAGAAAACCAATAATATGTGCATTGGTCAACATGTTGAGATCCTGTTTTCACTGACCACCTCACAATTTACAACTTGGAGACATATAAGTGATATAGGTATGTGAGATTGCGCAATCATAAGGCATCAGGTGAGAGACCGATTATAGAACCACAGGTTCTGGGAGGGTGACTGTGTCTCATTACATGTCCGACTTATAATAACATACTCTCAGATTTGAAACAAGCCATGGTTTATTTTACTGATGGATAAGGAAGTGACAGCTAATTTTCATTGGACTGGTGTATATTTCTGGACCGGCTAACTTTCGAGCAACAGGACTGGTGTATATTTCTGGACCGGCTAACTTTCGAGGAACAGGACTGGTGTATATATCTGGAATGGCTAACTTTCGAGGAACAGGACTGGTGTATATATCTGGACTGGCTAACTTTCGAGGAACAATGATCTGTCATATAAACAACTAACGTCATATTTAACCAAATCTGGTTTTTTAAAATTTATTTGTAAGAAAATATTCATACAATCAAATCATGAAATCAACACAATCAATAATGGTGGCCGACTTCTAAAACCAGGTAACTTATGAGAATTTTTCAGCTGCTAGAAAATATTTGAGCCCTGACTTTGTCACTTGTGATCAAGACTGGCTTCTTTTTTATATAAGGGTAAATGGTAAGTTACTTCAGGATGAACATGTCAATTTATGATATTGAATGATATTATACCTTATCTCAGGACTGTCCTGAAAATAATTTTCGGAACTACGCCAATTGTGCCAAGCACTCATGGTTAGAAGATTGACACATAAGTTTGTGTTGGAAATTCAAAAAGAAGAAATGGAACTTACCGTACATTTATTGTTTCAGAATACGGTAACAGAGAACCCTTATATTTATGCCATTGTCTTAGTTTGATTATATTTAAAACTCTCCGGAGGATAGATTTTCACAGGTCATACTAGTTTTATATGACAAGATATTTAACCAATATCTACAATATCCTTTTAACGCAAACATATGTGCTTTGAGAATCAAATACTGCATGACCATTTCAATAATTGTAATGTTGTGGTAGACAGTTATATATTATTGCTGATGGATAGTATTCAAATGCTACTAGGGAAAACAAGTTTTCAAACCATGGTCATCAATTCACTAGTTAAGTTTGAAAAAGCAAAGAATAAATGGTACCTATATTGAATCAATACATACTGCTTTTGACAACATCTTGTTGTCAGTGATTTAGTTCACTAATTTGTTTAATCAATCATATTTAAGTCTCATATTAAATGTACATGCCATTTGAAAAAGCTTATGCAAATAACAATTTGAGGAACATTCAAGAAAAGTTTACACAGCTATATACATCTGTACATAAAATAAAATGTGGAATTAAAGCCCCTTTTGTTACTAGAAAAGGGGAACATATGAAATAAAAGATATTTACAGCATAATTTTATGCTCTGACACAAGAGCACGTAATATTGAAATTATTCTGTTTGAATAAACATAAATACTGGCAGTCAAGTTAACATTCATACAATGTGACGCATTTACGATAAATTGACAGTAAAGGATTATTGCCACGATCATCAAATTTGTGAAGAGTCAACACGCTTCAACGGAGGTTTCAGATACGTAAATGCAATGCAATGTATGTTGTTATTTCTGTTAGGATTTTCATGAAGACAGGGTGGCAAAGAATATGGAAGCAATTGTACGAAATATGAGTAAATCCATATGTACTTTCAGTAAAAAACACGAGCATGGGGCATAACAATTTATGGTGATTATTTTTAAAAACAATTCTTCAAGTTGTACAAAAAATTATTATAGAATAATAAAAGAAACCATGGCATTATGTCTCTAAATATCATGTCAGTTACCCACAGCAAATGAAATTGCTGTAAAAATTATTAAGTCAACCAAAACTATGATATTGCATGGTATTATGATTTGTGCAACAACATTCTAATTTGAACCAAGAAATATGTATGGATCGTAAGTATAAGTATATTCAATGCATATTCAAATACAACAAGCACATTCATAGAAACAAACGGAACAGTAATCCTACACTTCAGCTGAATAACTGCATTATATTCATATATATAATATCAATGACAATTTAAAAATTCATTTACCAGTAAGCATCCAGATACAGTAATATCAGTTGCTTAAATCCCAGCAGTATACATGACTTCCATGTGTCCCCTTAAATTCCCTAATATCCAGCCCCTAGTATACATGCAACAGGTTGACAAAATTCACCTGAGAGCCTAATGCTTCACATCCAATAGATTACCGCACAATCCAAGTATAACTATTCAATGATATAACTCCAAAAATAGAGGAACAACTACGGTAAAGTCAATTGCACGAGCTCTTTCTCCCCGAGCTTTTCCCACACTATTCTGATCTAGAACACAGCGTGAGTCACCCACCAGTCAATTTTCACCTACAAACCCCCCTGAACTAACAAAAATCTTTCTTCTAAGAGAAAGAGAGTTTCCAGGGAAGAATAATTACTTATTTCTATCACAGCAACCTTCCTTCAATACTTCTCCGAGACTTTCAAATTTTTCCAATATGGCAGAACTACAGTAAAAAAACTTCACTCAATTTGCATAGTAAGCACTTATTGTTTTCCCTTAAATGTACTAAGATAAAAAAGCAGAATTCTGAAGATGACTTATGCAGGGAAAGCTCGACTCTGCGGGAAGGCGATATTTCTGCTGACGATAGAGAGATATTCTGTCCCAGGCTCGGATGAGTCATCGTGTGGTCTGAGTCATTCCAACCTTGTTAGATTTTTTCCTATGTCGTCAATTTTCCAATAGGGCGATTGCGCAGTGTGAAACTTATAGGCAGATTGGAAGGGAAAAATAAACCCAGAATTCTCTTCTGCTTTTCTGACTTATAGTTTTTTCTCTCTATGAATTAACTTCTGTTTTGCTATTATATTACGGTGAGAAAAAAATAAGGACACATTTATAATATTGGATATTGGGATAAAAGCAGCAGAAAGATAAGACGAGAGAATAAATGAGTAGCTGAATACTTTTTCTAAGCCGTCTGCTATTATATTAACTTGTGTGTCCATCAATATTGTAGAAAAATATGGATAACTTGACAGATTTGGATATTTGGAGTGAAAAATTGATATATAAGTCAAATTATTTACCATTCAAAGTCCCACAAAGTGTTCTTGTTTATTTCCTGCAACCCAGGAATTCCTTTATGGTAATCATTATTGTCAGTTCAATTTTTTTTTTAAATTTCACAGAATAATAAAAACGCCACATGCAAAGTCAAGAACGGACAAACTTAAATTGAAATTGGAAATCAATATCCCTGTCCAGGTCTTGGAAAATAGAAGTTTTAACATGAAACTAAATAGGAAGAAAAAACAACAGAATGTTCATTGATTTTAGAATAAAAAAGTTTGTTACAATTTCCATTCATTTTTTTTTAATACAATGCTGAACAGAGACCTGGAATTTCAAGGGCAACAATTGTCGCTTCCTGTGGCATCAATTTAACACTTACATCTAGAGAACATACAAACATTGATGATCTACTTAAAACCACGTTCTGGTTTCCTAAACCTAACATGTTTTTCGGATGGCTGCAACCACTTAAGGCTCTAATTTATGGACTGCTTTTTACCTGACCCAAATTCAAAATGGCAGCAATTGGAGGCATTGGTATATTGTTTATATGAAATGAGGACTTTTATGCTCCTTCAAAGATTTTATTTTCAACTTCAAGAAAATAACAATTTGAACAATGTTTGGTGATATAAAGAAAATGCAATAGCAATAGTTTTTGTCATTTGGAGTGATTTGTTTTTTTCTGTAAAGAAAGGATCTTGGTTAAGACATTCAGTAACACACACATACAAACACTTCAGACAAGAGTTATCTTAGCTAACAACATGTATTTTCCACCTATAACATCAGTAAAATAACTTGGAACATTCTGTTGGGGTTATTCATCAAACAGATAAAAAATTCAGGAGGCTCAAGATTTAAGTCTTTTTCTCACAACTCACAAAGACACACAGTGGAAGTCATAAATTCTGATATAAAACATCACAGTATGGTGTCCAAAGTAATCGTAACTTGAGAAATATTTTATCTCGCGCTTTGTTGAGAAATTCAACAAGTTTTTAAATGATTATAATCAGTTTAATTACAGAAATAATATTTTTTCAACTAAAAACTGCTTTTCGAACCCATGAAATAATCTCTAATTCTGATAATAATCGAATTTTACATACACTTTGTTTGTCATTAAACATCAGAAAAATGCAACCGTGGATCTTTTTGATGGCAATGTTATAGATAAAACTATAAAAAAATAACAAAGTAGACATCACAGTCAATCAATTCAAATCTCAAGGCTTTATTTGTCACAAAAGATTGAAATGTGGCACAGTTTCTCCCTGAAAATACAGTGAGGCAAAAGTTCTGACAAGTGGGGAAACTTCAGACCTATGTTCATTTTTTATGACTTCTGGAATAATCTTTTTATCACATTCACAGTTATTAAGAGGCAGGTAAATTAAAGAGAGCAAGGTACAAGGTAAGGGTACTTAAGTAAACTGACAGTTTACAAACATGGTATATGCACAGTTTACAAACATGGTATACGCACAGTTTATGAACCTTGTATATGCACAGTTTATGAACCTGGTATATGCACAGTTTACAAACATGGTATACGCACAGTTTATGAACCTGGTATACGCACAGTTTACAAACATGGTATACGCACAGTTTATGAACCTGGTATATTCACAGTTTATGAACCTGGTACATGTACATTCACAGATTATGAACCTGGTATATTCACAGTTTATGAACCTGGTACATGTACATTCACAGTTTATGAACCTGGTATATTCACAGTTTACAAACATGGTATACGCACAGTTTATGAACCTGGTATATGCACAGTTTATGAACCTGGTATATTCACAGTTTATGAACCTGGTATATTCACAGTTTATGAACCTGGTACATGTACATTCACAGTTTATGAACCTGGTATATTCACAGTTCATGAACCTGGTATATTCACAGTTTATGAACCTGGTATATTCACAGTTTATGGACCTGGTACATGTATATTCACAGTTTTTGAACCTGGTTTATTCACAGTTTATGACCCTGGTATATTCACAGTTTATGACCCTGGTATATTCACAGTTTACGAACCTGGTATATTCACAGTTTACGAACCTGGTATATTCACAGTTTACAATCCTGGTATATTCACAGTTTATGACCCTGGTATATTCACAGTTTATGTTTACAATCCTGGTATATTCACAATTTATGAACATGGTATATTCACAGTTTATGTTTACGAACCTGGTATATTCACAGTTTATGACCCTGGTATATTCACAGTGTATGTTTACAAACCTGGTATATTCACAGTTTATGAACCTGGTATATTCACAGTGTATGACCCTGGTATATTCACAGTTTATGAACCTGGTATATTCACAGTTTATGAACCTGGTATATTCACAGTTTATGAACCTGGTATATCTAGTTTACGAACCTGGTATACTCACAGTTTATGTTTACAAACCTTGTATATTATACCAACCCGAAGTCAATTACTATTGGTAATTATGGAACTGAATCATCAGTTACATTATAGAACATCTGTGGCAAGAATGTTTTTGAAAAAGACAAGTTAATATTTAAGAGATAAAGGATTTTAAGGTCCAGGTTATTCATTATGGTAAAAGTTTGTATAAAAAACAAAGTCATTGGTACTTCAATCAAATGTAAGAGCCTATGTTTGTCACATTTTCAAGTTTTCTTCAGAAAAAATAAAGTAGACATTGGAAGTGACTGGTCTGGTATATAACTGATCAACTACATAACAGTTTTTCTGGAATCCTGCTAGGGTCAACGTGATTACATGTTATCATCAGCAATGTATAATTTAATGTCCAACAGAAAAAGGTGATTCTATGATGCGGAAAGATTGACAGTTATTGTTATTATACTAAGCATCAGACTTTACAATGACATGATACACATCACTGTGGAGATATGATGCTTGGACATGACATACATCACTGTGGAGATATGATGCTGGGACATAAGACACAACACTGTGGAGATATGATGCTGGGACATGACACACAACACTGTGGAGATATGATGCTGGGACATGACACACAACACTGTGGAGATATGATGCTGGGATTCATGACACACATCACCGTGGAGATATGATGCTGGGACATGACACACGACACTATGGAGATATGTTGCTGGGACATGACACTGTGAAGATACAATGCTGGGACATACACATGACACTGTGGAGATGTGATGCTGGGACATACACATGGCACTGTGGAATATGATACTGGGACATACACATGACACTGGGGAGATATGATGCTGGGACATACACATGACACTGTGGAGATATGATGCTGGGACATACACATGACACTGTGAAGATACAATGCTGGGACATACACATGACACTGTGGATATATGATGCTGGGACATAACACATGGCACTGTGGAATATGATGCTGGGACATACACATGACACTGGGGAGATATGATGCTGGGACATGACACTGTGGAGATATGATGCTGGGACATGACACACATCACTGTGGAGATATGATGCTGGGACATGACACACATCACTGTGGAGATATGATGCTGGGACATGACACACAACACTGTGGAGATATGATGCTGGGACATGACACACATCACTGTGAAGATACGATGCTGGGACATGCCACATTGTGAAGAAACTATGCTGGGACATGACACACATCACTGTGAAGATACGATGCTGGGACATGACACACATCACTGTGAAGATACGATGCTGGGACATGACACACATCACTGTAAAGATACGATGCTGGGACACGACACACATCACTGTGAAGATACGATGCTGGGACATGACACACATCACTGTGAAGATACGATGCTGGGACATGACACACATCACTGTGAAGATACGATGCTGGGACATGACACACATCACTGTAAAGATACGATGCTGGGACACGACACACATCACTGTGAAGATACGATGCTGGGACATGACACACATCACTGTGAAGATACGATGCTGGGACATGACACACATCACTGTGAAGATACGATGCTGGGACATGCCACATTGTGAAGAAACTATGCTGGGACATGACACACATCACTGTGAAGATACGATGCTGGGACATGACACACATCACTGTGAAGATACGATGCTGGGACATGACACACATCACTGTAAAGATACGATGCTGGGACACGACACACATCACTGTGAAGATACGATGCTGGGACATGACACACATCACTGTGAAGATACGATGCTGGGACATGACACACATCACTGTGAAGATACGATGCTGGGACATGACACACATCACTGTAAAGATACGATGCTGGGACACGACACTGAGAAGATACGATGCTGGGATGTGACACACAACACTGTGAAGATATGATGCCGGGACATGATATACATGGAATTACACAACAAATGACTTTGTTACCACGTTCAAGCATGAGACATGGACAACACGACGCTACATAATGGACAATATGACCTGTTGCCAACAAGTACGATACAATGTATGATGCTACAATGTAAGAAATGCTACAAGCAGCATATATGGTGAAATGTGACATACATATTCAACCATCTGATATCACTCGATGTGTCATTCTAGTGTGTGACATGTTGTACCATTGCACTTATAACCTATAAATTATATGCGGCCTTGTATCGTACAAACCTGATATCAAGATACCCAATAGGATGCCATTATTTCATCATTAACGAACAAATTGTATTTCAAAGCATACATCTATGGTGTAGTATTATCTATATGAACATAGAGCAGAAAGCTGATCCCAAAGCTAAAACACTCTTTTATCTTTTTCTGTTTTCCCTTTGTAATAATAATACCAGATATCAGATTATCAATATGAATGCCGGCTGTATTTGTTGCAAGATTGGAAAGCTAAATCCAAGATAATTAATTAACAATTTCAAAGAATATATTGCAGAGTGAAAGCGACACAAGTTTATCTGTAACTTGGCATGTACGTAGATAAACTTGTTACGCTTGCATCCAATGATCTTGTAAAGATAAAAGCTTGGATCCACTATCTGGTTTAAACAACACAGATCAGATTCAAATTATATAACTTCAGCATAAAAAGAACATGAACTGCAATAAACATTCATGGTTTAGTGATCAACAAGACAACAACCAGGGGGTAAATCTAGATATAAATTACATTCAATTACCATCAAATGTAAAAATCTCTGGAAAAATGTTCCTTTGACCTTGAAAGGCAAGTACATAAGCACTTCCCACAAGGATGTTTTTATTATGATTAACACATGACTGACATCAATGTGAGAACAAGTTGTTCTATCTCTATCTCGGAGCACATGAGTGAATCTCAGGGTTGAAACCAGTTCTTATATCAACAATGAACAATAACGATAAGTACAGATGTGGAGAAATAACCTCATGAACAAAAGACAGAAATTCAATGGGAAAAGACAGACTTTCAGCTCCACTTCTGCTAAGTTCATTCTGGACTAACAAATAATTAATAATTTTAAATCAGTCCAAACTCATTTCATTATAAGCTTTTCTCCTATTTAGTGATTTTAAATCTGATTTTAGTAATAATGACCTTGACATTGACTAAATTGGTCACATGTGCGCAAATAACCTCCATCCATGCAAGTGTCTATTTCCCTTATTGCAACTATATTGTACAAAATGTATATATATATTTGTACGGACAAGATTTCATCAGCATAACTGAATTAGTAATTCAAGCGTGTGTGTTACTGCTGTTATAAAATATTGAGCATGTAACAGGGGTGTCACCAATTTTTTAATTAGCAGGGAAATCATCAAAAGTAGGTGGGGGTATATGGGGTAGGCCCCTTAATAATGATCACTCATACAAGAAAACTGTAGCCGGGTAATTAACTGGCTCCCGACACACTTGATGTCAACATTATTTTAGTAGGAAAATGATTCATCTCTAGCAGTGACTTGTTAAATATAACCTTGGTAATTATTCAGACGCATTAATTATTTCACAATTTTGCTCCAGAGCCGCCTTCTATATTTTCTGTAATTGACTTGCTGACTGTTAATATGCAATATTACAGAATGAATCACTAACAGAACGAGGTTTGTTTGAAATAAATCTACCACACCCACATATATGCAATAAAAGTCAAAACTGAATACATACAACTTACATTCAAATACAGATGTACTGCTTAATTCTGGCTCACCTGAACATTTAATGTTTGAGTTGACTTCATCCAGTATTGTTGTTGCATTGGTTAAAACATCCCTAATAAGAACCATTGCAATGTATAACCAATTGAAAATACGTTTTTTTACCATATTACTAACAGACAAAACTTGTAAAATAGCATGATCGTTACAAAAGCTGGAGTTTTTTTAAAAAAATTTATGATGTACAAACATCTTTCTTCAACAAATACGGATCAATACATTATGAGTTCATTCTTTGTTAATGCATGTTTATTAATGTATTAGCTATAGGAAATATATCTTTTATGTTTGTTTAAGTAAACAAATGAACAAAAAATGTTTATAATATTACTTTAAACCAATAAATGCAACAGACTATAAGTGTAAGGAGAGAAGAACAGATCTGCCACAAGGTTGCCAAGTAACAACACACAGAAACGAATCTCAGACTTACACTTCAAAATTGCAATTACAAATTAAAATTAAATTTACAAGCATTTCGTTTTCATTATATTTAAACGGATAAAAAAAAATCCTGAATATTTCTTGTTACTCACTCAACACTTTTGCCATGTTTTATCAAAATATATTGTGAAACAATAACGTAGGAACAAAAATAATAAAAACAAATTAAATACAAAGGAATTTTGTGAAAATATCGTTTTTTTCTTTAGACACAATAAACATATTTTTCCAACCAATGGCAGAATTGTCAGGGTTATTTTTTTATTCAGTGGGAATTAAATACAAGAAACTAACCATTGACCCATGTACCTTTACATGACAGAACACAGAGCTTGGTAAGTACACAAACAATGTTCAAATATTTCCATCTATCAGGTAGCAGTCATAAGCTTGTGTTGTTTTCATTAATTACTATACTGCAATTACTTCCATGTGAAAACCATGGGACTTACTCACAAACACTTTAAGACTGAAACTCAGACTTAAACTTTGTCTGAATAATTGTTGTTACCCATTCTACACATTTACCAATTTTTATTACAATCTAAATTGTAGTAACCAAGTAGGAGCAAAAATAACATTCAACATTTTAAAGTCTATGTCTGAGTTTCAATCTTAATAAATGATAAACTAACAATGCGGGGCATCCATAGGGGGGGGAGGGGAGTATTGAGTGGGGTCCCCTCTTTCTGACCAGGAGACTGTCACTCCCTAGACCCCAAATCTCACCCCTAATAGTCTTGAGACAATAGACAGCTATGTTGTTCAATCATAATACTGGGATGGTTATCAAGTTCCAACAATAAATACTACTGTCAGATAGAAACTCTTTCTTAATAAGTAAAGGCAAGCGGATTTTGATATGGTTTGATAGACTTTACTATGCAGGGGCATCACCAGTTCTTGAAGTAGCTGAGTAATAACCATAAGTATGCGGGGCTCTGGGGGGGACTCCCCTTAATTATGATCGTTCATGCAAGGAAAGTAGCTGGGTGACGATGCTCAAGTTACTGGGTAATTTTACTGATTCCCGGCTCTTATTGGCATCCCTGCTAAGACACAATGAATATAAGAAGCAAAGCGTAACATCGTCATAAACAAGTCGCATGCAATGCACACTATACAAAACATGTCCAAAATATAAAAACTCTCCAATTTGTCAACAGACAGAAGCAATAAAACTCATGCAAATTTAATGAAAATTCCACAGAATCTCAGTTTTAAGCCTTTACAATGCATTAGGATAAATAGTCTGGCATATCTAGATATTTGTAAAATTAATGACAGTGTATTGTTATAACGCAAAATATCGGGAGAATTTCGTTCTAAAATAATCTCGGCTTTCAATACATTTACAAAATTTCTAAATAATCAAGTATTAAGGATATAGGGTTTATAAGTGCAAGTAATTGATCACTACCGACTAACAGAACTCTGTTACAATATGAAGTCAGAATTTGTCAGTATCACCGCACAGGCATATCAGTGTAAGTACACTGTAAGTAATAAAGTAGTAACAGTCATACTTCAATGGATCAGCTTTAAAAAATCATTTTCAGTACCTATATTCACTATTTTTTAGGACTGTCACTGATTCAAATTTTTTTGCATATCAATGATAGTGATAATTGAAAGGCAGTTATTGACGATATATCGATATATATCAATTCCTTTAATAGACCATTCACTCCTATTTTTCATGAAGGCAGGGTACCACCAGCAAGCAACTGTTTAAAGATGGCCTTAGGGACTTGTTGAAGACATTAAGGTAAGTCTGTGGTAAATACCAGCATTTTAGCTATTATTTGGAATTAGAAAGAAGAGACATACTTATTACTGTAAGGCATTGGTTTTGCCATTTTGGGGGCTGTTTATGGGTAACATTCCTCAACTAAAATAATATTTTTTCCATTATTTCCACTAAAAAATTCCCCCCACAACAACAACAAATGAGAAAAGTCTTGTGACATCAGTTGGAGTGTATTTACATCCATTTATATACAGTAAAACCTCAATAAGACCACACTTGAGACCCTTGAAAACTGGTCTTAATAGTGATTTGGTCTTAACAAAGAGGTTAATTAAAGAGTGAAAACAGTGAAAAGGACTTGTGTTCTTATTTCTGAAATAGACTTATTATTGAGGTAGTCTTTAAGTGAGGTTTTACTGTATATCAACATTGCTATACATATTTGTCAATACATATTGTAAATATGTCACAATTGATTGAAAATAGTACAAATAAGTGAAAACATAAGTATGGCTCAAAATTCCCTTATTTTATCTTGAAGGATGCAAATTTCATTCATATGTGGGTACCGGTTTCCCAAAAAGTAGTGTCATGTACCAGTTCAATACATGCAACTCATTCACTAAATGAATAAACCTCACATTTTAGTTCAAACAGAATTTACAAGTTACAAATCGGCCTACAACTGTCCTGCATAAAAAACTTAACCAAAAACACCCAAGACTTCCAACCTTGACATATACACACTTTACATTGTGAAACAAGTTCTTATAACTTATACTTATCACTCTCGATGAATGCTAGCTGACTACCAACCTGTATTAACGCCAAATTTGGGGCTGTGAAGTTTGTGATCAAACCCAGCTCATTGTGGGGCTTGAACTCACGACCTTCGGATCAGGAGTCAGGGGCTCTACCCCTCTACCACTGTGCTTTTTGCAATTTAATGTGCCAGTAAATATCAAAGAAGTCACAGGGTGTAAAACTATGAATTGTATGGAAGTTCCAACCATCACAATTATACATGCATCAATGAAAAATCATATAAGCCCCTACTTAAATAAACACTGTAGGCCCTATGAGACTCTTACATCATGACATAAATATGTTTTGTATACACATCATTATAAAAAGTGCACACTGAAACTTTTCAGATTTAAGAATTATCAGTTTAACAGAACAAATGTTACGAAAAAAAAGTATACTAGACTACCATGCCGATCCTTCGGAGACACATGCGACTCTTCAAGCATATATTACCACCAGCTTACAAACACAGACACTATGCAGAAAGTGTACCACTTCAACAGATAAACTCAGCAAGGATCTTATTGCATCATAGCTTATTATATATAAGCCAAAAGTACATACGGTAGGTTAGATATTAAGGGAGACAACTCAGTTAAAACAAACTGATGAATAACTCATGAGTTGCCTCCCTTGACAGAAGTCAGCATATCAGTGCCTTTATTATTGTTGATATTTCTTTTAACCTAATTATGAAATCTACAACAGTTAAATTATTATGTTTTAAGGGCAAAGCTTACAGTAATTATATGGAAAGTATATAATATGCAAAGTTGAGTAAAAGCCAGTCTAGCTTTAGTATGTAGCCAACTAGCCTCTGACTTATAAATCTCCAATCTTTCAAAATAGCCAAATTTAAAGAACATGGCACAAGATTCTAGTAATTAAATTAATTTTGTTTTCATCGAATCTGGCTACTAACTTTAGAAACTTAGCACAAACCTAGTAAGGTTATATTAAGGTTTTGAACTGAAAGAGATATCCACTATCCTAATGTACCTGATGTATCAAATTGCAGATTTGGGCTACCAACAGGAAATTAGTCCAGGACATGTTTGTTTTATAGGCCTGGAATCAATGCTTTATAAATGACCCCGAATAATATGTAATTTCAATTGTATGAAAGAATATCTGTACTCCAATGCACATTCATCATACTTGCATGTAACTGATGCGCATAAAAAATCTACACCATTAATTACAGACGGAACCTCCCAACAAGCCAGATCTAAATGAAGACTAACTCGAAGGTAGCTGATGTGGCACCTCCAGTGAAAATATTTTGTAATAGTTATTCATATGAAATCATAAAGACAAACCTCATTTATGCCAACATCTCCCAGACTAGTACTTTCCACTTCCTCTGCCCATGTAATTGTTTTCTTTCTCTGAAATATAAGTTATTACACCAATATTTAAACACATTTAACATCAGGCGCACTTTTTAGCAAAGTCATTATCATTAGTCACAGAAGTAATTTATTGATGATTTGTTTTTATAATCCGACACTTGTTATCAGGATTTGACATCATTCATACACGAGTTTAAAAAATATCATATTTGCTTATCTTATGGCAAATAATACATAATTTATTCATGTCACAAAATATTCAAAACAAGATGTCATCACTTTATCAGACAATCACCAGTGTTCATCCACTCATACAAGATACAAGATATATATAAGAGTTCAGTACTTACAATGCCTAATAATTAAAGGGAATAACCTAACAAAAGAGGCCATGATGACTCTAAATCACTCCTCAAAGTAATAATGATACGATGTCTTTATGACAGGTATAAGACACCAATAGTTCAGCTCCGGACTGCCATGTTTTTGAAATATGAAAATTATTTTGACACAGCAAATTTTACCAATTATCATTAAATTTCTGACCATTGGATTAAGACAGTTTTGAACTTTTTTAATTTGGTTGCCATAGTAACCACAATTTTAACTGAATTTAGTTGATTTTAAAATTTTACCTATGCACATAGCAAGGATCTTTTCCATTAAATTTTAGCAATTCCGACCAATTTGTTTCATTATACAAATAGGTATAGTTTTTATGAAAATGCTGACAGGGAAGATGGACTATGGACAGACAATCATTGATGAAGAACGCCTAAGATGATCAGAAAACAATTTACCCTGACTGATGTTAAAACAGCACATGGTGTGTCCAGAGACGTCATTTTGGGAGTAGAAAGAAAATCCTCATTCATTTCCTGAAATATCAAGGGCATTACAGAGAACCACAGAAATGGAAAACATAATCTTTTATCATTTACATTTTAAATAGGCAAAAAATTTATGTCCATTTTCTTATTGTTCAAATTATAATGACAAATAACGTCTCAGATGTGTAATACTAAATAACCCCAAGGGTTATTTTGGGGTTATAATTCACCACTAAAATTACAAATAGTATGACACGATAGACATAACAATATCCTTACAGTGAAGACCGCTGTTACTAAAGGTGAAAAAAATATATTACTTTACCTTTAAATGTGTATTTAAAATTAATGATATCATTTAAGTCATTTCCAAACGGCAATAAAACCCCACAAAATGCATGTTTTGACTGTTTTCAGAAAGCGACTTTAATGCTTCAGCAATTTATGACCGCTCACTACATCCCAAGTGTCTAAAACATTACATCATATACACAGAGAGTAGCTTATTAAGTATGACATTTCAAACCATCATAAAACTATGCCTGTAACATTGATTCAAGTACCTATGCATGATTCCAAGATGAATTATTTATTGTTTTCAATTTATATCAAACATGTAGTGTGGCCAATTGTTAATGCTTTGCCCATGGACATTACCTTAGGTCTGTTCTTTAGACCTGTTACCAGTAGTTACACTGAATGTCTACATGACAGGAACACCAGTGGACAATAGGAATTATACACTAAGAGACAGGATGTATTTGAAATGCTGATGTCTCTCTGTTACTGTCACAGCAAAGATCAAGAATCAACTTACCTCAGACAACACTTCTTTCATGATCGGAGACTTTGATGGAGTTTTCTTTGTCTTCCAAATTGTTCTCAGATCAATGCAATCTACTTGTTTTTTACTGTCACAGTCTCTATAAGGTTTACCTTCTCCTGGAGGACTCGGTGTTTTCCTCCACGTAAGCATGGGAGAGGCGGCTTCAATGTTTAATGTCATGGCAGACTTGGGTGTCCTAGTAGAAAATGGAACTGGAACACGCTTGGGTGTGATAGTAGAGACTGGTTTTATAACCCGCTGTGGTGGGGTATTTTGATGAGATAGTTTCTCTCTACTCTGCAAAACTCTGACAGGTGTCTTCATAACTGGTGGTTGTCTGAGTTCCCTAACTGGGGGAGTACAACAGTCTGTCGTACTAGTGGATTTCAACACCCTAATGGGCGTGGTGTTAATGGTAGTTATACTCTGTGCTAGAGTACGTTTAGGTGTAGTGGTTGTGTCTTTACTAACCCCATTCTGTGAGGCTTGTACTCTCTGTGGAGTGGAAGAAGCACTAGCCATGGTTTTTGTATTCACAGTTGATTCTGAAATATAAATTGATTCAGTAAAATTTAATTATGCAGCTGATTTAAGACAAAAGTCAATTACAATAATGAGACCAAACAAAACAACAGCAACTAAAGTGGATGAAAACACGTGTCTGAAGAATAAATTATCATGGGCACTAATAATGAGCTAAATGACATACTTAACATGTTTGTGGATGCATACTATGATGATGATCAAGCTATAACAATAGCCTTTTTTTCTAAACAGATCGGCTAAATATATGTAAAGTTCAGGTATGTTGACCAGAAATATTAGTCAGAAGGAAAGAAAATAAGTTGAATTTATTTTTTTATTTCGATATGAAATTGTAGGACATATAATTGCAAGGGTTTAATGTTGATATTTAAAATAACATTCTATAGGCTTATTTCCTTCTTTCAAGTTAGGGTTCATGCAATGTGTTAACAATTTGTGAGCATAGAAAATCTGAGGTAGGTCAGGACACCTGATCTCCACACATTTCTTTGGCCAAAATCTTTACATTATCATTGTTTAATTTAATGAATGCTAATTAAGTAACACATTACAGTGGGACTAAACAAACTGGGGAAGTTTTTGTTCAAAATTTAATCATAGAACTGTGTCATAAAATAAGCATACCACCAAGCAGAATATCATGCCAACTCTTCAATGCCACAACTTTGTCGTCAGTGGTATCTGGATTCCCCCCAATAAGATCACTCTTCATTGTGTTACCATGTGTCTCCATACTGAAGGCTGACTGCAGGTTCATCCTAATATTTGCTGCCCCTGAACCTTTCATTGAGAATGGATCACCCACATTCTCTCTTTTCACACGTCCCGGAGTGTGATCAATAAAACTTTGTCTGGAGGGTACAGTGTTAGGGTTCAACCTTGTACCAGACACACTGACCCTACCTGGAGTACAAGAAACAAGGCTTAACCGCTTAGGTTTACCGTCTTCAAAGTCATCAAACTTTTGTGGCAACGTCCTTTGAGCAGAAATGCTGACTCTTCCAGGAGTTGGGACAGTATATTGCTGGGTGTTTCTACCCTCTATAACACTCACTCTACCCGGAGCTTGTACAATGGAGCCTGGTTTGGTTGATGACCTTGCTGCAAGACTAAATCTTCCAGGGGTTATTGGTCCTATTCCTACTCTACCTGTGCTTGATTGAACACCAACTTGATTTTCATCACCTGTGAAGTTCTGAAAACAAAGAATGAACAAGGTTAGAGTCACCTATAAAAAATTTAAAGGAAAAAAGGAACGAGAACCATCACTGAAGTAAACCGCTTTGTAAGACATATTTTTGAGAATGTCTAAGATGGCCACCAAGCAGCAATTTTGAATGTGAGCAGGAAAGAAAAAGTCCCATACTACAACTCATCATGTAGATTGTGTGAAGTTTCATGAACATCATCCAAAAACTGTAGAAGTAGTTCACTCCACAAGTTTTTGTTTACAGACCAACCAACAGAGTGACTCCAGTATACCCACCTCATACTTTGTTTCTGCAAGACACTGGTAAACATTACAAGGTTACAATAACTGCAGGACAAATTACTAAAACCTCTGAAACCTGCATCTCCACACATTTTTTCCAGTCAACTTCAGCAACTGGTAATGGGTTAAATCAAAATAGAAAACAGAATTAAGGCGACTTAAACACAAATCAGATTGCATTACAAGAAGAAGAAATTAGTTGAAAAGGGGAGGCTATCACCTCAAAGTGTTAAATAAGCAACATAATTCTACTTAAAACTTATTTTTTATGCATCAATTGTGAAATAAGTTCTTAAATTTTACAATAATCACTCCTGTTTCCTTGGTAACTAACCAGTACTCATGATAAATTCATAGAATGCAATGTTTTATGACCAAACTTGACTCAAAGCTGGGCTCAAACTCACGACCTTCAGATCATGTGTGAGGCGCTCAACTCCTCAACATCTACGCCTTCTTAAATCATTAATTCTGTACCAAGGATATTAGATAAATCAGCATTACCGTTTCGTGTCTTGGCACTCGCATTGGTGTAACGCTAACTCGTCCAGGATTTTCATCAACTTTCGGCAGTCGGTGAGTTTGTGAAATCATACTTGTCCTTGATGGAAGAACAAAAGGGTCCAATGGTCGACCCTTTGTCCTTCCAGGCAGACTTTGTCTAGCACAATACTTTGGAGTAGCTGAAAAAATAAAGACAATATTACTGACACTTACTGTACCACATATATACTTCAAAACAAGATGATTCAGATTGCTCTTTTAACTCGTAACAGCATAAGTTTTGAATAAATTACTTATTTATCAAATCTGGCTACGAAATTTTGAAAACTGGCACCTGCCTAGCAATGCAATGCAAAGCGTTCTACTGAACAAAAAGTATTTTAAGGACAAAGAATAGGTCAACACTATTTTTGACTCTGGCTAGTAATGTCATTTTAAAACTGATTACGTAGAGAGAAAAATACCTCCAGTAAATGTTGTGCTTCTATCTACCCCATATTTAGCACAAAAGTCTGTTTTGGAAGGTGTCAACTTCAGATTGAATCTCTCCCCTGTGAAATAAAATGAGGAGAAAATTAATCCAGTATGATATCTAATGGCTTTTTCACTTCAATAAATACATTGATTATTTGATATATCGAGTTTTAGAAACAAAATATGTCGATAACAAAGGCAGGAACAGACATTCCATTAGCATTCTGCCTTTATTCAGAAATAAAGGTTACAGTAAATTGTTACTCTGAATGTTCCTATGTTCCTTGATGTATCAATAGTTACATTGTATAAATGCATTCATAAATGAATATCACATAGCTCTGAGTGAGACAATAACAAGATGAATACCACCACCCGAGATGAAATGGTATTTCTGGAAAATTTACACTCCCGTCCAAGAAAGAGCTATCTGTTATTCACTTTTACTACTTAAAGAAGAATTTACTTTATCTTGTATATATATATATATATATCAAATCATGCCATGAATATTTTGGCAAGCGTTTACATGAGCATGAGTAAAATTAGGAAATTCCAAGTTTATAATACACAACATAGCAGAATATTTATCATTCCATAGATTCATACGACATCATTGTGTTCACCAGAAATGACAGTAAAATGTGGATGGCATTTTCTTTTAATGACAACAAGAAAGTACATGGCAGTCTTGTATTGACCGAGAAATAGAGGAATAATAACTATATTTCTAAGTTACCATTTGTACAAGATTCAGTTTCTCTACACTGTCGTTTTGCAGGAGGTTCTTTCCTAGCATTTCTACTGATAAAGTCATCAAATACTTGACACAACTCTTCTACACAAACTTTCTTCTGTGTGGAACAATCTTTGGAAATTCTTTGTGGCTAAAAGAAAAAATATTAGAAGTGATTAGAGTACATTTCAACTGAAATCACACCTAACAATGAAACTGGACGATGCTCCAACACACACCGATGTATCTTTCAGACACAATTACAATAATAACATTGTATTTAATCACTTGCACACAGGTTATATTGTCTTTATTAGGTTAATGCCACTCTTCCAACATTTTTGCAGTTATAGGCAGTCAGCTGACCAAACCAGTTTTCCTGGCATTACCTAAAAACCAGTACTAATCTATCCTTCCGCAAGCAGCCGACAGCTACCCATGATGCATCAGGTGATTGAGAAATGACCGTAGCCAAATGTTACAGAAGGACATCACCTGCCCTACCAGGAAATCAAACCAAGACCTTTCAGGTGACAGACCAACATTGAACCAATTGAACAAACTCATACAGTCGGACCTCATTTATTCGACAACCTTCTATCCGATTACTCAGTATCAATTCATCCAAAATAAATATCAGGTCCTGATGTATATTCTGAAATGCGCTATTCTAAACCATGTATTATTCGCAATAAAATTCGAACCCAATGAATTCGAATCAACGAGGTTCAACTGTATTTATTTTGTTCTCCATTCCTCGGTAGGAACTTTTCTGTTTATCTGTCACCCTTGTTACCAAGAATAATTCTCCTGTAGAGTGACCTCCCTTCTATAAGCTTCATTTGGTTATGTAATACAATCTATCAACCCGTGGAGAATATCCAGACATTTTGTTTGCAAAAATTCCACTACATTTGAAGTGGATTAGTTATATTTGTTGGATCTTATTTATTTTTCATCATTTGTGAAACAAGCTTTATTTTAATCACTCTCGATGACTGCTTCCTGTGTTACGATCCAGGTACTCGCACCTAAGTCAGGAATTGTGATGTTCAAATTCAAACGGGATTTGAACTCATGACGTTTGAATCAGGAATCAACCTACTATACCTTCCTATTTATCAGTAAGGGAGACCCTTAATGTCTACATCAGATCACTACCTGGGTTCAGTTTATAAACAAACAATGACAATGTGAATTTTTTAAAAGATCAGTTTTTGAAATCAAGAATTACAACAGAAGTCTATTCTATGGAAGTTCATTTCCATGAACACAACAAATGCATCAATACACAATGTTAGATACCTTCAGCCATTAGCTATAATTACCTTGGGAACAGCTGCCAATGTATGACGTGTGAAGTTTGGTGCAGTCTGACGTTGACCATATTGTATACCAGTCTCATCTAAAATACTCTGCAAAGCAGAATCATCCTTCTCAAATAAGATGTCTGAAATGGAATGAAAAGAGGCAGTGTTTGAAATTGGATAATTGCTACTTGCCCCTGAGAGTCAAAACTGGCTAGCGCAAGTTAATCCACACAGTAATGTTCTAAATTGGATGTCGATTTTGTCTGCTATCTTTACCAATTGGAATGACTTTTTTAGTTCAGTTTAAACTTATTCATTTTACCTTGAATGTGAAACAAGTTCTTACAACTTATACTAATTACTTTCGATGACTACTAAGTACTTTCAAGGTGACTAACAAGCATGTGCACTATTTTCAGGAATTGTGCAGTTTGTGATCAAACCTCACTCAATATGAGCACAAAACATACAACCTTTGGATCAGGAGTCAGGCAGTCTACCCTCATACACTATACCTACCTTTGTGGTTAGAATATTGGCGATTATTAAACTGACCAAAGGAAAATGTATAATATCTGTTTTCTCTTCAGGAGAAGTTGAGTTAAGAAATTAAGTAAATTACAGACAGGGTCAGCAAAAATGATATATAAACTGTTAACACAATAAGCACAAATATCCAACAATTGATACATTTTGCAAGAAAATATTTCTTCACACTGAACATAGTTTCTGCAACAAAATAACTGACACAGAATGAAAATAGTCTCTTGTTCTTTACAAAAATAAAATGCCAATGAAAAATGGCAGTCTTCAATCTTCAAGCAGAATCTTTACCAACCTTCTGAATTAATACCACTTTTAATGATATATTCTAAGTTTATAAATCATACAATGTCTAAAACATACTATCCTAATTAACTTCTTATTATTGAATATTGAAATCAGACTACCTGACTGTTCAGTGTTGGATGAAAACTTTGTCTGTTTTCTACTGGTCTCTTTCAGTTTCTTGCTGTTTCCTTTCACTTTTTTACAGGATGTTGAAGCTTTGGAGAAAACATTTTTCACAGTGTCTTTGCCACCATTCAGTGCTCTGCGAACTGAAATTGTATCATACACCATATTAATTGTATGTATCATAACTGATCACTTACAGATATATGTAACACTGGTAGAAAAAGAACCATATAATCACGATGATATTACTTCACATCCAAAAAATAACTTTCCAGATTACAAAATTCAAAGGAAAATAAAACCACTTTCAGACAGGATGTTCTTTGTCCAGTATTAATTATCAAGTATTGTCAGTTCAATGGGGTAGGTTATTCTGACATTCCATGTAATGAAAAAATAAACAAAAATATTAATTAAAAATTGAGGCAACTAGTGCCTAACATTCTTTAAAAATGGTAAGATGACATTAATGACATCATTACACATAAATGGCTATACCTCTCACAATTTTCCGCTGTTCCTGAGGTAACTCACCAAACACTTGTCTCTTTGACTCTGTGTTATTACCACAAACAGACTTCTTTCTACTTTTATCACTTGCTCTTGTACAGATTGGAGACCTTTTAGCATCACTGGATGAAGCTGATGGAGATATGGCTCTCTTTCTACCCCTCTTTATTGATGACACGATGTTCAAAATTGGCAAAGGTAGTTTGCTAAAATGAAAATTGATTTCATACAAAAAGCACAGAAACAATCACTGGTATGTGCATGTAGTATATGGAGGCACGAAGGTCGACTACATGCACATCTTTTAACTTTAAATTTATTCAGTATGAACAGAGTTAGCCAAATGTGTCTGACCATCTGACATGAGTCACATGATACTAACTTACTAAGGTAAACTATGTATGTAGGTAAATTATCGGTCTGCAAGTGTTATCAATATCAAAATATAGAAGTTTATATCTAAAAACCTGATCACTGAATATGGATAATATAGATGTACATGTCTAAGCTCCTAGCTGAAATCTTCAAAATGTTCAATCTCAAGCACAACTTACCTCTACTTAACAATAACATTATTTACCTTTTCTTAGTACTAACTGGGGGCATGTTTTCTTTTGTTGTTGACATCTTCACTGGTTGACGAGAATTCAAATCTTCTGTGATAGCCTACAACTACAAATACTTCAAATTTTAAACACATGTATGATAAAGAAAAATTTAAATGATAAATTTTAGTCTTAAGAAATTGATGTTGTTATTTAGAGCATCATTACGTCATAATTGGCGTTTATACATCTTTTTTTATTAAAAGTTCATAATATTTAAACAATTTTAAATACAACTATAAATATAATATCGTAAACGATACTTCTAAGATTTTCTTGCATCTTTATTTATTACAACTTCGTTGCATGAATAACAATATAAGACATAATAGTAATAGAAAAGAGGGATCGAGTTGACTTGCCTAAAAATTAGAAAATCTGGGTTGAGTTGGTTAGGGGTTGAGTTGGTCAGGGTAAATAAGAGGGGTCGAGTTGGTTAGGGGTCGAGTTGTCTCGATATCATTAAGTTACATACAAAGTGAAAGTAAAATAACAAAATAAAGAAAATTTAGGTAAAATGTGCAAGTGCATGTCTAATATTTTGGACTAAATTGGAACCTGTATTAATCATGCTACATACTGATTACTGAAGTAAATCAAGGGGGGGGGGGTGCCTGGTGTGGGGCTCAAACCACGACACCAGTACTGTGCTCTACCAACTCAGCTATCCGGGATGTTGTCTTACCCCACACCACTTCACTCCTCCCCCTTCCAGCATTTGTGGCCAAAGCATGCAGGCTATTAAACACTTGCCACCATTGAACTTGAAGTACAAGGGGAAAAAAGTGTGTCTGATGTTGGGCTCCTACAGGCTACACAACTACAACTACAAGGCACAACGACGAACAATGCTTGTTTGAAATAAGTCATATTAAAAAAAAACATTCCGAAAGTTTACAGCTTATATTATCGCCTTGCATGAATTTGACAGAATTCTAAAATAAAGTAAAACCACGAGTACGATTATGTGCGAGTGCGAATCGTTCTGGAAATTTAACAGCGTGGAGAATCGACTGCTGCAATCATACTGAAACTGAAATAAATTACATTTTACGAAAACTTTAGAATATGCGTATCAAACTGTGCACGTTTTTAAATGGAATAGTGTGTATACCGTTCAAAGATAGTGTAAATAATGTTCAAAACATCTCCGTATTTTCCTCGACTTGACGTACGCTACGGATTCGACCAATCAAAATCGGACAATTTTCATATTCGATATATTCGGATGTTTAGCGCAGATATATCAACTGGTGTCCTACATTCCGCTGAAAATAAACGGTACCAGCACGACAGGTAGTTCATCGGATACATTCGGTCACCACCCTTATGTACATAGTATTCAATCTCAACAAATATGGCGTTCAATGTAAATTTCGGTGACAAATATTCTGTGTTTATTTTCATTTTGTTATGTACAGAGACTCGCATATTCGCTTCTAAAGGTATGGATCTTACATTTAAGGATTTATATTCCTTCTGGTTTTGATACTTGTGGATTTGTGTGGAATTTAAGGGGCTTTAATTAGCACACCTGTGTGACAGTTTTATAATTCTTTTGGATTTCTTATGATCGTGAGTCAGGGGTGGCTTCGTAACGGTGTTATGAAACACATTTAGGTGTCGTTCATTTTATGCTGCATTTATTTACTATTTGGACTATCGTATACCAAAAACATCATGTTTACTATAATTTGGCAACCTTTTAGTCTTACAAGTGTATCATTTTCTAGTTTCCTTAAAATAAAATTATAATGAGAATCTACTTGCACTATATTAATGAATCCAAGTACGTTCTTTCTCTCTATCACAATTGATCTCAAGTTTACCAGGATTCCCTTTTACTAATGTTATTTAATTCACAAATATTATACTATTTTGACAATTTTAAGATTATGTTTCCAACTGCTTGCTGCAATAATTTTCATTAGTTACATTTTTTTTTAACTTATTGATCAATTTGGTACGAGGGAGTATATCTTGGTCTTTGATTTGCATAGAGTTTCCAGTAACATCTTTAGAGATAAAACTGCATGTAATAGTTTGTTGTCAAATGCTTTGATGTTCTGTCCTTTATTAAATTTAGGTGAACATGCGATCTTATGTAATTTGGCATCAGGATTTTAAATATTAAATAGGCATTGATCTAAATGCAGTCTTGCTCAACAGATATCATCTATTTATGAGTATCATATTGATTTGATCAATGATGTTTATGATGTTCTTCATGTATACTCATGTGTTTGAAAACATGTAATAATTCAACTTTTCAGTTATTTCTGGCTAGCAACCACTCTTCTTCATTAAATTATTTTTACTACTCTTCAAGCAGACTTGATTGTTAGTTCTTTATATCTTCATTATAATCTTTATCCATTATTTGTGTTAAGTTGTCAGTTTGTACTAGATGTTGAACTGAGTGTCCATAGTTAAAGCACATTAAATTTTCTCTATAAATGAATTGGAACAAAATAATCACCCTGAATTTATACTCAACCAGAGGCTCCAGAGCTAGTTTTAAAAAGATTTGATAAGTGTGTTATTACATTGGCTAGTTTGAGACTACATGTAGTATGGTTGTTTGGCTACCTACATGTGCTAGCACTGTTCTGGACTCTAATGTATGAGTTGGTGGTAATACATGGAAAAACATCTTGCGAAGTATTTATTACTGGACATAATCACTGTTTGCTTAAATTATTTACATTTTGATTTAAACTTTCATGTAAACAGTGTTTCATATACATATATCAGTAAACAAATTAACATATCAACAAATCTGTCTAACAAATAGTCTGAACTAGATGTCCATCATAACAATCATAATGCCTGAAGCCACATGTGTTACTGTATATATGTGTACAATGGATCAGGTCTATGAATGGAGGCTCTGTGCAGATATTTGTCCCTTGTTTTATATATATTTTTATTAGTTCTAAAACTCAAACTGGATTTATGGTCAGATATTGAAAAGTATGAAGCAAATAAAATGAATATGAAGTCAACAAGAAATATGGTTGAAAAGAATGTTTTTTGTAGGACTAAATACTTTAGTTGCCGTATAAGTCCTGGCTCTAGTTTAGTTGTATATATGTAAATATTTTGATATTGATTAACAGTAACACTGACTGTAGGCTTTTGGTATATACATAATTCCTCTAGGTTCTTTTGTAGATGATATCTGTGTCAATGGATAGACATTTTCATTTATTTAAACAGCATTTTTTTCTGTTACTGCATAAAACATGTTCAGAAATGAGAGATACTGTGAGAAAAATGTCAGTTTTACGTTTACTTAAACCTGTGTAGTCTGATTCATATTCTCTACTTGTTGTAGTTTTCATTTGTTTGTTGGCAGTAATTACCTAAATTTGTTAATATTTAAACAGTTAGTCTTACTGTGGGGTTAAAATCTTTATAGACTGTGATGAAGAAATCAATGATAGCCACATCTACTACGACTGTAGCAACTATTTGCTTAATGATTTTCAATAGATGGAATAAACATTCGTTGCTACCTGATGTCCTGATATATACAGTTATTGATTTCATTTTGTGTCTGATTTATTGTTTTATTGTCACAGAGAAACTGTGCATACTGTTTGAAGTATAACAGGTAGATCTCCACACTATGTAAAAGTCTGTGTGATTGATTTGCTTCTCAAGTCTCAGTTAAATCTGCTCTGTACTCTGCTTAATGTCAGCTGATATTTTGCTACATGATGTTTATAGAAATAACAAGTATAAATGTTTTGAAATAAAATCATGTTTTGGGGAACAAAGCGCCACAGGGATTCGAACCCGGGTCTCCGGATTGCTGGTCTCTTATGCTAACCATGCTCTGACGATACAGGTTACCCACCCTTATATATTATTATAATGTATTTATTTCAAAAAAGGCTATCATTCTTTACAATGTACATAATGCGCCCTAAAAATGATTTCATATATATTTCTTCAGGGTTCTCACTACATTTATATTGAAAAAAAGATGTCCTGAGAAATATTTCAAAAAAATATTTCAGTCCTTCCGTTTAATTTTAAGAAAATATAGTTTAAAGAAGTGGACCTCTGGACTGAAGTAGGGGCTCTGGACTCCTAATAATGGGTTCCTGAGATCTCTGTTCTTGTTGTCCTAGAGACTTTTCTAACACTGTAGCTTGATCTATGGAGTTACTTAAATAACTCCAGGGAATTCATTAATATGATTATGCATTCATTTTACTTAGAACTGATAAATGTCAAACATGAATAGTTATCCTTAACATGCAATAAAATAATTCAGTGTAAATAATAGATGACTGTTTATAGTTATACTATTCCATTCAATATTCTTTGCTTCACTGTTAGAAAAATGTTCAACATGTTGAACTGTGGTGGCTTGAGGGGAGAGAGAGAACCTGACTCCTTTCAAGAAGGTGGTGAGTTCGAATACCCCTTTTGGCACTGGTGAATCGCACAATTTAGTAATCCCTTGGGCTCAAGTACTGGTTAGTGTTTAATGTACGTTGCAATACAGTAATAACATGTAAACTAAGATTGTCTTAGATATCACTTCATCTTAAGTAAAGAAATTGCCGGGCCTAAGATATATATCTATTCCTTGTTACCTGAAGGTGTCCCTATACATCCCACTGTCCCAATTTTTTATGGCTAAGAATCCAGAAAGTCAAGATGGAGTGATCACTATATCCTTGTATCATATAATGAATAACATTGCATGAAAAAATACTTCAACAATAGAATTCATACCCACCTACCCAATGATTTTTCTGCATTTAGGTTTTTCCATTGGCTAGATCATATCTTTCGTATTTCACTGAAATGTACATGTAGTTGTACTGTGGTGCGGGTTCAGTATTATAGAGTTTCAATTATTTCAGTTCAGTTATTTAGGAACTACGAATTAATTCATTCCCAATCCAGCATACAACGTGTAGATTTAATCAAATTAGCATCCAGTTTCCAAATGAAGTTCGGCTGTCCAAAATTGGCTTCGACATTTAACTTAGATTTGATTGGCTTTTGCACCACCATGTAACCATAGCAAGCACAATACAGCTGTGCCGAAACAGATATACAGGTACGTACTGAACATTTAAAGGGTGGGCAAATATAGTCTAATTGAATTTGTATCGAGTGTAAATAACACTTTTCCGTTATTCAAGATATTGTGTATTTGATTAAATTCTGTCATTGTTTGCCTTCAATGCATTCATGGCACATTCATGTTGTTTATCCAAGGTGTGGAGACTTGCAAACACTTATATTCAGTCTGCTTGTGTGCATTATCTTCTAATTTCACCATTTTCGTATTTATATTAAATTTTAGCATTTTTTCTCTCAAATTTATAATTATTCCTGCAAATATGCTGACAAAGTTGTTCAACATGTACTGAGATGTGTGAATTTCTTTGGAGACATGATCAAGTATTAATATTTTCCATAGTATTGAAATGTTTATGTTGTCAGACTGATCAACATGTTCCAAGGTTGTAGCAAAACTAAAAAACATTGTCTACATAAAATATAAGTTATAACTCAAACTCAGTAACATCACTTTGTCAATTTTTGAAATTATTACTAATATATACAGGGTTTCTACTTGGTGCTGAATCTCAAGGGTCATTTTGATCATTTTTTACAAGTTGTACCATTATATAGCCAAATCACCTATAATTACAGGGGGTAAATTGACACTTCTGCTAGAATCCTGAGGGTCAAAATGTGGCTTTTTGCAAATTCCAGGGGTCAAAGGATCAATTCCTGGGTCAAATGGAACCGCTGTTATATAATAACGATCTTACGTTCTGTATGCGTCGTTATGTTACTCTTTAGTGTTTCTGGTATAACATTTGAAATGCATGTGCAAGAGTCTATCTTTAAGGTCAAGGTCACAGACCAGGGCATTTATGTATATCTGAGGAAGGGGCACTTTTCGCTTACTAACTTACTGACAACTCTTGTTTCCATAGATATTTTCTATGTGTCTGGAGAAGATGATTCTATAATGTAAAATTGTCACCATGTTTCCATGGTTACCAAGTGTTATTTGCATTTTCTTTTAATATATCATCTTTTTGTGGTTATTGTCTATATCTTAGCATAGTTTTTTGTCGTTTTTATTGTCTTTACATTTATGGAACATAGGAAACACATGTCTGAATCTTGTTGTAACGCCGTGTTGTGTCTTATTGATATTGTTTTTGTATCCTAATTATTGACAAGTACATGGGTACCAATACACTGTTATAAGGGCACAATGTTTGAAAATCTGATGGTTTTAAATTTTGCTTGTTGTTTTTAATTTAGGGACTTGCTCCTACTTGTAGAAGTGTCAGAAATTTGTTCTTTTGTTTCAGTCAGGCAGCATGTTTCTATGAACTATGTTCGGAAATGTATTGCTAAATCGTTCATTTTCTGCGATAATAATGTGGCAGCCTTCTATTACATGAAAGCTTCAAAGTGTCTAAGAATTGCAGTGTTACGAAGATAATGATAATTTTTCCTCTAGTCAGTGATTTTCTAGATGTAATCTTTCATTGTTTTTCTACATTTTGATTTCCTGTCTAGAGCAAAGACACAGTTCTTGAGCTGCTATTGTTTTGTTAAGTGTGAAATAACAAGGACCTAGTTACATGCTCCTGTCTTGTTATTTTCAGTAAATTAGTAGTATTGAGTGGCATTTTTGTAGATGATTTATGCTTGAGTTGTTGTTGTTGTTCCCCTTAATGGTATCTGTGTGAATGTCGTATGATTTTAAACTTGTTCGAGTTGCTTTTAAAAATGATGTTTAAGGAAAAGGAAGAGAAGACAAGTACTTATAAATACCGGATGTTTTTACACATGTATTCAAACTAGATTTGATTAGTTTTGATCATGAAAGATTATCTACAAACTATGTATGAATGAAAATTACCGGTAATGGGATTTTCGCTGTGATCCATAAAAAATTTGAAATGCCAGTAAACAAATTCGTTCCTGCATTCAGGCATTGACCACTGTGTCTATATGTTTTATCTTGCGGAACAGAATCATAGCTTTATTTCTGTTCGGTACAATGACTTGTGACATGTTGTATGTTATGGCCTACCATATACTGGCTAAGATCTTTATATGTATGTGTTCAATTAATAGTTTCTATTTACAATGCTAAATTGGGGGTCTGAAAGGTTACGTACTTGGTGAAGGTTGCATTACTTTAATGCAATTTCAAAGATATATTGCCAGAAACAGGAGTACCAAGGAAAAAATACTAGTCCAAAAACAATCATTTGGAGACTATAATAGTGAGAACCCTGATGCAGTTGTGGACACAAATGATTTTGATATTTTTTTCATTAATCAAATCAATGGTTGAAAGTGAAGTTAGTCTATATTATACATATGCATAAAGAAGCTGTTGGACTCGGAAGCAGTCAGACTGGTTCTCATCCCGCACCATGATTACACAGTATACATTGAGTCAAGGACATTATAAGTAAGGTAACTTAAGTATTTAAACTTCATCAACAAAGTCCTATGATCAATATTTTAGCTTTGAAGTAATCTGATTTGCATGCAATATTTAGTGAAAAACAATCAATACCTGGAACATATACTTCCTGAATGCTAAAAATGCATACATATATGTTACAATGGATATTATTACGCACCAGTAAATAGTTAATCGGACCCTCTTTGAATCCGAAAACCTTGTATTCTGATTGGTTTGCTAAGAAATAAACTTGTAAATCTGATTCACAGATTGGACTGCCTATCATAGTGCTGGCAATGACAGAAACTGTCGAGCGGCAAACATTGACTATTTCTGATAAAAGAATAAAGTCAGGCCAGACTACGAGCTACCAATAGATTCTATCATAGACAACATCAAATCTATCAAATTGAATTCCTCTATAGAAATAAGTGAAAGATGTTACTTTTGCATTATGTTCACGAGTACCTCAGAGGACCATCTACGAAGGCTCAATGCTGATATATCATATGGGGCTAAATGAGGCGTGTGTTTGTTTTTTACCTGAACACAGTTTTTAATCAGGGGTCAAGTGGTCATGGTAAAACATGTAAAACATTATTTCTAATGTATATGCCCATTATTTACCTGCTGTAAAAACTGACATTTCAATTTAAGATTCAAATGCTTCACATGTTCACAGAATGGTGTTTTTAAAAATTGACTGTTGAATGACTTAATAAGGGTTGCTTGAATTAAGTTAATGTGTGTGTTGCGTGTGTTGTATGTGTCATTTCTTGCTTGATGTCAATACATGTATTCATTGTTATTGTTCTGATGTCTTATGAACCCTAGTGTAGATTTTAAATTGCAACAAATTGGATAAGTTAACATGTTGCTATATTCATTATAGTTATGCACTGCACTAGCTGGCACTAGGTTGATATTCCTATATTCTTGAATTTGGTGTCACTGTGAATATGGTATACATATTGTATCAAAATATTTAGGAAAAAAGAAATGATGATCATTTTTGTAGACTATCAGTAAATTGAATCTTTTCTCCTGTTTATTTCTGTTTGTATGCAGTCTTGAGAGATCTCTTAGTGATTGGAGCGTACAAAATGAATTTATCTTTCTGTCGTTTCTCGTGTCCCATTGCCTTGAGCCAATAATTACCAGTAGAGCTATCAGCTGACAAGTTACAGTTTCTATGGCTGATAATGTGTCTTATACCTTGCTTTGTTGATTGGTTTTTGCACTAATTCTAATTGTAGTGTGCTGTAGGAAATTAGCATGCACTGAGAAATACTCATTAAGTTTGTTACAAGTTCTAGTTAATTTGTTTTTATTTGTTTATATAGATCATCAGCTGATTTTGTTAATCTTTGAATATTCATTCGGGTAACATAAACAAGCTTCTTTTAATTTCGGCTTTCCCTTGGGCAGCTGAGTATTCGATGAAAATTTTCCTTAAGAACTGCTAAAAAATGATAATCCAAATGAGCTTAAGCACATAATTCATGGTTTCTAATGCTTCACAATTTCAACCAAAATGAAGGTGATTGTTACAGTGGCCAAGGAGACCATATAAGGCTGTTGGTCAGTCTTAAGTTCAATGAGTACAATTGCGACTCTTTCAAGACGATCAAAAAAATATTTGCTGATATTGCAATACTCATGAAGAATAGACAGTATCCGTGTCCGTGAATTTCAAAGTATAATTGAAAGAAAAACAAGGCAATTTATGATAAGGTCACAGACAGTATCACATTGACACAGACTATGTTGTATCTATTATTATTCTTTACACTAAACTTGTTTTCTAAAATTCTCTTCTTCAAGTTCATTTCATTGCTGGTTCTAGTTGTCCGCAATATTCAAAATTCCCTGGGGAGTTTCCGTTGTCAGTGAGATATTTCTCATTTGGATCAGGAAATGACTAGTGCATCCAATGTTTCTTTAATACGGAAATAAAAACAATCAGCACCGCGTAGCTCACTTATATTTTCAAGTCTTAAACCATTCTAGTTCAGTTTTGACCTTTTGGAGTTTAAGACTTAGACTGCATTTATTGTAAATCAGTGTGTTCTCTTTAAAAAACATGAACCTGAGCGCAGAACTGTGTCATGTAAATACATTCTGAGATGGATATACAGTGTCTTCAGGCTTTTTTGTGTCTACAAATGCTGCCTCTTCCCTCTTATTGTAAAGGTGATATTCCCCCCTCCGCCCTATTCTATCTGCAATACCTTTCTTACAGAATTGTTGATAATTTCAGTCGTAAAACCACGAACATAATAAAACATTATATCTGATGGTACTGATGTGTCATATTTTCATTTTTGTACCTCTGAAAGTTAATGAGTACATGTACAAGATTTGGAAACAGGGCCCATGCAGTCAGCTCAGTCGGGAGTGCTTGACTGCTAACCTAGGGTTCGAAACATAGGTGCACATGGGGCATATATACACCTGTGACAATTCAGCTGAAGACAATTCATCCAAAGTCATTTGTCCTCCATGTGATTGGTTTCAAGCCAACAATTACAGAATTCAATACACAGTACTTGAACCTGGAAACAATTGTTGGTCAGTTTTAATCCTCTGTCAATATTGACACTTCCACAAAGGTGATTTATAACATTGTGATTGTATGGTATGTCAATTTTGGTGCTTAAACTACAATTGATTTTAGAAAAGTGTTGCATATAAATCTGTCTACTATGTATGAAAAATTTGCTTCCTGAGCGTTGTCTCTGTACCACAAATGTCTATTCATTAATAAATTGTGGTGTATTTGGTCTGTGTTACTATGACAAGAGCTTATAATAGAGGTCAGTACATGTTTTTGAAACACTATCATACTGACCCGATCAAGTCTAGTTGTTATCCTTGACCCTTTTTTGATTGGGAAAACCTTTATGGTTCAACTTGAGACTTATTTCCTGTATTAAAAGCACCAGTACTCATCACTCAGTACTCACACTCAAATCTCTGATCTCACTTCAATCATGATCGCACTCAAATAGATCTCTGATCTCACTAAAATCTCTGATCATACCCAGATCTCTGATCTCACTTAAATCTCTGATCTCACTTAAATCTCTGATCTCACTCAAATCTATGATCTCACTCAAATCTCTGACCTCACTTTAATCTCTGATCTCACTCAAATTTCTGATCTCACTCAGATCTATGATCTCACTCAAATCTATGATCTCACTCAAATTTCTGATCTCACTCAGATCTATGATCTCACTCAAATCTATGATCTCACTCAAATCTATGATCTCACTCAGATCTATGATCTCACTCAAATCTATGATCTCACTCAGATCTATGATCTCACTCAAATCTATGATCTCACTCAAATCTCTGATATCACTCAGATCTATGATCTCACTCAAATCTCTGATCTCACTCAGATCTATGATCTCACTCAAATCTCTGATCTCACTCAGATCTATGATCTCACTCAAATCTATGATCTCGTTCAGATCTCTGCATGATCTCACTTAAATCTCTAATCTCACTCACATCTCTGATCTCACTTAAATCTCTTATCTCACGTAAATCTCTGATCTCACTCGGATCTCTGATCTCACTCAAATCCCAAAGAAAGATAATTACAAAGAATATACTCAGCAGTCAGCACCTAGTCAGCAATTTTATCTACTTGGCACTGTTATCGCCATGCTCAGTGTGACACAGCAGAGTATAATGTTTTGAGTCAGCTGAGTGCTAAGTAATTGTTTATAATTACAGGGTTTATTTTGGCTATTTTGGTAAGATGACCCAAAATACCCTTCAAATTGGGAATTTTTGCATGTAATACTTAGAAATTGGGAAAACATTATAGAAAATACAGCGAAACTTTAGGAATAAAAGTAAAAGATGTAGTGATTAATTAATCAACAATTGTTATTTATATAAACTGCCTGTAAGGGAAAAGCGTATAACTTCGTCAGTTTTTGGCTATATTGAACTTGGTAAACACATTTTCTTCAGATATATCGGGATTTTTTTACATTCAAATTGGGAAACATACTTACTTTTTGGCATTGGAAATATAACTGTTATAAGGCTATAAAACAGCTGAAAAAACCCTGAATTATCCAGGGATCAGGAAAAGTGTGCCACTCGTGTTATTCTCAGACTTGCTGATAACTGTTGTCTCTACATGCTATATTGAGTTTTCTATGAGGTTGTTATACATGTAACCTTATTGATTGGTAATGAAGATGTGTTCGATATTTTTCTTGATATAAACCACTTATAGCTAAGTGTTGAGTACTTAGTGGTTTTATTTGGAGATAATTGGGAAAGTAATAGAGGTGAAAATCTTTAGAACTGCTAATTTTGAAGTGTTTTTCAGGAATTTTAGCCCATGATCAGACCATTGTTAAACAATTTGGGCTTCTCGAGTACTATTTGTAAGGTTGTATACATGCAGGGACTCCCATTTCATCACATGGTCTGCTACAGTAGTTCAATTCAAGTTAAATATAAGATTCCATGAAGTTTCAATATCTTATCCCGGAATTTTCAAGGCTTTATCGAAGAATTGTCAAAATCTTATTGAAGAATTGTCAAGGTCATATCAAGGAATTGTCACTACATGTGATGATTCTAGGCCAGCAGTTTTATTTTCATTTAGCTCTCATAACATTGAATTTAATAAAGGAAGATTGGATGATCTTACACTAATGTTTAAAACCAATAAATAACCTTCTGTGTAGGTTAATTTGATAAACAGGCATAATAAGTAGGGATGTCAACGAATATTCGAATATTCGAATATTCGTTTTATCTTCGAATATTCGAATCCTGTTTCAATATTCGAATATTCGAAAAAATATACTTAATAAAAAATTGATGAAAAAAACATTGTTGTTTGTTTATTTATTTTCCGACCCCGATTTGTGTAAGATAGTATGAGAATAAAGGATGTTGTTGTTGTTGTTGGTGTTGAAATATACGCGCTTGTAAAAGTGTCATTGTGTATATTGGAGGGTGCTAATACAATTGTATATCGTCGGGTGATGATGGTTTGTCTCTTTCGATAATCCGTTAATTACTGACCGTTTGTAACAGTTTGATAGTCCATAGTCTCAAATAGAAGAAAGTAGGTGTCTAATTGTCGGTATTTTTTTTGTTGACGAAAAAGTAGGCAGTTAAAACCACCGACAGGGACTTGAGTTAATGACTCGCTTTTTAATTAAGGAAGACCAGAGATGTAATTGAGAAAAGAAACATGCCGAAAAAATGGGGTGACGGGAAACAACATAATTTGCATACTAATTTTTCACGTAGGTCATATCATCCAATCAAAAAGACAGTTTAAAACATTTTACCCAAAATACGAGTAAATGCATTTTGTTTGGTTCGATTTTTAATTAAGTACTCAATATTCGGGATTAAAGAAAAGATATTCATAAACACGAATATTGGCATTCAGAAGATGATCTGTTAACTGCAATAACTTCATTCGTCAGAGTCTTAACTTCGGGTGAAAATGAAAGTAGAATACACACAGCACGTAAGGAACTTTGGTATATGAAATATGATTTTTTTAATAATTTTGTCTAAGTTGTGTCGATCGAATATTCGAATATTCGTTCGAAATGAAAAACGAATATTCGAATACCTGATTTGCTATTCGTTGACATCCCTAATAATAAGTTAAAGAAAATAATATTAAGAACAAAACTGAGTTAGTTTCATTTCCATATTCATTGAAATATACTGGCCAGGCAGTATGTCGGGGTCAATGACTAAGCATTTGCATAAGAGAGTGGGAAGATTCTATTCAGGATATCCTTGATTTGTTTATCATTTGATTGGCATTGATATATCTATTGTTGCGTTGTTTTTTGATGATTTTATAGAGAGAAAAAAGCCTAAGATAAGCTATGGTGGATGAGAATTGGTTTGGTCTTGTACCAACGCGGTGTGATGTGTATGTGGATATTTCTATCGTCTATCCAATATTGTACTATGTAGATTAGAATTGAAGTTGACATCACATAGCATTGTTATAATCAAATGCAATATCAGAATGATGAATTCACAATTGTCAATTTTCACCATATCTTTCGTTTCCAGGAAATGGTAATTTGTTGGTTCCTGAGATTGTTGGGCATATTATTTGGAACGTATAGCACATTTTACTTCAGGTCAACTCTGCATTTGGAGAATATTACTTTGTATGATTGTCTACATGCTGTATTGCATTACTTCTGTGTGAAACAAGCATATTAGTACAGTTGTAATCAGTTAGTAGCATCTTTTTTGGTTCTTGTATTACATGGTACCCAGCAACCTTTTGCTACACACTGGAAACATATTATAATTTATAGGGGATTTTATTGGATGATTTCTAACAGATTGGATTTTGATGGGGCCTGAGTGAACAATCACCTTTGAAAGTTAGTTTGGGCCCTCGCCCTTTCCGTGGGGGGCCAGGCATTGATAGGTCCATTATAGAGAGCCAGCTCAGCTCTGTTAAAGCACAATTGATGGAACATTTGACTGCCAGTCTGAAGGTGGTAGGTAAGATGACATAGTTCTGTATTGCATGATAATGCTGGCAGAAAGGGAATTACAAATAAATCTTCAATTTGTATTCATACCTATTTTAAGTATTTATTGTTTATTGTAAAGAAACCTCAGAGTGTTTTATTCTCTCATCCTAAATCTTTGATAATCATGTATGTTAATAACACATTGTTACAGAATTAGACCATAATTAAAAAGTTGGATGTTGACATAACCCTACCTTCAACCGCTTAATTGACTCCTAATCAAAATATTTTTTGAGGAGTCTTAGGGGGATTTTTTGGCAGCATATTAAAAATTATTTATAAATACTAGTAATTGGCTATAAAAGATGATAAATAAAAAACTAATTGCCTACCTACCCATCTAAATTTATGCTGCATGCACACATTTCTTTATGGATGGCCTTATTCCTGGTCTGTAGACTATTATTGTCTCTCATGTTGATTTATAATACTGCTTGTTAAGGGGTTACATTGTGAAAGGAAACAGCTGTATACTGTTCATCATACAATAAATCGCATGGTGAAGTTTTTGTACAATATTGAAAGTGACATAGACTTAAGTCTATACAATGTTTCATATCTTACCTGGAGGCTGAATGACCTGGAGATGACATTATGTGTGTATATGTGTATATCATTTACACCAAGTCTTCTAACTGCTCATTTAATTACATTAATGAATACAATTAGTTCACTTGGCATAAGTTGCATGGTCATTAAATGGACTTGAATGCTTTGAAGCATCGGGGAGAGATGTATGTCTGCGCCAAGGGATTTCAAGCATTTAATATATTAATCACACAAGTGACACTTGTGGTTCATTTATTAAACTGTTATGCACACTTTTTTGGTCATATAAATGAATGTAAGTTCTTCCAATTTCTGCTATTTTCAAAATTTGTTGTCCCAATGAATATAGTATATAGCTCATATTTATTACCCCCTCGGTTATGAGCACCCCTCCTATATTTACATGGAAAAATTCATCTTAAGCTCCAAGGGCGGGCGGGCGTCAAACTGGGGGTTTCCGGCGAATAACTTGAGTCCTGTTGATCATATTGTAACCAAATTAGGTGTACAGTAAGAACATATGGAGAGCTCCCTTGGGATTGCTTTTGGGCTCGGTCCACCAAAGGTCAAGGTCACCATTACTTAACATAGAAGTTTCCGGTGAATAACTTGAGTTCCGTTGATCATATTGACATCAAACTTGTTGTATATTAAGAACATGTGGAGAGCTCGCTTGGGACTGCTTTTGGACTCGTTCCGATAAAGGTCAAGGTCACCATTACTAAAAATAGCAATTTGGTTTCCGGCGAATAACTTTAGTTCCGTTGATCATATTGTAACCAAACTTGGTTTATAGAAAGTACATTTGGAGAGCTCTCTTGCGATTGCTCTAAGACTTGTTCCGTCACAGGTCAATGTCACCATTACTAAAAATAGCACTTTGGTTTCCGGCGCATAACTTGAGTTACGTTGATCATATTGACATCAAACTTGGTGTTCAGTAAGAACATGTGGAGAGCTCGCTTGGGATTGCTTTTGGAATCGGTCGTCAAAGGTCAAGGTCACCATTACTAAAAATAGAAATTTGGTTTCCGGGGCATAACTTTAGTTTCGTTCATCATATTGACATCAAACTTGGTGTATAGTAAGAACATGTGGAGATCTGGCTTGGGATTGCTTTTGGGTTCGTTCCGTCCAAGGTCAAGGTCACTTAAAATTTAAGAATCAGTTTGTTTCCACTTAATATCTTCGCGTGGTGTATAGTTGTTGCATTTATATATAATATATCTAAGTGTTAGTGTGTGTATGCATGTATCACCTCTGGCACCTTTGCAGCATTAATGATCATCAGGTATTCATTATATAAATAGAGCCTTGCTTACAAATAATTTGGTTTAAAACCTGGTTTGTGGGCATTGCCCATTTCTTGTTGTTATTTCACAGACATAATGACATAATGCAATAAATACATTGCGGTCTTATATAGTTACTTAATCAGATATTCACCTTGAGTGTGACTGGGTTATATATATAGGTTTGATCCCCAGCCACATTATTATTCAAGTTGTTACAAATAATCAAATAATAAGTCCTTAAGTTTCTTTGACTTCGGCTTGGCATTAAAACTGTGATGTTAGGAGATGTTTTTCTGGTGTGTGTTAAATGTGACTGAAGTATAGTACATGTATGCAATTCTTGTCTCAAGGATGTGATTGATACACTCTGTGACAGCTCTGCTTATGTATGTGTAGAGTGTAGAGGTCATCTCTGTTTGACTGAATAATTGTTAGACGGACCTAAAAAACATATACCATTTACTCCAATTCACATTATCGTATTAAAGTGTACCTGGATGGGAGCTTGTATTTTGTTGGTGTCAGACGGAAATGACTACGCAAACCACATATACTAGTTAGAGATAGATTTATACCCCTTGTCTGGATGTCAAAATAAGACATGTTGAACAAGTAATGGATGTAGATATTTCTTGACCTCGACTGACCCTTAACTGGCCATATATGGCCTGACAAGTGTATTTGTATAAATAAGGGGTTTTGATTACTTATACATGTATATACACTATCATTTTACAGTTTAACAATGTACGGTATACCATTTACTAATATTAACTTCAAAAACTTTGTGGCAATATATGTATTAATTGATACTAATTAGTTGTTCTGCGCCAGCAGTTTTGATCAACATTGTACCTACCTTCCAACTATCAAGTACTGTGAGTTACGTCATATACATTTATAGCAGTAACTGTGTCTATATATAAAGAGAGGCCGTCCAGCTGGCTTACCGAAGATCGCTGTTTTATCCAGATGTCCGCCTGGGGTCTCCTCCACCCTAAGTAGCTGTAATAGTCTGTAATTTTGACCCTGGATGTTTTTGTGACTTAATGCCTCATTGCAAAAAGGAGTATTATTCTTTCTTATATACATGTTATAACTGTAAAATTGTTGTATGAATGAAACTTGGCCTTACTTAAATCCTGCATACCATAATGGCATTAACCGAATCCATGAATTTATGTCACAGGTGTATGTTACCTACATTTCAATTATTGGCAGCATAATAGTGCTTGAAGCATTGGAAGGTATCAAAAATCATTTCTTTTTAAGGGCCAATTAAAGCCACATTGTAGATTCAAACAAGGTCTATGTATGTATTAGTGTGGATATTATGTAATGTAGGCTTAGCTGCACATTTGTATATATTACATGGTAGATAAGAGTGTTGTTATTGTTGTTTTTCGGATGTTCCGTCTCTGTCATAGTCATTGTTATACAATGTTTAGGGCTGTACTATATAGAAGATTTAACATTTGTGGAGAAAATTATGTACATTATGTGTATTGGTCCACATTTTCTGAAATGTATTTTCATTGGCTGACCAGCTTACAATTTGTTGTTCGCTGGTAAATAGAACATACCTGTAATATATTTGTTAATTATATATACTTTATGTAAATGTCCTACCATAATACACACGGGTGGTTTAAAAACGTGACTGTATGTCTCTATTTTTAACCCTATTGAAATACTATAGCATGACGAGTGTTTGTCACATGATGGATTTATTTATGATGTACTGATTTTTATGCATTTACATAACATATAAAATTTTATGTTACATTCTGGTTGTCGAATTTTGTACCAAAAAAGAAATGAATACCGCAATAATATACTGATTTATAAACACATACTTTCATTATTTAAAATACCGTAAATGGTCCAATTTCTGGTCAGCGACGTTATATTGGACGTATCGCGCGACTTAAGTCATTTTAACTTTGTAAGGCACTCAATTTCATATTTTTGTAGAACAACACATGTTATCATTTTAACTATGCATTTATAACAGTGATAAAAATTGCTATATTTAGCTGACCATCTACAATGATCATGGTCAGTCTTGCAACAATGGTCAGTCAGCCTTCCAAATGGCTAGAATGAACTTTATCTGTCAATGAAAAATGGGTGGCCAATTTGTTAAGGGTGCAGTTACATATAAAAATGTTCCCTTCAGGCATATTTTATGATCATTTCCTTTTGTAATAGGTATAATTACACTTGAAATATTTTGTTCTGCCCTCGTCCCTGTGACGGTACGATTTATAAGCTCATGTGACAGTTACAATGAATGTTATTTCATCTCGTACAAGCATTTGTCTGATGTCCTCTGGTTTGTCAATGGTGTACCTAATAAAATATATGTTGTACATGTGTTGGTACATGTTTTATGGCCTATTTCACACTTTAAGTTGGTTTAAGTCAGCTGTTTTTGTTGTTGAGTTGTTGCAACAAAAGTGTAACGTAGATGCGACAATGATATGGGCGTCTTATTGTCCAAAATGATGGTGTGTTTAGGTTTACAAAATGTTCCAGTTTTTGTATACAAATTGTAATTTTTGCACACAAAATGTTCTGATTTGTATTACAAACCTCTGAATTTCCTTAAGCTTGTAAATTATTTTGTCATACAATTTTGTAAGTAAATGTCAGTTGATTAGTGAACCATTTAACATGTCAGGGATGTGATTGTAATTTTAAATCAGACTCAAAACATTTTGTTATGTCAGTTAACATGACACAACATGACATGACATGACACTGCATATTGTGTTTTGTAAAGAAATTTTTATTTGATTCCCCTAATCCATCAATAAATCCCAAAGCAGAACTCTGAAGGGTCACTAAAGTATTGATAATTACTCAGGCTTCTTTGGAACCCCTAACTTGAACCTTTTCTTATGGTCGTTAGACTTAAATTTGGAACCCCTGATTTTGAGTCTTAATTGAACTTTTACTTATGTTTTTGGGACTCGAACTTTCAACCTTTTTTAAGAATTACATACAAAGATTCCTAATTTTTAGCTCACCTGAGCCAATGGCTTACGTGAGCTTTTTTCTTTGCATCAAAAATTTTCATTCGAATTATATCTACCATGTAGCAAAGAGAATGAATGTGAAAAAAGACGATTGTTTAGTGAAGTTAACATTCAGAATTTGTCTTCTGATTTGTTCAACTAATTCATTTATCTCAAAACTTAAGTACAACTGCCTATTTCTGTAGATATTCAGGTGAGCAGTATAGGTCGATGATACCCTCTTGTACCAGACACCTTCTCAGGACTCCTATACCCTCTTGTACCAAACACCTTCTCAGGACTCCTATTTTGAAATTATAGTGCATGAGAACTCTTACATGATTCAATGAAAACCACAGTTGTCTTGTTACTGGTTGATGATGTGGTTAACAAAAAACTATGTTTTGTTTGATCGCAAAACAAACATATTTCACTAGGTTAAATAGACTGCTTGTATTGACATATCACAGCAAATCTGTACTTTAGGCGTTGATTTAGTTACATATCGTGCACATTTATACAAATCGTGAAAGATCTATGAAGATCTGAATCAATCGTTCAAAAAGTTTCAGTATCATTTTTATGAACAGGATGCAATTGATTTTGTGTTTTCGTAACAGTAATTGTATTATTTTCCATCTTTCTATGAATGTTCTAATGTATTACCTCGAATGGTGTCTAGCGGGGGGGGGGGGGGGGGTAGATAAGAGCCTGGAGCCGGTAAAATTACCCAGTAACTAAAGCATTATCACCTGGCTACTTTTCTTGTATCAATGATCATAATTCTGGGGAGTTAACCCCCCCCCCCAAACCACACCTTAGTCTTAGGTGATTTCCCTGCTAATCAAAGAATTAGTGTCACCTTTGGTCACTAAAGTCAGTCTAGTATTTTTATGAAAATATTACATATTTTGTACCTGTCAGCTAAATTTCTCAAATGAATCTTAATGAAGTTGTTATGGAATACATTTTCATGTATTGGAATTCATTTGATGTGCTATTTATTATAAAACAATAAATTCTTTTACTGATTTTTGCTTTATAATCTTGAATATATTTACCATGCAATTTACTAGCTAGCATATTAAAATGTACTTTAATGTAAGTTGAAAACAATTCAGGTCACGTTGAAATACTATGGTGTGAGCTCTGGTTTCACAATGTGGACCCAAAGCCACCCTGTGGTGAACAGTTCACATGGCTCCTTCCAATGTATTATCATGTTGTATAAAGGATTATCTGGATATCCCCTTTTGCCTCTGTTTGATTTTAACAATGGGCCTGAATTGTTAATCCAGAGTTTTACTATTAAAAATGTGATTTTCCCCCCTGGCAGTGGTTGGGCAAGCGATTCGAATTCGACACTCGACCACAGACGGGACCCTTGACTCATAATGTTAATGTACCATTATGACTTTAAATTACTACTAAATATAACAGTTTTCGAACACATTTTATTTGAATTTTCAAACTTTGTTTAAAAAGGTGGATTAATGAAACTCAGGTTCTTATTATTACATTGATACTGTTGTTAAAATACATGACGTCATTTACCTGATTCACAGACATATAGATGGATACAAAAATTGTGTGTTTGAATTAGTTTTTTCTGAATAATACAAAAATTCCACCAACACTTTCTTTGGTGACTATTTTGTATGGTTGCACCATATTTGTCTATTTTGTTTTCTTCAGGTTAATTTTGCGTCTATAAATGTCATTTTTGGTGGGGTTTTTGTTGTTTATAATTACATTAAACAGCATTTATATCAACGTAAATTACTTGCTTTGTGACTGCTTTGAGTGCATATTATTCATTTTCCTTCAGATGGTTGCCTGTAGGCAAAAGACGAGTTCTTTATGTCATTACTGTAGAAGGTAAAGGCATGTATAGCAATTGATATATGTCACAATTTAACACTTCATGAGTGAGTCATTTTCAAAACTGTACTATCTGCGGTATGATTTTATGTATGAATTAAAGTACTCTTGCGCTTAGCCCATCAGTTGTTAACATTACATTTGTAATAATGAAAAACTTATATGTCAACTGTATGTCGCTCTGGGGTCTAAAATATTACTATAATGTTACACTGAAATTTGTGTTGGTAAATATAATCATGTCTTAAATTTATTCCTTGGCTCAGTATTTTGTTGGTTTGAATTATGTCAGAGATAAAAGGACCCGTCGACTCATGATTTTATAGGTCTCTGGTGGCTGTAAAAAGTTCAAATAAATGTTGAAGTCTGTTTAATGGACTTTTAAGACTTCTTTTGTGTTTACTGAACAAATGTTAAAAGATCGAGTATACATGAAATCCAGTAATCACTAAAAAGTTTTTTTACTAGGGGTACAAACAAAGTTGAATTTTAGATTCATTGAAGTTCTGATGTTATTTTACTTCTGTGTTTGTTTTCATTGCTATTCCAGCGCGATGTTAACAGTATATGAGCGCCGGTGTACGACTTCCAACCTCTTCTTTAATTGACGTCATTTCCAGAAAACGTCATGTGACGTCACCATGTACTGACTGTTAGCAATATTTGCACCATATGGCAATATGAAAACGAAGTGACCATAAGGAGTAAATATTGTTTCCGGCTTGCAAATAGTGACATCACACGTTGCGTTTTCTTGAATATCAAACCAAATACTGGTATAATCACATTATAGTACTTTAAGTCTATGTCGGGGAATTTAACACACACTGCAGAGGTGTTGTATTCAGTAGCCTTTGGTTAAGGAAACTTCTAAACATTCAGTTGTCAATACCTCAAAGAAATATCTTGTTGTGCCACATCAGAAGCAAAACTTAAAACATGTTGACCATGTTGCTGTTGTTCTTGTTGCTATTTTTGCTGTTGTTGCTGTTACTGTTGCTGTTTTTGATTGTTGCTGCTGCTCAGCTGTTACTGTTGTTGAAATCAGCTGAATCTTAATAGTGAGCTCAGGAGTTCTTTCTTGATACCTGAATGTAGTGGTGCAAAGGCTTACTGAGAGTTGTCACTGAGAGTTCTAAGTTATTTGGCCCTCAGAATTGTGCATAGTAAAGGGCTGAGCTTGAATTTGAATGAGGCCTAAAAACTACGTCTAGTTTATTGTAACGTGCCAATTGGAACAGTTAAAAAAAAAACCGATTTGAATGATCGAAATACTTTTTTGCTTAAATATTGCTTCAGTCGTGCAGCGGGGCATTTTCTCACAGATTGTCGCCAGTAAATGAATTATTTTGCGTCTGCTTCCTTCCAATGACTTTAATTGTGTTAAAGAAAAAGTGTTGAATTTAACATGAAATTTGTACTGTATTATATGTCTTAACCAATTGTGTGAAGGAAAACTTTAAACAGAACTCGCTGTTTGATTCATATATTGCTGTAAGATTGTGCTTTACTTTAGCAATACATGTGACTAATATAGTCACTATAAAGTATTACTTCACTCTCTCCATGGTGATTACATGATATTATCTTCATTTTTGTCTGATTCTCAGCTAAGTTGAGATGGTTATGAGTATTCTGCTTTTATTGGATGCATTAAGTTGCGAGAAATGAGGTTGACATATAAATCTCAAGAGAATTGAAGTCAATTGTCAGATTGATTGAATTTGTTGGGGTGAAAGCAAATAGACATATACACCTTAACATTAAATAACAATAGGACATTTACTCATATTGCTGTCATGGATTGAACTTTTCTATAACAGGTGTTTGGAATTAGACTGGAATGATTATACTGTGAGATTGTAGACTCCAGGTTTACTCAAAATGTCACAATTAGGCACTGGTTGCAATAGAACAGGTCGAGGCATTATCAATGTCACACACAAACATTCACTATATATTTTTAATAAATAGTTATTCAGTTATACATCAGTTTGTGTTTTTTTTAAATAATGAAGAATGCTCACCCGTAAGGGATTTCCTGGTGGCGTGTTAAAACTGTTAAACAAAATGATCAATGTAACTCTGTGCTCAATACATAGTTCCCACATCTACAATATTTACCTCCCTTGTTCTTAACTGTCGGCATTTTGATAGTCAAAACTGATAAGTCCTTAAATGAGAAATTTCCAAATGTGAGATAATTGAGAAAATACCAAGAGAATTTGCATGTGACGACCACCTTTTCTTCAACATACTGAGCCAAATGCCCACATGAGCATAGTGAATATATTATTTATTATATATCGGATTAGTTTATCATCGTTTACATTATATTCCCCATAAACTTCAAGGAAATTTGCCTATCAAAATGGCCGACAATTCAGAACAAGGGAGGTAAATATTGTAAATGTGGGAACTATGTATACTTACAGTATACTTACACTTAAATCTCAATTTACGCTGAGTACCCTTTGTAATCTCATTGATGATTGATTGCAATTAGGAATATTCATTGTAATCCACTGTACAAAATCTAATCTGCATGCTGCGACACGTTGCAGCTCAGTTAATGTTTTAGTATTCATGTTCACTCACTAGTTGTTTTTGTAACCGTGTTTAATTTGTATACATTTCTTTTACAGATGATGTTTACACTGTAGAGGCGGGTAATTCCAAATTTGATGACATATCTGTGATAGATTATGAATCTTCTCGACAACGTCGAGAAGTTGATGAAGAGGGTGCGGTTACAGAAGCACCCAATCAGACAGCTGCACCAGCGCCAGCGCAAACCACAACACCTGACTTACCGGAATTTAATTTCATGCATGTTCGTATCTCAGTTTTAGCTCACCTAGGTCTGAAGGACTTTTGTGAGATATTGGGATCATGTTGCATCCAATAATCAACCATTCATTGTGACATTCTAACTTCGTTGTAATGGCTTCTTTATCAGAACCACTGATATATGTCAGTTTCTTCAAAATTTGTTTGGGTTACTGATAGTGGTTATGTAGGGATTAAAAATTGATCATTATATTGTTTTTGTCCCCTTGGAGATGGGGCCCAAAAGGTGAAAATAGTAATTTACTAAAAATAAACTTCATCTTTAGAACTAGTTGAAATCCAACCAAATTGGAGTATTGACCCCTAGGGATAGGGGTCTGTAAGGTTAATGTATTTATTTCCTTTAAAACACTCTTCTCCATAGTCATTTGATGGAAGACAGCTACTTTGGTCCCAAATAAAAACAGAACAAACATCTATATGCCATAGAGTTTCAAATAAAATTGAGTTAAGCGATATTGAGGCCATCATGGCTGTCTTATTGGCAATGTATTCTCTGATAGACAGAAATTTATATCTAATATCTATATTTGCTATTGTTATTATTTGGTGGATTAAATGCCTTAATACTGTAATATTACCGTTTACTTCATTTCTAGTATAGTTAGCATACAAATGCTTACTTACATTTGGTTATTTCAAATACTATAAGATTGTTGACCTAAATACAAACAAGAGAATGAGTTACATGTATTAACTTCTTTAAGACTTTAAATGACTTAACACACTTATTATCATGTATTTTGTAACATGTTATACAGGTTATCCGACTCTGATAAAAGGGTACACAGAGTTACTGCCCTTGAATATTGTAATATTGTCCGCTAGTGCCATTCCTTAAGACTATGTTTCATTTACAGGATGACCATCTATATTATAAAACTTCAATGTTTATGACCACTGGTAATATGGATCAATTTTGGGTGGAATTGAAAGATGTCACTGGTCACTCAACATTGTCAGACAGTCATAGAACAGCTGTGGTTTGTATTTTATCTAATTAATTTATTATATTGAAACCGTTCTTCAATAGTGGATTTTTACATAATTATCTGATCTTTAATAAGTGATATGTACGTTGTAATGGACCTTATTGGGACAATACTCACAAGCCATGTCAATCTCATTTTCTCTTTTCTGTTGTTTGATATGTTTCACTCATTGAATTTACTGGAGCATTCTTTTAGCTTATGACCAATTCAAGAATGGCCTTTGATGACATACCTTTCAGTATTGTCAATAACAACCACACACCGGCAGAAATTGTCGGCTAAAATGACATTTGCGACTGTTCAAATTTGCACAGGTTGCATTTTTTTATCTCCCACATCCACCTAGCTGACCGGTAACTTTTCTTTATTGGATGTTTTACCAGATTGTTTGTTATGGACTGATCTTTACCAGATTGTTTGTTATTGACTGATCTTTACCGGTTTGTTCTTTATTGGCTGATCTTTACCAGATTGTTTGTTATTGACTGATCTTTACCGGTATGTTCTTTATTGGCTGATCTTTACCAGATTGTTTGTTATTGACTGATCTTTACCAGATTGTTTGTTATTGACTGATCTTTACCAGATTGTTTGTTATTGGCTGATCTTTACCGGTTTGTTCTTTATTGGCTGATCTTTACCGGATTGTTCTTTATTGGCTGATCTTTACCGGATTGTTCTTTATTGGCTGATCTTTACCGGTTTGTTCTTTTTTGGCTGATCTTTACCAGATTGTTCTTTAATGGCTGATCTTTACCGGATTGATCTTTATTGGCTGATCTTTACCAGATTGTTCTTTATTGGCTGATCTTTACCAGATTGTTTGTTATTGGCTGATCTTTACCAGATTGTTCTTTTTTGGCTGATCTTTACCGGATTGTTCTTTATGGGCTGATCTTTACCGGATTGTTCTTTAATGGCTGATCTTTACCAGATTGATCTTTAATGGCTGATCTCTACCAGAATGTTCTTTAATGGCTGATCTTTACCAGAATGTTCTTTAATGGGTGATCTTTACCAGATTGTTCTTTAATGGCTGATCTCTACCAGATTGTTCTTTAATGGCTGATCTCTACCAGAATGTTCTTTAATGGCTGATCTTTACCAGAATGTTCTTTATTGGGTGATCTTTACCAGAATGTTCTTTATTGGGTGATCTTTACCAGAATGTTCTTTATTGGGTGATCTTTACCTGATTGTTCTTGAATGGCTGAGTTTAACCAGAATTTTCTCTAATGACCGAGTACTAGTGTTACTAGTCACTAGTGTACTTGTGATGCATGATTTGCTTAATGATGGTCAAAGTTATAATGTATTTTATTTATTATAAGATTTTTTCAAAGCTGTATGAGCTTATATTTTGATTTCAAACTTGGGAGTTACTATGGAAACAACATAGCAGAATGTTGTATATTTCATCATGTATTGGAATTAGACAATCCGACATTCTCGCAATCTTCCAACCTGTCAATTTCAGACCTTGATTTGTGTTCGCTTTGCATTGATAATTTATCTTGATGTGAAGCAATCTGTTGTCTTCTGTTGAAACAATTTTAGGTTGTTAGTTTTTAAAAATTCAATTTCCTGCAATGCAATGTCCATATAAAATACAGGCCCGTAACCAGACCTTATAACCTTATAATGGCAGTATCAGGGTTTAGAGGCATTCTAATCTAAAAAAGGATGCAGTGTTGATGCAGTGTTGATGCAGTGTTGATGCAGTGGTGATGCAGTGTTGATGCAGTGTTGATGCAGTGTTGATGCAGTGTTGATGCAGTGTTGATGCAGTCAAAGGTTCATTTAATCACGTTAGGGGTCTGTTCTGATACAGCCAGGTGTTGAGCCGCCAGCTAGTTAAATAATGGTTATTGCATACCTACCTGCCTGGTGCCTTCCATTAAAGGATACTAGAATCGGGAAGTAAATGTGCTCAGGAGGTAGGTGTCTCATAATTCTGGAATGGTTGACCCTTTAAGTAGGGGTGACCCTATAATAAATGAACAGTTTACTTTTATATGATTATTTCTTGGTCTCCAGATGCTTCCTTGGCAAAGACACTTTACCGAGAATGAGAATCAAAGAATCTTAAACTTCATAGTTCAGGTGTAAAAACTTCTTTCTGTGCTCAAGGAGATTATCAACCCTTGGATTAGTTTGTGACTGTCTTGAACTTGTGAAGTTTGCAGACCTTCATGTAGCAAACTTTACCAACCATTAATTGTGTGTCTTACTTTTAGTTAATATACATTACTCAATATTGACGTTTTTGTGTTTGTTTATTTCCATACTTCTAATAGTTGCATACAGGGCTCTAGATTTTTCTTCAAAGACACTAAAAATGTCCCTGACTAATGTAAATTTAAAAGTTGACTTGTCCGACATTATAGGATTAGGAAGCTATAGTTGTCTGAGAATATGGGTCAATTTAAAAACAATGATACAGCTCCACAATTTAAAATTAATAATCACATGTTTGTGTTAGTGGGATTCTAAGGTTTGACTTATGTCTGAATAATTGCAAATGTTGGTTAACTTTAAAAACATACTTATCCAGGACTTAACTTCTACACAACTGTTATGGTAGCCCAATTCAGCATTAGACTTGTCCAGGACGTCGGGCTAGTGGATTTCTAGAGCCCTGGCTTTAAATGGATTTTGAAATCAGGCTTTATAATGCATGTACTGTCAGATTGATAAGAACAATAAGGTGAAGTAGAAATGTGAGTAAGTCACTGTGTTTGGTAATGTTCTAATGGTCCCATGCACCATACAGTTATTGTAGGGATATATGCAGATTTAAGCTTCTGACAATATGAACAGTAAAATACCAGTTATGATGCTTATACATAAGGAAATTAATCTACTAGTACTGATTACAGAATATGTGAAATTTGCCAGTGAGTTACAAACCTATATCAACTAGGAAGTAAAGTTCTATTCGTTATTTAAATGAAATACTGTATGTGTGTACCAATAAGTATATATGAATTTACATATGCTTGAATGAATGTATGAATGAATAGGCAAGTATTGAATTACTGAATGACTGTATATGGTTTAACAAATAATTTTCCCCAATTTGTTTGTAATAATGTGGGTTTATCAATGTATATTGCTTTAAGGTCAGTAAATGATTGATATGACTTTAGGAAGTCCTCCATACAGTGTGCAGTGTGACTGGCTCCTGTACAAGATTTATTTTGATTTGCCAAATTTGTTTTCTATAGATGTGTATTGAAGTATTTTAAAATTTATTATGGAGATTAAATTATTTAGGTGGAATGTAATTTACTGCGTGTGCAATTGTGTATTGTCAACATACTGGTACCACAAGCAATGTGGAACGTTTGGTAGTACCTGGCAGTACCTGGCGTATCCATTTATTAACTGTAAAGAATATATTGCCTTGTCAGTAAAAATAGATAAAAACATAGTGGTTACAACACAAACACACAAACGACAATTAAACAGTGTAGGAAATGGGTGAAGTTTATTAATGTATGTTTTATATAACCAGTTTAACTTTGAAAAAAGGTGTTTAATTGGTTGTATGCCTTGTATTGAAAACATCGTCATTTAATTATCTTAATTGTTATACTGGCCCAGTTTAACTCTGTCGCATGGTGTTGTAGGTAGTTATTTCTATATTGAATAAAATCATTTTAACTTCATACTGAAGTTGTAATATATCACCGCATGGTGTTGTAGGTAGTTATTTCTATATTGAACAAAATCATTTTAACTTCATACTGAAGTTGTAATATATCACCTAGTTAGTGGCTATGGTTTTCTCAAATAGATGAAGATGATTATATTTCTATCCCTCGTGGTTACCGACTCAATAATCAAGTAATGAAAGATTTTGGTGATGATGTGGTGCTGACCCTTTTCGAGTTATTGCTATGATAATTTTTTATTCAATCAAAAAAAAATCCCCGCCAAGGGCGTGGCTTATATGTTTTATAAAGTCTGTGTATACATCTTGAATTTTGAATTATGTAAATATTTTACCGGTAAAAGACGGTATACTATATAACATTGGGGCATATATTACCTTGCTCAGTGGGTCTCTTTACTTCACTGTTCATCATTAGTACATGTAGATCATTACCGTAAACATCTTTCTATGGAAGTCACGTATCTATTTTCAACAGTATGATCTTGTACCGTAAATATTCTAATTTTAGCCCTGGTATTTTATATTTTCACTGATAAGCTTGAATTAAGTGTGCATTTATTAAAAAATAGAGCCCTGGTGATTGCTGCAATTATCATTGTAGCATAGATTAAGTGATTACTGGTATTTTTACTCTGCTAATGTAGTATTTGATAAGGCTTTACTTAAGGGCACTATTTTAACCTATTCCCATGCTGTGCCCTCTTCTAAAAAACTGAGTTTGATACAAAATATGTAATGATATTTGTTTATCAAGTTGTCATGATATAACATATATTGTACATTAGAGTTGTTTTATTCAGATTACCGTATGTAATCAATACATCAGATCATGTGATTGATTTCTCTGCTAACTATTCACTATTGATTCAGTCTGGTGGTTTGCATTATTTTTCTAACAACTGAATCAAGTTACCTGAGGAAATACACTTTATGTATATAATATATATATAACTGTCTCCCAGGGCCGAGTGGTTAAGGCATCAGCCTTGGGAGCGGGAGGTCGAAGGTTTGAAACTTGGTAGGGGTCCGTTCTGATGTGGCCCGTTGGTGAGCCGCCAGCTAGTTGAATAATGGTTATTGCATACCTTAGCCTGCCTGGTGCCTGGCATTAAAGGATACTAGAATCGGGAAGTAAATGTGCTCAGGAGGTATGTGTCTCATAAGTCAAAAATGGCTGGCCCTTTAAATAGGGGTGACACTGTAATAAATAAACATTTTACTTTACTGATATATAAACTGCTGTCAGTACCATGCAGTGTAAAGGGGTTGGGACATGGGGCTGTGGTGAACCACTCAGCTGAGATACTGTCAGTACTTAACTGTATGCTGAATACCCCTGTGAAATGAACTGTTACAGTTCATGAATTATTCATGAAATATTCATGCATAGTTCATGTTCACAATTCATGAACAATTCATGAAATTCCTTGAAGTTAAAATGAGACTAATTCTTGAAATGTTCATGATATTATTAGTTCATGAATTGGATATGATTCATGAACAGTCAATGAACAGTCCATGAAGTACAATCAAGAATCTTTAATGCACATTTCATTGCCAAACATTCTTGAACTGTTCATGAACTATTCAACAACCCAGTATTTTATGTTCAGTTCATTACCAGTTCATGAACACAGAATTCATGAACAGTTCATGAACTTTTTCCTATACAACTTCATAGTCTCATTTTAACTTCATGTTCTGGACATGAATCGTTCAAGGTGCTTATTACTTGAACAGTTCATGAACTATTCAGGGTAAGCCATACATCATTGGTTTAAGTAGTGTATGTTTGTATACAATACAATGGTTAAAGTATTCGCATATGTGGATTTAAGTTTATTTACCCTCGCCACCGGGATATCCCATATCAAAATATTAACAAAATGTTGGTTTAACTCTTGGAAGTGACATAATATTGCAACAGTGTCAATTTTTTATGTTTTGCAATGAACTTCATTTGCCATAAATAAATAATACTTTTGAAAGAAATAACAAAATTGCAAATTCCAATTTCATCATGCGTAAATAATGTAAAATTTAGGCAGCATTCTTGAACTGTCCATGACAAGTTAACTCAACAGAAATCCACAAAATCTATCAGTGGCTGTGCAAGGAACATGGTTTAACTCTATATATAGCTATCAAGTACACCATACATTGCTAAGTACTGAGGGATATATACATGTACAACTTTGTTATGGAGATTTTTTGTCAGAGCTCTTACAGCCTAGTCAAGATGGTCATACCACAACGGCTCTTTAAAGCAAACCATCCATGTACATTATTATTTATGACTTGTAACTTTCATTTTACATTAAAATAGACACAGATTTGGTAAACTGAATAATTTTGAAAATGTCATTATGAAACTGTTTAAGAACTTTTATTGAACCATTAAATGCATTATAGTTCATGAAATGGATATGATTGCACTGGCAAATGTTCATGGTCATTTCAAGGACTTTGCAGTATTCTTTAATTGTTCATGAACTGCAGTATTCTTTAATTGTTCATGAACTGTTCATGAACATAATTCAAGGACGGTTCATGTCCAAAAGTTCATGAACACAAATGAAGAACTGTTGAAGACCAGTTCATGAACTGTTCATGAAGGCTTTGAAAAGTTCATGATTTCATGAACTGCATTTCACCGGGGTAGCCTTAAATTGTTGTCAAGTGTGAATTGGGCTGAGACGGTAACTTTAAGTCTGAATGTGGAGTGTGGCATTTTAAAATCCAATAATTACTCCCATATCCCTTAATCAAACTGAATTTATACTCATATTTTGCACCTAACTAGTTAGAAGATATTTAAACAGTGCTGCAAATTTATCAAGTTGTATCTGCAAACAATGAGTGTTGATATTGAATATATTGCCTATTTAACTGACAGAGATGGTGGCTACTTTTTAAATAAGTCATTGATTTTCTTTCAAATTGAATGACAGGTCTTTTATAACTTTTAAAGAAATCAGTAACTGCCACATTACATCAGTTGTGTATGTGATTGTTTTACTTGTATATATAATTATATGACCTGAATTTGATCTAAAGGGGGGGGGGGTAGAATGCAGATACACCTAAGTTTGACTTTCAACCGTCTAAATGTTCATATTTCTATAATGGTTGGTTAATTAATCTGGTTAATTTTTTATAATATATACTGGAAATTGTGTGGTTTATAGACAAGGCAGAAAAACAATTAGAAAACCCTCTTGTCAGCAATTCTTGGTTGATTCATGTATTGCTGTCATCAACTTGCATATAACGAGCATTGCCTTATGTAAAACTGACATAGATTTTAATATCACGATGGAACACAGAAAACTAGAATTATATTATTAAAAACCTGAGACGATAATGTACAAGTGTGAAGATCTGATTGGCAAATTCGTTACCAAAGCTTTTGACTGTTTTTGTTTAAGAAACAGTTATGATAGTTCTGCACCATTTTTACTCTGGCAAAAATAAATTAGAAAATTCAAAAATGCACACAAGCAAAAATTGGTTAAACTGTAAAGGGAATTCTTCTAAATATGTTGATTTTGTAATGGTTTGGTTGGAAGTGTTTTCTTAAACAAGAATAAATCTTAAGCCTTCATTGTTACATGTAAAATTCCAATTGTGACTGCTCTGCAGATCAGAGACACCTACTTTCTGAGCACATTTACTTCCCGATTCCTATCCTTTAATGCTTAAGGGACCAGGCAGGTAAACACACAGTAACCATACTATAACTGACTGGCGGCTCACCAACTGGCCATATCAGAATGGACCCCTACCAGGATTAGAACCTTAGACCTCCTGCTCCCAAGGCAGACGCCTTAACCACTTAGCCAAGGGAAACTGTTGAGTGACCAACAGCTTATATGCACCTAACAGCCATTTCTTCGGAGTAGTACTCACTTGATCCAATATCTCATCACAACAAACTTGTTTTTTTACTGCACTCTATGTTAACTTGTTAAATTTCTCCTGGAATTTATTGCCTGATTTATTATCTTGTCTCTGATAGTTTGATATCAAAGTTAGAAGGATAAGTAGCAAAACTCGAATCTTGTTCAAATTGCTATGTGTTTGGTTGGATGGTGTTTACATGCAAGAATGTTCAGAGATATAGATATACAACTTGTAAATTTCAAGCTGTTGATAATATGCTATGTTGATAGCATGCTATGGTAGATTTAAGTGCAATGAGACAGTGTTAATACTTGTTTGTTTGGTCCTGTGAGCTTTTCCATCCATTAATTCCCCCCTCCCCCTCCTTTTACTGTCCACTTCGATTCTCTTAATTATTCCTTATGGTCTGTTGGGCCGTTCCTTGTGCCTCTGTTCCTTAATATGTGTACAGTTTGACTTCCTTAGGTGCGTTATGTTTTGTGGATTGTTGTTTTTCCTGAGGTCTGCGTGGGGAGGTATTGTTTTGTGTATGTGGCGTTCCCCGTAGTTACGTATTCTCTCTGTTTTACATTACATCCCGGGCTACAGTATCACCAGGGTATGTTTCCAATCTGGAGGTTGTTTGTTCGAACACCTGGTAGCGCCATGCCTCAGGACTCTCTTGATCAATTTAAGTCAAGAACTACATTTAATGATATATTTGGTAACTATAGTAATTATGAGCATCATATCAATATAACTCATGTGAGCATCCCACTGTCATCTTGTTAGTCCATTTTGTTACATACATCAAGAGTCACAATACCTTGTCCAGACACATTATTGGTTTGTATTTTACAGTGTCTAGTTACCTGATTGATAATATATGTATTAATTACCTTCTTTATTTTCAGACTGCCAAGTTACCATTCAAATTTCCGTTTTATGGACATCTTATTGACAATGTTACCATAGCAACCGGAGGTAATGTTTTTGTTATTTAATAGAATATATCAGTAGATCTATAAAAAGACAGTGTTTTAGACACAATTTCAGAGTGTTATCTTTAATTACATTAATTTGAATTTGTTATTTGAAGTTATTTTTGGCTCCATTTTATTATATATTTATAATAGATTGTGTAATGATAGTGTCTGTCTTTGTATGTTATAGCTCTTACACTATGCCCATTAAAACAGGATGAAAAATTAATCACAACATCCATTTTTGTCCTCAGCTTACATTTTTTCTCTCACTTCTAGTATTTTGTATTGTGATCATAAATTATTTATGAAAAGGTAGTCACATACAAGTCGGGATTCAATGTTTATTTTACCCATGTTTTAAGCCTAATTCAAGGAAGTCAATGCCTAAGATTTAAATAAGGAGCTGACTGATGATAAAGATGTGAAATAAAGAGAAGAGTACCTCATCTATATTCATAGAAATTAACTTACGTAATTGTGCATAATTTTAGTTTATTGCTCATTAAGAATGTGAAATATACTCGTCACAGTGTGGCAATTTTGACAAATAGCGTACAGAATATGCAGAAAAATCTAAATTATAGAAACACTAGTGCAATGTTGAGTCATCCTATTATATATGTCTCATTTGTATTCTGCTTATATTGTGCAGCACAGCAGCAGATAATACAAGATTGTCATTTTATTGAAGTTAGACCCATAAACTGGGTAATAATACTTCAGTCCAAAACATGACAGGTTTGACAATTAATGCATTGCCTATAATTCATGTTAACTTTAGATTTATAGTTTTATAGGAAATTAATTCATGCACCATTATAGCGCTGTTGCTGTAGAGAAGAACTTCTCTGAGTGAATATTGCTCTTGGAATGTACGGACAAAACTAAAAAGAAAGCATGTCTGGGGTTAGCTCAGTTGGTAGAGCACCGAGTTGTTTGATTCCTGGGTTCTGCAAGTCATTTCCCTACTGATACATTTGGCTACAGTCATTTGTCCTTCACCTCTCATTCATGCGGAGAAGTTATCAATTGCTTGCAGAAGGGCAAGTTAGTACAGGTCGATTAAGTCTAAGAAAACTGGTTTAGGTCAACTGACCACCATGTATACATGAACAATTTATAAAAAAAGCAAAACCAAAAATAATTTCAGCACAGCATATTGATATTTTCTCCTTCAGTTTGTATTATAGAGTAAATCGATTTCTTACCCTTGCAGCAAATTTATATTATTATTTCATAGCACTAAAAGCTCTGGCACAAAAACGTGTCCATTGTTAAGCTGTTTGCTTTACTTTATGAATAATGAGAGCATTTATGATTCTCTTTTTCAATAACTCCCTGTTAATAATACAAAGAATCTTTCAAGGTCATTGTGAGAAAATGAGACATATATGAAACAGTCAGTAGTATGATTTAAATAACCATGCAAACATCAAAATAATAGTAAGTAAATTAAAGATCAAAATCATAATTCAGCAAATTAGAAAAAAAAATCCAAGTGGCGTACAATTGACAAAATATTCTGGAAATTCATTTTGTATTGTTGAAACAGCAAAGTTAATACAACAACTTCGGTCAAACACGAAATAATTATAGAGATCGGTAGAGTCTACAGGGGAGACAACTGCATTCAAACAATGTACTTTTACTTTTTGATAATAAGTTATCATTTTGAAGAGGAGTCTTAGTTACTGCTCTACACTACTTGGTCCTTCAATAGCATTGAAAGATGTGGACATTTCCCATATGTTGTGGTAGAAGTTTTGCTTAGTTTATAACTTAAGGACATCTGTATTTAAAATGAAATCTTGTCATCTTAATGAGCTGTTAATGATGCCTGTCTTCAGAACATATTTATTTGATTTGTAACATCCTGATTTTCAGAATAATTATCTTTTTCTGCATGGACGTCCTTTTCTTGATAAGTAGATTAATTAATTGCTTAGCAATTAATTGGTGATGAGTAGACTGCATACTTACGTGAAAACATTAACATAAAACTTCAGTACAATGATGCAGAGTTACTGTAGGGGGGGCAAAGGTCCTTCCTTGCTAGTTCCTTGCTAGATTTAACTCTCATTTTTCAATATCTAGACCAAGTTTACGTTACAGTTGTATTTATCCCTCTAGGGTATGAATGAATTGTTTATTTTGTCTTGTCTATGCATAGAAGCATTTAATGAATGGATTATTAACTAATTTGCCTATTACCCAAGTTCACGTATGAACTTATTCTTAATGACAGTGATATTTATAGTGTGAGGCTACATTTGACTTGTTCTGACTCTGTATGCTCATTAATTCAATGATAAATTAATGCTGTTGTTAACTAAAATGGGTTCATTAACCTGGTATGTGAAATGGTAAGTTATGTGTTATTTCATAGATAGTTTCATCTGGAGGCAAATGGATAAATATCACCAATGGGCAAACTAGATCTCACAATGTTGCGCCACTGTCTGCTTCAAGTAGACACCATCTTCAACACAAGCTTAATGACCTATAAGACATCAGTCTGCCATAAAACATCATTCATATGCCCAAACCCCCCTCCCTCCAAAAAAGATATGAACCCAAGTAAAGTCTTCTCCTGGTTAAAGTAGAAACACTACATTTACGAAATAAAATATTTCAATCAAAGATAAAATATTGCTTTTCTATCATGAGCATTTATTGCTAGAATATTAAACACTGTATTGTAATATAAGAGATAATATCTATCTATTACAGTCTTCACTGACTTGACATTGTATTTACTTCTCAGTTTCATAAATGATCTATCTATATAAGTGTCGCAATCTCCCTGGCAGAAATTCTGTCCAATAGTTTACCCTGTATGATGATTGTCATGAAAGAGTATGTTTCAGTGTATTGTCTATTGTCTGAGACACTCGAGAAGCTGGGAGGAAAGGACAAACATCATTGGCATTTAATCTCAGTCCCCTACTGCTGTTTTATTTCTACATCATGTAATATATATATCTTATAGAGAAACATAGAAATAAAAGTCTACAGTTAACCACTATAATTGCTAATTAGTGGTCTTTGATTCCCGACAGTTCTACCTTATTTATCACCTAATAAACTCTACAATGCTTCCTGACTGTGTCTTCTCTTACAAGGTTAATTTAGAACATGACATTGTCCAGAAAAAGTACCATCGATATCAGTAAGAATTAGGTATTGCATTCTGTGTCATAACGTTATACTGACTAGATTTGTCTGCCAAATTTAATTGTTGAGACCCTCTCTTATCACGAATATCAATGTTGTGATGTTTTTTGTTCGTTACATCATATATGTATGTATATATAGGTATTCTTCATATATGATCAGATTTATTTAGGTACAGTAAAATCTCAATAATAAGACCACCTTTGGTACCCTTGAAAACTGGTCTTCTTAATGAGGTGGTCCTAGAAGTGAGGTTCAATAACGAGCAGAGCAGTGACAGAGACTCATAAATGCTTTGAAAAGATAGTCTTATCTGACTTTAAATTGAGTTTTCCTAAATTAGCAAAAAAAATCTGTGATTTACACCAGGGAAAAGGAAATTTTCAGTTTTGCATTATTTGCACATAATTTCATCCTTATATAAGTGTATACAGTATCTTTGACAGCCAAGTCAAACAATTGTCGTAATTACACAACCAGTACTAGTAAAGTGTAATCATTTAATTTGTAATTATGTTCACTTTGAAACATAAACTTCCTTGTCTTTCATTTAGTTAAATGTCTCTGTCTCTGCATGATTTAATGACAATAGTTTATCAACTTTTGTGGCAAACTTATGTAAATATGTAATCATTTGTTAACTTTAATTACTGATAGTAATTGTCGTGTGTGTGTGTACAATTGAGGAAGTTTAGCTGCATGACTTTTTTTTAAGTAATTATTTCATTGTAAATACATCACTGCATTTTTAATTAATTTTGTGGTTATTTTTCATCCTGTCACCTTACAACTTAAAAAAGAATCTGAACGATTAAGACATTCATCTTGAATTTTTTGTACTTCCATAAATACATCAAGGCAATTATACTCATGTTTTACTAGCATGCGCAAGTATAACGATATCATGCACAACTGATTATTTGAGAACGTTGCAGAAAACTATTGTAATCAGTTTCTTAACATAGCAATTACAATATTATTACACCAAACCCACCACATGTTGTGATACATTGTTCCAAACTACTCTTAAATCATGGAATAGAGTTATTAAAGTGATTCAAGTTGGTTTTAATTTCCCTCCTACAGTGAATTACCTCCCCTTGGAGATGCACATTTTGATTGTTGTGGATAGAATGTTGCTCTTGAGAGGTTAAATTGATAGTAAATGCTCACTTCAAGAAAAATGATACTTATGTTGAAAATAGTGTATTGTTCAAGAGTGGGCTGCTATGGAAAGTGGGGGTTCCATTTGACCCTGGAGTTGACCCTTTGACCCCTGGAATTTTCAAAAATCCACATTTTGTCCCAAAGGATTGTGGTTTAATTTTTCTCTAAATTATAGGTATTTTGGCCATAAAATGGTAATATCCAGTCAAAAATTATCAAAATGACACTCGAAGTAGAACCTCTCTCCGAAAAATTACTTTTTACTTGAATGCCTGAACAGCCTTGAATTACCATAGTGTTGTTAGATTGCATACATCTTCATTCCATATATTTGAGATTATTTCATGGACATATTTGTATATTGATGCACATGTTGTATGTCAGTACTTAATCATTCTTTCTATTATAGGGTTTTTGTATATGAGTCCTTTTATTCACAAATTTTTGACTGCTACTCAATATATTGCACCTTTGATGGCAAATTTCGACACTAAATCAGGTGGAAGTGGCTCTACAGTATTATATACAAATGTTGGTGAGTACAACCTTATTATAACAATGTTCGTTGCTGTGGTAACCAGTTCATTTGCTACAAAACCACTTTATGGAAGTGTTTCACACTTTTTATCTATAGTCCTTGTGGGATTACTGCAATGTTTATTCAAGATAGCCGATGCCATTGTTCTATGATGTGTTGAAGTAACTTCAAAATTGACTGCATGGATCCTTTTCTTTTCAACAAAGGAAGAAAATTAAAATAATTGAAAACGGTATTTGTCAGCTGACATTCTCGAAGTATAGTTTTGACAACTGGCCATTAAATATATAAATGTTGAGAAGTGTGAATGATTTCCAGTAAGTGGTTTTGTAATCATGATTGAGAATCACAGCAATGTATTTTGTCATATATCATTGATTTAATGTTTTCAGTGTTTTATTCTAGGTTTCCTGTATATGAGTCCTTTTTTGCATCAGTGGCTTACTGCTACACAATATGTAGCGCCACTGATGGCGAACTTCGATACTACAATCGGAAACACGTCAGAAGTTTTTTATGTCAACATGGGTGAGTTGTGTATTCACCAGTGTGTGCGTAACCTCGTAGTTATCTTCTCTTTGTAGTGTAACACTTTTTTTCCTGCTTGATTACCTCCCTTTGCTGTGAGATTTTTTCTAGCGTCTTATTCACCTAACAAAAAAACTGGCTAAAATCATCAAATATACAGCATCTAGATACAAACAATTACCGGTATATAAAATCGGTTGATTTATTTCTGATATTTACATTGCAATAAATAATATCTTTGTTCTCTCATACTTGTGTAGTTCAGTCTTTATCATAAATTTCAGAAGCAAAAACTGAAAAAAGTACTTCAAGTAGACTATGTAGCGGTTAACTTATAAAGCAGTAATCAAATATTAATATCTAACTGTCTGTAAGGTAGACGGAAAATACAATGAAGGATATTTCGATGAAGTTATTAACTTTTGAACCTTAGTTTCTGCTGTAAAGACCTTTAATAATTTATTTACCTCATAACATAAGCAGTTCCTTAAGTAGCCCCCATCTTAATGAAAGTGTATATTAATTACACTTACTTTAAACAGTTATGTACAGTATAATATGTACGTGTATAATGGTTCTCTTATGATCAGTTACTACACAGATACAAAAGGACATTCTACATTGTCGTATATATATAATGACCGACCTCATGTCTAGATTTCTGATTTATTATATAATAATAACCTTTAGTATTCAACAAAGTCTCTAAATTGATACTGAGAAATGGTGATATTCTTAACGGAAATATTTTTATACCATGAAAAGTGATGAAACCACTAAAGAAATTGCGGAATATAAAAATGTTTTCACTTTTAGAAACAGAAATCCAAAATTTAAAAGATATCTTGTGATCAGATGAAGTCCAACCAATATAGTATTCGATGAGTAAAGTTGATTGAATATTTGAATACTGCAACTTCTATGATTACCAATTTATAATAACGCACTTTCCTTAATCAAACATATACGCTGCCTTAAAACTTCCAATTTTGTCAACCATGGATACAAAGATCTTTGGATACAGCGACATAGATCTCACAGTCCCCTGAATATCGTTATAAGCGGAGTTTATACTGTATTTTGTTACATTACAAAAGAAATTTTAAAAAACAGTAAAATAATGTTTAAAGTTCTTTAACCGTGGTGCTAAAAATGTAACCCAAGGATGTTGTTTTGTAGACAGTTTAGCAATTTTTATAACAGCTGTTTCATGAAAGCAATTTGCCTCCATTGTTGTGTGATGATTTTAGCCATATTGTATTTGATCTTTTAATGTTATAGTAACCAGACACACCCAATATTATTATGGATTTTCGTGACAAAACGGATTTCTTTTGTCATTGTGCTGTCATGCCAACGTAATGATTTAACATGACCGCTACTTTGTCATCTTTTGTTACATAGTTCTGAAAGATACTCAATGTATCTCGACTTGATATATATGTATGATTTGTCAGTTCTTGTAAGATATAGTTACTTTTTTACAAACATGGCTGTATATTTTATGTTTTTGTGATTAAACATCTATATTTATTTTACAAATTCTGATGTTTATTTGTAAATATTCTGATAGTTTAGTTGCTTATTTGAGAAGCTAGCGTTTTTTAAACCATATTATTCTTCTCTACTGGAAATGTTGTATCATATTTCTGTATTAGCTGAACTGTAAAATCCTTCTGTTTTAGATTTACCTACTTCATTCATTATTTTTGATAAATATTTATTCACTTTTAAATTGTGATTTCTGTCCTATCTTGAAATATTGTCAGTTTGAGTACAGTGAGCATTATTTTAGTTATCGCATGACCTGAGGTCCCCTTCTCTAAGGTCACAATACTGCTTGGGCAGGAAGGCAGCCATGTTTGATCTTGTATCAAGGGTCAGACCCCTGTCTCAAAGGTCAAAGTCACACTTGTACATCAAAGGTCAGACGCTTGTCTCAAAGGTCAAAGTCACACTTGTACATCAAGGGTCAGGTCTGATCTTGTTTAGACTGTAAATTTTACACGCTGGAAACTATCTTGAATATAATCTGCAGAATTTTTGGCTTTAATGGGACAGCGATTGCCAGCAAAGACAGGCCCCTTCCCTAATGGGAATAGTTGATCATATTGTTTATCAGTCAATCAATGGACTCTTGGCGTAATTGCCCTTTGCACATTCTTTCTATGCATACAGTCTGAAGAAAACCAATAATTGTTGACATTTTGCTTGGTTAAGTAAGTGACTGTAAGTCCTATGCTCACATTTAGCCATTTTTTGTTTATTTCTTATTTGATAACTGTTCACTGACAAATTAACTGATCTGGAACTTATAATACAATTTGGACAAACACTTCGTTTGGAAAAATCCACTTTTAACTAAATAATTAAAAGTTGCTATAGTTACCTCGTTCATTAATTCGCATTCATCGGGTCCAAAATTTCATTTCGAATAATACGTAGTTTCGAATATCCCATATCATTTTGACATACCTAACAAGATACATCGGGACCTGATATTTATTTCTGGTGATACCCAGTATTTGGATAGAAGGTTTTTGAATCAACAATGTCCAATTAATTGTATACATATGTATTTGAAAATTATGAATGTTTATTTTGAAGACGAGGTCTGAGAGCTGTGTTACCCTGGTGGGGAGATTTTATTGATATGCTCATATCAACTTACTGGTCTTTGTCCAAAAATTGAGTTTATTGTTTTAGCACATTCCATTCTGCTTCAGGCTTCAACTATTGGTCTCTCAGTGAAGCAGACGGTTAACATTCTGTTGATAATTTGATGCAATTTAGAAATACAGACAAAATCACAATGACATATGACTTGAGACATTTAACCAAAGAGTGTCAATGCGAAACAAGACTCTCTGTTTCTTCATTTATGTGCACATAGTCTAGTTTTGCCATCGTCTATAACTTTGGTCAAATATGTAACAATTTGTTAAATGTGATGTCAACTTCTGGCCAGCTTTGTCTTATTGTAGCAGCATTATACTGCTAGTAATTGCCATATTAGTATTAGATTTTATACATGTGTTTATAGGATAGACAGTAATTTGTTTTTTTGGTTTGATTGAATGTATTGTGCATTTTTGTTCTTGTGTGAACTGTAACTTGAGTTTTTTGTGCTTTAACTCTGTATACAGGTATCTCTCGGTTCAGGCTGCAATGATACAGGTGTCTCTCAGTTCAGACTGCAACGATACAGGTGTCTCTCGGTTCAGACTGCAATGATACAGGTGTCTCTCGGTTCAGACTGCAACGATACAGGTGTCTCTCGGTTCAGACTGCAATGATACAGGTGTCTCTCGGTTCAGACTGCAATGATACAGGTGTCTCTCGGTTCAGGCTGCAACGATACAGGTGTCTCTCGGTTCAGACTGCAATGATACAGGTATCTCTCGGTTCAGACTGCAATGATACAGGTGTCTCTCGGTTCAGACTGCAATGATACAGGTATCTCTCGGTTCAGACTGCAATGATACAGGTATCTCTCGGTTCGGGCTGCAATGATACAGGTGTCTCTCGGTTCAGACTGCAATGATACAGGTGTCTCTCGGTTCAGGCTGCAACGATACAGGTATCTCTCGGTTCGGGCTGCAATGATACAGGTATCTCTCGGTTCAGACTGCAATGATACAGGTGTCTCTCGGTTCAGGCTGCAACGATACAGGTATCTCTCGGTTCGGGCTGCAACGATACAGGTATCTCTCGGTTCGGGCTGCAACGATACAGGTATCTCTCGGTTCAGACTGCAATGATACAGGTGTCTCTCGGTTCAGACTGCAATGATACAGGTGTCTCTCGGTTCAGACTGCAATGATACAGGTGTCTCTCGGTTCAGGCTGCAACGATACAGGTATCTCTCGGTTCGGGCTGCAACGATACAGGTATCTCTCGGTTCAGGCTGCAACAATACAGGTATCTCTCGGTTCGGACTGCAACGATACAGGTATCTCTCGGTTCAGGCTGCAACGATACAGGTATCTCTCGGTTCAGGCTGCAACGATACAGGTATCTCTCGGTTCGGGCTGCAACGATACAGGTATCTCTCGGTACAGGCTGCAACGATACAGGTATCTCTCGGTTCGGGCTGCAACGTACAGGTGTCTCTCGGTTCGGGCTGCAACGATACAGGTATCTCTCGGTTCGGTGTCAATTTCAACCCTTTCGGTTTTCATTTATTTTTTTCAGTTATATAAATAAATGAAATACATAACATTCTCAATAACTGATAGTTTAATGACTCGTAATGACCAGACATGAACATTTGACTAGGTAAGTAGATTTAGAACATTGTGGTATAAAACAAAGCAGAGATTATTTTAATAATGATCAGGAATAGAACCTGATGTACCGGAATAAAAGTAAATAGCTGTGTAACTAAAAGATAATGAGTGTAAGCTTATGAATTCTCTGACTAGAATATTGCTTCTAGATCAAAAATGTCATCTGATGTACCAAACCGATTATCTATAAGACAGTACCGAACCTAAACTTGAGAAGAAAAAAGTAGAATTTATAATAGAACTTTGGTTTAATCATTGCAGCCCTTAGTAAAGATACCGTTGCAATAATGCTGTGCAAAAACCTTATATATTTTTTTTTATTGTTGTTTTTTTGTGTTTGCTGTGTTTGAAGAATGACAAAAACATAACATTTTTTGAAGAATTATCATTATTGCCGTAAGTTATGTTATAAAGCAATCTTAGGAAATTGTGTACTTCAATTAATGCCTGTTTACGTCGCAGTTTTGAGTTTAAGATCACTGTTAGTCAGACGTTGACATATTTGAAGAAAAAGTGTCCAGTAATCAAAGTAATATATCAGGCGATCAGTGTTTACTTGAGTATTAAGACTGAATCATTCAGTTTATGTACTGCATGGTATATATAATGTGATATATTACTCTCGCGGGTATCAGCTTAGCTAGACTGATTTTAAACTAATATTGTGATACTCAGAATGTCCAACACCATTGAAGCTCTAGAAATGTCCAACACATGCATGCAGTTATAAATTTGATTAAATATTACAATGAACAGAGAGCAGTCATATTTTTCCATTTGATTCTGACAGCACAAGTCATTAAATCCGTATTATTCTCCAGAACTTGTTTTATAAACTCAGTTCGCTTCAATGTCTGGTGCATTCTGACAACAATGATTGCAATTTAGAACACAAGTTTAAAAATAGCTCGACATATATTGTATTGACAATTTTGTAATGGTTAAAATACAATTTTTTAAATAGAATTTTCTCCAAGGTATTCAATAGTTTTATGTTGCTTTCAAATTGTTAGCATTTCGGATCTTTATAATATTTTAGAAATAAAACTATGTTAATTAACATGATGAGACTATGAATTATATTTTGAATTATGTATTTCCCATTTTGTAATTATAACAGTATGATGATGGTTTATTATTATTTTATCTTCTAACACATTTAGACCCATGATAATACCAAGCTTTCAGAATACTGTAAGAGATTATAAGGTTTTTGAGATAAATTGTCTCTTAGTGTCCAGGAAGGTTTGAAAATTATAAGACTGGAGCGTATCTTATGTTATTCTACAACTTTATGAAATGATCACTGATTCAGCAATGTTGATATTCTACAACTTTATGAAATGATCACTGATTCAGCAATGTCGCAGAAACCCATGCAGTGAAATGTTATCATCAATTCGTTTGTTAAGGAAATAATTTCCATGCAAACATTCATTTTTTGTATTTGGTTGATTTCACTCTCTTTGTCTCGCTAAACCTGTCATGTTTTGTGTATTCAAATTAATGGAGCAATGTCAGTATTCCGTGTTCGTGTTCCAGAAAATGCCATAGCCTTGTCCAAATAAATTTCCATAAAATCGTTGCCCCAATTCTTTGAAAATTGATTATGAACAATTAATTTCCAGTTTGGAATTATTTTTGCTGACTCCATGCCTAGACAAAGTGCATCTTTAATTAATACTAGTAATTTTTTATTGTTTGATTGCATTTTGTGCAAGGCTAGATTGAATTCCGAGAGTTGAATGCGAAACTATTCTTAACTTTGTTTTGGTAAAAAAGTTAACAGGGCTCTAGAATGTTTTTGAAGATACTTGTCCCGCACTACATGTGTAGCTAATGAAAATGTAAAATTTGTCTTGTCTGAGATAGGAAGCTAGTTCTCCGAATAATATCGGTCATTTTAGTAACATACACAATGATTATAGCTTCACAGTCTAAAATTAATAACCACATGTACGTGTTTGTGAGATTCTAAGGTTTAACTTAGACTGAACAATTGCTGATGTTGGTTAGCTTTAAAACAGACTTGTCCAGGCCTAACTCCAGCTCAACTATTGGTAGCCATATTCAGCATTAGACTAGTCCAGGACGTCAGGTTAGTGGATTACTAGAGCCCTCCGAGGTTAAGTTACAACAGTTTTGAATCAAAACTTTGAATCATTCCTATGTTTATATTGAGATTATTATAACTATGTAATTTTATTGAACCAGTAATACAGCAATAGTATTATATTGTTTTCTCTCTTGTCTTGTCAGTATTTTAGTTGTTCTTTTTATCATTCTATATTCTATTTTTTTGTTTCATGATTATTAAAAATTATGTATTGATAGCAACAGCACAGTATTTCTTTTGAGTCCATTATTGAGTTACAATAGACTTGAAGAAAAAAATGTACAGATTGTTTTGTGGCATTTAGACTGTAAATATAAATACTAAAATTGCGGAAATATGCATTTAATTATCTGACAGTGACTCAACAGTTACTGCGTCGTGAAACCTGTCACAGAGTTCTATACCCTTAAAACATAAGGTGACAATAAATTGGCAAAAGATGGCTATAATTGGCATGTAAGAAATGCTGTGATATTTTCTTTCTTGTATTTAATACTTCATAGTGAACACTATATAGTGTAGTAACTGGTCTTTATTATTCGTAGTGTTATTTAGATGCTAACTTATGTACACATATATACATACATTATATTCGGTATCACCCATCTAATGTTCACCCTTGTATAAACCTATCTTACTTTATTTGATCTTTCTAGTTTTCTGCTTTTGCTACCATCATATTGTTAATAACAGCTTGTACATTTAGAATTTACTTGCCTATGAGTAGATTCAAACTTTTGCTTCGTTTCCGATACTTGTACGCCCCTGATCGCATCACATCCACAGGATTATTAAATATTCCATCCCTTGCTGTCAGTGAGGTAACTTCTAATCAAGTAGATATTAATTGTAGTCTTTTTTGGTAAACAGATTAAAAGCAAGATGAGAATATTAAAATATTTCTGTGTACATGTATGTCATTCACATGTGCAGTACTTTTGACATTACAAAAACTTTAAGAAATAAAATCTCATAAATGCTAGAATGTTTTTTGCATTTCTGAAAGTTTGGCTAAAATTATGATACAATATAAGACTATAATGTGGTTATATCAATATACAGTTTGTTTTCAAGTGAATGATTTGCATGTTTATTGATAAAATTTTGAATTCAGTTTTATGTTCTATGCATGAATCAGTTCAGACCCAATTTTGTTTCTTAAAATGGGGCTATAAGTCTTATTGTAAGCGGCCATGGTCATGGAGTGATAGTTGGGCGCTGGAAAACACCATATTGATATCTAGGTAGAACTACAGACTTCCCGTCAGTTGTATCAGCCATAATTGTACGGTCATTTTTGTACACTGTTAAGCAAACTGAACATGATTCTAATTTTTTAATCACATTATTATGGACAAAAGATGCAAACATCGTTTTAGAACCTTCATCTTGTGCGTCAACTTGTTATAATTGAGAAGTGATTTGATGTTGAACTTCATCCCAACTTTCCACTTATGTGTCATTTTATCCATGTTTTGCATATTCTGTTGTTGATAAGAGATTATATGATGAATGAGTTAACATTACTGTTAGTCGCCCCATTAACATTGTTTCATATTGTACATATTATGTGTTAAATGGATGGTTAATAATACTCGTTTTTATTCTAATTAGCAAGATGAAATTTTGTGTTCGGAGATAATTTGTAACGTCTTGTACAAAGAAATGCCCTTAAAATGACCGAATATTTGTTAACAAACGTTTGGTCCACGTACTAGCTGTAGGAGTAAATTTGTGATGAAAAGTGTCAAGATGGAACCATTCAGTTGTAAGTCTTGTGCCAACCACGTCAAATCTCTCTGGGACCGTGATTATATTACTTGAGATCACTTAATGTACTCTGAGCACTCAGATATCATCATTGAATCTGATGAGTCTCAGTTTGGAGAAATGAGTGAGTGAAATGGATAACATTATTACGCTTATTGATTGCCGAGTATTCTTTGTGGAACATGTGCTTGGAGATATGAGTGTGAATCGAGTATTACATTAATTAAGTGCTGCAAAGAATGCATGGTTAATTCCTACTCACAAATCTAAGATTCACACTCAAATCTCGAATAAAATGGACATAGAAATACATGGAACGTCTCATGACATCAGACACATTAGACACTGAATTCTCTATTCATATATGAATGTCTCAGACTCAGCAAAGTAAATTTGAGTGCAGAGTGGTGAGTTACAAATGGCAATAATTGCGTGCCCAAATCTTGCCCTGCCTACATCTTCATCTTACTTCTGTGTGTCACATTATTATAGGTATCCCCGACAAATGTTTTGTCAAACCCCTGTATTTTAATGGCATCCACAAATTTGCATGCACAGTTAAACACAGTCAGTCGCTTAAACAAATTCAACTTGGTTTTGAGGAAAACTGAGACAGGATCAAAATGTAGGAGTTAAGAAGCAGAGTTCAGGTTGTGTAGTGTTTGACACCAAGTACATTTTATTAAATCTATTTTTTATGTACAGTGAAACCTCGGTAATAAGACCACCATTGGTTTTCTGAAGAAAGGTGATGTTAATTATGAGGTAGTCTGATCATTGAGTGAATATGCGGAGGAAAGATAGTAAACTTAAGACAATGAAAATTCAGTCTTTACTGATGAGGTCGTCTTTATTGCAAGGTGGTCTTTGAAGTGAGGTTTGACTGTATTATGCTTTATGTATGATTGAATGTTTCTGCATACATTATGTCCTTGTTGTTCAGCAATATACATAATTGATTGGTTTAAGTGAGTGCTTTAAATTGATTAGAAGAAAAATTTAAAGTTGGGTTTTTTAAAATAACCACAATTAGATGTATGTTGATAGATTACCTTCTAATGTTTGTATTTTTGCCATGTAATGTCCTGTTTGCAGTTGTTTATTGCCACCAAATTTGGTTGAAACTTTGATGTAACTGTATATTTGTTGAAATTGTGTGTTGCATGATAATTATGTAATTATTAATGATAATCTGTTTTAATATTTCGTTTTATTCGAGTGTTGTTGTTTCTTAGATATGTACCACAGATATGGCACAGTTTCTGTAACCCTTACTGGAACTGTGCATATCCCAATCAAACTTTCCTATTACAAATGTATATAGATTTACTTACATATTCTGTATGTTTCTGTTGCAGGCACAAAGTTTGTTGTTGAATGGAGAGATGTACATTTGCAGGACCAAAATGGTAGGTCCATTGAAGGTACAGACTGCTTACTTTACTCTTTCTTTGCTGGTTATTTCCCATAAATCACGAACAAAAGAATCGTAGAACCACTCTCGGAATTTTGCAGACTGGTTTAGAAATCCGGCTTCATTCTAAAAAAACATAGAAACCAGTCTTGGAATTTTGCAGACTGGTTTAGAAATCCGGCTTTATTCTGAAAAATCATAGAAACCAGTCTTGGAATTTTGCGATTTATAAGAATCATGAAATTTTTGAAGGGGGTAAATGGGCTCCAATTCATGTATATAACAAGGGTATGACATGACTATAATATTATGGCATTACAACTTTTATAATGTACTTTGATAAAACATTTCATATCCATCCTCTTACTTGCAAATTTTACGGTCTGAGTGGAATGGTTTAATTAATTCCTGTCCTATGTAAATTGTGTAACCCGTAACAATTAAAACAGCAAATCTGGGGATTGTGAAGTTCTCAGTGCCACCTAACCCAAAGTAGTATTCACAGTTTTTGGATCAGGATCTCTTTACCACTTCGCCTCCCTACCTTTGTTGTGCCTTGCCAGAGAAAGGCTCCTCGCCAAAATGTTTGCACTGACTTTTTTAGTGAGATTATGAGCTGACAAACACTCATTTGTACAGTAATACAAGTTTTGGTGTATTCCTGTTGAATAATGATGTTACAGGGCTATTGCTTTAAACACACGGACATAATTGTTTCCTTTGGATAATTTTGTAACAGTTCCCAAAACATAGTTATCTCTTTTTTTCTGAGAACTTAATATTAGGTTATTTTCACAAAGCGATTAATCATCAGTATTGATCAATTAATTGGTTTTATCAGATTGCATGGGAAGACATTTTGCTCTGGAACTGAAACTGATATACCATTTGCTATACTGCTTCTACATAAATGAAAGGAAGATATCAGATTTATAGTCTGGATCACAAGTCCTCTCTTGATTTTTTTCTCGTAAATTTGTCAAAACAAATTCTTACAACTTGTACTAATTGATTTTGATGGCTGAGTGAGCTTTCTTGGTTTCTCGGTAATCTGCATGGTACTCCCAAATAGTGCAGAGATTGTGATGATTTGAGAATCTTGTCCATCACCTGGGCACCTCCTGCACACAGGTCCTTGGCTCAAACCTCAGTCCACTACCCCTGTCTTAGTTTGTATAACTGACTTCAATGCAGTCTGTCATCAAGAATATTCAATATATAGTATTGAAGGATAATGTCCAACTGATATTAATTTTTCCTTTAATTATAATCCAATTCTATAATGTCATAAAGTCATGAATTCTATGAACCTGTTAATGTTTTGCTACACCTGGAGTATATACTTGGCTTTATTAGACACTTCCCAACAAGCTGGTTTGGACAGGCCTGTGCTGAACTGTGTCACTTGTGATAGTGTCAATCTCTCCCTGTTGGGCCCAAACATCAATAAGTACATTATAGAGAGCCAGCTCTGTAAGCACAGTCGATAAAGTTTGACTGCCAGTCTGAAGGTGGAAGGTTGGAAACCAGGGTGAAGTGTTCTCGGTGGCAATTTGAATGAAGATAATTGAAACTCATTTGTCTTCCACCTCCAATTCTTGTGGCACTATAAAAAGTAGATGGCTGTCTGAAATGTAATATCCTCATACCTTACGGTATAAAGGTACAGCGCTGGGGTATACTGGTATATATCAGGAGGCCGGGGATTATGGGAAATAATCAGCTGATTCTATATAACTTTCTTACTGTTCTAATAATTTGTTATGCACACTTTTAGTACTAGGACTTATAGATATGAATGAGGTGAGTTTGTATAGCATTTTCACATCGGATCAGTCTTCAATATGATCAAACTTTATGCACACCAAACTGGATACCATATTCTCCTAACACATTCTTTAGTTTAACTGTCAACTCATCATGTAACATTCCCACATCTTTCTTATTATTCCTATTGTTTTCTACAGAGCTTGGTTCGTTCTCCTTTCTTTATAATGGGGCACTATAAGTCACATGAACAATATGGTCATGTAGAGACTTTTTCAGCTATTGTTTAAAAGGTCCCAGGTACCCTTTCTAGCATTATTTAAGGTACAGATGGGCACCTGGGTGAAACCACTGACCTTCTACAAGCCAGCTAATTACTTCTATTGAGATTTTTAAGAAAAAAATATCTGTATTTATTGCCTATGTTTCTAACTGTAGTAACAAAATTGCACTGTCTGTAAACGTATATTGACAACGCGCTGACAATATCTATGATCATATGACGTGGTGGGCTGAATATCAGTGTTGGCATACTTCCGGTATGACGTTGCGCAGTAAACATTTGTTAGCGAAATATTTATTAGACGATCGCTGTTCAATTAGTTGGTCCGCCCTTTTTGATTTAGATGTCGGTGTTTGTAATTTTATTGCATTTTTTTAAAAAACAATTCTTTACAATAACAATTATTCTATGTTTCATAAAACTATACTTTTACTTCTTTTAACTACTCTTAGTGGCTTGACGCGCAACATTGTCTTAGTCCTCGCGAGAGGTTTGACAAAAAAGATAGATAGACAGAATTTTGTCAAAATTGGTGTGACTTTTAAGAACATTCAAACTGGTTTGGACTTACGTACATTTTCTAGAAAAAGGGGGTAGATTCTATATCCTTTCTAAAATGTTCAGTTATTTCCAATACATTATCAAACGTTTACTAGCATAATCTTGTCCTATTTTCTAATAACTTAAAGCATTTCTACACTGGAGTCGAACATATGCAATAAAAAGGTTATAAAACACTGGGCTGGTGTGTCTGACAGCGATATTGGCATACTTAAGACCGATATTGGACCAGAGCGCCTGTATCTCTCCTAGTATGCCAATATTGCTGTAATGTATATATATTTACAGTTTATGTGTAAATATTGATCTAAAATTACTATTACATTGTATTTTTTTGTTGGACAGGAATATTATATATGTGGTTTCGTCACCTTAAGCTTTAAGATAAATTTCTTATTCCATATACAATGTCTTGTTTACTTTTATACATTTTAAAATTTCCCAAAATGGATTTGCCAAATTAAATTGACTTACATTGGAATATAAGAAATGACTTTTACATGATATTACTATTAGAATGTTAACGTAAAATAATATATATGGTCAACTTTCATCTTCTAATCAACCAGTAATATGCAATTTTAAATATACTGTTTGTCCATTATATAAACTCAGACCATCATTTTACTTCAGTGGCAATTAACATTGCAATGTAACATTTCTGTGAAGCACTTCAAACCAGGATTAGTGTTTATATATTAGAAATAGGGAGAAAATAAACTTGAAGCCTCAGAGTTTGAAATTTTCTTGTGACACACGAGAAACGTCTTTGCTCAGCAGTTTCTTATTTGCAGTTTCCATTGTATGTGGCAAACCAGGGAATTTGATTTCATTGTATTCAAGGATTATGTTTCATAATGTTACCATAGAAATACGAAATTCTAATGCCTGTTTGGTACATAGATAAATATTTTGTTTCACAGCGCCAAGCAATCAATACTCTTATAATGCTTTAAAATGAAAAACCTTATATCAGTAGACAGCATTAGATTTTTTTTATTGTTTCCCATTCTGTTTGTTCCTCCAAGGATTCGCATCAGCATATTTTCTTTATCTTTCTCTCCTCTATGCAAGAGACATACTTTGACAATTTAAACTTGTACGTTGGATGCTGCAATGTTAGAGTGGGGGGAGGTTCTGTGTTGGATGCTGCAATGTTAGAGTGGGGGGAGGTACTGTGTTGGATGCTGCAATGTTAGAGTGGGGGGAGGTTCTGTGTTGGATGCTGCAATGTTAGAGTGGGGGGAGGTACTGTGTTGGATGCTGCAATGTTAGAGTGGGGGGAGGTACTGTGTTGGATGCTGCAATGTTAGAGTGGGGGAGGTACTGTGTTGGATGCTGCAATGTTAGAGTGGGGGGAGGTTCTGTGTTGGATGCTGCAATGTTAGAGTGGGGGAGGTACTGTGTTGGATGCTGCAATGTTAGAGTGGGGGGAGGTACTGTGTTGGATGCTGCAATGTTAGAGTGGGGGAGGTACTGTGTTGGATGCTGCAATGTTAGAGTGGGGGGAGGTACTGTGTTGGATGCTGCAATGTTAGAGTGGGGAGGTACTGTGTTGGATGCTGCAATGTTAGAGTGGGGAGGTACTGTGTTGGATGCTGCAATGTTAGAGTGGGGGGAGGTACTGTGTTGGATGCTGCAATGTTAGAGTGGGGGAGGTACTGTGTTGGATGCTGCAATGTTAGAGTGGGGGGAGGTACTGTGTTGGATGCTGCAATGTTAGAGTGGGGGAGGTACTGTGTTGGATGCTGCAATGTTAGAGTGGGGGGTGGTACTGTGTTGGATGCTGCAATGTTAGAGTGGGGAGGTACTGTGTTGGATGCTGCAATGTTAGAGTGGGGGGAGGTACTGTGTTGGATGCTGCAATGTTAGAGTGGGGGAGGTACTGTGTTGGATGCTGCAATGTTAGAGTGGGGGGGGGGAGGTACTGTGTTGGAAGGGGTCTAGATTTAGGTGTTTTGGGACCTTTTCGAAATTAGGGGTCAAATGATGTGTTTGCTGATGATTAGTACGTGTGGCATAAGTGTGTATGCCTTAATGCATGCCTGGGGTGTCTATGGATGCAAATGTGTGACAAGCTGAAATAACTATTTTCTTAATTGTCCATACGCTTCATAATAATGTGTCTTTTGATGGCTTGTGGTGCTGTGCAGAGCTCTTGTTCCACTTATACTTAACAGTATATTACAATATATTTCTTGTTCCTAAAACTACTGAATGAATGATGATATGATGGTTTTACATGACTAATGCCTTTTCTAACTGGTATACTGTTCTCTAGTTGTTACTCTGTATGACAAGGCTATGATTTATTTGTGTTTTAATGGCAATAATTTATTCTTGCTTTGGTCTTTGTTATAATTACTTTGTTTTTGTTTCTTCTATATTTGTATTCCTTCAAATAGTTTTATTCCTTTTTTGGTTCATTTTCAAATTATTTTGTTATTTGTGTTATATATTTGTTAAAGAGGACCCTTTACGTCTCAGGACTGTCTGTTCAACCAACCATGCTTATATATAGGTACATGTACTTGGGTAACTATAGAAACAACATGTTTTTCTGACGTCATTCATTCCTTAAGCTGTTATGTCGCTAAATGTTGCTTTAAATAAAGGACACAAAAGTAGCTGTGCAAGTAGTGAAACGTTCGGAAGACATCGACGAGCGCTACATTGGTCTGTTAGTCTCAATCTTGCGTGTGAAGCACATCTGACCTAGAGAAGATCAGTAAGTGATGTTTGTTAGTGCTGTTGTTACATCGGTGTTGCCAAGATTATTTTCTACATGCTTTTCATTTTCCATTATTTCAGGTACAGGAGCTTTCCAATTTCAAGCTATTTTACACATAAATGGATCCATCACCTTTGCCTATAGACGGGTAAGTGGTATATCTTAAAAGTTATCTCAATGTGTACCTCAAATGTTGAGTTTTTAATTTACACATTCGATAAAGTTTTAACTTGTAACAATATGCTCCTTTGAAATTTAGTGCCAACTAATTGGACTGGTTTTATAATAAATGGCATCAAAAACACACAAACGTGCCAAAGTAAACTGAGGGCAACGTCGACTATAATGGTCATATGTTTACAGCAGAGCGTTGCGTGTCTCAGATGATATGACATTATGAATGTTTTGAATAAAAGGAGTGTTTGAAAAATATTTTTATTTTCATATATTTATTATTTTCCATAAAAAAATTGTAAATGATATTGAAAGAATTTGCTGTTATTTCCCCCTATTGTAGTTACTATGCATCACAAATATGTTCTTATTATTGTAATTGCTGTTTATTTTTAAAAATGTTACTTTAGTTTCAGCGTATTGTAGATCATAAGAAAGTTTCATTGAAACTTTTGTATTCTATTGACTGTATGAGCTGTTGTATTATCATTGTTAATTTTAATTTGTTGGATGAAATGCTATGGTAACGCTCTATATAGTTATAGTTTGAGGGTAGTTGCTGTCTCATTGCTCCTATATCGTATGTAATATTCTTGATTATTTACTGAGGTTTATTCATTTATTGATATATTTTATACCTCAATGAGGCATTTAGTTCGCATTTTTCCAGTTTGTACGTTAGTTATTAATTTTTTGTTAGTATGTCTGTCCATCAATCTGTCCAAACACTGTGTATGTCCGTCCATCTGTCTGTCTGTCTGCAACACTTTGTGACTCAGTTATAACTATTCAACATTTCATTGAAACTTTACACGCAGTTTAAGCATGCTGAGATGATGTTGTCATACAGGTCTGTACCTCCTCGATGTCTCCTAGGTCTAGGTCACAGGAAAGGGAACGCCTTTAGGTCATTTATCATCGTTCGTTGATGGTCTTACATTTTCGTAGATTTCTGTTTTCATGTTTACATTATGAAATTTTTGTAACCATTTGAATTTGATAATGTATGAGTGAGGCTATAAATTATTTAATCAATTTTCATCAGTAGATATACATCTTTACATAACACATTCATCAACAAATGCAAATATGTGTTGAAAATGAATATTGGTGTTTACATGTTCGTGTCTCAATTTTTGTTTTGCATTTCGAAATTGTTTAAACGTTTGCATTAGTTTAAATATTTACAAATTAATGAAAACTGATTAATGTTCAGCTCATTACCATTCAAATCTCGTCATAAACACACTCATTTTGTAGCTATCAAAAGTATGTACAAGTGATGTTACGTAAACAAAACACATTATAGATGTACAATGTATATGCTACGCATGGTTAAAGAATGAGAGGTATTATAGATCTCAGCTCTGTATACTTTATGAAATGCATTACTGCTCTCTACAATATGGGAATTCTTCAAACATGCTCATCAATTCTAAAATAGTTTGTGAGCATTTTAAGAATTTGGACGAAGTAAGAGTTGCCTGTGATTTAAAGTGGGAAATTAATGTTCCAACCATGAGTCTGGCAAAGTTTGATGGTTTGCTCCTACAATGCTGTCTTTATTCATCAAGGAATTATTACATAATTATGTCTTATGACTTCTTAAAGGCATGTGAGTTTACCTTTAAATTTTCCCTGACTAGTAAACATTACATGACATTCAATCATAATTGCAAGGATTTTCAAAGCCATTATATAATTATGTATTAAAGGCATTTTTTAAAGGCATTGGAGTTTACCTATAAATATATCTGACTACATGTAGTAAACATTACGTGATATTCAATCATAATTGCAAGGATTGTCAAAGCAATGGTTTATTCAAATAATAGATGGCTATATGCTGCAAAGGTTATGTGAAATGTTTAAATTGCATTTTAATTATTGAAACAAGTGCCAGTATACCAGAACAGAGCTGTTCCGGATAATATTGCTTGCTCTGGAGAATCGAGATAGTCTTGTTTAGCATAAAATGATAAATACTTTAACTTAATCAGGCAAATACATTTATTTAATGCACATTTAATATTTGGCAGCATAACAAGAATTGCAACATTGTTAATAATTGACTTCATAGACGACCATGTAATGGCTAGTAGTAGTGGATATTGCAATTAGAGCCTCTGAAACATCCATAGTTCCTGTTATACTTCCTGGAATATGTGAGCCAGGGTCTGTGATTTTGGTGCTTAGTGTTAAAATTTATATAAAAAAAATTTTCTTGCATTTGAAAGACACATACCCCCTAATCACAAAAATAACTTTCATTTCAAAACCTGACATCGGAAAGTTGTTTTTGTGTTAAAACATATTAAATAAACATCTATCTCGATCATTGCCTGTATTCATTCAACATATACTAAATAAACATCTATCTCGATCATTGCATGTATTCATACAACATTCACAATATAATAAGGTGATTACACTTAAACTTCAATGTCTATATATATATATTGTTAATTATCACTCTGCTCTGTTCATTCTAATTTGTAAAGAAGTAACCTCATATTCTTCTTAAAAGCCGTTTACAAATTAAATTTGAAAATTTAATAGCCCTTGCATGTCATCCTAGAATTGTCTGCGAGAGTTCTTGAGTGACATGCCATTTGAAAAAACAGGAGTGCCTAAAATTGCCTTGGCAATTGTTGAATATAAATACAAAAATGTATATATATTATGAAATGATAAAATTATGACATCAATTATGTCAATTGTTTTTGTTTTCGTTATACAATTTCCTGTATGTTTTGTAAAAATTGAGGAATAACATTTTTTGCATAAATTCATGTCATAATGTACTTTTGATTTCTATGTTAATTGCGTTCTCCGACATGGAACATGTGTAAATTTAGTTAATTGGCAACCGTACAATACTCACCTGTCATGTTTATTGTCATCATTTACTTGTTTTACCTTGATTGATCAGTACTGAATTAAACTACTAATTAACTGCAATGTATAATGATGAATTTCTCAACATTGTTTAAATATTCAAATAGTAATTTTGAGTTTGAATTTTTGTCAATTAGTGAAAAAAATTAGAGAAGATGCTTGTAACAGTTGTTGTTACGGTTGCATCAAAATGTTTAATGATTTTGTTAGACGTTTATGCTGTCGTAAAATATCTACATTCATTTAATCCGTTCTTATTTTGTAATTATAGGATGTTAGTACTGCATGACTTCTCAGATCTAATTAAAATCCACTTACATATTATGGACAGGGGTTTAATGCATGCAACTTCCTGTTATGTACTGATATGTGTGTTTGTTCATGCAGTGTATGTAACTCGCAGTGAACTGTTTATCAGTTTGTTCATGTTAGCCTGTCAGAGTTGCCTCCCTTAATTAAAGTAAATCAAGTATATATTGTTGTTTTATGGAAGTTGTATCACCATACGTTCTTATTGTATATTATTTGTTGTCTAGGGTGTTGGAATCTAAATTCTTGTATAATATTAGTAGTAGCTTTGTGTTTAGAGTTCATATTAATCAAAATTATGTAGGCATGTTCTCATGCCACAGGGAAGCATTGCCCATGCAGTCTATTCGAAAGACGTCAGACATGTACAGGTCGTCGGACCATGAAATTTCTAAACTTTACCTGTAGGAATGAATATTTATCGGTCCAAATAAATAGAGGATCTAACATGAGTTTTCATGTTTTATTGAATTTATTAAACGAGTCAATAAATTCAATAAAATATGAACACGAATGCTAGATTCTATTTATCACATAACTTGTTAACGGGCTCAAAACAAAAAAAATCAAACAGACTTGTTTCTCTAGCCGCCCTGCAATTTGTCTCTACTTTAGTGATTCGTCCAAGAAAAAATAGTTCCAAAGATTTTCACAGAATAAAAACGACGATTAATACCGATAATTAAACCAAATTTAATGTCGAATGTTGAAACTTAACACAAAACAAACAACATGATCGATAATTTACTGCAGTTTTAAGGAAACATTGAAGAAGTTCAAAATTTAGTGCACACGCGCTGCTGTGACGATTTGAAGCCGTGACGTCACCCAGTCCATTCTAAAGTAAAATAATTGACTGAACGTAAATCAACAGATCTACGTTGACACAGTTGAAAATATGTCACTGTGAGTCGCTGTCAATCATTCGTACTCGTTTTTTCGGAGGATGGATTGCATCAGCGTGTGGTCTATTCTGTTTATGTTCACATAAAAAAAAACCACCGTGATCTGGATGATGGACAGCAAACCATGTGTTGATACTTCCAGAGAAGCTGAAATGTGCACTCGCATCGGATTTGAAGTACGCGTTCAGCTCGCACTGGTTAGAATTCTGATAAACTTTTGTTTATGAAGCTGTTTGACATTTAGACGATCGCGAAATGCTACATATTTGTCGTAGACCGATACGCGAAAGTTGGCCATGTTTGTTTGGATTTCTGACAGCGCGTATGAATATGTGATGCGGCCCTAATTTGCATAAATAATACACTAGTGTAGTACGAGAAATAATGCATAGGTTATAATCACTCCCGCGCCATATGTTATGTGATAAGATACTATAGTGTATAGAGTACATTACAAAATTTAATCAGTCAAAAGTCTGACAGACAAGCAAATTGTTGGTTTTTACCCGTCAGGACGGGTGTATTTTGGAATGTCACTGCCAATGTCAATTCAAAATGTTTCAGTATTTGCTCCCTGGGTTTGAGTCACTAATGTTGCATGTTTTCTATACTTGTAGGTCCCTGTAAAGATTTCTGATATTTCAGAAAAAAATCATAGAGTCACAATTGGAGTGTCTGATGCTTTTTATGTTGATACAACTGGGGCTGATGGTACTGTGTACACAGATAGACTCTGATGTGTGTCTTCTAACTAATTAGTGGAATTCAACTTCTATTAATAAAGAAAAAGGGCAGATAACTAGAACACATTTTTTTAGTGGGCTAGGTATGTTAGATGATTTTTGGGAGGTTTCCAATCAGCTGGGGATGATTTTGATGTAAATTCAACTGCATGGTCTTCATATCGTTGGAGTTTTCCAAAACTTCTCCGAAAACTGTAACCTATGCTTGTTAAGGGGTAATGGAGACGAATTCCACTTTTCTTCTCTATAAAATAATGACAGTACTTATCTAGTGTTTCTATTGCCTCACAATGCTGATATGTTTTAGACGTATTGGATAACAGTATGATGAGTGAAAATGATGACCATACTGCCAACACTTGAATGATGCAGATAATTTTGCAAAAGTTATTTTGGGCATATTTCATTGTAGTTTGATCAGATTATACAATGTCTCTGGAATGTTTTCTGTCCAAATTTGGAATTCAATGTTTGGACTCTGTATTATTACTCACATTTGATGGATTCGGTGATCATGCTTTTCTTGTAATGTTGTATAAACAATTAGTGCTGTGTATTGTGAGGCAAAGAAAATATGTTTGCTTGTGTTACCAATAAATTTACTAAAATTACTACCATAGCGACTAATTACATTCATGCAACAGGTACTCTCTTAAACTGTGTTGGAATTAGGGCACAGACTGTTCTTTTATAATTCTCAACTGATTTTTTGTCGATAAGCCTAGATCCTGATTAGGGCATCCTCAGAATCTGTCTTAAGTTTTACACCAGTAATATACTTGTATGAGTAAGCCAGTTGTTATTACATTGCCAGATGTCTGGTGTTCAACTTGATCAATTTTGTTATCTGAATAGTGACGTTATTCCTCTTTTTCGTGTGACATCCTCTCATATTTTCTTCCGTTTTGGCCTAATTAGTTTTATCAGACTGATTTACTCCACTTGCATTTGTCTTTAGTCATTTGTTTACCATTTTTAAATTCATTTCATTATAGTTTCAATGTTACAATCTATCACATTCAGCTTTTCCTTTCTTTAATGGATCTTCTTTTCACTTTCAGTTTTGTTGATTTGGTAATTAATTTTTCATTCAGCCTAAGCATTTTCTCAGCAACTGCTGAACACATGCTGGAGGCATAAACCGTGGTTTACCTTGGTATAACCATTTGCTAGAGATCCCTTATATGTGAATATCTCCATGTTCAAATCATATTGCTTTACATACAGTAGACTTCTAACTGTGTCTCGACCGACTGGCTTACCACATTTCATATCCAATGAACAACAAGATTTGTAGTTCAGTACCATTTCTTAAAGCCCTATTAAGATAAGCGAGGCATTTGTTGTTTTGGCTGTGAAGCGCTTAACGCTGTGTTAGACTTAACAGAGCTTCGATCTAACAGTTAAGTGTTTTTGCATTCAGAGACACAGTTAAGATGTGAATACTACTGTTTATGTATTGCAATAAGAAACCTAGGCAGCCAGTTGACAATACAGGGTTACAGGATTGTGTTGCTAGGACTACATAAAGCTGTATGAAATCTCCGTCCAGGAAACCCCCTAGTTACTGTTTATGTTTGGCATTGAACCTTCTGCCCTTTGTTCACTGTATGTTTGCTTTATGTTTTGTCCCCAAATTACAATGCTTCATTGTTGACCTTTGTGTATAATACTAGCATTTTGTCCCACATCCCTTTTGTAGGCTAGCTAAAGTTTGTAGCAACTGTTGATGTCAGGTATTAGATATCTTAACGAGGTTCCTAGTATTTGTCAAGTAACAGTTTCCATATTTTGTTACATTAAACAGTCAATATTTTATAGTGTATAAATGTTAAAGTGACCTGTACATTTAAGCATGATATCCAATAATGCAAAGTGACTGATATAAACACCAGTAAACCATGAAATGATTATCCTTTTTCTTTAAAGGCTTGTTTTTCCTTGTTGATATGAAGAAATGTTGTATAGTTTGTATTAATTGAATGATTTCTGTCCTTTTGACAAATATTTGTTCAAACAACACTGAATAGCCTCACCCTAGGTGTGTGAACCCCTGACTTAATTGTGTTAAAGGTAATCAATATGCTGCCTTCTGTAACTGTTTTCCAAGCCAGACTGCTTTATGTTACACATATCCTTGGTATTCCTAAAATTGAATTCTAAGATTGAATTTGTTGCTAGGTTGCGATTCCAGTTCCAAGAATCTCACAGACCCATCATAAAGTCACTGTTGGCATGGCTGACGCTTTCTATATAGATACCATAAAAGATGGTACAGGAATTGCCATGTTTTTGTTTACATATATATTGATTTTTTTTTCATCGCCATAGAAACGCTAGTCTTTGAGTTTTGTCTTGTTTTCTTTTTTCTGTTGCTATTTGAACTGCCAGCTTAGTCCACTTCAGATAGTGTGTTGATATTACACATTCTTATGGTCTTAATAAAGAACGAAAATGTACAAATAGAATTTCCTTAATGGAGGTCATGTGTTGATCAGACTTGTCTTATTTTTCCTCCTTTTTTTGTTCTGTTTTTGTTTACTTAATAATTTGTGATTTCCAAAAACACAATATGTGTATTTTAATTTTTACTACATCAGGATTTTCGTGAATTACAGTGTATTTAAATAATTAAACTTTTTCACATTAGCATTTTTAGGTTTGAATTTCAGTGTTCGCGTAAAAGTTTCAATTTTCATTAATGAAAATACAACCCAATCATTCTACATCAGTTATCTACATGAACAACATTAACTGTTAATTCTAATCTTTTCACTGAATTATTGCTCAAAGATTTCCTTGCTAAAAATCACAAATAGTTGACAGAACTGAATTGGCAGCCTATCTAATTAATGTTCATTATTTCCATGGCAGTCTTTATACTGAAATTGTTTAGACATTCTGATACATATGACTGCAAATGATTTTTTTGTGTAATTTCTAAGTACCTGTTGTTGTGTGTAGCTAAACCATAGACTAAAGAAGCTATCATCGGGTTATTTACATATGACCACTTTTCAGTACACTTTATTTTTGTAATGTTTACTACTAATGTATCTAAATGAACTTACTAACCATTTGACATATTTTGTGTGATTCTTTTCAGTTACTAGTCAAAATAATATTATATGTGCTTTGGTTGATTGTGAAATTGTGAAAATATTCATGTGTTTGTGGCCCTGTCCTCTGTCCAAATTGTGATGGACACCTTTCAGTCTTTATTTAATACACGTCATTCACCCTGGTATACAGTTTACCTCTGATAAACAGTCTCTCTGAGGGTTTGCTGCTAAACCACTTCCACTGTTTCTGAACTTAAAGTGGCACAGCATTTTCTCTCTCTTTTCAAACATCTATAAATGGTAGTTTCTTAAACCACCCAAATTGCATTCATTTTACAAAAAGATTTTGATGAATCATAGACAATAGTTTCTTCTAAGAAATTAGGAGTGAAATGTCTTAATTATTGCGAATAATGTCAAATTCTGCGAAATAAAAACATTAATGTCTGCAAGAACGTTGATCATTACCGTATATGTTAAAATGTTATTTTGTATACATTAATGACCTAAAATATGTGACGCCACTTTAAATGAAGCTACCGTAGTTTATCACCAGACCCTCAATGAAGTACATGTAAACATATCTAATCTATTCATTATGCTGACTGGTAGAAGCAGGTACACTGGATATATACTATCAGGAAACACATAGGACAGTTTCACAATCAACCATTGGCACAGTCACATGACTTGACTCTTCAGCAGTATCACCCTATTTCTCTCATAATCTATTGCAGCTTCCTATCCCCATAGTGAATATAAGCTCCACATCCCATCCAGTAAAGATTGGCTTGTCCGACGCTTTCTATTTTGATACAACATCCTTCGGTATGATTTTATATAATTTTACTCAAATGATAAAGTTTTTGAACTGAAAGATATCAAAATGATAATAGCAAATTGCTAGTACTATCGTGTGTCTATACTTGACATTCAAAAATGGTGATAAAAATATCTGATAATGCATTTTGAATTCATTTTGCTTATATTTGTTCAAGTCGTTTAGTAATATATAAATGACTAGATTTGAAAACAGGAAGGTTGACTATCTCTGTTGGAGTTTCGTTATCAGAATTTAACTTTCCTACTCTGTGATGCATTTCCCTTCAGCAATAGAGTTATTGAGCACTTCCTCTATATTTGCAAGTTTCATATTAACCAATACCTTTTCCTTTGGATTTTTGAGAATTTTTGTCTACAGATAGATTGTGATTGGTGATATAACACACTCACATAAATAGAATGAAGCCGGTTTCTATAGTGATGGTTGTCTGGGTTTTGTCTCTGCAGAAAATGATTTTAAAGTAGATAGATCCATTAGACTTGACTTTATATTTACTGGTAGCTTAATTCTATCATATCTTAAATTTCAATATTAAACACCAAAATACTTCTCTCTTTATTTTGTCATTCATAGATTTATATCCATATAATGCCTAGTCTAGAACATTGTCCACATTATAATACCATTCATAGATCTATATCCATATAATGCCTAGTCTAGAACATTGTCCACATTATAATACCATTCATAGATCTATATCCATATAATGCCTAGTCTAGAACATTGTCCACATTATAATACCATTCATAGAGCTTTGATTTTACTGTACTTCCTCTATCAATGGTCACGTTTACTTAACCTGACCATGCTTGCAGCCTTTCCATGAATGTCCTCTATATTTACTGCCTTTCCATGGTCATACACCATGTGTTTTGCATTTCCAAGGCCACATGTATAGCATTATTATGGACAACAGCCATTTTTATACCATTTCCAAGGTCAGTGGCAGTGTATATTGCTATTCCAAGGTCAAGGGTCATGTGTTTTTCCTTTTCAAAGTGAACAGCTATTTTTAATGCCTTTCGGTGATCAACTGCTCTTTTTATTACATTTCCCACATCAAAAACACTGTTTATTGCCTTTCCATAGTCAAATATACCCTATTTATTACATTTTCATGGTCATAGACCCTGTTTACAATGCCTTTCCATGGTAAAATACCCTGTTCATTGCCTTTCCATGGTCAAAGACCATTATATATTGCCTTTCCATGGTCAAAGAGACCCTGTTTATTGCATTTGCATGGTCAAATACCCTGTTCATTGCCTTTCCATGGTCAAAGACCATATTTATTGCATTTTGTTTATTGCATTTCCATGGACAAAGAGACCCTGTTTATTGCATTTCCATGGTCAAAGACCCTGTTAATGTATTTCCATGGTCAAATATCCTGTTATTGTATTTCCATGGTCAAATACCCTGTTTATCGCCTTTCCATGGTCAAATTCCCTGTTCATTGCCTTTCCATGGTCAAATACCCTGTTTATCGCCTTTCCATGGTCAAATTCCCTGTTCATTGCCTTTCCATGGTCAAATACCATATTTATCGCATTCCCATTGTCAACATGCTATTGTACTCCCATGGTCAACTGTCATTACTATTATAAATGGTTGGCCCTGTCGGCCTGGTTTCAATCAGTGGTTAGAGTGGACTGAGCAGGTCATGCCCTTCCATTAAATTTGGCTATGGTCTTTCGTCCTCCATCTCTTATTGATTCTGGGTAGTTGTCAGCTGCTTGCCGTAGGGCAAGGTAGTACTGGTTGTTAGTTAATTCCAGGAAAACTGGTTTGGTCAACTGACATTTATATTATTACTGAACTATTGTTGAAAAATGGCATTAAATGTGATTAAATAAAAACTGCCTGGCCCTGAGCTGTTTTCTTTTTTTGGTACTGGGGTGAAAGCTGATCTATGTTCAATGCCCTTCTAAATCTATGTCTTTATTTACTTTGATATCCAGATATGGTATGTTAACTTTTATCACAAGCTTCAGATTCACATTTTTTTTTATTTTAATCAATTATAATGTGTTATTTAATCTTTTTTTTTAACTTGTAATTGTTTTTTTTATTAGTGAAAAACTATATTATTAATGATGATTTTGAAGTACTGTATATTTTGATACAAATGTTAAAATGTGATATCTTATATATAATTGTTCTCTGATGTTAAATCATTTGTGTATTTTAATTGAAATAATATTATAGAAGCAAACAAATATATTTTTTATAAATACAATTTCTTTTACTATTTGTTCCATTTAGGGACAAGAAGACGAACGATATATGAATATCATAGAGTGGTACTGAATACAACCCAAATTCAAGAGGGAACCATAGTGATGATAAATCCTCAACCAAGTAAGTTTACATGTATCTCCATAGTGATGACCTTGACTGTAAGTGTCATAGCATTGACCTAAATAATGGTTGCTATGGTGATAAGATAATGATGTAGTTGGTATTTATGAAATGGCATGTACCTTGAAATTCAGCAGATTAAAAGATTTCGGGCTGTGTCTGCTATATTTGGAATTACATGTACACAGATGTGAAGAAAAACATGTATGATCTCAGGTAGATGGTTTGAGTTCTGGCAGCATTCTCCACAGAAAACATGATTTAGACCTGGTTAAAGCACTGCACAGCATCTCGTCTTAAGTCATGTATTATTCACCATTGTTTCATATGAGGAAGTTATCAAATGCTGAAGTATTAGCCAATACTTGCTGAAAACCATGGAACTTGAAAAAGAACGTAGAATCCGAATTCCAACTAGTATAACTTTCAGGTTGTATTTATTGCAATTTGAAAAATATTCAGTTTAGAGAAAAGGTTAATTATTCGAGAAAATGTTCGCGAAAGTCTCCTTGTGTTCTTGATCTGTGGATATTAGTTGTTTACAGTTCTGTCCATGTCATAAATCCACTAAATACTTCCTGTTTACTTATTGTTTACCTATAACATAATGTTATGTAAACAACTCTTTAAAACCTGAGACTCTAGGCCTACAGTCATGTGTGTGTTTCTTTCAATACAGCCAGGTGTCCGAAAAAAAAAGTACATCATTGATTTCTTCATAACTTGGGGAATTCTCTGTTTGGATGAAGTTTATATTAAATTAAAGGTCTTCCTATTCAGTTTTTGCTGTCTGTATAACACAAGAAGACACACTGAAATTGATTATGTTGCAACATCATGTCATCGCCTGAATGTTTTGTTACTTTGAAAATTACATTACTTACATAGATGGGTAATTAGGAACCCAATGGAAATAAGCTTTCGGGCTTTTACGGGCTATCCTAGACAGCATATATATAAACACATACAATCAATCATTTTTCTAGTTTTTAATATGTACTCAAGATTTTAAAGTTTCTGTATTTAATGATACATGAAAAAGATGTGATATTATATTGACGTAGATATAGATATTTATTTTTGTATAATTGTTTTAAGAATGTAATGTATATATATAATTATACAGTATATATGATGGCTAAAAAAAAATAAAAAAATTGATGTCTATTTTCATTTTTGCCTTGCACACTTTTTGAGTAAAGATATTTTGATCTGTTTCAGCATGCAACCAGTATACAGATTGTGAAAGCTGTGTTACGTCCAATATATATTTTAAATGCCGCTGGTGCGGTGTTATCAACAAATGTTCGGACAGTGTCGATTGGCACCGACAGCAATGGCTGAATGCTGGCTGTCTACACTTGGTATGATCCTTGTACTCTTTCTGTTTCATCTTCTGTTGTCATTGCTGTCAACTTGTGATTTATCTTCATTAGGCCATTCGTAAAAAATTGCTTGTTTGCAGTTACGCGCCCCGGAATTTTAACAATGGGTTGATAGGTAGAGTTTTTTTAGTTTAGTACTGTTATGGCTAAAAGACCAAAAAAAATTGAGTTGCGACAATTTTCACGAGTTGATCGTGTAACTGCAAACAAAAGATTTTTTAAGGGTACATGGCTTAATGTTTATCAATATTCATGCATGTATGTTAGTTTGTTCATTTCAGGGCTTTTTCAGCTATTTTTAGAGCTATTGTTTGGTCATATTCCCTTTGGTAAATGGTACAAATGTATCATTTTTCGCCAAGATGAAAGTAAAATTTCCAAGAAATGTGGAAAAAAATATGAAAATATTAGTCATTACCGACAACACCTTCAACTGCAATTGATACCAATACTTGGGTTGTGTGGCTAAAAGTATCTGTTTCTAGTGTGCATGTTTGAATACGAGGTCTGTTATTTTTTCTCCGTTTGGATCATTTTCATGCAAAACATTGGCTTTCATCAGCATAATTCATGTTCTTAGAGCAGTTAGAAGCCCTGCTTTCATAGACCATAGACATGTGCATGTTCGACAATACCCTGACCTTATATTTTGTGAATGCTGCTTGGATTGGTGAAGCCAATTTGATGGTCTCTTGTGTACTTAAAATGTAACAGTCATTGAACTAAGAAGCACCCCCTGACATAGTTAGATTCTACAATGTCCCAGTATGTACAGTGTGTATTCTGCATTTGTTTAGTTTAAACTTTTTTATTTTACATCGAATGTGAAACAAGTAATAACCGCTTACATTAATCTTCTGCTTATTTTTTGCTTTCGGGGTTACCAACCAGTACTCACACCTATTTCGGGAAGTTTCAGGGTTCAACCTCACCCAAAGCGAGATTTGAACCTATGACCTTCGGATGGGAAGTCCAGTGTATCTATCCCTTGACCACTACTTATTGTGGTTTACCATTCCTGTAGTCATGGTGACAAACTTTGATTCCGTTGTAAAATCGGTTGTTGTTTAACACGACAATAAGTTTTACATTATTAATAATGTTGCACAAGTTTTGTTGTGGAAAATTTGATGTTAATTTATGTTATGGATGTTCAGAGTGTCGTACAGTGTGAAACATATACCAGTAATAGTACTGTGGCACCAACCATTCCGTGGAGTACTCACGTACAAACGCCACGTCCAACGGAGCCGCACGTTCCGATTACAAGTGCAAGTACTCGTACTACCGAGAGAGTCAGTCCGCAAATCCATGTTGATCCTTGCAAGAATGCGGTAAATTCTGTGTTTCCCCGTGTTCTTGCTTTAACATCTGATCTTTCCTATAATATCTGCATGCTACTGTTGAACTTCGAAACCTCGAACAGTTTAGGCTTGAATGCAGTAGATACCTCGAACAGGGTTTTAAGTCGTGGCGAAATCCCTTCTTATTTCATGTAATCTAACAATAGATCAATCGAACAGAGATAGGTCCAACACTCAAACATGATTTGTGGTCCCTAGCTACCATATTATTCATTTATGACCATAGATAGGTCGAATGATACACTTAATTATTAACACTTTGATCAGTTGAAATCCTTTTATTTGTTAAGGGTTAGAATGGCCACACATTTCATTCCCACATCACATTATTTACTTGACTCTGGTACTATATACATGTACTTACGTGGCAAACAAATCACTTAATAGATCTATTCAATATTTAATGAACATCAAACGAAAATTTGTTAATTATCAATTAAATTGCAGAGTAAATGAAATTCTACAACAACAATTTATTGTCTTTTATAAATATCTTGAACAAAAGTGCATTCATTGAATAAAATCTGTTAAAAAGTGTCAAATTGGTTTCAGTTCGACCCGAAATTTATTATCTTTTAAAAATCATTGTCATAATGCTTAGTACACTTGTACTGGGACACTTAGTTGTAACATCCACATATATATCATAGATGCCTCGAACAAAGGATGGCTCAAACTAATTGCTAGATCCGAAAGCACTTCGAGGTTTCGAAGTTCTACTGTATATAACTTTTTCAAACAAAACGGTCATTCTAGTAAATCATTTAAACAAACGTAAGTGGATTCTGTAATGGGAAATTCCATAAAACATTCAAACAAATTGTCATTCATTGTTAGATTAGATAAATCTAATGCAGCATTTTTAACGGATTTGAAAGTCCTTGTAAGTAATGTTTAGTTGTATGCAATTGAGAGCAGTCAAGTAATTTGTGGATTTTAGTTAGGATAGTTGGTGTAATGTTTAACAGTTTTTTTAATCAGAATATCGTCTTCTTGAAAACACTGCATCATGATTGTTCTCCAGTCCTCTTTGATATGTTTCATTCTATGAGCATTTATGTAAGAAGGATGATGTTGTTACAGGGAACACCAAATACACAAGACAATATATGACTCCCTTCATGGATCCCTTAAAAAAACCCATCAATATTAAAGTTTCACATTTTGTTGATATAGGTTACAGAAACGTAAAAGAAGTGTCTACAAACTTTATGACTGTTTGCTAAGTCAAAGAGCAATTTAGAAATGTTGCTTACTTAATTGCTTTTATTCTACTTTAGGCTTGAAGTGTATGCTTTTACCTTTATCTTTCTTCACTAGTTTATTAGAATACATATCTTTATCAGTGAAACATGTAAGTACAGTAAAACCTCGCCTAAACACCACCTCAATAATAAGACTACCTCAATATTAAGACCAGTTTGCAAGGGCACCAAATATTGAACCCGCATAAACAAAGTTTGTGTACAAATTGTGCCGTATTTCGTTTGAAGTGCACAAAGTACAGCTGGTCACAAGAGGTACATGCATTACATACATACCATACTATGCTTGATTTTGATGCAAGCGTTATGATCATTTGAGTCAATTTCCTGCACAAACTATTACTGTTTACTTTTAATGGTGTGTGGCTGCGTACTTCGCTGGTTCGTACCTGCAACCTTTAGATAAAGCAACCAACACCTTGGCCCGGAATTATAACAGATACTTAACCTCACCATCACAAAATTTACTCAGTTGAGTCTGATAGTGATTCATATGTAGTGTGAAAAATGTATGATAATGTTAATTTAGTGTGAAAAATATATGATAATGTTAATTTAGTGTGAGAAATGTATGCTAATGTTAATTTAGTGTGAAAAATGTATGCTAATGTTAATTTAGTGTGAAAAATGTTTGCTAATGTTATTTTAGTGTGAAAAATGTATGCTAATGTTAATTTAGTGTGAAAAATGTATGCTAATGTTAATTTAGTGTGAGAAATGTATGCTTATGTTAATTTAGTGTGAGAAATGTATGCTAATGTTAATTTAGTGTGAAAAATGTATGATAATGTTAATTTAGTGTGAGAAATGTATGCTAATGTTATTTTAGTGTGAGAAATGTATGCTAATGTTAATTTAGTGTGAAAAATGTATGCTAATGTTAATTTAGTGTGAACTATGTATGCTAATGTTAATTTAGTGTGAAAAATGTATGCTACTGTTAATTTACTGTGAGAAATGTATGCTAATGTTAATTTAGTGTGAGAAATGTATGCTAATGTTAATTTAGTGTGAAAAATGTATGCTGATGTTAATTTAGTGTGAAAAAATGTATGCTAATGTAATTTAGTGTGAAAAATGTATGCTAATGTTAATTGAGTGTGAAAAATGTATGATAATGTTAATTTAGTGTGAAAATGAGCTGTGTGAGAAATTATTAAGTCTGAATGTGGAGTGTGGCACTCAAACCCAATAATTACTCCCATATCTCATAATCACAATAAAATCTTAAACTAAATGGACCAAAACGAATATTCAGCACTTGTTTGATATTTTCTTACAATTTACCTACTCAAAGAAGAGTATATTCTGTGATTAGAGTGCGGAGTGTATCCACTATATTCCCGGGCCAAGATCCATTGCTTCGCACTCCTTTTCACATCTCAGGAATGTGTTACAGGATTGTGTGGGTATATTAATGTTTGTGTTAAACTTTTTATGGACAGTCATGACTTAAATCTGCTATCACAAGTATACTACTGAATTGTGCATGTTGCAAGCGAAACAGGAATGAGTATTTCAGTTCTGTGTTCAAGGCAGATAATAACATGGTAGATCATACATCTGAAGCTCTGTTTCAGACTTTTGTTTACCATTATTTTTGCTTGTTCAAACGACATGGTATTGACATAGTGATGACTTAGATAGCTGTCGGATTGTTTTGGGAAACAACATTTTGCATACAGCAATAACAGTATGGGAAACAATTTGTGACATCATTTTTACTGCACCAGACAGCTGAATTTAGAATCAACTATATATGTAGAGTCCATTTTATAAACCCAATTAGATAAGGCTTTCATAATCGATTTATCCATTATATAAGGTATAGGGTGGGAAGGTTGTTTAAATCATGTGATATAATTTTAATTCGCTGTAAATAGCAACTTATTCTCTCTCTTTTTGTATACAACACCCCTATAATCGATAGTTAGGTAAACACCATAATGAAAGAAATAGCGAATTTGATTTATACTTACTTGAGAATGGCTGTAAACAAATTGTGAGGTGGTCAGTCAAAGTAAACATATGTTGGGAAATATTGACCCATAGTTATCATGTATACCAATATGATATTCTCAACTAATTGTCAATCCACTTTACATAAGTACAAGCCTATTGGCTTAATTACTTGGTGTAATGTGCACAAAAGTGTGAAACTAATTGTATCACTATAATTATGTAAACAGTCCTAATATAAACTGGGAAAAGGTTGTTTTGGTACATATAACATTATTATAGGTGAACCGCACTAATTGGCTATGTTTTGATAGTTAAAACATAGATGTAAAATACAGTCGGACCTCGTTCATGAGTATTCATTGGGTCCTAAATTTCGAATGATGCATGGTTTGCGAATAGCCCATTTCAATTTGACAAGAAGATACATCGGGACATGAAATAAATTTCGGATGATACCAGGGTATTCTGATAAAAGGTTGTTGAATAAACAAGGTCCAACTGTATAAACAAATTGCTAATAAACAATTTCAATTGCAGAATGATTAATAAAGTTTAAAAAGTTTATATCATCAGCTAGATTTGCTTTTGATTTATTTATTTACAGATCAACATACAGTTAAGTTTGACAAATGGTTCATAATTTTTTTATTGTAATGATAAATGTTTTTTACGACAACATGTGTGTCTGTTTTAATTATACCATACTAGCTTCACCAGTCACCATCACCACCAGGACAATAAACATTATTACATAGACTTTTCAAGTTTGCTTTCACTTTCGTAAAGAGGATGCAATAAACAGCTTTCTTTTTGTTGGTTACTGAGATTTTCCCGAAATTGAGTGCAAACTATGTGTATATGCAACAGATATTGTGATAATAAACAGATAGTTAATGCCATTTTTTAATGGATGAAAGTCAAATGTTTGAATGTTCGTTTGGAAGGTTGACTGAATAATCGGATACCAAAATTGCCCTTCATTGACATCCCATTTTCTGAAACATGATGTCTTAAGCTTTAACAATATTTCTCTAGTGCAAGGACATAGAGTGTAAAGTAAGCTAATGTTTTTGATTGGTCGGTTTTTTTAGAAACTGTAGGGCAGTCATTTTTACTGAGAAGTTTGATCAGTCTCAAAGGAACTGTTGGCGTATATTTCCAGCTGTGAAAGTATCAATGTCTTTCTTTTCAGTTTATTTTGAAAAAGTAACATTTAATGAAAATCTGTTTTTAATTATATATGTATTCATAAATACATTTAAAAAAATTTATAATAACGTTTCTTACTGTTTTAATGCTTGCTGGGACTGAGCATGTAGTATATCGGTGAATTTTTTACTGAGACAAGTTGCTGTAAGAAGTTATTATATTCTATTATGTTTTGTTTGTGATTGATAATCAATAGATTTTTCATTAGTTAATTTCCATCTGCGTTTATTGTCGTACTGAGATTATGTCTTATTTTCTTTCAGTCTGGAAAGAGTAACTGTTCATCCATTCCAACAGCATCACCCAAGAAAGCAGAACCCGAGTCTAACGGTCAGTATTGTGTGACTCATTAGCTACTATTACAGTAAAACCTCACTTCAGGCCACTTAAAACGTAAGACTGTCCCAGTAATAAGACGGTATTTTAAATTTTTCCTCCATATTTGTAATTCCAACTGTAATCTGGCTGCCTAAACAGAGAACGACTTCTTCAGAACCAATGGTGGTCTTATTATTGTGGTTTTACTGTTTATTGAAGTCAACAATATTATGAACTTTTCAAGTTAATTAAATAAAGTCTCGTTTTGAGGAACACAAAATAATAATTTTTCATTGATTACATCATGCTGATGTATTTAGTGAATGGAATTTTTAAGAGCGTGCGTCGGTTTGATTTTGCAAAATCACTGTTCTCTGATTACTTTCCGAACAACCCTTGTTTGTCATTGTTGTGTAACATTTCATTTTTATTGTTATTATTCTAAAAGGGGTGATCCTGAAATTATAGGATGTTTGTTATAACGTTGTCGCAGATCAAACATAACAAGAACAATTATTGTAATAAGGAATTTTAATCTGTCGGTGAAAAATATGCCAAATATCAAAACAGTCAGTTGGTAAATAAAGGCACAATAAAACAAACAATACTGTCGGTATCATGGGGGCGGGTCACTGCCATTATTTTACGTCACAATTCCAGCGCAAAACCTAGGAATGACAACTAAAATCTGTTGCTGTAGATATGTTACTATGCATTTACGAGCAATTTCTTCAAATTATTTGTTGATCAATCCTCATATTTCTAAGTTTACAAAGTACTTCACTGGTTTAATAATGCATGTACTGTTTACTACAACATGTTAATGGATATTTCTTATGGAGATTTGTAGTTATTTCAGCCCCCCCCCCTCCCATTAAGTTTTACTCGTTCTCATGGTGAAGTAATGAGTGAGCTCTGAATTGTGGGTAGTGCTGCATAGCATCTTATTCTATGTAGGTAGAAATATGCGTCATAAACACTTTAGTATTGGATAATTATGCTGTTGCTTAGAGATGTTGGTAAACAATCTGTGTCTGTTGTTGTTAGGTGTACTAACACAAACACCACCTGTGTTTCCTGATGTTAAATCCTGGAAACCAAGTACCGGTACAAAACAGTCGGTATTGATGAGTAAGTCGAACCATTCTGTTCCTTGTTGTGTTTATCACCTTACATAGCTACCACTCTTATGTCACTGTTTGTTTTTGTCTTATTTACTGTAAACTTGTCAGGCTTTATTTTAGTATCTGCTATTTTCTGTATGTCTATGTTCCGTACGTCTTTGCACATATGATTATGGCAGAATGTTTATTTCTTTGTGTGTTACGTTGCAATAGCTCTGTCAATTTGTTCATGGTTATTAATGATTTGTTCTATAATTATTATTTCATTCTCTGTTTTCAGGCATGGGTACACAGATCGGTATCATTGTTGTTGTTGTAGTTATAGTGGTAGCCCTGATTGGCTCGTTGGTAGGATGGGTGTATTACGCCTACACACACCCAACATCTGCATCAGGAATGTGGCTTATGGAGGTATTATTTAGCTGCGTTTATTACATCAATCTTCAGTAATGTAGTGTTCTCATTCAAGTGGACAAAAGTATAATTATAACGGATAAATTACAGGAAATTTAAGAGTTAGACACTTGTACATACTTACTGATCTCACACCTTGTGATGGATTTACAAGCTTTGCTCAATATTATAGATACATTTGAATGGGAAAAGGGTGGTATTTATATGTTTTGATTGCTGTTCAATTCGACCTCCATTTGTATTTTACTTTTAAATTTGTCCATGTTTATTAAGAGATTATTTATTACCATACTGGTATACATACAGTATCAGATTGAGTTATTGCATTTTGTTTCAAGAGTAATTTGCATACTTACCAGAAGTTGTTGATATGAAGTTTTTAAACCATTTAAATATACATTGACTCAATGATTGGATTTTAACATTACTTGTGTGTGTGTTTTCAGCATCGTCCTAGCCAAATGAAGGCGAAAATGTCCAACATGAAATTCTGGAAGAGGAACGGCGCAGCCGGTGACAAATACGCTGTTGAGTCAACAGCGTAACCTAACATTTACACAAAAAATGGTGGACTGACACAAACTTTATGGCAAGGATAGAATCTGTGTGATAGAAACAATTTATATTCCTATCATATAAAAATCAAGTCTTGATAAATTATCAATACTTTTTCACTTTTCAACATAAAAATCTTAAATTTTTTAATTCTCTTATATTTTTCCTGACTTCTCTGTGAAGAGTATTCTTGCATTGTGCTTGATTTTCTTCACTTCTACATTTTCTTTATATTCAAGTATTTCCAATTTTTGTATAATAAAGAAAGCAACATTTCTGTCTCTACAGTCAGGGTCTATCCTTGACTTGCTATCAAGATGTCCACACAATATTTTGTGCAGAGTACGTTATATATACGACAGAGTATCTCCAGATTCCAAATATATCGTGTTTTTGTTTTTTTTCCCATTTATCTTGGAAGTTGGTGCCAGACTTTGTTAGTCTTGTACTGATTTCTGGATTTAAATCGTCATATTAAATTTTGCTGTCAACTGTTGTTTTGTGAAAGTTTATGAAGCATATGCTTTTGTATCAGCATTGCTTGGTTGTGAAAATTCATTTCGGAATGTAAATAAGCTGCGCTATGACAAAACCAGCATTATTGACCAAAAATCCATTTTCATGTTTTTTACATATGATATTCTAACAAATATATTTGTCAACTTTCATTTCATACCAAAATTATTCAAATCGGACATCTAATTTTCATTTTATAGCTATTGCTATTACAATATCATGAACAAGATTCAAACGTTAGCTACAAAATGACGACGTCGCGTCAGAATGTACATAATTCCTAAAAAATCTTCTGCTCTTCAAATGAAAAAAAACCCACATTATGCAATACTTAATATTTCCTTGTTCGTTTCTTTCTATACATCACAATTAAGCCTCCGAAACATCTTCGTACAAAGTGCTTAGTTTCTGACGTCAAAATTTTGATTGGGAAATTCTCCACACCATAACCAATGTCGTTAATACAGGTTTTGTCGTGGCTACATTGTATTGCTGAAACATCAAGTATAATAAGAAATCATCTTTATATTGGCTGATAGTGTGAAATGTCTGTTACAAAGTATTTCAGTATCATTTTTCTGACAGTTAGTATGATTATAATAGGTATAAAGTTTTAATTTTATGATATTTGAAGATATTTAAAGAACAACGACCTACTTTGAGCTCATATCTTTACCCATGAGAGCTTGTTTGGATTCTGGGATGTAAATCAACGTATTTGTTTTTTTGCCGTGTGTATGATATGTGTATATGTGAAATTGCAGTTGTAGATGGTATAATATTCTGATATAACTACAAGAAATGTTAAGTCTCTCATTATATTCTACAGTGAGTGTGCTTATGTATATACTATGATGTGATAATTTTTCAGGAAACTGTTGAAATAAATATGGCTGTCATGGAAACCATTTTCAAAAAAAAAAAATGAAACAAACCCTATGATTGTACTAACTGCCAAAAACTTTTACTTGATCAAAAATAATCAGGTACTCAAAATAAACATACATTGTATTTTTCCATTGAATTTGTTAATCAGAATTTTATTTCGTTGTTAAAATGTAAAAATTGTTGATAAAGTTTTACATTTTATTTTACATTTTAAAATCATTTATATAGTTGTGTTTAATGGCAATTTTGTATTTTCTGGGTGTTTAATTTGTGTAAGGCAAAATTTTACCCTAGCAAAACGGCATGTGGATTAGCCTGCCTCAGTTTGTTTGGGTGTTTTGAAGTATTTACAGGTGATTGAAATAAACACATTCATTGATGATACTTGGTTGTTTAAAAAAAGAAAAATTCAGATATGATGATATAACGAGAGTTACTGCCCTTAGTTCCTTGTCTGTATGCACCAAACAGAACATGTTAGGGCATCTATATGAGGAAGAATTGTTTCTAAATTATAAATAGTTGCTATACGAGAGATCAGTAGTAAAATTTTGGTTTAATTGAAAATTTAAAATTAAGCTGTTATTGGCTTGGTAAATGCAAAATGCCATTGAATTGATTGAAATTGGTTTTTATTTACGAGTACATTTGTACTGATATACTTTTTGACATTGAGAGTCAAGCTTCCAAGAGAAGGTCTTTAAATATTTGTTGTGTGTGACTTGATATATGTCTGCCTTGTTCATCGCTATGCGATCGCTATAATCCTACTACTCCTATATCGTTTAGGGTGATAACAAATGTGCGGTTATGCAAACATATATGATACCTTGGTCTAAACTTGAAGCCAATTTTTAAAGGCCTTCTGTTTCACTGCTATTGCTCTTGTAATGTTATCATATTTACCATGTTATGTATGCAGTATAATAGTATGTATGGTTGTCATGGAAATATTTTTACTAATATGTATGTTAGATATTATTGCTATAGTAACTGAGAACAATACTGTACCTCACTCGTGCATTTTTATTTTTCTAAGCATTCCAGGAATATTGTGAAAAATATATTTTGTATAATTTATGAAACATTTATTTAATATCCCTTTTTTGGCATTTTGCCAATACACATTTTTGGCAAATTTTACCAGTTATTATATAGTTTAATCGACTCCCTGAAAGCTGGAAACCAGAATTGTGTAAAAATAGATAATTTTCAAAGACCCATAATTTCCTCTTATTAATTCAAGGCAAAAATTTCTCTAAATCCACGCTGTCTGAATTCCTTGCTTCGATATCTTAATTTTCAATTATTATATGAAAACTATGACATAAATAATAAAAACCAAAGCAATTTAAAAGAGAAGGACATTAATTTTAACATTGTGTTTTTGGGCGACATGTTACGTACAAAATATATTTTACACATATTCCAGAAACCAATATGTTGGTCTATGACTGCTAATATTGTACATAATTATTGTCTGAGATTTCTTCACCTAACTTTATATCTTGATGAATTGTGTAGTAGTTCTATTCTGATAAAATATTGTCAAGAATTTGATAGTTTTGTGTACTGGGCCCCAGATATTTATGACCCAAATACAATCTTATGTGTTTGCTGGTTGGTTATAACACATATTGTTTAATACTCACAGTGTGAATTACTTTCATTTCATTTTGACACAATTAAGCTTTGATATTTTCATGATCTGTCCAGGTGCATACTCTTGTTGTATCTTTCTGTGTTCCTAGATACGTTCAAGTTTTTATCAGCAAATATGTATATCAACACCTCTGTTTGACAAATACTTTCACTTTGCGTAAATAATACAATCACAAGTCACAAATAATGCTATATGATGAAATACTGTCAGTTCATTGGTTAATTGAGTATCGTGCTTTTTCAGGCTTTGGATTCTTCTGAACTGCTGGCTTTAAGTCTTATTTGTGTTTTAAAATTTGTGGATGATCAAGGGGTTTACAGGGAACCGGATTTCTCAGCTGGCCCTTTGTCCCCTGTAAGATATGTCTGGCGAGTACTTTCATTAACTTTCAGGATACCTATGTTATTGAAATGGCGTAGGCTGTATGTATTTATTTGTTCATATTTTATCAGTTTGGATATTTTGTTTGCTTGGCTCAAGTTATTAACTGCTTTCCTCTTGTTTGGTGAGATTTTTTTACAAATTTTGTAGACAAAAAAATTGTAAATATATATTTTCATTTGTTTTCTTGTTGCATGATACTTATTATATACATCTATATCTCTATTATATATTAAAAGTGTGAAATTTTCTTATATTCTCTTTTACGAATACTCAAATTTATTGTGCATCGAAGTTTGTTGTGATTTGATGGTAGCTCACGTTGCCATGGAATTCTCATGGATGAGTTATTGTGATCATACTTTCGTCTGTTGTTCGTGATCCATTTACAGTGACTTCAGTGATATCATCTTCAAAATCACTCGAACAATTTTCAATCAAACTTTACAGGAACGATCGTTGGAAGATCTTGATATGGTTTGGTATAAGTGGTTGATGAGCGACCTGTAAATCTACACGTGTTCACTACGGGCTAGGTCTAGTTTCCCTAAATAGAACACAAAATTTTCGTATCAGTATTCCTCAAGTGAGCAATGAAGGGATGTCATTGCATTCTTGTTTATTTCTCTTGATAGTTTTGCAGTGGTTTTTTTTTGCCATTAAGGGAGATGACTTGTGAATTATTTTTCAACATATCTTTGGTATTTTTTACAATATTAGCATATCATTATGTGTACTAACGAAGCAAAGAACTTGAGCAACACAGTTTGAAACTGCTTGTTCTTACACTTTGTGTGTTCTGGTGAATATGTAAAAAAATGTATACAATTTTTATAAGTCCAAAACAATGTCCTTAAATGTTCAATAAGCTTTGGATAACATTAGATATATAATTCTGGAGTGGTTGTGACTTTTTTTTGCATTTGGCTGAGGAAATAACATTGCTATGGCAACATGATAAGATTTTTATGGATTTATGCTTTTGTGGTGTTATTCATTGGGAAAGTGTTATATTTATCTGTTTTTGTTGTGGCTTGCAGTTTCTTGAATTATTATGATAATGTAATATTAAGTTTATCATACATCTAATTATTAAATCTTAAACATTAATTTTTTATCTTATTTATGTGACCTTTACCTTGTTATTTTCGTCTGGTTTATAAAATGGCAAATTGTTGCAACATTCTTTCAGTTTCGTATACTGTGAGTCAGTACAATGAGTGTATAAATATGTTCAAATTCATATGTTATCTTTACAAACAAACAACAAAATAATATTTAAATCTTGCATGGAACTTCTCTAAATTATCTTTCACAAATTTTTTCAGGGTGGGTGAACATGTGACTTTTTTGTTTACGGTTCGTTTTTTGGCAGATTTTGTTTGTTAGAAACATTGCATTCTGGCAGATCTACAGAGATCTATGTGTCAATATGGGCATCGAGAGCATCCGTTTTGTGATCTGCCGCCAGCTTTTCGGGCCGCGTAGTAACAAAAAAGTCACATGTTCACCCACCCTGTTTTTACCCGTTTTCAGCATCATATGCTTTATCATATCAAATATTTTGATTGTGATGTAAAAAACGTGTTGTTTTACACCATACAATTTGGTCAGATTATTAATCCACTGACTCACCATTACTTTACTCAGAGATATTTATATGTATATCTCTGCATGACTAAACTCTGGCCTAAACTAATTGTACATTTGATATTGTATATTGTTGTGCGGATATGATTTTAAGTAATTTTTTATTAAGAACTAACATATCAGGTTTGTGAGTGTAGAATGTATGATATATTTTTGTCTTCCCTCAGTTTATTTCTCTCTAGCCTGAATGAAGTAATTGGTGTTATACTATAATGATTAAATAATTATGAGAAAGATGTAGAAATGATGACTGGCAGTCAACTGAGCCGCTGGTCAGTATGAGGTTATATCAAGAATGTGATCATATGCAGATCCAGAAGTTTATGTCGGAGGGGGGTGGGGGGGGATCAGTGGATCTAAGCCAGCCTTTGGAGTCCCTAGAATTTTGTCCGGACCACTCCCTCTCGATCCTCGCATGATCTGGGGATTAATATTACATGTAGTTACATGTTAAGACGTAATTCTTGTCATATTGAAGTATACTTAATTAAACACTATATAATGGCAAAAATATATTACATGTATAGCAAATTTTGTTCTAAATGGCACATGGACAAACTGACTGACAGCGGATACTGGCATGTTGTACAAAAATTTTAGTTGGAGGGACTGACATGATTTTGGGTCGAGTTGACGTGCAAGCACTTATAAGAAGCAACTCTGGATTATTCTTCATTCACAAATATTATTGACTTTCAGGAGATGCTTTCTATTAGAGCATCAAAGGCACTATGTAACTTTGAGTGTAAAAGTTAACTGTTCATGTTAATACATGTAATTCAATTGCATTACTTTTATTAAGTTTGTACAAAATTAAGAGAGTTCATATTTTATACAACATGAGCTATTTGCATGCATGACATGTAATGATGATTTACTTCTATCTCCTGCATAATTGTAGATTGATGCGAGTCACCATCCTACTGTGCAGGTATATGATCTTTGTGTGGTATGTTTCTGTAAAGTGCATTTCAGTTCAGTTCAATACTGTATGTTGTTGAGATTTCTACCAAACTATGTTGTTCAGTTACTTCACCATACTGTATGATAAGAGTCTCTACCATATGTTGTTTAGCGTCTTTACCATACTGTAAGATAAGAGTCTCTACCATATGTTGTTCAGTTACTTCACCATACTGTATGATAAGAGTCTCTACCATATGTTGTTTAGCGTCTTTACCATACTGTATGATAAGAGTCTCTACCATATGTTGTTTAGCGTCTTTACCATACTGTATGATAAGAGTCTCTACCATATGTTGTTTAGGGTCTTTACCATACTGTATGGTAAGAGTCTCTACCATATGTTGTTTAGGGTCTTTACCATACTGTATGATAAGAGTCTCTACCATATGTTGTTTAGGGTCTTTACCATACTGTATGATAAGAGTCTCTACCATATGTTGTTTAGGGTCTTTACCATACTGTATGTATGGGTGTCTACCATAGTGTATAATAGGAAGAGTCTCCCATACTGTATGATAAGAGTCTCTTCCATATGTTATTTGCGGTCTCTACTTTACAACATGTAACAAGTCTCTACCATACTGTATGTTAAGAGTCTCTTCCATATGGTATGTTGTTATCATTATGATTTCAACATGAAAAGTGCAAATCGCCAACATGCATGAACTTGTTTTGTGGAGGGGGGGGGGGGCTTGTTTATGATCTATCATACATATAAAGGAAAAAAATATTTCTATTATAAAATGTCACATGAAATCAAAACTATTATTACCTTACATATATTGTTAGTTGTCTGTATAGACATAATTTTGGCTTTACATTACCTATTTTTCTATAAGTTTGTAGTTCCTGCATATACAGCATTGTTGATGCGATTGATTGTCTGTTATATATGAGCATAGTTGTTGTTTTGCACGAAAATAAATACTCTTATCATTGTATATATTTGTCCTTTGTTCTTGGTAAAAAACAGTCAAATTTCATGCCCCAACATGGCTGCGGGCTCAAGTCCCACCTGGGATGTAGAGTTTGTATATGAAGATACTACCCAGTTGGCTTAACGAAGGTTGGTCGTTCTATGCAGGTGCCTTCATATGCCAGGACTAATGCTAGATGGGTCACCTGGGGGTCTTCCTTCACTCATAAGCTGGAGAAGTCTCTACATGACGCTTGCTGTTTATGTAACTTAAACACTCATTATAGTGAACATTGATAGTTTCTACAACACTTTTTAATACATTTCTAACAATCTGTGTTCTTCTTGGGGTACAAAATACCCCCCCCCCACACATATGGCATATGTCATATTCTGTTATATTACCATTTAACACTATCATTTTAAAATTCAGTTTTAAGGACTGGTAACATCAATCAGTAATACACATATTTGGCATCACAACAAAGGTATTATGCTATCATCAATTTCAGCAATACATTGGTAGGAATTAATAATTGTTATTACAAAATTCTGGGAACTGCATGTCACAAACACACTACAAATATATATATACAGTAATTGATGCTATTGTTAATACCAATATTATCAAAAAGAAATAACGAAATTCAGTGATATTCAAAAGAAATAAAATATGAAATTCTTCGTACCATAAACACTGACAAGATATGTATCATTTCAAGTCCGTAATGACAAGTTCATTATAAGAAGTTCATATACAAATTTGTGTATCCTTAAAAGTATATCATAACAAGTACACACACATGTGTGTATCATTACAAGCGCAGTATATCAAACTCGTGTTCACAGTAATTATCAACTGTGTTTAAAAAATATCGTATCGTGTAATTTCTCATTTGTTTGTTAAATCCATATCTATGACGTATATTAAAATGTGCATATATTTATGGTCTGACAATTCCTCTTATATGGACGTCTTATATAACCATTTTAAGTACTTGTAATCAGCTGCACAATATTTAAATCAAGCATTTATGAGCCGACAGTGCATATATGTAAGATGTAAACTACTATCAAAGTTGTTGTGTTATCATAGCTTGTCCACCAGGGACTACATACTACCAGCATTAGCATAAGGTACATGTCATTGTAACCAGGGAACGTATATAGTGTGTTCCAGTTGTAACATACGATGGAAAAAATATTCAAGTTTGTGATAAGACACTACGATTCAGAAATAAAACATGGTTTACCGATAAAAACGAATGCGGAAGTCGGACATGAACAATGCCAATAATGAAGTGCTCAGCCCCCTGGTTTTGGGGAGTACTCATCCTAACCCTTTCCTACACAAATAAAAATGTATCGAAAAAGAAAAAAACCTGACTATATTGCTCATTTAGTGTACGCTTACCGCTGTACTATCTAGACAGTCCGTGTAAAATACTGGTCATTATGTATACGCCCACTGATTGGAATATACGCCCACTGATGTTCAACACTAGTCATTATGTATACGCCCACTGATTGGAATATACGCCTAATATTGTTCAACACTGGTCATTCTGTATACGCCCACTGATTGGAATATACGATATTTGCTGTACAAGTATACGCCCACTGATTTGAATATACGACCAGCGTTGTACAAGTATACGCCCACTTATTGGACGCTCATTGTTGTACAAGTATACGCTCACTGATTGGAATATACACTCATTACTGTACAACACTGGTCATTCTGTATACGCCCACTGCGGGACTATACGCTCATTGTTGGTCTACTTTGGTCATCCTCTCTACACCCAAAACATTGGTTTGTCTACACACTTGCAATGCATTGGTCATTCTGTATATGAACTCTACTGCATTAAGTAGGTCAATCTATTTGATTGCGTTGGTCATTCAGTATATGTACATTATTGAATTGCATTGATCATTCTGTATAATTATGTACTCAACCGGATTACATTTGTAATTCGGTATATGTTTTCTACCGGATTACTTTTATTACTCTATATATGTACTCTACTGGATTGCATTTGTAATTTTGTATATGTACTCGTCTGGATTGCATGTATAGTTCTATATATGTACTCGTCTGGATTGCATGTATAGTTCTATATATGTACTCGTCTGGATTGCATGTATAGTTCTATATATGTACTCTTCTGGATTGCATTTGTAATTCTGTATATGTACTCTACTGGATTGCATTTATAGTTCTGTATATGTACTCTACTGGATTGCATGCATAGTTCTGTATATGTACTCTACTGGATTGCATTTATAGTTCTGTATATGTACTCTACTGGATTGCATTTATAGTTCTGTATATGTACTCTACTGGATTGCATGCATAGTTCTGTATATGTTCTCTACTGGATTGCATTTATTGTTCTGTATAATGTACTCTACTGGATTGCATTTATAGTTCTGTATAATGTACTCTACTATATTGCATTTATAGTTCTGTATAATGTACTCTACTGGATTGCATGCATAGTTCTGTATATGTACTCTACTGAATTGCATTTATAGTTCTGTATAATGTACTCTACTGGATTGCATGCATAGTTCTGTATATGTTCTCTACTGGATTGCATTTATTGTTCTGTATATGTACTCGTCTGGATTGCATTTATAGTTCTGTATATGTACTCTTCTGGATTGCTGGTATAGTTCTATATATGTACTCTTCTGGATTGCATGTATAGTTCTATATATGTACTCGTCTGGATTGCATGAATAGTTCTATATATGTACTCGTCTGGATTGCATATATAGTTCTATATATGTACTCTTCTGGATTGCATGTATAGTTCTATATATGTACTCGTCTGGATTGCATGTATAGTTCTATATATGTACTCGTCTGGATTGCATGTATAGTTCTATATATGTACTCTTCTGGATTGCATGTATAGTTCTATATATGTACTCGTCTGGATTGCATGAATAGTTCTATATATGTACTCTTCTGGATTGCATGTATAGTTCTATATATGTACTCGTCTGGATTGCATGTATAGTTCTATATATGTACTCGTCTGGATTGCATGTATAGTTCTATATATGTACTCTTCTGGATTGCATTTGTAATTCTGTATATGTACTCTACTGGATTGCATTTATAGTTCTGTATATGTACTCTTCTGGATTGCATTATAATTCTGTATATGTACTCTACTGGATTGCATTATAATTCTGTATATGTACGCTACTGGATTGCATTATAATTCTGTATATGTACGCTACTGGATTGCATTATAATTCTGTATATGTACGCTACTGGATTGCATTATAATTCTGTATATGTACGCTACTGGATTGCATTATAATTCTGTATATGTACGCTACTGGATTGCATTATAATTCTGTATATGTACGCTACTGGATTGCATTATAATTCTGTATATGTACTCTACTGGATTGCATTATAATTCTGTTTATGTACGCTACTGGATTGCATTATAATTCTGTATATGTACTCTACTGGATTGCATTATAATTCTGTATATGTACGCTACTGGATTGCATTATAATTCTGTATATGTACGCTACTGGATTGCATTTATTATTCTGTATAATGTACTCTACTGGATTGCATTGGTCATTCTGTATATGTACGCTACTGGATTGCATTTATTATTCTGTATAATGTACTCTACTGGATTGCATTGGTCATTCTGTATGTGTACACTACTGGATTGCATTTATAGTTCTATATATGTTCTCTACTGGATTGCATTTATAGTTCTATATATGTACTCTTCTGGATTGTATTTATAGTTCTATATATGTACTCTACTGGATTGCATTTATAGTTCTGTATATGTACTCTACTGGATTGCATTTATAGTTCTATATATGTACTCTTCTGGATTGCATTTATAGTTCTATATATGTACGCTACTGGATTGCATTTATAGTTCTGTTTATGTACTCTACTGGATTGCATTTATAGTTCTGTATATGTACTCTACTGGATTGCATTTATAGTTCTGTATAATGTACTCCTCTGGATTGCATTTATAGTTCTGTATATGTTCTCTACTGGATTGCATTTATAGTTCTATATATGTTCTCTACTGGATTGCATTTATAGTTCTATATAATGTACTCAACTGGATTACATCTATAGTTCTGTATAATGTACTCAACTGGATTACATCTATAGTTCTGTATAATGTACTCAACTGGATTACATCTATAGTTCTGTATATGTACTCTACTGGATTGCATTTATAGTTCTGTATAATGTACTCCTCTGGATTGCATTTATAGTTCTGTATAATGTACTCCTCTGGATTACATCTATAGTTCTGTATAATGTACTCAACTGGATTGCATTTATAGTTCTGTATAATGTACTCCTCTGGATTACATCTATAGTTCTGTATAATGTACTCAACTGGATTGCATTTATAGTTCTGTATAATGTACTCCTCTGGATTACATTTATAGTTCTGTATAATGTACTCAACTGGATTACATTTATAGTTCTGTATAATGTACTCAACTGGATTGCATTTATAGTTCTGTATAATGTACTCCTCTGGATTGCATTTATAGTTCTGTATAATGTACTCAACTGGAATGCATTCATAGTTCTGTATAATGTACTCAACTGGATTGCATTTATAGTTCTGAATAATGTACTCAACTGGATTACATTTATAGTTCTGTATAATGTACTCCTCTGGATTACATTTATAGTTCTGTATAATGTACTCAACTGGATTGCATTTATAGTTCTGTATAATATACTCCTCTGGATTACATCTATAGTTCTGTATAATGTACTCAACTGGATTGCATTTATAGTTCTGTATAATGTACTCCTCTGGATTACATTTATAGTTCTGTATAATGTACTCAACTGGATTACATTTATAGTTCTGTATAATGTACTCAACTGGATTGCATTTATAGTTCTGTATAATGTACTCAACTGGAATGCATTTATAGTTCTGTATAATGTACTCAACTGGATTGCATTTATAGTTCTGTATAATGTACTCAACTGGATTACATTTATAGTTCTGTATTATGTACTCCTCTGGATTACATTTATAGTTCTGTATAATGTACTCAACTGGATTGCATTTATAGTTCTGTATAATGTACTCCTCTGGATTACATTTATAGTTCTGTATAATGTACTCAACTGGATTGCATTTATAGTTCTGTATAATGTACTCCTCTGGATTACATTTATAGTTCTGTATAATGTACTCAACTGGAATGCATTTATAGTTCTGTATAATGTACTCCTCTGGATTGCATTGGTCATTCTGTATATGTACACTATTTCAAAATATTCAGTGAGAGACATTATAGCCTCCCAACTACACAAAAGGCAATTTGGCAATCATTATACAGCATTGATTAGGTGTTTGATTCTTGGGTCAAAGATATTGATAAAATAATTTTCCTAAATTTAAGAACTATATCATTCACGAAATTCCATGATGGCTTCCAATATGGGCGACTGGATAAACTAAATGAAATACTGAAGATATACAGTAACTTGAATATATGTTTTAGTCCAAAATGAAAGAAAACTGTTCAAGTTAATCTAAGCATTCTTCTTCGAGCAATCACGCCATATAACTAAGCACATTGCCACCTTGTAGTTTACATCTTTATTATTGAGCGTAACATCATGTATACAACGTAATGTCATAACAACAACACAAGTGAATTAAATATAAATTAACCATTGTATAAATAAATACCAATTAAATAGAACATAAATACATATTATACTAGGCAATGTGGTATAAATATGATAATGGATATAACAAATGAAAACTAAAAATTTATTGCATAATCATAACCGGCCATATCAAGTGAGTTTGCTTGCGTCTATTTCTGAACAAAGTTAGTTCATACTCGTACAGCGATATTGTGGAAAACATAATTGTTCCTACGCCAGAACTGGTGTCGTATTAACCTGAGGGTTGTTTTATTTGAGCAAGTCAAGTTCCTCATGATAACGGTGACCAGGTCTGTTTTGTATATTATTTAGCAAGGCTTATATTTTGACAAATAAATTGAAATAATACATCAAAATATCATAATGGTAACCACAAGAGACTAGAAATTCAAAGCACCGGCCGTATATCCAGCTTCCTCATAGACTCACAGCATTATGGACAACTAGTATAGTCACTCTCTTGAAGATATTTAGTATTCAGCCCAACACAAGCTACTGAATTGATATTGCCATACTGAACCAGCTTTACAACTTTTGTCCAAGTATTTTTGAGGATGTCATATTTAAACAAGTCACGTGATTCTACCGTTCTATTAGGTCTTCCACTTACTCCCATGTGACGAACACCTCCGCAGACAAAAATAGTTCCATCAAGGAACGACGCGGACGTAAATCGTCTTTCTTCTGGGAAGTTTTTGCCGGAAGTCCATCTATTCTTTTCGGGATCATAAATTGCAACTGTAAGAATGTTCTCATGTAAGGTGACACCACCTACCAAATAAATTAAAGATTTAAATGTAAATGCGGAAAACTGAGAACGAGGCTTGATCATTTGTGTAGTTACTAAACTCCACGAGTCGGTTTGAATATCATAGCGCAACACTGTGTCCAAATAATCATCGTCTTCGTCCCTGCCGCCAAAAACATATATGGCGTCATGGGTTGCAGACGATGCGTGGTTGTATATGCTTATAGGTACAGGCGATAAAGCGTTCCATACGTCATTATCTACGTCATAGAATTCCACAAAATCAAGTGGCTGACCTCTTGGATAAATAGACTTTCCACCAATTACAATGATCTTTTCGCCCACCGCGGTCGCTGTGAAACAACAGCGCGGATGAATCATATTTTGTATCCTATCCCAAACTGCAGACTTCATATTGTACCGATAACCTTCAGCAAGAGCTTTTCCATGATCTTCAAAATGATGCTCGTCATAATATATTCCACCAAGAAAGTACAGCTCATCATTAGCTGACATAAGTTGATAAAAGTCAATTTTGAACTTAAAGTCAAAGGTCGGATGCGGTTGCACGCCTGTAAAGTTTTTGTAAGTCAAAGGATCAAACGTTGTCAGAGAGCGCGCCCCTTTTTCCACTGTCCCTCCCGAAAACACGAGCATAGTTCTGTTAAACATGCCGTAACGTGGTGTTGTGATGGCAGTATATCGGTCTAAATCAATGTCTTCCCCTTTCTGTTTCAAATATCTTTTTTCTTTGAATGTGTTGCATTCACGCAATCTTGCCAAACATTCAGCATTTTCATTAATTCTAGCATCATTTGCCAAGAAATTCGAGAAAAAATCGTCCTTTAACAACGCCAGACGAACATGTCGAAATAAACGCGCGAAATATTTGTCACGTGACTCGTCCAACTCCACCCATCTTTTTATAACTTCTAGAACAGTTTCCTCATTTTCTACAGATATGTCGTCGCATGAAATAATATCTTCCAAGTCTTGAACATCTAACTCGAAGAACTTTTCATCTTGGATCACATCTGAGAAATGGTCCAATGTGTACTTCCTGCAATGCATTTTCAACTTTAAACAAGCAAAGTGAGACGCAAAAAGAAACATTTCGACGCAGTTTTCCATGCAAACCTCTCTAATCATGTAGTTAGCACACTGATCTATCAAATGAGTAAGTTCCAACATGGTGGCCGTCATCAGAATGTCTTGAGCATTTTCATTGGATAAGAGAATATTTCCGGTGTACATGTAACCAATCACGGCACGCATAATGTCTGATGATATGTCATGCATCTTTATTACCTTTTCATCACGTTCTTTCACCGGGTTCACAAACATGGCTCTGAAATAACAGTGAATTAATGTCAATTTACATTCTGAGCAGACATACATGTATATAATATCATTTGTCTTGTTATCAAAAGATCTTATTTCGTAACGTTCAACATTCTACATTGCCCAATAGGGGCATACACTGGCCAAAATACTCGCAATAAGTGAAGGCTAAACTCATAAGTTCGACACATTTGTCGTTTTAAGATAAAAAAAACCATGGCTAATGGTGCCGGAACAACAGAGCGATCAGCAACGGTGTCTTAGGAATAGGCATTGGTCCGTGAAACATAACTAATTTTTCGTCAACGTGATCTCCAACCTAAGTTTCCATCGCCCATGATTCTACATTTAGCCCTAGAAATTTCAGAGATGTAATTTATATAATTTTGATTTTAGTAATGTTTAAATGTATTAGGTCTTAAAATTTATAGAACTGAAAATACCTGAAATACGGACTGGCTGCCGCAAGCACGTTTCTATGGCAATCTATCATGACGTCATCCACCAAAAGTGTGACGTCAGTCAGTATTTTCGACTGGAACATTGAGAATAATTTCTCCAGGAATGACTCGCGATAATCATCCCTAGTTGCCATGGTGAACTGAACTGGCTGAAAATAGCAATACATAATATGTATAACTATACACGTAATAGCAAAACACAAACGAAATTGTCATAGGTGTCAATGGGTCTGATTAAGCCAGGCGTGCGATATTTAAAAGCTTGGGGCCGCTAGGGTCTCTGGTGGGTCCAGGGCAAGGTGGCTCCTGAAATATTGAAATTTGATAGACATTACAGAGCTTTTCCTGATGGCTAGTAAGAAAAGTAAAACCCTAACAAAAGTCCGATTTTGAACAGCATTCCATCGAAACTTAGGATTAATTTACATTAACACCGTGTGTCTTAGAGAACTGAGCGTGTGATTCAGGTCGAAAATGCGTGTGACTTGACAGGTATGAATTGTAATTCGCGCTCGCCTCAAAGTTGGGCAATGTCGTAAATTTCACGAGAAGACCAATATGCAGCTCACTGGTATGTTGTATTACATTACATAAAACGTGTCTAGTCAGCTTTGATGATTGTCAAACCTAGCATTCTGTATATACAGGCTAACCTGTCGTCATGGTTACTGACCACATTACTTGAATTCCACAGAGTACATGTGAAACTATTTCAAAATTGTACGACTTCAATCACGCAGTATGCGTAGAACTGGCAACGTAAACATCACTAAATATATACGAGAAAAAATGTAAAATAAAATAAATGCAAAAATGGCTAAATAAAGTTTAACTAACTACGAAGTACCTGAGTGGAAGTAAACTTTTCCTTAGAACTATCTGTTAGACATTATCCGGTTATACACTGATCCGTACATCAACAAATTATTACAGTGTATGCCGAAATATACAAAAACCTCGTATGCTGTTGCCATAGTAACCGCACGTGCATATTTTCTGTTAATGTGTACCTCACAGGGTAACAGGTAATGAAACTGGAAGCTTATCATCTAGTTCATTACAGGGATAATTACGTGCATGCGGTGATAGCAATATACAGACATCTAGTTACATAGTACGACATTGTTCCAGGTGTACTATCAACCTGGAAGTACGTGCATAACGGTTATCTAGATTCCACAGTGCTTTACATCAGATCACTTATAGCAAGGAATGAGTCATGTTGCTGTATATGATACACAGTCGTAGAACTGTGAACTACTCTGATAACTGTAGAATCTATGTATTAATCAATCAGATCAATTAGTGATACACGATGTTTCTACTTGTTTCTGATATGCTAAATATTGGCATAATAATTGGACTAGATGTTATCTGAACTGTCTAAATTTTATTTTAGACCGTAGACCATGTCTTCATAGATAAGAATAGATAGTTCTCACATCTACAATATTTACATTCCTTGTTCTGAATTATCAGCCATTTTGATAGGCAAATTTCCTAAAAGTTTATTGGGAATATAATGTAAACAATGATAGACTTATCCGATATATAAAAAATAACTTATTCATTATGCGCATGTGGGCATTTGGCTCAATAAGTTGAAGAAAAAGTGGTTGTCACGTGCAAATTCTCTTGGTATTTTCTCAATTATCACATATTTGGAAATTACTCATATAAGGGCTTATCGGTTTTGCCTATCAAAATGACCGACAGTTAAGAACAAGGGAGGTAACTATTGTAGATGTGGGGACTATGTATAAACTTGCCATTTATTTCATGGTTCGGAGCCATTTCAGACAATACTTCAGAGAATTCTAGCCGGACGGACTTGACCATATATGATCAATCGAATCTTGTTACTTAATATTTGACCGTTACGCTGTGATTCGAGCATTCTGTATTATTCATGAAATCCTTCTTCTTGGTTACACTGTACACTGTACACTTAAATGCATTTTCTAATTGGTCATAATTAGGAAATTAAGCGATAAACTCAACCGAATGTGTTGCAATATGCCAATTTACAATCTTTTAAGAAAACACGAATATTTATTACTTATTATTTATTTTACGTATGAATTTCCGACTGCATGTAATTCAACTGTATAGAAACGCTTATGATGAACATCCGAAATCTTAAACAACATTTCCATTGGGTGACCAATTAAATAAAATATTTCCGTGTATAATAACATAAAAACAAAGCTATTTATAATGATTACCGATTTAAAACTATGACAGACGATGTTGATTTTGAAACCGTGAAGTTGTTGGAGAGTTTCTTAATACAATTATTTACCAAAACAAATATGAAATGGGGAAAAATATTAAAATCAAGTAAAACAGTACCTGTTTCATAATTGCTGTGAGTTAGCCATGCACAAATGCATTTATTCCATTCGTATTAAAGTGCAAACATAGGAAATAGAACCATAAATCGGGTAATACAAAGTGTAACCAAACAACGTATCATAAGTCCATTGTAAATGTTGATATTAAATGTCAAACAAATGTCACTTCCATATCTAATCTGATACACTAGGGATTATTTGCCTCGTTGGACACTTTCTATGTATTGTACAATGCGTCTACATGTATATATACATTGTATTTACGTACATTGTCTGTATATAGTTAACATTACCTTAACGGCTTAATATAACAATACAACCCTCATGTTACCTTACACAATAATGTAAACAAGTTTGAGTTTCGTGTTAAGACAAGATTTACAGATGTTAAAACATGTTGAATGGTAACACTTGGCAGGATTTTATGATACCTTAATGAGAGATAAGTGTATCGTTTGAATAGTTTTATATCATAAGTTAAACACTTCAAAAGATACAGCCATCTGAAATAATAATATACAGGTCAATGTGGATATAGGTGAAATTTTGCAGCCTACGGTTTAAAAAAAATGGCAATAAGTCTATTAATGCTGCCTGTCGCTTGTTTCGGCGAACTACGAATTTCCATCAGATGATAAATGGACCCACCAAAAATATGGTAGACAAACGATTTTGCACAGGTCTGTATAATGTCAAATACACCGGAACATTTCTCGCTATACTACCTTCTGATTTTTCTTCATGATTAATAATTTAATTATGGTCAGTATAGGCTTCGTAATGGCAAAGCCTCTCTTTACAGACTTACTGTTTATTATGCTTATATTATGTCTTTTTATATGAACTTCCAAAAACCAGTCTTATTTTATTTTTATGTTTGTTTAACTATAAGGTATTAACAGGACCCTATTGAAATAAGCTTCAGTGCTTTAATGTGCCATCCTAGGTTTATACACACTTAATTTTGGCTAATTGCTCATTACAAGTTTCTACATGTATTATTTTCCTAATGTTTATATGATTTAGTTTATTACGGCAGGTTGAAAATGTCGGTATTTATGTATTTAATTTAATTGTAGAGCTATATATGTGTATTTTACCTGAATAAAATCAATCAATCAACCAAAACAGACGATACTCCTCTCTTATGTTAGTGTTAAATTAATTCATTGTATGAGCATGCGCACTGTACTTATATCCTAATAAACATATACTTATTTAGTGTTGTATTTTTAAAAGAGTATGATCGATTTGTTTTGATCATTTCAATATGCTTCCAATCAATGCGATATTAAATGTTACGTGGAATATAGAGTTTTGACCAAAGACCTAAATATCACAGATGCGCTACTCGGCCAGATATCGTAAAATCTCTCGGAAAATAAAATCTCGCGAGAGCAGGTGAACGTAAACCAGCTATGATTTTGTTTTGACCTGATATGAAGTTCGGCACATGGACTCGTTTACAAATCATGGTATTTCTTAACAAAAATACAAAAATATACGAACAGTGCACAGTAGCTCTACTGTTTTATGTAAACATTAAGAATATAATGGTTTGTGTTGGATTGAAAACTACAACAACATATCTGACCTAGAAATCGAAACATGCACTTTGTTTGTATACAATGAATACCGTTATATAGTTGCTTAGTGGTTATTGTGGTAACGGATTAAAATCAGTGACCGTAGGCCTACCATTGTCGCATATACCGCACAACGTATAACGTTTGGATGCTTTCTAAATATACAGATATTGTAAATATTAAAGAAAAATCTAATTTTAGACAGGTCGGTCAATCACGTTTGGTTTATACATACCATTGAAACCCGACCAACAAATGATCCGTCCCTCGAACCGTTAGGATGAATAATCGCCTGAATGAACGAATGGACGCTCGTGTAAATGAATGAATGAACGAGCGGACGCACGTATTTCTGTTCTTCTACCGATATAACGCAACTATATCAACGGTTACCCTCATCAAGAAATCCGGAATTTGCTAAAATGATTTTTTTGCCAGGTGAACAAACGTTGTTTTAATTTAGATCCATCGAGATCTGGAGATTCTAAGTCAGACGTTTAATCCCGTCTTTGTAAGCAATATTTTAACTGTTTTCTGCTGGTTGTAAGGTAGGATTAGAGGGAAATCCTAAACTTACAGCAATCAGGAGTAGATCAAACATCTTCTATCTCTGCTAGTGCTAGCTTATAGACAAGGCATTTCACAGTCATAGACATGTACCAATGTATTGCCCTCTTGTTCGCGGTCACAGGAAACACCAATTATCAGGTAAATTATAATATGATATATTATAATATTGTTCTCAAAATTTGACGGTAGGCTATTAGAAATGTATTATTCATCGTTGATTTTTGTACTCTAAAGAACTTCAACGGTGTTCACCACAGTGGATAGTCTCGAATTCTCTCCCTTTATCCCTTCTATAGAATACGCATATATTGTAGCTACTATACAAGTAGGCCTAAATACATCTTCTATAGAAGGGATAAAGGGAGATAGTTCGTGACAATCTACTGTGATTATGACAGTGATATGAAACGACGAACGTGATTATGACAGGCTTAGGTCGATTTATTCTACAATTCTATTCAGTTGAATCATGATTGTTATAACTTACAGCAATCAAACTTTACAGACTGTGTATCTAGTGGTCACGTTGAGAAGCTATATGTATGTATGTAATAGTACGGGCGGTTAAGCACTTCTGGTCGGTATATAATCATCTCTAATTCTTATCTGTTTGACTTTATTGCTCAATTACTCATCTTATGTGACCAATTTGTGACAATAAATGAAGGATTTAACTTTACATAAAGCCATCGCCGATTTAGTGAAGTAATCACCGGAACACGACATGCCTAGCGGCTAGTTTCGTTCTGAACTAATTCTACAATAATTGACTGCCTTGTATTCTGTGTTCGACTTGTTTCACCTTGAATGGTCATTTATTAACCGCTTGAGGGACCCGTGTGCAATTTCCTACACAGTGGTCTCCCTTTACAAAATTCGGACACTTGACAAACTCCCTGGCGGTATTCGGTAAAGCTCGGAAAGCAGTCAATTATACTAATACTCGACGAGGTGTTCCGAGTGACAAACTCTCCGCAGTTGTTCCTTTCCTTTTATAGTATACATTAACAAGTATTAAAGACCATGAACGTGCCCCGTTTAATCGCCGTACGGAGTTTGAGACGTTTAATATATTGCTAAGGGAGATAACAGCTGTCAGGAGTTTGATGTGTCGTATTAACAAATTATCTCCCTTTATGTTACTAATTGTTAGCGATAGGAACGTATAATCAGACTGATAGTGACTAACTGGCTATTGATACATTTGTGTCACTATAAATATAGTAAATGAATAAATATAATAAGTAACCTATGATAGTTCAATCGCTAATTTGGTTAGCTTTTAATCTCACGATGTAAACAAGCAGACATTTCTATCGTTCTATGCTGTCCAGAAAATTAATTGAGAAATGGCATTTGTAGTGAAATGTTTATAATAGGACGAATCACATGAGCAATATTTTCTGAATCTCCCAGCATTTTTCAAGATGGACTGATGCATCGGTCTGACATATTTGCCTAAAAGAAGAATTTTCGTATCTGAGAGCAGTATTGCATTTAATTATGTTCACTGTCTGTGACCGTATTGTGTGAATTCTGAATTCGATATCAAACATGAAAATTATTTAAGGGAGACCACACCTTCCATATTCTTGTCTAATACTAGTCATCTCCCTTAGTATCGCCATAGTACCCAAGGGGAATTACCGCTGTTGAGTACATACTCTTTTAAACACCAGATTAATCTCCCTTGTAATCTGGTGGACGGTTTGAAGTTTTGTGAGCACACCATGTAATTTTACTTGTCTTGTCCAAGTACAACTCTTGGATTTGACTGATATAATAGATTTGTGTTATCTAGACATGTTCACAGATAAAAATAACACCTGACATCTTTCCAGACCCCCCCTTCTTGAGCAACATCTTTTCCTTCCAGCAAACGTATCTATTTTCCCGTTGTAAAAATAATACTGATTTCACCTATATAGAGCAACAACCTTTCAACACCAGCCAACATTTGCATTCTACGTACAACTGTATTCACAGACATCAGTATTGCATGACGATAATTATACTCAGTACATTTAAAAACGCAAAATTGTTTACCATACCTACTTCTTTAAATTTCATTTTATTACTTTTGAAACTCATTTTTTATGCCGGGTGTCATGAAACTTAGAATACATGTTGCTTACACATGTAATGATATCGTGTCGAATTCTTTTCTTGTATCCTAAAAGTCAGTCAATAAAAATTTCGAAATCCCAAATAGTTCGTTATTAAGTGTGCTGAGTATATATCTAGTGGACGGTTAGTGCGCATGATATCTACATACACATCATTTTGAGATTTTTTGGACAAATGTGTTTTGCGTTAATTAAATCAAACAGTTTTAACAACTCGTTCTATCTGAGGACACGCAAGTATCCTGCGTATGACTATCTATTAGTTGTCATCCATGGGGTTTAATTTGTGACAGAATAATTGAAGCCTGTCACTACTGCTGGTTATTTACATTTGCTCGTCTGTCGGCTAGCAGCGGATACAAGTAATAATCCCCGAATGATTGTCTCGCTGGATAAAACACGAACGTCAGATATATAACATCAGTGTGATATATGTATATATAGCATAGCAGTACAACCAGACACACATAATTAACCAATTTATTGCAGAGATAGTAAGCGATACCACGTGGTTGATAAACAAAACAAACATCACGAGAGCGTTCATGTCCGTAGCTGTAGCTACAATTTAACAGACACAATTCGACGCGAATACTGTCTCGCCCAAAACATAGGTGTTGCGAATCATAGAACCAACTTTAATTAGCGGACACTTTTCAAACACCCAGCAGAAGAAATCTATAGAGATAAGATCATTACGTACTACTAGTATATACCAATAGAGACTTATCACAAATATTACAGCACATACTGACCGCTCACTTACCTTGGTTTGTAAATGAAATATCAACAATTATAGATTACTTGCATGTGTATATAGTATTATATGATTAGTGCAGTTAATTACTAGTTAATTAGTTCGGGATCTGTTGGCTGAAAGTGAATACAATCAAGTAAGTTATGCTGCTTATCATATTCTACAGAGTGGTCTTGTCTTAAACAACAACATTACTTCGATACCAGTTAGAATTTTTTTCCTGAAAACAATACTTTACTATCTATTTAGCTTCTCTATAACAACAGCCTCTCAGTGACAGCCAAGATATGTTTTGTTCTACTGAGGTTGCACTGTGAGAATTTAATCGGCGAATTCTGACTACAGTATACAGTATATATACTGGTTGGTCTGTCGGTTGGTTTGTCTTTATTACAAAAAAATGTATTTTCTCAAAAACGTGTGATGCGAACTACTTATACAGTTTATGGAGGAGTTTCATGAAACTTCACACACATATTGTAGTGCGTGACATAGCCTTGGGCATGGCCGGCCATCTTGGATATTCTAAACAAAACTTGAGGAGTTTTTTATAGTTGTTTCCGTAGTTTCACGAAACCTCACACATACATGATGAGTTGTAGTGCGTTTATTTAGTGTTTGTTTTTTTGGTTTAAGATCGCCGACTTAGATCTGCATTTCTATTTCAATTAAGGTGCATTTCCATATTAAATATGATGTACTATTCTTGATATCCGCAGTTCTTTGATTGTTTATTAAATAACTTTTGTACTGCAGAAAACCTTACTTAAAGACCATCTGGAAATTAAAAACCCCATACACGTATCCTCGTGTTCATGTTCTAAATTTCGATTCATGTTTTAAACCGATAATTTTCTTAAGAACCCAAACCGGTCTTATTATTGAGGTTTCACTATATCGGAAACAGACACAGTTTGATGCATGGCTCGAAATAAGAAAATCGACATATTCATATTACAAAACGATATATCACCAACTTGTGTAATCAGCAAGTTCCACAAACTTATTATATTGCATATTCATGAACATTCCATTGATCCGATATGAAGTCGTTTTGTTCAAACCGTGAATATACTTTTGAAAATATGACCAAAGTCCTTGAGATGTGTCGTGAAATATGGACAATAACGTGATATAATGATTTTTGTGTTAATCATACATGTATGATGTAAATATTGTTGGGAAGGGACAACGTGACATTCTGACAATCGCTCTAATGACTTGTGAGACAATAACGGTCATTAATCTCGCTATAGGGCAAAACATCCCGTTAGTTATTAGATAATCTGTATCTATATTTCACAATGAACCTACTTAGTTATAAAAGATTTAATGTCAATTTTGTACAAGTACGGGGACTGAGATATCGATCTAAACAGCTATTAAAAACCAATTAAAAACTCATTAAAACTACTTAACACTGTGGACGGTAACTAGTTGAATACAGTACATGTGCATTGGCTTTATTAGGTAAACAGTAGACCAAATACCTATTTTGTAAATAAAATAACCCTCCCTCTTAATTGAATTCGTGTTCAATAAAGCCCTGGGGATGTATACACTGATTTGAAAGGCTGTCAACGAACCAGAGTTTCCTATATCATCAATGCCACAAGTCATCGTTTGAATTCACCAATATTAATTTACATTTTAATACATAATATGCACTGTCAAACTGGTCAAAGCATTATTCAACCACAAACGTGTTGCATAGAAACGCTGTCGTCTTCGGCGTTATTGCGAATAGGACATTGTATGGTCCCCAGAGGACAAGCAAAGAACATTAGTGCATGCATTTGCATTTTAATTCCAATCATGTCTGGAACGGTTCCTGTTTAGCAACGTAGGGCATAACTTACCAATTCAGACATCATCCAGAGAAGTACGTCTTGTGTTACTTGCTGGTTGTAATAGTACTTCTGTTGTACATTGTATATCTAATACAGATACATTCAAAACATATTGTAGGAAATATTTAATGCTGAATCAATACTATTTCATTATTACATACACGTGTCTTATGTGAGGTGTCTGTGGTTGTTTTATTTTCAGATCATCATAATTTTGTAGCTTTTGATGATCTCATTTATCATTTTAATTATGTTGTTTGTTTGTATGAACATGTGTAGATGTGCATATATTTTTAATGTTTATTTCTTACATTGTTGTTGTTTGAAGACCACATTGTAAAAAAGTTACACCTGTAGCATATCGTGATATCTTTATGAAATAAAGATATTATTATTATCTTTGTTGTTTATGCAATGTTGCTCTTTGGATGGATAATGGGACTCATAAATTCTGTTGCGGAGTTTATTTTCACAAATTGAGCAATTGATAGATAAACATTATGCATAAAACGCTATAAACATCCTGTGAAACCGTTTTATAAATATTTCGTAACTGCTTTTATTTTTTTCCTAAACACTCCCAAGGGCATGAATAGTATGGTCCTGAAACGTTTATTACAACCATGCACTATTGTTCTTTTATTAGTTTTACTTATATGTCCAATGCTGGATAAGTCGGTACGGTGACGGATCCATGAAATATAGACGGATTTCTTGAGGCTGGCAAAACTATTTTATGTCCAAAGTTCTATCGAAAACAGTCTATAAAGCAGGTTATGATTATTTACTCATATGTACAAGTATATATATGTCTGTGTGTTGGAATTCATTCTAATAAATTTTGAAAAGTTCTCATACTAAATTACATACTAATGCCTCTGTATTTAATGGCCAAAATATGAACATTCTTCATCAGTTGGATATTGGAGTAGCTATCACAATGATCACACGGTCGTTGACTGGTGGAATAAATACATGGACATTCTTCATCAGTTGGATATTGGAGTGGCTATCATAATGATCACACGGTCGTTGACTGGTGAAATAAACACATGAACATTCTTCATCAGTTGGATATTGGAGTAGCTATCATAATGATCACACGGTCGTTGACTGGTGAAATAAATACATGAACATTCTTCATCAGTTGGGTATTGGAGTAGCTATCATAATGATCACACGGTCGTTGACTGGTGAAATAAATACATGAACATTCTTCATCAGTTGGATATTGGAGTAGCTATCATAATGATCACACGGTCGTTGACTGGTGAAATAAAAGACATGGACATTCCTCATCAGTTGGATATTGAAGTAGCTATCATAATGATCACATGGTCGTTGACTGGTGAAATAAAAGACATGGACATTCCTCATCAGTTGGATATTGGAGTAGCTATCATAATGATCACATGGTCGTTGACTGGTGAAATAAAAGACATGGACATTCCTCATCAGTTGGATATTGGAGTAGCTATCATAATGATCACATGGTCGTTGACTGGTGAAATAAAAGACAGGGACATTCCTCATCAGTTGGATATTGGAGTAGCTATCATAATGATCACACGGTCGTTGACTGGTGAAATAAAAGACATGGACATTCCTCATCAGTTGGATATTGGAGTAGCTATCATAATGATCACACGGTCGTTGACTGGTGAAATAAAAGACATGGACATTCTTCATCAGTTGGATATTGGAGTAGCTATCATAATGATCACACGGTCGTTGACTGGTGAAATAAAAGACAAGGACATTCTTCATCAGATGGATATTGGAGTAGCTATCATAATGATCACACGGTCGTTGACTGGTGAAATAAATACATGGACATGAATCGTACTCCTGTTTATTCTCGCAGTTTGCTCTTTCTAAATATTAGTCTATTTACGCTTCTCCATTATGCCTCTTTCTAATGTTTACCTGTTAAAATTATGCTTCTCCTATGTAAATGTTTCACGAACACATGCTTAGTGTTAATGACCGAAGACATTTGTGCTAAATATGTATCTTTATCAATAAATGTGGGAACGTGCCTATGTTTTCCATAAGCATGCGGCCTTTTGCATACGACATGAACATTCTTACTGAACTGTCACGTGCATACACGAAACTCTTCAACTGTTAAAGACACGTAAACCATAGTAAACTACTGTTCGATCTTTATTGAACTCTTCAATGTAACATATTAACATTTTCACATATTATATTTACATAAAACGGTACTGTATAATGTTCGCATTTTGTTAAGAAAACATCACACATTACATAATCCGTAAAAGCTTTGATCTCTCAATGGAAACAACCCGAACTATAAGCATTCTTTTCGGTCATCAACCCAGGATTAATCTTCATTCAAACGATCGGTAAGGGAGGACAATTGTATGATGTGGCATTATGAACTAAATATGACTGAACTAGTTCCAGTATTCCTGTCTACGACAGTGCTTATATTAATTATCTTTTTCATTGAAATAACCATTATTCTCGTTGCACCAGTAATACAAATAGTAACTGTTGTTTGAAATATCATATCACAGAACAAGTTTTAAGCATCGATTGAAAGAAAACAATCATACCTACTTATACCACAGAGCTTGAGGCGTGTCACATGTTTGATTACATCTCTTGAACGGAATCAATCAACTCGATTTGCGATTATATTGGTTGGTTGCGTCCTTTGCTTCCTAAGGATTTACTTATAGCTTTGATTGATATTATATTCTTTCCTTTGATAGAGCCTTCATGAATCAGGTTCAGTGCCGTATTAAAATTCCTCCCCTTTTATTCTCTGTATTGGTACATCCGCGGGTTTAATGGTACGATATATCGGTTGCTATGTCTATAACTTATGAAATCCATCTTAAATTAGAAATAAAAGACACTCTCTCGGAGAGCATATTGGTTGACAAACTTAGCTTACCAAATACAGTGCACGCTGTCCAGAGCAACCCCCTCTGTGAGACCCCCCTCTGTGAGAACCCCCTCTGCCGGTGAGAATCCCCTCTGCCGGTAAGAACCCCCTCTGTCGGTGAGAGTCCCCTCTGCCGGTGAGAACCCCCTCTGCCGGTTAGAACCCCCTCTGCCGGTGAGAACCCCCTCTGCCGATGAGAACCCCTCTGCCGGTGAGAACCCCCTCTGTCGATGAGAATCCTTCTATGAGAACCCCCTCTGCCGGTGAGAACCCCCTCTGTGAGAACCACCTCTGTGAGAATCCCCTCTGTCAGAACCCCCTCTGTGAGAACCCCCTCTGTGAGAACTACCTCTGTGAGAAACCCCTCTATGAGACCCCCCTCTATGAAACCCCCTCTGTGAGAACCCCCTCCGTGAGAATCCCCTCTGTCGGTGAGAACTCCCTCTGTGAGAACCCCCTCTGTCGGTGAGAACTCCCTATGTGAGAACCCCCTCTGTGAGAACCCCCTCTGTGAGAACCCCCTCTGTCGGTGAGAACCCCCTCTGTCGGTGAGAACCCCCTCTGCCGGTGAGAACATCCTTTGTCGGTGAGAACCCCTCTGTCGGAGAGAACCCCCTCTGTCGGTGAGAACCCCCTCTGTCGGTGAGAACCCCCTCTGTCAGTGAGAACCCCCTCTGTCGGTGAGAACTCCCTCTGTGAGAACACCCTCTGTCGGTGAGAACTCCCTCTGTGAGAACCCCCTCTGTCGGTGAGAACCCCCTCTGTCGATGAGAACACCCTCTGTGAGAACAAATAGGGGCTGTTGTTGAGAGGCTGATGTTCTACAGAGCTAAAACTGACCGTAAATTCGAAGTTTACAACAGGAAAAAATGATAAATTATTTTTGCGGAATTCTCTATCTCTTTACTTCCTATTTTGTTTAACCCAATTGATTACTGTACTGTGGTGATATGCATATGGGAGTCGTGTTTTCTTCCTGTTGACAACAAACATAGTTTGTTGACGCTCTTTAAATATTCGTCCGTGATCCCTAAATGCTTATCCATGAACTTTCTCTCGATGCGTTTAACATATTTAGTCTAAAATTCGTTCTCTGTCGAGATGAAATATGACGATGCGGGATTAAAATGTTTAATGTCCTCATTTTTGTCGTCTTTCACTGAAATAATTATGTTAAGTTAAAATATGGTTTCAAAACTTGACAGGGAAATATGCGTGTTAATTACGCGGTGGTGTCAACCGTCACGGTGCATTTTTGTTGTCTCAGCATGTAGAATACAGGCATCAAAACAGGTTAACAAAAAGGCTACTGCAATTAAATTAGTAATTCTCATACATAGTAAAATGCAAAGGCTAGCTGTCATGGCACGTCAGAACCAAGAGGTTGCAGTGTAAGTCTAACTGTGTTCCTATTGATCTCTTACTGCTCAGCGCTGAGCAATTGTTCGATCCAAGATTCCTAAGACTGAGATCACAGGTAACACTTTGCCTTCTTCATGTCTTGTGCAGATAAGGCATCGATGTTCCCTGTGAACTAAATGAGTGTACGTATTATTCTAATACTCAATCGTGAGTATTGCCTCATCAGCCAGCAGAATCTGCCTTGAACCAATATATATTCTTGTCACACTCCTTTCATAGTTGTAGTGGAATTTTGATTGAGACTAACAAGCGATATAGAACGTATGACACGTTGAACCACAGTGAAAATATCTGATTCAGTTTTCAATAGCAAATCTCGTGTACTATCAAAGGCGTTAGTGTACTTCATGTTTCGGACTCAGTTGGGACTAGCGTGACGCGAAACTGTATTTACATGTAGATTTTTAAGTAGTGCATTCATTGTTATAATTCTGTATGTAATATTCAAGACATTCGTAACTACGATAAGTCTTAGATATCAACAAAAATAGTGCATCTAACTAAACGATAATTCGATCACAGGTTTACAAAAAAAACAAAATAGCTCTCGTGTTATTAGATATACGACTCTTTATTAAACATTCATGTAGAGATATTCAGTGTTTCTCGAAACGAGACGAGCGTAGGCTTAAATAACAAATGATCGAGTCAAGTTTTAAACCATATTAATATTAAACATCTCAGCTGGATTGTGTTGTATTATGTTATGTCAGACAAATATTTTACGAATCTGTTATCTAATTATTATCATAAGGAATTCGTTAATTACTAAACCGGAATTGAATATTTTTGTATTGCTTCAATACTAAGACGGAAACTGTTTATATTGTACATAATTGTGTTATCGTTTTATCGCCACGAATGGATTACTTTTAAGCGAATGCACCGATTTTACGTTTGAACAATACGAGCTGGATAATTGAAGGTAAGATCTTAATTTGCTTGTCATGTCTAATTCATTTTATGAATGCATGTATTTAATACAAATTGAATCGTTAGGGTAAAAACATGCAAGAAAAGATACGTACAATTATTGCTATTACACGATATAGGGTTCTTGTTCAGTTTTAACTATCAGGATACTACAACTGCAAGTATTACATTATCATCATCCTTCCCGCTATCATCATCATCATCATTATCATCATCATCATCATCATTACCATCATCGTTACCATCATCACCATCATCATTACCATCATCATTACCATCATCCTTATCATCATCATCATCAAAAGCAGTAGCATAGTCATTTTTTTAATATGATGATTATTATCATAAAAAATAAAAATACAAAATAGCGATATAAATTTCCTTTCTTTCTTCAAATCTGGCTTTTATTTAAATATATATATATATACTTTTGATTGGATGTACGCTTCATATATAACATTTACGCTCGACTTCTCGATTCGTTTGTTTCGTCTCTCATGTAATAAATTTTGTGGAATAAGATGAAGTTAAGAACCATTCTATTGAAACGAATTGTAGAGCCGCGTGTAACAAAATTCTCAAATTTAGGTTGGTGTCAGAGATCAAAATTATAGATACAGGAAAAAATGCATTTACATGTACATAAACTAATCCACTATGTATTGCTAGTATCCTATGTATGTATAATTTAGCTGATAGAACGTGTAAGTGAAGTTTTTATTCATTATGGCTACAGTAAGAGTTCTACGTCTCGAGCATCGACATTTCGAGTAACGGTTTATCTCGAAGTTGAGGTGATTTTAAGGCATGTTCTTGAATGTTTTCCTGTGTATTCTGTCTGGTTTCGTCACCGTGATGTTTCGAAACACTGATATTCGTACACTAGTGTTGTTAGTGTTTGATTGCATATTAAAGCCTAGTCCAGCCACGGACGTCACATCTCTATAATGTCGCTGTACGAAGACGCGTGTAAAAGTCGGAGTACAGAGACACGTATGCGGGGCTAATTAAAGTGTCAATTATTTAAAGTTAATATTATATTCTATGTTCCCTTTAATAGAATTGATTTAGACTAGTTATGTTGATTGACTGATTGTAATATTCGTTTAAAGGTACACATGCATAGTCACTACAAAATGCGATAGCATAAATTCAAATTTTCATATCTTATATTTCTCATAAACTGTGATATGTGTTTACATCCTATTTATAGTTGCTAACAGTCAACAGTTTGTTGTTCCGTACATGTTGTCTAGTGTCGCGTGTCAAATAGTTTGCAAATCGGCGAATTCCGAGGTTTCACGAGCAGAAATGCTTGCGAATCGGCGATTTCCGAGGTTTCACGAACAGAAATGTTTACGAATCGGCGATTTCCGAGGTTTCACGAGTAGAAATGTTTGCGAATCGGCGATTTCCGAGATTTCGCGAGAAGAAATGTTTGCAAATCGCCGCAGTTTTATTTTGCATATCTATTATTGGATGAACCTATTGAAATTGTTGATTATTTTGTTTATCTTGGTACAATCTTGTATTAAGTTCAACTATAATGGTTCTATGAAAGAGGCAATTAGCACACTAGCTGATCAAGCATTAAGACCAACAAACGGTCTATACTCTATTTATTCTAGACTTAAATTTGACATAAGTACGAAATTATATCTATTTGAACGTATGGTTGAACCTATTCTTTTATATTGCTCTGAAGTTCTTGGCATGTACCGACATTCTTGATAGAATACAAATGCAATACTGTAAAAAGATTTTAGGCGTAACATTATCTAACCAAAATATAGCAGTTTTAGGGGAACTAGGTAAATATCCAATATCAGTAGTTAGTAAGGAAAGAAGATTAAATTTATGGTGTAAAATAAGAAACAATCCCGGAACTTTATTATATAACATTTGGCTTAAACAACAAGAAAATGTAAATTTGTCCAAAAACTCTTGGTGTTTGAAAATAAATTCATACATCGATACAATTGGATTCTCCGATCTAAAACAAAATTTTGTATCAAATTATAATTACCAGACTATGTTTAAAAACAGAATCAGAGACCATTTCCAGCAGGAATGGGAAACTAAACTAGGACAAATGCAACAATACTTTAAAAATACTTTTAAATTTGAAAAATATCTTGACAAAATCCAAAATGGAAGCTATATACAAGATTCCGATTATCAGCACACTGTCTAGCCATTGAAACTGGTCGGTACAATAATGCTGACAGAGCAAATAGATTATGTACAAATTGTAATAAAACCTTGTGGAAAATGAATACCACTTTCTCATGACATGTGAAAAATATTATGATTTTTAAGACAACAATGCCTTATATAAGATGGCCTAAGCCCTTCACTATCTATGTTTAATAATTTAATGAAAACTGAAAACAAAAAAACTTTATATCAGATATGTTATTTTCTGAAACATTATTTTAACATTAGAATCGTATAAAAGTGAATACTGATTGATGTAATGCCTATTATGTCTTCATCTTAAATATATACTTGTATTCGAATATATATTGCTCTCCCCCATATCGTTGAAACCTGTTTATATACATACATTATATGTACATATATGTAAATACCTCCATACGTGAATTGTGTCATTTTCACGATTGATAATTTTGTGATTATTTGTGTTGTATATATGTTCCTGCTTTTCTTTGCCAGAGGCAAATTTGTTTGCCGATTTGCAATAAAGTTTGTTTATTAAAACATATTCAGCATTTAAAAAAAAGTATATCTAGAGATATACTTCCGTGTGCCGAACGACATTCTTGATTTCGCAATATTGCAAACATTTCCACGTCGCAATCTTTATTGCAGGTTAACCAACTTTATTTCAACACTCGTTTTCAATTATCTATGTTATCACAATGGGTGTCGTGATACATCTAAAGCGTACCACACGTGATTGCAATACATATATTGCTTCATGCTATCTAAGCTATGCTTGTAAATGTTTCTGACTTGGCCACTTTTTAAAAAAAAATATTAAAAAGTTCTGCAAATGCTTGAACAGAATACACCTGTATAAGGTAGAAATAAACAGTTTAGTTTTTCTCATTTCACTTTTTGACTAATAATTATTAATTATGAGGTTTTCATGACAATAGACTTTCATATATTTGGATTTTACAGCCAGTGACTATCTAGCAGAAAGCAGGAAAACTGTATCGAAAACAGTATGTTTAAATATGTTCATTTAATATCGTGGTACAATACAATTTGTTGCATATTGTAATATACCGATATACCGATATGTGGTGACACCTGTAGTTTATACAATATTTGTATACACATATTGACAAAAAGTATATCATGTTACAGTTAGGACATGAGTTTTGATTAATGCCGCTATGTAGGTCAAGGTTAATTAAACGTATGTTCGCGGTATCCCGAACAAGTTAACCGATCTACGTTGTTTTGGATTTATTGTTTTTTCTCATCTTTTGCTGACCACACATGTCATGAACGGGTAAACTGAGGTATTTCAGAACATATCAATATGTTCATTCAATTTTTGATTGATTAGCTGTATGTTCATATAATTCTGGTGCCGGCTTCTTTGTGTCTTCAATCTGGAACGTCATACTTTCGCCACGCCCATCGGCGGTGGATGGTAGAAAAGTAGCTTCCTCCCGAAAAGTGCAAATAAACAACTTCCGAACTATTATTATGAGATCAGCGTACAGTTTCCTGTTTGGCAGACTCAGTCAACCTAAAAATCAGTCAACAAATCCAAAAGTAAGATACACAGCTAATGGTTCATCTCATTTCAACCAATAAAATTCGTTGTGATATTTCGTGACAATGTGATTGAAGATAAATGCATCCAAAGGAGATTGTCTCCACTTCTCCACTTTGATTTAAGTGGAGAAGTTGCCAGTTGCTTGCGGAGAAGCAGGTTAGTACTGGTTGATAACCCAGAAGCACTGATTAGTACTGGTTGGTAACCCAGGAGCACTGATTAGGTAAACTGAACTATTCATACGCAGCTTTCCGTGCCTTTTATTTGGCTTATCGCAGTGGATTGTCTCCCTTAAAAATGACCCGAAGATCGATATCGAGTTTACAGCTCTACCAGTTCTGATCAATAGATTATAGAGGTCAAATATTTTTATACGTAAATTTAAACACTTTGTCTTAATACTAGAATATTAACAGTGTTGAGAAACGGCGTAAACCCCGACACAAATCAATATCACTGGTCGCATATACATTTTTCAATGCTCATGTTTCAAAATACTTGACAGCATCTAATTTCAACAAGTTGCTTGTATTGTAAGAAGCGCATCGTGTTGAATTGTTGTGTAACACGCAATACCACACTTCAACAAATTATTCACCAACTTCATAGACAAGGAAAATTGCTAGGGTCTCGAAGTGAAAAACAAAGTAAATACATACAGTTCACTATAATGACCGGCAGCAAACAAGTCTTCTTATTTATAAGCCAGTCTTGTCAGCTCACTAGCTTTTTACAAATCTTATCAGGTCGCGCACACTGATAATAAGCGTACTTGAAATTGACCAGATCAAATCCACTGACATTACTAAGATTGATTAACGGATGGAATAAATCTCTGGTCAGTCAGGATGGTATGATAGATCAGTACTTTATGGCCGTACAATTATATTCTACATTCCATTATAACTCATCATCTCTAATTGCTTCCATAAATCAGGTTTTATGGGTTCATTTAATATATTTATCCAATCAGGTCAGATATATTGCTTATACTCTGAGAGGAAGCGCCGGGAAAGACATAGTAGTCTCCATACCATTTGTGAAGACTCTAGATAACGAATAATGTGTTATGACTGGCAGGATACACCTCACATCCCTGTGTTACAACACGAACCAAGTTCAATATGAAGAACATTATTTTATGAAGCCATCTAGATCTACTTATCTACTGTCCGGGCTAGTTTTCAAAAATTGGTTGCAATATTTGATAAATAAGTAATAACTTTGATAAATTTATTCAGTTGTATTATAGAACTGGTTATTTTGATACAATGTGGTACATTTTAATAGGCGCTGTTTTACTGTTGTCAATCATGGAGGCGCTGTTATTTTACTGGTGCCAAACTTGGAGGCGCTTTTTTATTCATGTCGGCATTTCTGCGTCTCACTGTCAATTTCAACGAGTTCTGTGCCGGGGCATTTGATATGAATACTAAACTATTATATTACATGTACAGTGTTTTTTTATGCAAAGAGTATTTTGTATTAACATTTTAAGACATTGCATAGATAATGACTGACCTTTCCAACCGAAACTCAGATGGTGACAATAATTAGTATACAATATGTCGTCTGAGCATCATGTTGTTGAATATTTTCAAGAGATTACTCAAATCAAAATGCATTATCATAATTAGTAACTCTAAGCGATAAAAGCTTTTTTAAAGATATTTATCAATTTGAATTAAAGATTAATGACACTAGTTAGAAAATGGACAAAACAAACGAAATCGTCTTACGGAGATATTATAACCTATCTAAATAGACACAAACATGCAGACTGTAAAGAGAGTGTTTTATGTGGTCATATGGATGCGCTATATACAGTGTTAAACAATAAACAACAACATTCCCACTCAAGTTACAGGGTGCTGGGACGCTGGGACGCATCCATTGCACGGAAGCTGACAAGACACAGCGTTTCGCACGTTCTTCATTTGATCTGCAAACATGGTGAACATTTCACTATGCCTTCAATACTGAACGAGAGCATTTCAATAAGCTTGTGCTTCCAATTCTATCCACAATATACTGTATATTACACGACAATTCAGACCAATAAATAGGTCTAAAATAATCCTGAAATTGATGATGAATACTTGAATGATATTGCTGCATGTATATTGTTAAGAAAATTTATTTTAGAAAAAATTAAGAACACAGTTTTGTACTACCTGTCCAAAATATATTAATAATCATATTTGTAAATAACAAGCTATATTTTTGGGAAATATAGTAAACCTCAATTATAAGACCAGCCTTGGGACTCTTGAAAACTGGTATACATTAAGAAGTGGTCTTAATATTGAGGTTGAATGAAGAGCAAAACAGTGAAAATGGAGTTGAAAATTGTGTTCTTCACATTTAGATGGTCTTAGCTAAGCGTATATTGGTTTATACAAACATCTTCATTAATGATAATACTCTTGGGAAATAGTTCAATTAAATACCCATACGGTGTGATAACAGAGATACGACTTACTATATACATAGGACGTAACTTAATACGGTAACTGATGTTGTCACGTGGCCAGGCGTGTGAGCTGCCTCTATACAAATTATGCAGCTGTGTACACATGGTTTTCAAATATTGAAAACAAATTGAACGTGTGAAATGCTATAAAACAGAATGGTTTGGGTGTACTTGTCAGTCGTAATGATCAGCATTTTTAACGTGGGTATTTAAAACTTTCTACATAATTATACAGTGCTTCGGAATTGACTCTACATTTTGTGAAAAGGCCTTCTGGAAAACGATTTTATTGTGGGACACATGCTTACGTGAACATCCTGCAGTACCTGGCATCGCTCATAGTGTCTGCCTCCGTCAATTACCTGTCTTGTTACTTGGTCCACCGATTAAATCAAATTTGAGTCTGGTGTAACAGTTACATCGAATCGAAGTTGATCCTCTGATAACGGCAGAATGAGATAATGAACTAATTGACAGCGTGATAAATGTATATATATACTGGAAAACGATAGCAAGTATTTAATCTGTTAATGAATTTTAACGATTTTTGTAAGATGAAGTAATAGAGTCAGTTCAAATACATAAATCTGGAGAACACCTCTGATCTTACTCATGGTAATTGTCCTATTGTTTTATTGGATTTAAGGCATTTGTCTACATTTTTGCCACCCTACATGACGATCAGTTTTCCTGGAATTGATTTTCTACCAGTACTAACTTGCAACCAAAATGCAGCTGACAACTTCTTTATGTGAATCAGAGATTGTGTCAAATAACCGTAGCCAAATGTCAAAGATGGACATGGGTTTTCCGCGCCCGGGGATCGAACCCGGACTTCCCTAGTGACAGCACAGCGCTCTAACAATTGAGCTAACTGGGCGGGTGTGTTAATTGTTCTCCCATATTGGTGATATTTGGGTATACGTTTACGTCATTTTCATACGTTTTTATTCCTATATTGTAATTATATTTTATTACGCAGATATTCGCTATGCATGTACATGTATGTCAAAACGTACATATAACAATAGAGTAACACTTCCCAGTGCTCGTCTGGTCTCTCTCAATGTGGATAGCATGTTACTGTCCGTTAAGAAATCAGTTATTCGCATCCTGACCATGAGAGATGAAACATTTGACCACATCTAAAGGAACGTCTAGTCATAATCAGTTTGGAGTTCGCTTTATCTCCAAAGCCAATTACTGCTTGTGTATTACGCGTTTATTATAGTATACATCCAAAAACAATGCTCATATCTCATATGACTAACATTCTTCCGGAGGCGTCGCCCATGTGGGAAACCGGTGGCGACGATAAATAAATGCAACATGCTCATATCCAGTGGTGTCGTACATAACGAAACATGTATCTAAATGCCACCAGACAGTGTCAAAATTGCCGCTGTATTTCTCGAAGTATCGTTAATCCGGTACTCTATAAGTACACTACCATTAAAGACAGGAATAAATGATTGGAATATTGAATTTCTGGAAGACCAGACAGGAGATCATTGTCAATTTCTGCATTATTTTCTGAAACAATTGTGTTTGAATCGGTTTTATTTCTCGATTGATCAACGTGTTAGGCTTGTGTTTGTTTGTGTTATATTTTATGTTCAACAGAGTTCATTCTAAGATCTCATTATGATCTATAAAAATAGATCACGTGACCTATTGCGGCTGTTTTCAATCACGTATTTGCTGGTTTGTTTATTTTCACAAGAATGTACAGGTTCCGTGATCGTCTGCATTACATTTCTTGAAGCAGAAACAAGCATATATAACTCAATAGGGTAGATGTTTGATATTTAGTTATTCTTGAATCCTTCAAGTTTTATAGATTTCCTAAATTAGCGACCAGAAAGTACAAATCACAGCAACACGAAGATAATCGAATAAGAATGTTCTATCTTGAGATGATGACGTCACGATTCCGAATTCACAGACTCGATCAATCAAATAGATTATCTTTAGGCAGTTAATAACTGTTTATAAATTGTTATACCATTAAACATTACAAAAGGCTGTATTTTATCAATGATTGCATTATTCCTAATGGTTTCTGGGGGAGATTTATGAAAACTAATCATTATATGGAACGGACGCATAGATAATATTCGGATATGAGACGTTTGTACTTTAGCTACAACAGATAGCGTGCTGTTATTCTCGCCAAAGATGGAAAACGAAGACCGTGTTTAATGTTGACTGAGGTTTGCTAGAATAATACAAATGTTGACTCCGTAGCGGAGTTTTCATTCGTTTCGTGAAATATGTTGCCAGCGATTCTAACCGTACATTGTACATACAGCCAAATGTTTGATTGTCTGAACTGTATGTTTGGACTGTCACGATACGGTTGAAGCGTACCACGATATATTGCAATACATTAGTAACATAACGCAATACATGCTACAATACATTGCTTTATTAGATTAAGGTATGATTTGTTGCTTATTTTGCTTACTTGAACACTTTTAATCAACCACAAACTCTTCAAATATGTCACAATAATAAACCTGCGTAAGCTAAAACAGTTATCAAATACAAGGATTTCTTGACTAGAAGTAATAAGCTAAAACTAAAAAATTGTCATGCTCACTTCAATTCTTGACTAATGTTAGGTTTTCGTGACAAGTGGATTTCAGCTCGTATAAATCGATACGTTCATTACAGTCGTGGTACAGTATATCTATGGTGTACATCAATCTCATAAAAATCAGCTCCAGTTGCACGCTCCTATACTATACGCTAACTGGATCTGATGACTGCACAATACAGGTCACGTTCTTGTGACCTTTGAGTTGCCAATCAAATCGTCGACTACAAAATGCTTTGGTGTAGAGTTATGAATATTCGTCGATCTCCGTAAATTCTATTTGAGCGTAGATCACGAAGACGTTCCGATTACGTATTTTCGTCAATTTCAATATGGCTGCGCCCTTGGGCACAACCGTATCTCATACACGGCAACATGCTTTGTTTGATAAGGGTTGTTTGTGTGGTTTCGTTTTTGGAAACATTTATAACCGGAAGCGGCAGGAAGGACATAAAAACAGTATAAACAGAAACTCCAAATAAACGATAAAGCCATTTTGAGAAAGACGACAAACACGGATAGTAAGGTGAAATTTCATTGGACCACGAACGAGCACCTGGTTACGCATATCTAATTTTAGAGAGGTTATATAAAACGTGACCTCTTACGGAGTGTACTCAGATCCGTGGTCCAGTGGTAACGCGCTGGACTTGTAATCCAGGGATCGCAGGTTCGATTCCCCGCTCCATCACTGACCGTACTAACAGTCTTTCGGACGAGACTTTAAAAACCGAGGTCCCGTGTATGATGCTTTAAATCGAGCACGTAAAAGAAACAGGGGTGCTTCTGGAACTGGGGCATCTCCTGTATCATGCACTATCCTCAAAAAATCTAAAATGACTAACTTTCTTCTGGAGGCGTCGCCCATATGGGAAACCTGTGGCGTCAAAATACAAAAGTGTAGTCAGATCCAGACAGCGGAAAGTAATGGAGCTGAGGTTAGGGTTGATTTCAATGAGAGTGGGTGTACATATATGTGTACAGAAGAAGTTTTACTCCAGAACATAGTTATATACAATACACTCTTGAAATAGACCATACTGTTGCTACATGCCGGTGTATCGTAACACATAATGTCAATTTTGATTTTATTATAGGGGTCCTACCTCACGTGACTGCCTTGTTAAATTTCCATATACTATGAGTCAATCCGTACTACTGCACTGACGGTACGTTTTTCACCGGGTGATAGCATACTATCGCATGGCTAAAAATATATTTGATCTGATTTCCCAAGTTCATGATGGTAGACGCTTATTGAAATTCGATATATTTTGTTCGATATAATAAAATAGATATCAGATAGCTTCCCAGTGTGACAGTACATATTGTCAACATTCGAGAAAATACTTCGCCTAGTGTAATAGTATTCCCCTCATGTTGACAATATGTACTGTCGCCCAGGAAGCCATCTGCTATTTATAAAATACCCTACATGGATAAACCGATCTGTGTTAGAGGTCTATCTCCAGTTGTAAGATTCATTAGGTCAGTAAATCTCCTCACCGCCACAAGATGCCCACATACTCGACAGTACCTAATGGTTGTATGAGTAGCAATTTCTTTGTAAAAACTGTCACATGTCGGTACAAGTTCTATCAAAGATACAACTTGTAATTATTCGAAATGTCAACTAAGTGATCGTGTTGCACTCGAACATTTTTATCGAGCGGAAACACCCAAGTATCTAAATGACAAACATGCTGACAGAAATCATCTTTCACCTCAAGCTGATTTGTCCGAGCTTATGTGTAAAAGTAAAATTAATGTTATCCGCCATGTAGGCGAATCTTTTCTCTATAAAAACACATAACGTATTCTCCTGTGACATATTTATAATTTGTCTTTTACACATGGTCGTCACCATATGGTTGACATCTATTTAGGGTGCATGTCATGTTCTCCGACATACATTTGTATAATTTATTTTATAACTATACCTCATTTGCATAAATTACTGTCATGTTTTATATTAAATGTCTGAAATATTTCTTGAAACCAATTGTTGTTATCCCATTGTTTCATGACACGTGACTTTGTGTCAGACTGAACTCCTAACTCATGTACTGTTGGACCTCGTTTATTCGACAACCTTTTATCCAAATACTTGGTATCATCCGAATAAATGTCAGGTCCCGATGTGTCTTCTTATGCACGTCGAATTGAAACGAGCTATTCGAAACCATGTATTATTCGAAATAAAACAACGGACCCAATGAATTCGTATGAACAATGTCCGTCTGTACTAGTATTTAGCTCCAGATTTTCAACTTTTCGTGTACTCGTAATTACGTTGGTATTTTTTGTTGTGTTTACCAAATAGACTTGTTCCTACTAGCAGAGGCACATAAGCTTACATGTAGGAATTTTGGTGCTGCAGCTGTTGAGTACGAGATTGGCACGTTGTTCAACCCCTTGGTATTCTACTGACAGTTCCAATATCTCTTCAAGTTTCTATATATGTTGGTATTATTGTGCCACATACTCTGCTTTTAGTGATATTAGTTTATTTGTTGGATGATATTTAAAACCCACATTCACAAAATCACAAAAACTATAATGTTATTAACTTATTAGCATTTAGAAATGAGAAACTTATTCAATCTCTTGCATGCTTTATTTATTATGCTTCTTTCTTGAGAGAAGAGTTCTTATCTTTGAAGTTATGTACTTGGTAATTGTAAATCATTTTGTTTCTGCTATTTTGTATCACCACCTGTGTACTGCATGACGTGTGATTGTGCTATACTCGTATACTTATTTTATAGGCTAGTGGCCATTACGTTGTTGCATCGTATCGTATCGTATCGTATGATATTGGATCGTATTATATTGTATTGTATCGTATCGTATCGTATTGGATATTATTATAGTGTATTGCATTGCATTGTACCGTACCGTATCGTATCATATCGTATTGTATCGTATCGTATTTTGTTGGCATCTTTGTCAGGAGGCTGTGATATCCTTTCTCACTTGTCCCGCTCTCTGATTGACCATTGGACGGTAAATTAACATACACCATAAAATGCTTTATGAGAACAAAAAAACAATACATCGTAGATAACAAATACGTGGTAATTAGCAATAAACCCAGGTCCGATGTGAGAAGCTAATAGGAAGTCCTTGGACAATTCAGTTTGAGATAAGAGTTATTCCGATATACGTAAAGAAACACTAAACACAATTAATCACATCAGTATATTATGGCCCATCTAATAAAATAATCATGACAGTGTTAAAACCATTCCCACAGATTAAAGATGTTTGTTTTTGTCTAAAAATGCTTTTAACAAAATTGATATAATTATCTCAAATAATTGCATTAAAATTGTTGAAATTCCGTACAAAATGATGTATATAGATATTGTTTTATTTGTACGTCGTTGCAGGCTATTTCGTCAGTTTGATGCTAATTGCGTTGTACATTCATCTACTTTCTATCGTGTTGCTTTTCTAAAAGATTCTATAACTTGGTTTAAATTATTTCAGGCAATTATCAGTTTGTTTTAATTTGACATGCGTAAATAATTGGAAATTTTGATGTAGTCATTTACTTCTAATTACAATGTGAAAGTTACAGAAAGTGAACATTTGCAATTTACATTGTATATGAAAGAGGGAATATTTAATCCAAGGGCAATCAACAGAATTGGAAGGTAATGTTGACTACATGTTGAAGGTTTTCCCAGACATTCTTATTTTGTTAATTTGCTCTTCCTTTCTTTTTTTAAAACTTAAATCTCTTGTTGTTGTGTTGTGCTGTCTAGCGACGTACCAAACTTGTGTTTGTAATTCATTGGTGATATGGTGTTGTTGTGTTGTGCTGTCTAGCGACGTACCATACTTGTGTTTGGAATTCATTGGTGATATCGTGTTGTTGTGTTGTGCTGTCTAGCGACGTACCATACTTGTGTTTGGAATTCATTGGTGATATGGTGTTGTTGTGTTGTGCTGTCTAGCGACGTACCATACTTGTGTTTGGAATTCATTGGTGATATCGTGTTGTTGTGTTGTGCTGTCTAGCGACGTACCATACTTGTGTTTGGAATTCATTGGTGATATCGTGTTGTTGTGTTGTGCTGTCTAGCGACGTACCATACTTGTGTTTGGAATTCATTGGTGATATGGTGTTGTTGTGTTGTGCTGTCTAGCGACGTACCAAACTTGTGTTTGTAATTCATTGGTGATATGGTGTTGTTGTGTTGTGCTGTCTAGCGACGTACCATACTTGTGTTTGGAATTCATTGGTGATATGGTGTTGTTGTGTTGTGCTGTCTAGCGACGTACCATACTTGTGTTTGGAATTCATTGGTGATATGGTGTTGTTGTGTTGTGCTGTCTAGCGACGTACCATACTTGTGTTTGGAATTCATTGGTGATATGGTGTTGTTGTGTTGTGCTGTCTAGCGACGTACCATACTTGTGTTTGGAATTCATTGGTGATATGGTGTTGTTGTGTTGTGCTGTCTAGCGACGTACCATACTTGTGTTTGGAATTCATTGGTGATATGGTGTTGTTGTGTTGTGCTGTCTAGCGACGTACCATACTTGTGTTTGGAATTCATTGGTGATATCGTGTTGTTGTGTTGTGCTGTCTAGCGACGTACCATACTTGTGTTTGGAATTCATTGGTGATATCGTGTTGTTGTGTTGTGCTGTCTAGCGACGTACCATACTTGTGTTTGGAATTCATTGGTGATATGGTGTTGTTGTGTTGTGCTGTCTAGCGACGTACCATACTTGTGTTTGGAATTCATTGGTGATATCGTGTTGTTGTGTTGTGCTGTCTAGCGACGTACCATACTTGTGTTTGGAATTCATTGGTGATATCGTGTTGTTGTGTTGTGCTGTCTAGCGACGTACCATACTTGTGTTTGGAATTCATTGGTGATATGGTGTTGTTGTGTTGTGCTGTCTAGCGACGTACCATACTTGTGTTTGGAATTCATTGGTGATATCGTGTTGTTGTGTTGTGCTGTCTAGCGACGTACCATACTTGTGTTTGGAATTCATTGGTGATATGGTGTTGTTGTGTTGTGCTGTCTAGCGACGTACCATACTTGTGTTTGGAATTCATTGGTGATATCGTGTTGTTGTGTTGTGCTGTCTAGCGACGTACCATACTTGTGTTTGGAATTCATTGGTGATATCGTGTTGTTGTGTTGTGCTGTCTAGCGACGTACCATACTTGTGTTTGGAATTCATTGGTGATATCGTGTTGTTGTGTTGTGCTGTCTAGCGACGTACCATACTTGTGTTTGGAATTCATTGGTGATATCGTGTTGTTGTGTTGTGCTGTCTAGCGACGTACCATACTTGTGTTTGGAATTCATTGGTGATATGGTGTTGTTGTGTTGTGCTGTCTAGCGACGTACCATACTTGTGTTTGGAATTCATTGGTGATATCGTGTTGTTGTGTTGTGCTGTCTAGCGACGTACCATACTTGTGTTTGGAATTCATTGGTGATATGGTGTTGTTGTGTTGTGCTGTCTAGCGACGTACCATACTTGTGTTTGGAATTCATTGGTGATATGGTGTTGTTGTGTTGTGCTGTCTAGCGACGTACCATACTTGTGTTTGGAATTCATTGGTGATATGGTGTTGTTGTGTTGTGCTGTCTAGCGACGTACCATACTTGTGTTTGGAATTCATTGGTGATATGGTGTTGTTGTGTTGTGCTGTCTAGCGACGTACCATACTTGTGTTTGGAATTCATTGGTGATATCGTGTTGATGTGTTGTGCTGTCTAGCTACGTACCATACTTGTGTTTGGAATTCATTGGTGATATGGTGTTGTTGTGTTGTGCTGTCTAGCGACGTACCATACTTGTGTTTGGAATTCATTGGTGATATGGTGTTGTTGTGTTGTGCTGTCTAGCGACGTACCATACTTGTGTTTGGAATTCATTGGTGATATGGTGTTGTTGTGTTGTGCTGTCTAGCGACGTACCATACTTGTGTTTGGAATTCATTGGTGATATGGTGTTGTTGTGTTGTGCTGTCTAGCGACGTACCATACTTGTGTTTGGAATTCATTGGTGATATCGTGTTGATGTGTTGTGCTGTCTAGCTACGTACCATACTTGTGTTTGGAATTCATTGGTGATATGGTGTTGTTGTGTTGTGCTGTCTAGCGACGTACCATACTTGTGTTTGGAATTCATTGGTGATATGGTGTTGTTGTGTTGTGCTGTCTAGCGACGTACCATACTTGTGTTTGGAATTCATTGGTGATATCGTGTTGTTGTGTTGTGCTGTCTAGCGACGTACCATACTTGTGTTTGGAATTCATTGGTGATATCGTGTTGTTGTGTTGTGCTGTCTAGCGACGTAACATACTTGTGTTTGGAATTCATTGGTGATATCGTGTTGTTGTGTTGTGCTGTCTAGCGACGTACCATACTTGTGTTTAGAATTCATTGGTGATATCGTGTTGTTGTGTTGTGCTGTCTAGCTACGTACCATACTTGTGTTTGGAATTCATTGGTGATATCGTGTTGTTGTGTTGTGCTGTCTAGCTACGTACCATACTTGTGTTTGGAATTCATTGGTGATATGGTGTTGTTGTGTTGTGCTGTCTAGCGACGTACCATACTTGTGTTTGGAATTCATTGGTGATATCGTGTTGTTGTGTTGTGCTGTCTAGCGACGTACCATACTTGTGTTTGGAATTCATTGGTGATATCGTGTTGTTGTGTTGTGCTGTCTAGCGACGTACCATACTTGTGTTTGGAATTCATTGGTGATATCGTGTTGTTGTGTTGTGCTGTCTAGCGACGTACCATACTTGTGTTTGGAATTCATTGGTGATATGGAGTAGTTTAGTTTCCGTGTCTGTACAGTTTGATCTTGCTTTTGTGTCCCCTCCCTATGCGTACCCCTCCCTTTACTTTTGTCTAGAAAGTTTTGATATGTCAATATGACTTCCGCTTATATTTCTCCACTATTGTAAAATCTCACCTCGCAATAAAAACCATAACAATAATAAGACCTTATTTCGATTGACGTGTATTTAAGTTTTCTTCCATAGTTTAGCGCAATAATCAGACCGCTTCAAAAATAAGAACAGAACAGAACAGAAATTTTATTCAGACTTGTACATAGTACATCATCTTATTTACATACAGTTTAATATACATAAATGTCACAGTGAAAATACATGGTATAATATACAAATTACTTATTAAACCACAAGACAAGTATATGTTATGACTTGTTCTATTATATTGGAATATAACAAATAAACATGTCAATTGCGAAAAGGAACATAATGTAGTAATTTAATAACTATATTCAATGAGGAAAGGAACATAATATAGTAATTCAATAACTATACTTAATGGAGGATGAACAAAATGTAACTAGCGTTTAACGTTCATAATTGATTTTCTGGAAACAAGAGCTAATTTAATATACAAAGATAGTTTTATGAGTTCACATTTATCATTAGTTTTCAAAAGTTGGATAAATTTGTACACATATGGATGTATATAATAACATCGTTTAATATATTTTTTTCTTATGACATTGTAGCATGGGCATATACAAAGAAAGTGATATTCGTCTTCATTATCACTTGAATTGCAACATAAACAATATCTCTCATGTCGTGGTATACGATTCCTATTATATCTTCCAGTTTGTATTCTTAATGGATGAACTGATAATCTAATTCTACAAAAGAAAGATCTGAAACTTTTTGGTAATATATCTAAGTAAGATTCATATTCAAACATAGGTTTTAATTCTTTATATAAAATCAGCACAGTACTGTTTTCTAGAGATCTATACCACTCTTGTTTAAATGTGTCAATAAGTCTACATTTAAACTCGTACACAAATGATTTAACGTCAATTTGATCTACACTATCAAACACATAAACAAACATAATCGTTTAAGAGTTTCTTAACATTTGAAACCCAATTCTTATAACCTCTATTACAATCAGCCAGTGCTTGTTCATATATAGTGCGAATAATGGTATTATCAGAGTTTACAGTTTTAAACCAATAGTTTATTACTTTGATATATCGATGTATATATAGAGGATAACGACCTAGTTCACCATTCACACTTACAGTGCACGTGTTAGTTTTAACTTTAAGTACACGTTTACAAAATTTTAAATGTATTCGTTCAACAGGTTTTGATTTAGAATATCCCCATATTTCGGAGGCATAATTTAAAATTGGTGAAACAAATGCATCAAATAATTGGCACAATATTTTTGGCTTTAAGTCAAAGTCTTTACATTTACACATTAGAACATTTAAAGCCTTCAAAGCTTTACATGTAAGGTGTTCTTGATTTAAAGCAAAATTACCAGTATAATTAAAAATATTACCTCAATAATTAAAATCGTTTACAACTGCTATAGGCTGGCCATTGTATGTCCAATGTTCAGTTGGAAGTAACCCCCCACGTTTACGGAAAACCATAATTTTAGTTTTAGAAGTATTAACTTGGAGGCCCCAACTATCACAATAAGTATATAATCGTTCCAAATGTTCTTGTATTTCGGCTGGATTTTTACCTACAATTGCCATATCATCTGCAAAAAGTAACAATATTAGAACTATATCATCTATATGTAGACCAGAGTCCGTATAAGACTGACATTCTCCGGAACCATTGGTGGTCTTGTTGCTGAGGTTTCACCGTATTTTAGCTTTGACAATAAAACTTCTCCCTACCGTAAAATGTACATTCGAGATCCTAATATAACCAAGAACAAAATGAATATCCAATATAAATATGATGTGGGGACGTTTGAAGATGAACATAGATAAAGAATACAAACTTAAATCAAAATTGTGACATGAGAAAGTGAATAATTTTCAAAGCGACAATGATTATTATGAGGCTTACACCGTTACATTCTTGTAACGAATCCAAATTACTTCGTCGGTCGCCATCTTGCATACCACTTTGATTATTTCGCGATATCTCGGGTATTGCTGTACGCCGAATTTACCCGGGCAGTCCCGGGTAGCCATATGAATACCAAACTGGTTTCCGGTCTCCGTTAAGATAAGACAATTTGACCCAATGTGTTCATCAACCGAAATACATTGTATATGTTTCAAAATTTGTGTCAAGTTTAGATAAAACAATTAACGTTGTGTAACCTTCAATGCATTTTACAACATTGGACAGTACGGATACTTGAAGGCGACCGTCTCATGGAATGAATTTGAACTACAGTCAAACCTCAATATAAGACCACCCTTGGGACTCATGAAGTACTTAATATCGAGGTGGTCTTAATATTGAGGTTGGATAATAAGCGGAACAGTCAAAATAGACTTGCGAAGTGTAGTCTTAATTATTGAGGTGGTCTTATTATTGAGGTGGTCTTATTATTGAGGTGGTCTTATTGTTGAGATGGTCTTATTATTGAGATGGTCTTATTATTGAGGTGGTCTTATTATTGAGGTGATCTTATTATTGAGGTGGTCTTATTATTGAGGTGGTCTTATTATTGAGGTGGTCTTATTATTGAGGTGGTCTTATTATTGAGGTGGTCTTATTGTTGAGATGGTCTTATTATTGAGGTGGTCTTATTGTTGAGATGGTCTTATTATTGAGGTGGTCTTATTATTGAGGTGATCTTATTATTGAGGTGGTCTTATTATTGAGGTGGTCTTATTGTTGAGATTGTCTTATTATTGAGGTGGTCTTATTGTTTAGATGGTCTTATTATTGAGGTGGTCTTATTGTTGAGATGGTCTTATTATTGAGGTGGTCTTATTATTGAGGTGATCTTATTATTGAGGTGGTCTTATTATTGAGGTGGTCTTATTGTTGAGATGGTCTTATTATTGAGGTGGTCTTATTATTGAGGTGATCTTATTATTGAGGTGGTCTTATTATTGAGATGGTCTTATTGTTGAGATGGTCTTATTATTGAGGTGGTCTTAAGTGAGATTTTACTGTAGATATTCATGCAATGCCAGTTTATGTATGTTCAAATTGTTCTCCGTGCAAATAGTTTACTGATAAATCCAGATTATTCTGTGAGTGGTTTTGTGTTCTCTGGAAATTATATCCGTATCTATAAAATCAAAAACAGATATTAAACAATTTGCAAATCTCCCACAGGAATAAAACAAATTGTAAACACCATGATTCATTCCGTTAACAAATTACTGCTTTAGTCGAGGAATTAAAAAAAGCATCCCAAGACTTTATTTTTTCAACACTGTCACCAGAACTACGACGGCAAAATATTGATCTTCGCAAGTTGTGATACTGATATGTATTTAATTTCAGATAGAGAGCGCAAAGAAACACTTCGACTAATTTTGATCACACTTAAGCTCTTGTTTGTGTAAAATAAAAACTCATCCGAAGTATTAAATAGATACGCGAATCTTAACATCCGATATAACGTAGACTGACTGTCACTGGCATTGTTGGTCGGGATTGATGGTATACTGTGTGACATATATGTCCGGGACATAACGGAAAAGGGACATCAACCTTTTCGTCCCATTTAAACAAACTAAAATGTATATACATGTACACTGAAGTGTGTTAAAACTAAGTGATAATTAAAGGGATAAAATCTAAACACTTATGTCGACATGTCAAGTCAAGAAATATCGTCTGACGTCGTAAGGAACAGAACAGAACCTTTTAGAACGAATTTATAGTCTAGTTATATAGAAGAGGAAGAAGAAGAAGAAGAACTTTTATTGTACATAAACCCATAAAAGGTTATTGACAAAACATCAATATAACATAGATAATAATACATAGCAATATGTGACAAGAAGATACAATGAAATGGTAAATAAATGAGGTTCATCTCTGTTGGGGGAGGCAGAATAATTTAAATGATAAATACATGTTAAAAACAAAGCATCCAATTCATATCCATAATTACATAATTATATAAAATAATTTAACGTCAATGGTAACTCCTAGAACATCTAAATGGATCATCAAGGAAATGGCCCTTACAAAGAGCGCATAACCTATAATGATCGAGCAATTTTAAAATGTACAGTCACCGATTGCATGTGTGCTCTACCGAAACGAAATTGTAAAGCATTGCACGGTGATCATGTACATGAAACATTCATTAAATATACATAAAATGTACATATTAGTAGTTTCCATCGACGTTATCACTTATATGAAACAAAGAATTATACATACACATTTACATACATTCACATATATAAATACATTTCTTATAATAATTATACAATTTTAAATATAACAGACAGTAGTATATTCAATATCGGCAATTTTGGTGTAACCATTTAAACATTTTTAAACCAAATTACTAATACTATTACAATTCGTTATGAAGTTGTTGGCGCTTAATAAATCCATGATGTGCAAATACACTTAAATTTCGTATTTCTGATGCATTTTTTGTCGTCATTAATGCGATGAACTTAAAAGTACTGGGACGGTTCCAATAATATGATTTTATGTATTTTATGCGCAATTCTCTCAAAATGTTACATACAAGAACAAAATGGTATTCATCCTCTAGGATGTTACAGAATGGACATATACGTTCATTTAACGGGACACTTAAAGGTTTTCTCCATCTACCAGATTCAACGGCTAGTCTATGTGATGACATTCTCAAGCGTGATAATGCTATTCTGTATTTACGGATTGTGATAACATCTAGATATTTGCTAAAATTTGTACTAACTATTGTTCTAAAGAATAAAGCTCTCGTGGAATCTTCTAACCTATTGTTATAATCGATCAACCATATATCTCTTATTCTTTGCTTTAAAAGTAAAAGAAAATATTCCTTGTTTTCAACACCTTGGTTTAGCCACACGTGTTCGAAACCTAGTTTAGTCAGAATTGTTTTAACATTTGTTACCCAGTTAATTTTAGTTGGTCTACTTACAATGTCGTTTTGCAGCATTAAGTATGCATGTTTAATATATTTTGATTCTACACATGTACAGATTTTTAACCAGTATTTTATTATACTAAAAATTTTGAGTGAATCAATACTTTGTTTCCCTAGTTCACCATATACAAAATCATTTTGAGTGGTTGCTTTAACGCCCAATAATCTCTTACAAAAACTTAAATAAGTCCGTTCTGTTTGAAGAGCCTTATGGAAGCCCCAAACTTCTGAAGAGTAGGTTAAAATTGGCATGATTAATTTATCAAATAGTTCTAATGTATGTTTAGGTGACAGATCAGTGAACTTATACAGATATTTATTCATTTTAAAAATCGCCTTTAAAGCTTGTCCAGCTAATAACTTGTCATGCTCATAAAACGAACCCCCTGAAGTAAATAATACACCCAAATATTTAAAGCTTGTAACAATTTCTAACTCATGATCATTATACATAAAACATAAATTTTGTGGCAATCTACCAGCTTTTCTGAAAACCATAACTTTAGTTTTACTTGGATTAACTCTAAGTTTCCATCTATTGCAGTAATCTGATAAAATATTTAAAGAATGTTGCAATTCATCTGCACTTTTCGCAAAAATTATAATATCATCTGCATATAATAAAAGACATATCTTTATCATTCCCATATCAATACCTTCTATTCCTTTATCAATAAAAACACACTCTATAAGTCCAAATATACCAAAATTACATAAAAATAGCCAATACAAGCACACATATATACAGGGTGTTAAAAAGTTTGTTCGTAAACTTTGAATTTAGATAAATTGAAAATAATGCTGTGTACGCTGGCTATGTTTCCCATAATGTCATAGCTGAACTTGTATCTTTTGTAACATGCCGACCTTGAACAAAACAGACAATTAACCTCTAATTAAACACATGTATAAACAATTACTGCTAATTGTGTCATGTCGGGGCTAAAGATTGTCAGTAAACATGTTTGATTATAGTATTATCAGTAGATTCATATACTATTTGATAATACGTACGTATCTATATAGTAATGAACTTAGGATGACGATCTAATTCTTCATAAATACCAATCGAGCGTGTGATTTTTCTGACGTTTAAGATTTGCTTACAATATGTTATGTGTATATACGTTCCCTTTATTTTAATTTGGTGAAGTCCCATATTTCGGATGCGTAATTCAAAATATAGCCAACATAAGTATAAAGTCATAATGACTTGCCCCGCCTTTCGTACCCCTATGTTCATCGACCGCTTACCGATTCTCTTACTAGTATCTGACACTAATGAAAATTGGCGCATTTACAGTATTAACTATCAATTTTTTTTTTTAACTCAAATCACTTCAATCCAGATAAAATACTTGCACGTTTGTAAAATACGATTATTTTCGGGGCTACCAATGCTAACACTATGGCCATGGAATAGTGAACCACCGTTTTTTTCTAATTAGGTCCAATAAAAACTTATTTAGAGGTCATTCCCCTTCTTATATTGTAAGTTCATCATTTATCATTGACTTTTATATCCTAGTATCACATGATTCTAGATAATCAAATTGTCTTCTTACTAAATGTGTTAGGTTCAATGTTTATCCCTCGTGTTTATAGACATCTAAATATTAGTACATTTGAGGCATATGTCAAACATACACTATTTGCCATCCATTAGATAATCTAAGTTCATTGGCGGCATATGTCTAAAACACAATAAATTTCCGTTAGATAATGGACGCAATAAGGTAAATATGATATCGTGAGAAGATCCAAAATATTGTACATGTACAGTTTACCGGCGACGTTCTCTGGGATTTACAGTGTGTTAAAAAAGTTAGTTCCCAAATTATGCTGTGTGCACTGGTTTTATTTCGTATAATGAAAGATACTGCTTTTATCATGAATGTCTGTCTTATATTGAACTCTCACGCGGAAGTAAACTACTGGTATATAGCGACGTAGATGGGACGATCAATTAAAAAAAATACTAAAATTTAAACTTTGTGAACGAACTTTTTTAACACCCTGTATACAACAGCATTTCTCTTGTTCTTGGCAATCTCTTCATTTGTGGCTTCAGTTCCTGTACAAAGACAGATTTGAAACATTTTGTTAGGTCAGGAAACCAAACTGATAGATGTATTTGGAGAGAAGCTGTTCCATTAACATCATGCACATGTGCTGTTCACTACTGAGTGTATAATTATAACAAAATCTGTATATTAGTAAAGCCTTGTAAAAATATTTGCTTTCTGTTCTGGAGAAGAAGTATCGTTGGTTTCAAGGACAACAACTATTGTTTTAGGAAATGGTACTACAAAAATAACACAGAAAGTAACGGTTGACTCTGAAAGCGGCTGAGATACGGGTGTATTGTTTATAAGACACTAATTGAGAGACAGTATTAAAACAGCCAGGGTAAAGATTTAAATAAATAAACTCGAAAAAGCTCATTAAATGTGTTTGATTGGCGGAAACCTTTTGGTGCCACCGTAATGTCATGCTATGGTGCAATGGTACGATGGACTGTAACATGATATACGTGGCGGTACGATGCGAATGTACGATACGGTTTGTAATGACGGGATGAGACAGTAGAGACGCGTGACGGTACGGTGCGTTAAGAGTGACGGTACATATGATAGGACGATAACACGACGCTATAATTGCCCTGACATGATTCCGTACCTGATTAAACTACGAAAAGAAAACATCTCACGCGTGGTATTTCAAGGTATAACAAAGCAATATTCCATAATTATTAATGCAAGAAATGTTTGCGCAGATAACATATACCTGTCAAAGATACCTGATATCCAACTTAATTGTAGAAATAAAAATATCCTGTAGAGTTATATTGCTTTAATAACAATCGTTTTTTTCCTTTAAGTGATTCGTTGAGTGTGTTAAGCTGATAAAAAGTTGTCATTTGAGGAAATCTGAGGTATTTACGAAGGATAGTTTTGAAAGATAAATATGACCGCATGTTATTTTCTGAGGATTGTTTAATACCTGGATCAACCAGGATTCCGCACTTATCCCGTATTTAACTTTGATTGAGATGCATGATTAAATCTTGTTTACACTGTTACATGATGTAGGACGAACAGGATACACTTGTTGCTTATGAACTGCATAACATTAGCACACAATCCTGCATTTTCGGAATAAGTTTAACTACGAGGCGATCCTAGTGATAGTTTCTAGACAAAACTAGTTTTCTGAAGCGGAAAATACTTCATTTGCTGAATATGTCTACCCACGTGCTGCTAAATATGGAAATAAAATGTTAATGAATGTACTTGGATCATACGACTACTTTCAAAATAAGTAAAAAGGAAACTTACAGATGTATCTGGCCTCTCTATATATAAGGGACAGTTACTAATCAGTTTATCTAGGGTCTGACCGGGGATGATAATCAACATTTTAAGATTTTTTGTTAATGTTTCGCATTAGTGCAATGTTTTTAAAATTAATATTCATAAATTAATTAAATGGATGACCAATGTTTGAAAACAATGTAATAACAACTGTCTCTTAGTTTATTTGTTTCAATGTTGTTTTTCAACTGTTTTCATGTAAATGCATTTTTTAAAAAAAAATCATGATTATATTCAAAGTGCCAAGGTCTCGTGTATTTTTATATTGAATAGGTGTATACTTTTTGTAAAATATTTTGATGTTTGTATAAAGTTCTATGTATGTACATAAATGAGACAGTAATAAAAAAAATCTCAATAATAAGACCACCATTGGGCCCCTTGAAAGGTGGCCTTAATATTGAGGCCTTCTTAATATTGAGGTTCATTAAAGAGTAAAACAGTGAAAATAGACTTCAAAAATTATATTCTTAATTTTGATGTGATCTTATTATTGAGGTTGTCTTTAAGTGAGGTTTTACTGTACATATATATGTGATCGCTCGTCCTGCAGCTGTGTCTCGACATTGGCTGAAACTTCCTTCATTCTCATGTTTCGCACGGACAAAACTTGTTAGATAACCGCTTGTTATAAATTGGAAGTTGCTTTGATTGAAATCTTTTTTTCCACAAATAAATAGTAATTAACTATAAAACATATATTTTTCATGTTTGTTTAGATAAAACAATCAAAAATGGACATAATATTACTTTAATTAAACCAAAGTAGGATGTACATAGATACAGTATGGAATATATTCTCACACGATATTCATTATAAAACGAGATTCAGGACAGTATGTGTTACAAAGCTTATGCTATATAGCATGTTATCCAATTAAAATAATGTAAATATCTTCTGTTTGCCAACTTTCTTATTCTGGTTTCTGTCATAAGTTGACGGTCGTCCTCGTTTGGGATTAAAAACAGATTTTGAGTCAAAGTTTGTTCTGATTAATTCACTAAATAAGGTTCACGTTTTATCTTAGCTGTTTGCATACTGTGTCATATTTATTCCGGAAGTGTTATAACTTGTTATTAAGTGTGAGCTTATTACATTTGTAACGATATTAAGCGTCTAGTGTACATAAGTTACATAAGGTTACGCACTCTGGTGATATTGCACGGATAGTGTTTGTATCGGATATAAGACGGGCAATTCAGGTACTAATTTTATTGTTTCATAAAATATTGCTGTAATTTAATGGTAATAAAATAATACATTTTATTTAGATTTCTTAAAGTTCGAGAATTATTATGCGAGAATATTTCATTCATTGATGTATCTGGATTTAAAAAGAAAGAAAATCGCCTTTTCTTGTCCTTTTATACTATTCGAATAAGGAAAAACGAATGTATTCCGATTGAAATATATTTGTACACCTAGACAGACTCGAGGCTCAGATATATATTTATATAATTATGATCATACCTCTGTAATTATACCCGTCTCCCGTGGACGAGAGGTAAAGGCATCCGCATTGGGAGCGGGAGGTCGAATGTTCGAATTCGTTCCGATATGACCGGTTGGTGAGCCGCCAGCTAGTTAAATAATATGGTTACCGTTTGCATACATGTCTGGTGCCTGGCATTAAAGCATAGGAATCGGGCAGTAAATTTGCTCATAAAATAGGTGTTTCATAAGTCAGAAATGGATGGCCCTTTTAGTAGGGGTGACACTATAATAAAGAAACACTTTACTGTACTTACTTTACTTATATAATTTTGAATGTACAAATTATTTCTAACTTTAGAAATATTCTCCGATGAACTTTATTTGGGAACTAAACAGACCAATCAAAGGCTACGTTTTTAAGTGTTTGTGTTTGAAATGCAAACTTTAATAATTCGAACAAATATAGTAAATATCAAGGGTTCGGTGCATAGTTTACTAGCTGCACACTGACCCCGCCAGTATATATAGTACACAATCATGGTGGCTCGGGGGGGGGGGGGTATTCACTTTTGTATATGACATTTTTCTGCTTAACTTCAATGTTCAGTTTACATAGATATACATGTCGTTCAGTGTTGGGTAACTTGTTATGACGGTTGTTTGTAAATGTTGACATACTTGAGTCACGTTTTCTTTGGTAATCACAACTAGTTTCATTTGTTTTGAAAACAAAGATAACACTATCTTGAAATTATATTTTTTTGTCATTTGTTACTAAATTTGCGAGACGTTCATACATGTTCAAAATATTATGGTGAAAACAGGAATGGGGTCAAACAATCTCATTAAAATCAGCTCCAGTCGCACGCTCCTATACTATACGCTAACTGGATCTGATGACTGCACAATACAAGTCACGTTCTTGTGACCTTTGAGTAGCCAATCATATCATCGACTGCAAAATGCTGTGGTATAGAGTTATGAATATTCGTTGATCTCCGACGAGCTCCGTATAATATATTTGAGCGTATATCACCGCGGCGTTCCGATTACATATTTTCGTCAATTTCAATATGGCTGCACCCTTGGACACAACCGAAACTCATACACGGCAACATTCTTTGGTTGATCGGTGTTGTTTGTGTGGTGTTTCGTTTTTTTGAAATATTTATAAACGGAAGCGACAGGAAGGACGTTAAAAAAACATTATAAACAGAAACTCCGAATAAACGATAAAGCCATTTTGAGAAAGACGACAAACACGGTTTTGTAAGGTGAAATTTCATTGGACCACAAACGAGCACCTGGTTACGCATATCTATTTTTAGAGAGGTTATATGAACGTGACCTCTTACGGAGTGTAGTCAGATCCTAACAGCGGAAAGTAATGGAGCTAAAGTTAGGGGCTGATTTCAATGAGATTGGGGGTCAAATAGCTAGAAAGGATATCCTGCTAAATATATCACACATATCGACTACATTTATACAATAACCCTCGATAATAAGACCACCCTTGGGACCCTTGAAAACTGGTCTTCTATATGAGGTGGTCTTATTATTTTGGTTGAATAAAACAGTGAAAATGGACTTGAAAATTGTGTTCTTATTTTCTTATTATTGAGTTGATCTTTAAGTTAGGTTTTACTGTACTTTGATTTCCAACGTACAGACTTTTGTATGCTTCTTTAATTCATTATTTCATAATACGGTATATCCGTCTGAAAACGACGTGTATTTGGTAAGTATGGTGTATAAATGATTCAACATTAGTTGAGAAAATACCGCTATTGTGTCTAATGGTCAAAATTGAGTAAGACGTATTTTCATTGGCTGCCCACCTCATATTTTCTTTACAGCTGTAAACAAAAACGGACTATACATAAAATATTGTCTCTAAGAATATGAGGCAAACATCGGCAATAAGTTGACCAGACTGGCATCGTTTTCTCACACAACTGTGCGAATTGAGAATGTTCTCAAGTCAAATACGATTCATTCCTAAATTTTTATTTCGAATAATACATTGTTTAAAATAACCCATTTCAATTCGACGTGCCTTAGAAAATATATCGAGACCTGATATTTATTTCGTATGATACCAAGTATTCGGATAGAAGATTGTCAAATTAACGAGATCCGTCTCTAACTCCAACTTCAGGAGCTTATATTTGAATTATATAACGTAAATTAAAAAAGGATTGAGGTGATGGCTATATAATCTTGCATACACTCTATCTTTTTTAACTATACGTTATATAAATCAAAATATAAGCTCCTGAAAGTTGGAGTTAGAGACGGATCTCAGTGGATATACTCGTATTTTCTGAAATCAGGACTGGTTTCTCGACGTTGCATTTTCTCCCAAATGTCTCATTTAAATTGGTTACAGGTATAAACAAAGTTACACCGTGCTGTCTATGTTGTAATGTTTTATTTGTATTACTTATTAATTTCGTCCTTTTAATCCTATTATTTTCGTCTGAGCCGATACGAAATTCGTAAATTATGACAAATATAGTGAATAATACATCGAGTACTTTGATTATATTCCTAAAAATAGCAGCGATAACAAAAATCGCTTATCAACGGACATGCATATGACGCAGATCTTAACGTAATTAAGCTCTTCAATGTACGAGGGTTGTTTTAGAATTACGTAGACGAATGTCATAGCATTATTATATAATATTTTTACATTGTGTTCAAAATTTTACATCATGCACACACGAACCTAATAATGGTGGACTTATTTTGAAAACAAGTTGAATAATTGATTAAGAAACGTACGATTAGACGCGATGGTGGTAAAATATTTTCACTCGGTTAGCTCAGTCACTCCGACAGTATGTCAGTCTTCGAGTATAGGTGATAGATAAGAACCTTCAGCGAGTCGTATGCTCTACACGATAATTGGATGAAGATGATATATACAAAATCATTTGTCATTCATCTCTGATTCAAGTTTTCAAGTGCTAGCGGAAGGACAGTTTATTACTGGTTAGTAACCTTGGAACGCTGGTTAAGTCATCTGAGCGCCATACATATCTGACATACTGTTGGACACAACGGCCAAAAACTACGAGATAACCTCGGCAAAACGTGAATGAGTGCTGTATGAACTTACAATCAGACGTTGCGATGCTAGCATGGAATACCGGGCTTGTATATATAATCAAATACTCATGCTCCAGGTTTTGATAAATTGTTTTATTTATTGATATACCTGCATTATGCGTACAGTGAAACCTCACTTTAAGACCATCTCAATAAAAGGCCACCTCATAATTAAGAACACAATTTGCAAGTCCATTTTTACGGTTTTACACTTTATTCAATCTCAATATTAAGACCACCTCAATAAGAAGACGCGTTTTACTGTATTTCTTTCAACAGTTTGTGTCAACTGCTTTGTTTATGCAAGAGTGTTCGTTCTTTGAGCAATGACAAATGATTATTTAAAACTTATTTTCCATTAACTATAAATCAGTTTCGGTGCAATATGTCCAGTGAAACAACCCTCTGGAGACACAACTGTGACTGTTGTTAAGAGGTTGTCGCTCTGAAGAGGTGAAGTTTAGTAATTCTGACTGCAGGAAAAATATGCCATTGCTTACTACACGAAACACTGATTCTGTTGTTGTGGAGATGTCTGTTCTGGAGAGGTTACACTGTTCTTAAAACAATCTCGAAACTGTTTGACTGTCCCTCGTAACAACGAGATAGGAGTCAATATTGATCTCTTACACTATGTCAGACATCCTTGACGAAGAAGGCAAATTTGTTGATTTTACTTAATTGGGAAATTATCTTGAACAAATCTCTAAGACAGGGTATGATTGTTTGGTCTGTATTCACAATTAGTTCTGTTTAAGAAAGAACTTCAAGGTTGATAACGTAGAATCTATTGATTATGGGTTCCGCTTCAAGAACACGACAGTTGGTGACATTAGTCACGTGGCAATATTGCGGGCAATTGAAAGCATTTGAAGTGTGGAAGCAAAACATTAAACTTTGAATATTGCGTGAATATATTTGTAGGTACAAAAACTATTTAGAACGTATTTGGTCTCGTATTTTCAAAACTTCTCAAATTGAGAATGTTTTCAAGTCGAAGATTTCATTTCTTATACACGTATAATGAACATCAATTACCTTCATACAACATACAGTATCTTCATTGATAGTGGCGCTCGTGTACCTAAATCTAGTTCAAACACCTGTTCTTTGATTTACTCCAGTCCCTAGGTGTGTTCTGTGTGCAAAAAGGTCCAGAGCTCATCTATACATCAATGTGTAGGGGAATATCTCAGCTTTAAGAAAATATTGGGTGCAGTTGTCGCAATATGGTACTATTCTAGAAATCCAAGATGGCCGCCAAGATGGCCGCCAAAAATGTGAAAAAACGCATATTCATATTTTTGGGTAAAATTAGGTTCATTTTGTGTATATGATTTCCTAAATGCGATAAAATTGTTCATTTAATGATACCCTTATGAATATATTCAATTTAAATACAATTTCAGCTGACTTTAATTTTTTTTTCGAAATATTGCATATCGTTCAATGTCTAAAATATAGGACCTTGAAATTTAAGTTTGAGACAGACTACCATCGGTAGTGGTCATTAGGTTGGTCGTCAATGTTCACAAATGTTTTAACTTCACTTAGTGAGTTGTTACGACCCGGATGTTGGATGGATTCCAATATTTTATATACTTATATATATTACAAGAAACTTATTACAAGTGTATAAAACCGGAAATGTTTTTAAGTGACTGTGTTCATCAAAATACTAACCTTTCAGTGCTTTGATTTTATGAAAGTTTCATTCACACGTCTGATGAGGAAAACAGCGGGGTTATCGAGCGATGCTTAAGTGGAGTAATACAACACACCATATGATTATTATAATAACATGTCTATTTGCGAAAACCTATATATAAGAGAAATCATTAAGAAACAAACTAGCCTTTAACGATATACTTGTTTTTTGAGGCGCTTTAGCATCTCATTGCTATCATCGTCAACCGGGTGGTCTACAGAAAGTACCGCCATATTCATCGTCTCTAGAAAATAGTACATGTAAAGTTCTCTGAGTGTATTACATATTTTATGAGTGTTATGGCTGATTTTCAGGGATATATCAATTGTGGAATGGCGGGAGCCTTTATATACTAGTATACGGCTTTTCTGGATTATTGGTGTCATTTTTTTGCGAATGAGTTTACCCGAATAATCGCGTATTAATTTCTAAGATGATATGGAAACGTGCAGTTTTGGAAGCGCCTCTCGGTGTTTATTTTTTTTCGTGTAAGGATGGATGGACTCTGTATAACATACTGGATGTGTTTTTATATAAAATAGCATTTCGAAGTGTTGGTGCCAGAACCACCTTTCTCCTTATAATTTTATTAAGGAGATGGTAGATTCTGGCTCTAACTCGTCGATTTATATGATGAATAATGATGGATATGTTTATTTTCAACATCTAAAGACCGGATGCATGTGAGATAAATACATATCAATGCACAATATAGTAGCAAAACATGGCAACAGCAACATATATCAATACAATGTTATGCATATAAATAATAATTAAGCGGACACTACATCTCAAGTTAAAGTAACAGAATATGATCGAATGCTTCGTTATATTTTTGTATATTAATTGAATATGTGAAGAAGGCAATAGTCTAAAACTGGGATGAAGACGGTGGAATGGGGGTAGTTCCAACGGAGAAAATGGGGTTCAGGATTCAATATTTAATTATGTTAAGGGAAATATACCATAACATGTGAATATGTATATTGTCTAACATACGACAATTCTGACACATCGGACGCAACAAGAACTTGAGACTTATAAACGTCTTACTCTCTCGCATGCTGGTAGATACGGACCCCCCTTATATGGAATATTAAAAAAAATGATGATGCCAGTGGAAACTTTATAAGTATATTCTTTCTTGCTTCATACATAAATGTTTCTAGAATTTACAAACAATATTTAACTGCCATTTAAAAATGCCGTTCCAAAAAGGATACAAAACAGCCGTACGAATGTACATATTTTGAACTCTTATATATCTCTGCACACAGTATCTACCACCTCTATTGGAAAGTACTTAAATTCAGAGATATTGTTTTAGCCCCTTCTTATTTCAATGTAAAAATTGGGGATCTTAAAAACCTCAAAATAGGACAGCGATGTAGAAATCACCGAAACATAGTATTTATACCATCATAAAGTAGAAGGTTTGATCTCTAACATTTGTCTGCACACGAAAGATACCTTTAACAGATTTGGTTTATCTCGGTTTTAGGATATTTTCCTTCTATAATTATATACGAAGTTGGTCGGACCGCAGTGACACGAAAGTTGGGTATGGTCGAATCTCAACTTCAAAACATAAATAAATGTAGACAAACATGTGTCTTAATAAGTGAGATACAATGAGTTATATTTCAAATGAGACATTTTTGGGTCCTCGCTTTCGTCTTTATACTTCTTTAATGAATCCTTTAATATATTGAAGAACAGAATTTTTTCTGAAACGTCTAAATCACTAAATTCCGGTACATACCGTACCATTCCGGTTACTTATTCGTGACTGGAGTGAATTTTACTGTACAAACACACAGAAGGGCTTAATACAAAATAATTATATTTCCTGAAGGACAAACACATTTAGACTATAAAAGACTTTGGGGGAATAATTGCGAATAAACACGGAAACTAACTGAAAGAACGTCTGTATTTCCGGAAAACACACTTTGATCAAATTATTCTCCACACAAACCTTGAATGGATGGGAATCGTCTCGCAATGTGTAAACATTCGGAATTGCTCTAATTACGTTTAAAGCTCGTGATTTGTTGTATTAAGACTTTTAAGTTTAATGACCTCATCTAGACTATTTCCGACAAAAGTCAGATTTTGAATTCCTTGCAGAGTATAAAATTCATTAATATAGGAGTGTTAAATGTCATCTATAAGTTTTACCATGTTTCGTATTTATAGGATGTTGTTTGATTTGTTAGTGATTCGATCAAGTATTCATATCATACCAGTATTGTATGAATGCATAGCCGTTGCAATCAAGTACATGTATCCTGTATTTATTTTTTTATAATTTTAATTTTTAATTTCGAAAAGTAATTTCAACTTGTGTTTTATTATGTAACCATAATTTTGATTAACCATAATCGATTAAATATTGAAATTGAACGAATTTTTGGAAAGATATGCCAATACATATCGGCTAAAAAATTATTTAAACTAATGCCTCAGAAACAAAATCTGCTTATTGTCAGTTAGACATAAAATACCAAATGTGACTTTCTTACTTATCATCACATATCCCATCATAACATGATCCTGATTCGTAAAATCGTAGATCGAAAAGTCATAAAATCGTGAAATCGTGAATCGAAAAGTCATAAACTCGTGAAATCGCGAAAAGAAAAGTCATAAACTCGTGAAATCGCGAAAAGAAAAGTCATAAACTCGTGAATCGAAAGTATCATTTTCAGTATCTCTTCAAATCACTTGTCCCACACCACATTGTGTTTGAATCCTATTAGGGATGTAGTCACTTTGTAAGTCAACAAGTTATCAAGCTGGCTTACAGAAAGATCAATGATACCAACCAGATGACCGCCTGGAATCTATCTATCATAGCGGGGAAAAGTCACTACATGACTCTGGTGAAACAAATTGAGCATCAGATAAATTTATCATTGACTCTTCTTATTCACCTTATCGTATTTATCAACAAGCAATATGAATAGACTGTCAGTGTTCATTGTTTCTCGTGACATTATCATTTATTTGGCTATGTGAATGATTCATTTGGACTGAAGTAACGAAAGCTCGGTAAAAATAACAGTGTACATATAATTGGATTGGCTGAATCTGTATATTCTCAGACACTTTGATATTACAGAAGAAGAAGAAGAAGTTTTATTTCACAACATAGTTATATACAATACACTTTTGAAATAGACTGTAATAGTCCATGTTCAAAATAAACATATGTACAACATAGTAAGCGACAGTCAGTTTAACATGGATACTTAGATATACTTTAATTCAAATTTGCTCATCGAAGGATGACAGAGAGGAAATAGCGAAAATAGTAAAAATGATCGTTTTAAAATACAGATATCAATATACCTTGTTGAAAGAAGCTTTATGCTATAAATGCACATGCTTGTTTAGTATAATATGCTAAAATGCAAGTTCTACAATATTTCAGTTATAACACATTATAAATTTTAACCCTAATTTTACACAAACCGCACCGTTCAGGTTTCTCTTCGTGCTAAGTTCGTGCACTCGCGCTCGTTGACAATGTGATTATATGAGCGATCACATATGCTCGGGGTGTTGCTAGTTCCAAAATACCCTCAAAGTGGTTCAATTCAATTCTTTATTCAATTCTTTATTCAATTCTTTATTTGATGATTCGGACCACCAGCCCATACTTCGGCAATGAACATATATATATATACATACAATTACAAACAAGTCACATGACAGTACACATATAAATACAAACACGCTTCATACATGTTTTAACACTTCCAAATTACAAATAACTATTCAGATATAGACAAGTTACAAGTCCACCCACAAATACAAGCATACCACAACCTCACCCATATGCACAATAACAAACTAGCTACATGCTCACGCACTAACAACACAGTTTCATATAAACCAGCGACATGTATAAATACAAATACAACAACACTTCTTACAAGTACTATCAAGTTGCATAACATTTACATACAAATGTAGCAAGTTATAAAACTGACGATCTTAGCGTAAAGGCTTAGTATATAAACATAGCAAGACCTTTTATAATTTGTTCATTTCTGGATGACATAAATAAGTAAAATTTGTGCGGTCGAAATATTTTTTCTGGATATAAGTTTCCCTTAGTTGTATGTAAAATGGACATGTGAGGACAAAATGATATTCATTCTCAATCTGATTTACACAGAAGGATCAAAATCTTTGATCTCTATCTATGCCAAGATGTCTGCCCTTTTCAATCATTAAATTATGTGTTGATGATCTTAGGGAAACTAAAGCGTGCCTAAATTTCTTAATGACAACAATGTCAAGAGAATTCTCATAATCAAAAACAGATTTGTATACAAAGATAATTTTACATTTGAATTGCATTCCGCTGTCCATTCCTGTAGATGCTGATCCTTTGATCTCAATTCAAGCTGTTGTAAGAATAGATTTTGATTTGCAACATGTTGATTTTCCCAAATATAACCAAAGCCGAATCTATGTAAATAAAGCTTAACTTTAGAACACCAATTTTGATAGCCAATACTATCATAATATAACAACATATAATAGCACTTTTTTACATATCTTGAATCAAACACACATAACATCACCCTTCCATCATATGTATATCAGTCTGGTCATGGCGTCCTGAAATAAGGTTAAATTCAAAAGCTCCGTTCGTTCAGTTGATTGATCGCCATCTTAATACCTGACGTAATGTTGCTATTTTTAGTAACTTCAATTCTCGGAATGAATATTATAAGGATTGTTCTTGAACGAAATAATCGCCTAAGGCCTACGCGAAACAGTAGAGCTTTATTAATTGTGTTCAGAATTACAAAGGAACCATATTTTCAGATTTCTTTTTCTTTTTCAGTGAAAGCTGATAATGGACATAATGGACTGTGAGACCATATTTAATAGTTCGAAATACGTGAGCAATTTGGTAAGCGTGAGTTTTCTAACTTTGATAACTTTTAATGCAAGTTTTCTAAGATGTTTTGATGATTTAACGGGGTCGAGAACGCCAGTTTATTATATCTTGCTATCTCGACTCGAAATGAATAAGATGTTTTTAATAGTTTTGTATGCAAAATGTTTTATGGTAATATCAATTGTCAAAAAACATTGTATTTGTAGATTTTGAAGTAGGGTGCACTCCATGCACAGTTGAATTAATTTGAGAGAGAACCGATCATTATAAATTCTTGTTTATTGTGTTGTTTGAAAACATTATTATGACGTACTTATTACTTTCAATCTAGCTGTCGGTTTGTTTTTTAAACATTACCTTAATCTGTCATGACGTCTAGCCTCTTATATGAAGTGCTTGTAAGCAGGAATATGCATTGAGTACTACCGTTATTTGTCGAGTTATTGAAAACATAAATCCAATTAAAACGCACAATACACTGGTCGTGTTAATATTGTATTCTGGAAATTGAATGTTTCGTTCACAAGTACAATACAATCATTAAAACCGGGACGAAAGTCTATCGTAGCTCTCATCAAGCTGTTATTTACCATCGAAGCTAACACCTATGTACTAAATACAAGTACAAACAAATTGATTTTGAACGTATGCACCTCGTCAGTGTCAATTAAACACTTCAATTCTCTTGCAGATGTTCTAACTTTCAATACCAAGCTAGATTCAATCAGCATGACGTCAATGTCATGTAGCAATAAGCAATAAACAAATATCCCGGACTGTCCCTTCTTAGTGTACACTAGGTGCATTCTGTAGTGTTTCATACAAACTTTCTGAATATTCTAAAGAGACGACCTTGTGGATATAGAAATAGAGCCACGCAAAACGACAAGACCTGGTAATAACATGTAAAATGAAAGAAAAATGTAAACAAAATCAGAGGAGCTCCTTCAGCAATAAAACAGAAGTCATGTATTGAACACGCATGCGCAGTTGCGCGTAAACATACCATAGCAGACCTTGGACGTACGTGCAGCTACACGGTTGCATGCGTTAAAGTGTAAAGCCGTTATTTTAGTTGTTTGATAATCTTCACAACATTGTGATATAGTAATCTGAAACAACGAACGTGATTTTGTCAAATTAACATCGACTTGTTTTCATAGCTCACTAGAATCATACAGTAAAACATCAGTCACAGGCCACCTCAATAATAATACCACCTCAACATTAAGAACACAATTTTCTAGACCACTATCATCGTTTTGCTCTTTATTCAACCTCAATATTAGGACTATTCATTCATCAATAAAAAGACCAGTTTTCAAAGGTACCAAGGATCCCAAGTGTGGTCTTACTATTGAGGTGTACTGTATATGTCTTACAAGGGTGGTCTTAATATCGAGGTTTACTGTATATGTCATATCTTACTGCACTCAAAATCAAAAGAAGATGTATTCAATAGCTGTATAGAACTTGGTGGGTAAGCAGTAGCCAGTGTTGTATCAACATGATTGAAGAAAGATGTATTCAATAGCCGTATAGAACTTGGTGGGTAAGCAGTAGCCAGTGTTGTATCAACGTGATTGAAGGAAGATGTATTCAATAGCTGTATAGAACTTGGTGGGTAAGCAGTAGCCAGTGCTGTATCAACATGATTGAAGGAAGATGTATTCAATAGCTGTATAGAACTTGGTGGGTAAGCAGTAGCCAGTGTTGTATCAACATGATTGAAGGAAGATGTATTCAATAGCTGTATAGAACTTGGTGGGTAAGCAGTAGCCAGTGTTGTATCAACATGATTGAAGGAAGATGTATTCAATAGCCGTATAGAACTTGGTGGGTAAGCAGTAGCCAGTGTTGTATCAACATGATTGAAGGAAGATGTATTCAATAGCTGTATAGAACTGTGTGGGTAAGCAGTAGCCAGTGTTGTATCAACATGATTGAAGGAAGATGTATTCAATAGCTGTATAGAACTGTGTGGGTAAGCAGTAGCCAGTGTTGTATCAACATGATTGATGGAAGATGTATTCAATAGCTGTATAGAACTTGGTGGGTAAGCAGTAGCCAGTGTTGTATCAACATGATTGAAGGAAGATGTATTCAATAGCTGTATAGACCTTGGTGGGTAAGCAGTAGCCAGTGTTGTATCAACATGATTGAAGGAAGATGTATTCAATAGCTGTATAGACCTTGGTGGGTAAGCAGTAGCCAGTGTTGTATCAACATGATTGAAGGAAGATGTATTCAATAGCTGTATAGAACTTGGAGGGTAAGCAGTAGCCAGTGTTGTATCAACATGATTGAAGGAAGATGTATTCAATAGCTGTATAGAACTTGGTGGGTAAGCAGTAGCCAGTGTTGTATCAACATGATTGAAGGAAGATGTATTCAATAGCTGTATATAACTTGGTGGATAAGCAGTAGCCAGTGTTGTATCAACATGATTGAAGGAAGTTGTATTCAATAGCTGTATAGAACTTGGTGGGTAAGCAGTAGCCAGTGTTGTATCAACATGATTGAAGGAAGATGTATTCAATAGCTGTATAGACCTTGGTGGGTAAGCAGTAGCCAGTGTTGAATCAACATGATTGAAGGAAGATGTATTCAATAGCTGTATAGAACTTGGTGGGTAAGCAGTAGCCAGTGTTGTATCAACATGATTGAAGGAAGATGTATTCAATAGCTGTATAGAACTGTGTGGGTAAGCAGTAGCCAGTGTTGTATCAACATGATTGAAGGAAGATGTATCCATGAAGGCAATTTAAAACTAGGTTAATCAGATTACACATGAATCATTTACTACAGTAAAACCTCAATAATAAGACCCTTGAAAACTGGTCTTAATATTGAGATGGTCTTAATATTGAGGTGGTCTTTAAGTGAGGTTTTACTGTAGTTGCTATTTTGACAACTTTGTATTATATGCGTTGGAATATTAAAGGTCGGAAAATTCCAGATAGGCTGTAACGCAGAAAAATATAAAATGTTCACAATAAATCAAAGCTGCCTAATGTAATATAGGCAGACCTGAACACAGCTAATGGTTAGCTGTGAATATTTCATGACATTTGTCCCCCAATTTCCTGTCAATCCTGTCAACCAATATGGACATTAAATATTTCCTTGTAGGACATTGTGTATTTGGACGCCAAGGAACAAGGACAGTTGTTGCAGTTCAAGAAACAAGAATGTGACTGTCGGATGAAGGCAGAGCCAAGGACATTGGAAGGTGATCGATCTTCTTATAATTTGACTCACGCTGGCTGATCTGTAAAACGATTTCCATTAGAATCACGTTAACTGATTACAGTGTATAGAAAATCTTATACGTTCTGTCGAAATATAACTTATCGTATAATGGCATGTTATCAGCGGTCATTCTTCATTCAAGGATACAATAATTTGTTTGATCTGCGTTCACAATGAAATACAGTAGAGATAGATTTATTTCTGCATGAAAATGTGTAAAACATGGCAGTCAATAGTGACATACGTTATATTAAATTTCACAAGCAAGATATACTATTCCATGTCAACTAAATTGAATACAAACGTTAACACCAAAAAAGAAATTTCGATTGTGGTCCTTATAGTAACCGTATTTTATAGAATACTTTAAACCTCTACAGAGCAGCACCCTTTTGGAGACGCAAATTTCGGCTGTCGTTGAGAGGTTGTTGCGTTACAGAGGTTGAATTGATAGCATATTCATTACTAAGGAGAATGGTAATGTTGTTATAGAGAGATTGTTGCTCCAGAGAGGATCGCTCTGGAGAAGTTGCACTGTATTCATATTCTTCATATATTTGCAGGGTTGTACTGTAACCGTACCTGGGATGATGTTATGTGTTGGGATGACACTGTTGCCGGGGTCACCGTGACACAACCGTGTCCAGCTTACATAAACACTTTTCAAAAACACAGTAAGTATTCTTAAGTTTAAACTTATTTATTTTAAATCGATTGTGAAACAAGTGCTTACAACTTATTCTAATCATTCTCGATAACTGCTTTCTGACTACCAACCAGTAATCGTGCCAAAATGGATTGTGAAGTTCGTGATCAAACGTTGCTCATCGCGGAGCTCGAACTCACGACCATCTGATCAGGAGTCATTCGCTCAAACACTGGACCACTGCGCCTCCTTATTCTAAGATAGACCTATGGTATAGTTTGCCACATTCTTGTTACATAGAATTGTCAATTGAAATATTACATACAAAAACATTGGTGTGTACATGCTTGTTTGATGCAGATTCATATGTGTCCAGTGCTGTGTGATGAAACTTGATGTATTTCACACACTCGCTGTTTTGGTGTAGTTATTCTTTTACGTAAGACGGAGTTTCAGCCTCCCGTTTGTATATCTTTTTATTATTGAAACTGAAACCAAAATCTTACAACTTAAACCGATCACCTTTGATGTCTGGTTCCTGATTTACTAACCGGTGCTAGAATCATATTCAGAGAATGTTAAGTTCGTGATCAAACACTGCTCGAACTCGCGACTTTCGGATCAGGAGTTTAGCATACCATCCCTTACCCCTGTGCGTTTTTGAACCCAAGTGTTTGCGTGCGTTTGCAAGTGAATGCGTCAGTAATGAATTCGTCTGATATTGGCCGGGTAGTATTTTGATCAACATGACACTTTTCGTAGTAAAGCGCAGACATGTTTGCCTTATTAAGATGGTGAGCCACATGCAATATTTAGGCGCGTATCTTAAAGGTCAATGTTACACCTCGGGAAATCATAGGACATGTCTTCTCTTTTCCGGGTAATAGTAATAATACTTCAGCGTTCGTCTGAATTGGGATATGGGTTGCGAGCTATATTCGGGTTTTTTCCTCAAAGGGATTTGCGTCAAGAAACTGTTTTCCTGGATATATTATTTATTGTGATGAAGTGTTTGAAGAATTTTGTGATGCGGTACGTTCAATGGTTTGAATAAATAATGAAAGTTTGTCGAATTGTGTTCACAATACATCAACTATATAACATACATCTCGATTATTGTAGTCTTATTATTTTTGATTGATTACTTTGATGTTACGTAATATTTTAATCCTACTTCTATCCTTCGATCTTACTGTTATGAAATTGCAACATTCAGACAATTGAGAACACCATCAGAAACTAATATTTTTTAAGAATTACAAGAAAGATGCGCATACAATTTACCATAGATGTATTCAGTCATAGGTCTCTCACTGTGAATCTAAATTAAAGATTAGGTTGGTATATTACATACATCCAAAGCTCACTACATGTAAGCCATACTGATACTTACGTACTTGATATATTCTCAAACATAAACAATGTCTTAGAAGTTAGAAAACAAATTATTTTTGATTTGCTGTTATGTTGGATTCTCGGCATGGATTTATTTCATACAAGATCGGTGCAGATTTTAATGGTTATATTATTGGTTGTGCTTGATTGGTTCAAACACTGGTTCAAGCAGATGTTTTGGATCATTATATACATATTACAGGAAAACTTCACCTAGAGACCAACTCAATAATAAGACCATCTCGAAATTAAGACAACAATTGTCAAGTCCATTTTCTCTGTTTTGATCTTTATTCAACCTCAATATTAAGACCACCTCAATAAGAAGGCCAGTTTTCAAGGGTCCCAAAGGTGGTCTTATTGTTGAAGTTTTACTATATGAGCTTTATCATTGTTTTCCTTTTCAAGAAATGAGATAAAAAAATATCGTTGCCCAGCATATGTCTTGCCATGTTGTAACCTTGCCAAACCCGCCCGATTAGCTTAATCGGTAGTTCTCGACTGCTAATCTAGAGGTCGTGGGTTAGAGACACGGGCGAAGCGTATGTTCTTCCATGACAAATTGACTGAAGATAGTGCCTCCAAAGTCATTTGTCCTCCACCTCTGAACTGAGAAGTTGTCAGTTACTTGCACAGGAGCAGGTTAGTACTGGTTTGGAACCCAGGAGCACTGATTAGTATATAACTGAACCTCTGTTGAGAAACAGCGTTAAGCCTGAAACAAACACAAACATGCAGCTGTATGACCTTGCGAGCGCTTGACTCCTGATCCGAAGGTCGTGGGGTCGAATCCCTGAATTAGGTACGAGTACTGATCAACGGGAGTTTATTAATATTAGTTGTAATGACTTGTTTCTCAATCGGTGTAAAATATTTAAGTTGACATTAAACCCAACATCCCCATCGCACCATTAACAAGCCACTGTTCGCATTCACCGATTTACTCGTTGTTTTTACACAGTTTAAAGCCCACTACATTAATTAAGCTCTGTAGTTAGCATTTTACAAATGAATTAAAGGATATATGGTAATTGTGTCTTATACAAGGAAACAAAACTTCAATGATTAATATATCCTGTTATATATATACAAATGCATGTCATACACCCTGTATTACATGTCATATTTGTAAATGTATTAATTCATACAAGTTCATACAAAACAAACATGCGAATAATATTCTTTAAATTTATTCAACTGAAATGATGCGCCAAGTTAATCAAATACAAATTTTAACAGACTAAGTAACAATATAGTTATATATAGTTTCAAGTTACTTCCGGTTTAGCGATAGTTTAGTACATGTATATTGACGACAAAACCTACATTGAATGTCATAATAGGAAATTACGGAAAATAGATGATACTGTAAGCGTTAATTTACTGTAAAAGAGTTGAAAGAAGAAACTGAATAGAAGTATATTTTTCTTCCGTCGAGTTATTTCGTTCATACCACGAAACTGTAAGCAAACAGGTATATATATTTGCTACACGTCGAACTATGTATGACGAATGTGGGTTACCTTACATTACGTAGACTCCTATACTTGAGGACGAGTTTACAAATCTTGTGATTAGTATCCAAGCTCTAAATCATACGTTCGTGTTAAAACTCTCATACGCATTTTGATTTATTGTTGACCATTTATCCGAAGAAAAAAAACAACAATGAAGAAACGTAGAACTCACGTTGGCCTTCATGGTTAAGTGGTTACAGTCGCTGACTTCAATTCGCTTGCCTCTTACCGCTTTGGGTTCGAAACCACCCTGGATATAGAATTTGTAAGCGAGGAAGCTATTCAGCTGGATTATGGATGGTCGGTGGATCTACCTATATGTGAACCTTGGATACCCTTCACCCTGATAGCTTGAAAACTCCATTACAAACTTACAACAAAAACATGTACACTCGACTGTAATATAATGAAATGACAAATTATTCTTGTGTTCGGAGACTTTTCTGTAAACCTAGAAATTATTTCGCGCGTTTTAAGTGAGCGAAGTTCGCGCGGATAGTCATTCCGCGAACTTAAGTAGTTGCGAAATCGTTACTAACAATGAAATCGCGAAATTTTCTAGCTATTGTTATTATCAATTGCCTATGTTTATATTCTATCAGGCTTTGCTACAAGAACATGTCTGGATGATGGTACTTGGTATAGTCTTAACAACAACACAGCTAAGGGTTGGACAAACTTTACGGCTTGTGTGACGTCATCCGCGGTTGATGACGACAATGTTCCTTTCATTATATCTGTAAGTAAGAACCAGACCCTGACATCACAAACCATCTCCAAATGAGATTAATCTCAAACTCACTGTTGCAAGAACTTATATATTAAGTTGAAGAACGCACAGTCAACTCAAAGGGCTGGTATGTAAGGTCATCCTTGAAAATGCTTTGTTTGGCATAATCCTACCTAGAAAAATATAGGGGGGCATAGTTAGGTAGGTATGTGATTATTGTTTATTATTTTTTACACTCATAGTTGTGTAACCTTTAATACGCTGCTAAAAATCCCTCTCTAACCTGGCTTCATAAATATTTTGCTCGTTGCCATTTGCATGGGTTATGCCATATACATGTTTTTAATTATGGCCTACAGAACATTTATACATACTAGCATCACTGTATATACTGAGACTGTGTGCTGAATAATGTTCGGTATACAAGAAATTAAATATTCAACTTGGGATGGATCTAAGATTAAGACATGATGTGATAAAGGATACTTATTTTCTAATAAGATTGTCATATGGATAATTAGTACAAGTATGATCTCTTGACATGAGCATTACTGGTTACTCATGGAACATTTTTTCGGACACTCATTTCTGTTGAATATGAAAATCATTTTCATTGTAATTCGCGATGTATTTATTAATAAAAAACCAATTCGACAGTTTCCACCTTGTTCGATATTAATCAGTTAACATTTCGTTTTAGTACAATATATACGAAGTCAATCGATATTAGAAGGGGACTTAGTATGTAAATAGCGGTTCTTGCAGTTCAATCAAGCTATAGTCTGCAGACACAGCATACATCAAATATAGGCTACCTGTATTTTCACTTTTAAATTGACTGTTTTTCAATATTTCTTTAAAACGTCAATTGCAAACTATATACCCAGCACCGAAAGATTCTCCAACGAGTAACGAGAATCGAGTGATAACGAGAATCGAGTGATAAAAAGAAAACAAATCAAAGTACTCATTGGACTTCTTTCCTGCCAATTAACGATTCACAGGTCACGTAAGGCGGTACATGACGTCATTCATTACGCGTTTAATTATGGCTAAACTATGATTGCTCAAGAAGTACTAAAACTAATATTTGATGTTATATGCAAAAATTGAATGATTGTTTTACATTTCAGAAACATGCACGAGATTTAAGATTGATGTATAACATCGGATATGCGTTGTCGCTGGTTTCATTGTTTGTGGCATTCTTCATCATGGTCTATTTCAAGTAAGTATTCCCCAACCACTACTACCTTGTGTTTCTTTCTTCCTCTTGTCTTCCCATCAGTAACTGCATTATCTTGCACCGGGACATTGTATTATATATTAATTGATTATATCATACTATTATCTTCGTGTTGTATTCTAGTATGATACCTTGGTGAATAAAAGATATGTATCTGTTCTGTCCTGATCTGACCTGAAATAATGACATATTTCGAATTCAAGAAGGTCTGTCTTTATATAATAGCTTGTACATCAAAAGTTTTATCACACAAAAATTTCCCATGAAATTAGTCTGTTTCCATCTACATACATATATACGTGCTTTTACAATATCCGAATCTGTTTTCCGAATAATGTGTATGTTAATTATTTTAAGGTCACTGTAGCATTTGCGTAACAGAAGTAGATATACAAAATAAATGGTTAAATTGCAGTCTGGTTTCTAAAACAAATCAACTGAGCTGCTGATTTTTGACCTGTCAGATCAAATGTCCAGATATTTAAATTTATGTAGATGACTGTTGTATTTCACGAAAATGTTCCATTAAATTTGGCGATTTACGTATTTCTGACTGCACATTAAATCCCGACAGGGTATGAAACTTCGGTCTCGTGAATTAGGTTATGTGATAGCAAACAAATATATCACACACAAGTTTATCAGTCTAAGTTAGTTTTTTTACTATATTTAAAGCTGTGTTTTGAGGTCGCTGCTTTGACATTCTTTAAAAATAAGCCTTATTCATTTTTTCCAGAAAGCTGCACTGTTCACGTAATACGATACATCTTAACTTATTCGCATCTTTCATGATGCGGGCATCTATCAGTCTGATCAGGGATAACTTTATGGTAGGAGGTATCGGATTCCCAAATGATGTTACAATCAACGAAACTGGAACTGTTTTATTTAAAGATGGTATTGTAAGTATGTGCTAAAACTTCTTTCACCCGGACCAGTTCGGGATAAATTATGATGGTAATTGCTGTAAAATTTATTTCGACTAAATCGGTCCGATGTTAATTTTCCAGAGAATGAAGGTATAGACTAACACTTTGTGTGTGGTATTTTGAACACAACTGATTTTATACTGGGTAGTCCTGTATCAATTTTGCAGAAAACTCGTATCGTGAGTAAGGGCTAAAGTGTCTTTCAATCGGACCAGTCCGGGATAAATTACCAGATAAATACCTTAACGAGTAAGGGGTAAAACCTCCTTCGCCCAGATCGTAAATAAACCAAATTCAACATTTAAACATAGACACTATTCAATGGTCATGTTTCACACACATTACATAAACACTTTCATTCACTAAACAATTTCAGCATTTCACTCGCATTACATTATATACAAGTTCGATATCTTACTGACAAAAACATACGATGTTAAAATGATAAGAAATCAATTTTACTCCAAAAAATGTAATTATTACAAAACAAACATAAATAGGCGTAACGTACTGCAGAACATTTACAGTGCAATCTCTGTGAAGCAGCTCTCTCTCTCTCTCTCTCTCTCTCTCTCTCTCTCTCTCTCTCTCTCTCTCTCTCTCTCTCTCTCTCTCTCTCTCTCTCTCTCTCTCTCTCTCTCTCTCTCTCTCTCTCTCTCTCTCTCTCTCTCTCTCTCTCTCTAAAACAACAATCTCACTTCAAACACATTCTCAGTTTTCCAATTGTAAATAATAACTACCATGTTAACCTTTCTTCAGCAACAACATTTCAACAAAAGCCAAAATGTTCATCTTTCTATGGAGGTGTATCCGATGGGGGTTTCACTGTATTTCCTGTAGTTATATTATTCTTCAGAATTAAAATTACAAATCTAAGAAAATGCTGTTTTAATGCCAAGTAAAAACCCGTAAATGGATGTCTAGATGGCAAAAAGATGTAGTTTTTACCTCATTACAAAACAAAAGAAGATACAGTCGGACCTCGTTTATTCGACAAGCTTCTATCCGAGTACTTGGTATCATCCAAACTAAAAAGCAGGTTCCGATGTATCTTCTTGTGCATGTCGAATTGAAATGGGCTATTAAATTGTGTATTATTTGAAACAAAATTCCGGCCCGATTAATTCGAATGAACGAGGTCCGACTGTATTACAAGCGTAAAGCATAGGCCACTCTGAAACGACAGAATAGTCCCGAAATGCGACCATGTTAGATTTATATCGTAAACATAATTTCGTTACGATACGCAGTATGCATAAGTCGAAAAAATAGAGTTATATCTCTATATCATTTCATTTCACGACAGTAAATATTCTTCCAATTCAAATTTCATTTAGCGCACCTGACCTCGCGACGGACGGATGCTCGGACTGGGAGTTTGGGACTTGATGACGTACACGTTAATTACGGGTTATAGCCCATTATTGGTGAATAGGGGACATTATAGAGTCAATCAGACAATTCACTGTCAATTATTGCTTGAATCTCAGATAATTGTTTCCTAATGCATAAGGTAATATATGAACTGACGTCTCATGTCAAACCCTGTATAATTATATCACGTAATACTGGTGTCTATTACAGCACTGGGAATGCCGACTCTTCTTCAGTTTATTCCAGTACGTAGTGGTTGCTAGTTATATATGGATATTTGTGGAAGCAGTATATCTACACATGTATATCTTCGTATCTGTGTTAACAGAGAAACTGAAAGTATGGTGGTTCTGTCTGTTTGGATGGCGTAAGTCTTTTGAAAATAAACTCTTATGTAGACAAAGTATAAGGATTCAGAGAGCAAATCTGAGCTTTTGAACCTGCGTGTAAAGGCGCATTGAACCTGCGTGTAAACGCGCATTTGAACCTGCGCGTAATTGCGCATTTGAACCTGCGTGTAAAGGCGCATCTGAACATGTTCGTCCAGGCACATTTGTTCCTGTGTGAAGGCGCACCAGAAGGAGATAGTTAAGGCACAACAGGACCTGTGTGTAAAGGCTACCAGTCGTACACAACAAACATACTATCTTTAAACACATGTTATTCTGGTTATTGTAGCAAAGTCTGATATGGAATATAATGTTTCCTGTAGTCGGCTTAGAGAAGGAAAATACAGAATCTAACGCTGCAAACAGACCTTGTGTTGGTTGATATATCGCTTTATACATATTATATCGATCAATCATGGCATATATTCCGTCATATTAAGATATATGTTACATCATGTTTGAGATTTATTAAGCCAGAAGTGATCAAACCAGCGCGCATGTCCATTGTCTGTCTGACCAACTGATCAATTGTCGAGATCCAATATATTACATGTTCCATTACTTGTCTTTTCAGTGTTTCCACTTATCATTGTTTTGTGTTGGTTTTTGGCCAGGTATCATCTAGATAACACTCTGTAAGCTATGTTTACCTCTACTCGCTATCCCATTATTTGATGTACATGCATGGGTATGTCAAATCAAATATTGCATCAAACCTCAATTTGCCATCGAAAGCACAACATGTACTATTTCTGCTACATATCGTTTGTCACCAATTGCTTGCGTAGAACATGTTAGTACAGGTTGATCAATGAGGAACACTCGTTGGGTGAAGTGACCGTCATTATTATGTACATTGTAGATGCAATTGATACACTGTTGGAAAACGGGCGTAAAACTGCAAACCAACCCAATCTCATCTGTCATCAACAGACTAACTGTAACACCGACAGATGTAGAATTGTTTACCTGATAAGTAGTATTGAGATAATATTTAATTATACTAATTATACTCACAGACACTTTTACATAGTGGCATTCAAATAGTTCCCTAACTGATAATGGTAGATTAGTCAATTAAACATTATTGATACATTAACATGATGAGACATTGTAGCTTAGGGCTCTGGAAACTGTTGTGATTTATTGAGGTGTACTTAATGCATGTATTCCACGTGTTATATTTCAATCATCCATACATACACAAGTATGATCATTGTTATTTTAGTTGTTGGAACATCAATGAAAGACCTGGGTTGGTATGGATACTACAAGGACCTATCTTGCTTACAACTGTTGTAAGTAATAAATAACCATGTCATTTATAGATACTGAACATTAGTAGACTGAGTATGCTTTCCAGCTGCTACATTTGCGTGTATGTCGCTAAATATGCGTGCCAGTGCCTGTCGCTAAATGCAGGTGCAGTGTATATCGCTAAGTATGCTTGCCAGTCGCTAAATGTGCGTGTCAGTCGCTAACTCTGCTTGTCAGTTGTTAAATACGCTTGCCTGTCGCATATATGCTTACAATTGACTAAACATCCTTGTCTTTCGCTAAATATGTCTGCAAGTCGTTAAATATGCTTGCAAGTCGATATCTATGCTTTCCAGTTGCTAAATGTACTTTACGGTCGCTAAATATGCTTTCCAATCGCTAAATATGCATTCCTGTCACAACTATACTTACCAGTCAATAAATATACATGTATGCGACTGGAAAGCACATTAGCGACTGACAAGGATCGTAAGCATATTGTTGTTGCTATGTGGGGGTGATTTATATGAATGTAAGATACAAATAATGCTCACGGGGAGCGCTATGTGGATGATGATTTATATGAATGTAAGATACACATAATGCTCACGGGGAGCGCTATGTGGAGGGTGATTTATATGAATGTAAGATACACATAATGCTCACGGGGAGCGCTATGTGGAGGGTGATTTATATGAATGTAAGATACACATAATGCTCACGGGGAGCGCTATGTGGATGATGATTTATATGAATGTAAGATACACATAATGCTCACGGGGAGCGCTATGTGGAGGGTGATTTATATGAATGTAAGATACACATAATGCTCACGGGGAGCGCTATGTGGAGGGTGATTTATATGAATGTAAGATACACATAATGCTCACGGGGAGCGCTATGTGGAGGGTGATTTATATGAATGTGAGATACACATAATGCTCACGCTATGTTGAGACAGCTTTATACAGTTTTGAAAATCGTATATATTCGAAGAAAGGAACATTTGAAATATTATTGACAATTAAAGTATCAAATAACACATATCATCATATTATATGTATTTATGTACTAATGAATTTCGATCTCATGTTACCTATATATATTTCAGTTAAATCTTGTGTTTTTCGTCAATATGTTGCGAATTCTGTACACGAAATTGCAAGCTCCACAGTGTCCCAATTCAAACCGAACCCGACTGAGGTAACGAATAATATATCAACTTCAATTGACCAATTTCAAGTCATTAATATGTTGAATACCCGGTGCTATCTGCTTTAGATGCCTTGTATTTTGTGATTTATGATGGTTTTATTTATGTGTATACATGTTAAGTCTGTATTTACCTGATATAGGTGCAGCCTCTTCGTAGATTTGCGACTATATGACAATATTGTTAAATTCTAAACTGCATGTATAATATAACTGGAAACGCTCCTTGCAAATGATAGTTTACGTCCATAATTGACTTATAAATGTTCTGCCCCAAGGGGGAATACATGGGACTATAGACAGAAGACGATTTCCGACATGTAGGAATTTAACAGGCCCAATGATTCCGGGAAACAGACTTTAGCCGGATTTTTAATCGATCCTGGAAGTGGGGAATTAGCCTCTCCCGCTGTGGAGACTAAAACAAAATGCTCATCACTCTAAGGCAATCGTGACTTCAAACTATTTGTTATATCATTAGTGAATTATCAAAGCTATCACATGGGTATTAATACACGCATACCACGTCAGTTATGATATTTAAGGCCATCAAATGGTTCGGAGGGAGTCTCAAAAGTTTGTGTAGCTTGTAATACAAAATTATAACAAAAACAGAAGATATCAACGGTTGTAAATGGGCTTTTATTAAAGCCAGTAAAACACATAATATATTGATAACATATATACAGTAAATGCTAACTAGTTTAAACGTATATACTGCAAATGCTAACTAGTTTAAACGTATATACAGCAAAGGCTTACTTGTTTAAAACGTATATACCGCAAATGCTAACTAGTTTAAACGTATAAACAGCAAATGCTAACTAGTTTAAACGTATATACAGCAAATGCTAACTTGTTTAAAACGTATATACCGCAAATGCTAACTAGTTTAAACGTATAAACAGCAAATGCTAACTAGTTTAAACGTATATACAGCAATGCTAACTTGTTGAAACGTATATATAGCAAATGCTAACTTGTTTAAACGTATATTCAACAAATGCTAACTAGTTTAAAACGAATATACAGCAAAGTGTACGAGATTTAGTAATAACATTTTGTATTATCTGGGAATAGAATGTCGCCTTTATAAATAACGATACAACATTTCTTTTACAGGCAACTGGGACGAAGTACACTGTTCTTGGTGCCGGTTTTTGGTGTCTATTTTATATTCTTTACAATTCCATTCCACAACCTTAGCGACACGATGGCGTTTGTAATGTTATTTATAGAAATGTTCTTCAATTCATTTCAGGTAAATAAATCCTGAGTTGAATTTTATTATTTATTTATCTAATTATTTATTTATTTATTTGTCACTTGGCACTTTTGAAGTTCTCGTGAATTCTATCTTCTCAGTTTGTGTGCTGGCGAAATAAGAATAACAAGTCTAGCAGGAAAATGTTATAATAAGAATTTTCTCATTGTTCAAAGTAATCACATCGATTTTAATCAAATAAGAATAGCATTAATCAACGCAGGAAAATTTATTGTACATTAAAGTTGTGTAAATGGGTTAAATACCTCCTTTCAAGTTTTAGTTTTTATTGTTTTGCTGGTTAGAACATTGTGCTTATTAATTCATGTACAAGATTGTTTGGGACGAAAAAGATGTGTTCTGTTTAGATTGGCGTGTTTGGTGTTTTAGTTTGTCATGGAGATAAAGATGTTTTAGTTAACACGGGTACACCGCCACCGATCAACAAATAGCATGAATTATTGCGCCTCATCCTCCCTTAAAATGCCTTACAATGTATCTAACCTTGTATAATTCACATTGTATGATTTTACCACCCGAGATATATCAAACTTGACTTTTCAAAACGTGAGTCAATATTCCATAATAATAGCCGTCTAAACTATTGATCAAGGCAATGTTTCAGCATTATCCTGTATAACATAACTCTTTGTTATCAGTGTAAATCAAAGCTATTGCATAATTCATGTACAATTGGTATCGCAATTTAGAAAATATATTGCCAAAATGTACAGGAATGTATTTTGTTCTTTTTCAGGGATTTTTCATTTCCCTCGTGCTATGTTTCATCAGTCACGAGGTATGTGTTTGTTCTTTTCCTTTCTTGTACTAGATATCATTCATTCTCCAGTGCACCTCATTTTTCAAACGACAATCGAAACGCTTTTGAATTTAATGTAGAATTACTTCATTGGTAAAGTTACGTGCAATAAGGCTTAACAAATCAATCACTAAGAACAATTTTGGTAACACTTGCAAATGGACTTTGCTTAGAGTTATTTCAACATCAGTGGACGACCCGCTCCAAGTGATGTCATATGGTATACAAGTAATAGTAAACAAAGTCACAGAATATTTATATTGTGTATAGGGTGGGAAGGTTGTTTAAATCATATTTTCAATTATGAACGGATGAATAGGTGTATATACCCTATAATGATATTAAGGTAAACATGGTAATGAAAGAAATAGCGAATTTGAGTTATACATGCATTCCTATATTTATAAATATCGAAACTGTGAACAACTGGATCCGGATTTATAACCGTTCCTCACTGCTCTGATCTCAATACATTCACATCTCTGATTCACCCTCAATTCTCTTGTTTGTATATCGATTGCATATAAGCGCTTATACCCAGGTCACATAAAGCTCCGGAGAAGTTTATAGGCTCCGTTAGAGCCAATCCCCTCACAGCCCTTGTGTAAACCCACGGCGTGCTGTGCGGGCAGCAGGAATTGTCGAAGATGTTTGGATCCGTAGGGGCGCCATATAGCCCCTGGCTAAAGTTGAGCATATAACTTTTTTGCCGTGATCAGATAAGACCTACGGGTGGTCATGGGCCTGTGGGACTTATAGAACCATATGTGTCTGTGGGACTTATAGAACCATATGTGTCTGTGGGACTTATAGAACCATATGGGCCTGTGGGACTTATAGAACCACATTGGCCTGTGGGACTTATATAATCATATTGGCCTGTGGGACTTATAGAATCATATTGGCCTGTGGGACTTATAGAATCATATTGGCCTGTGGGACTTATAGAACCATATGGGCCTGTGGGACTTATAGAACCATATGGGCCGGTGGGACTTATAGAATCATATTGGCCTGTGGGACTTATAGAACCACATTGGCCTGTGGGACTTATATAATCATATTGGCCTGTGGGACTTATAGAATCATATTGGCCTGTGTGACTTATAGAACCATATGGGCCTGTGGGACTTATAGAATCATATTGGCCTGTGTGACTTATAGAACCATATGGGCCTGTGGGACTTATAGAATCATATTGGCCTGTGGGACTTATAGAATCATATTGGCCTGTGGGACTTATAGAACCATATGGGCCTGTGGGACTTATAGAACCATATGGGCCTGTGGGACTTATAGAACCATATGGGCCTGTGGGACTTATAGAACCATATGGGCCTGTGGGACTTATAGAATCATATTGGCCTGTGGGACTTATAGAACCATATGGGCCTGTGGGACTTATAGAACCATATGGGCCTGTGGGACTTATAGAACCATATGGGCCTGTGGGACTTATAGAACCATATGGGCATGTGGGACCATGGGAAGTCTGTACGTCATGAGCTTCGTATGACCGTGGTATTGGCGGATGATTTTAAATAATTATTTGACGATCATAGACAGATATGCTTCCATGAAAGTGGACCACAATAAATACGCAGCACATATCATAGGATATTGTCACGAGGTCTCTCCATTTATCCCTTCTGTAGATATGTATTCATAGTACTATCAAGGACATAAATACCAGTTAGTATTTAGGTCTTTGGTACTATATAGTACTCTAGAAGGCTAAATGGAGACATCTATAGAAGGAATAAAGGGTGAGAACTCGTGACAAAGTCCTGTGGCACACATCAAGCATTGTAATCCCCTTTGCACACTCAAATCACCACAATTGCACTCAGCTGAGCGCTGAGTAACGGTTATAATCCCGGGTCCTTGGTTTTAAAATGATTTCGAGTGTATAAGATTATATACATTGGATTCACAACCGTTAATACAATTGTTTTAGGTTCGGGTAGAAATCAAAAGGTCTTGGAAACAATGGTATGCGCCTTCTTGCATTGGGTCGTGTACAAAACGGACAAGAACAGACAAGCTGCGGTCCTATAATTGTAAGCACTTAACCAATGACCTAAATATGGTATTTAGGTCTTGGACTTAACCTTAAGTTATGGAGAAGCAACATTTACCTGGCACTCATAGATATTGGTACTTATCCGTGAGTTATCATCGACGAATTGTAAGCAACGACTTTCTACCTAAATATAGCATGTGTCCAATCGACCAGAACGTTGAGTGTTCGCAGATAGTCGGCGAAAATTAATGAGTGCTTGAAAAATGTTGCATATCTATAATTCGGAATTTTATTTATAAATCATAAAATGTATATAAACTTGATTACTTATAATGTATATCCACCATATATGGAGGATATTAATGTTCTTTATTAACAGTCAATTCGATTTACGTAATTGGCTCGATTTGTTAATACGATTGTAATATTTTCATGGCTGTTTTATCAAAATACTGGTCTGTTAACAAGCTCACAATCATTATTTTATATCAAGTGTCTGAAAAAAGACACAAAATTCTTTCTTATGAAGTATGGTAGTAGTGTGGAATGAATGTAATAGCGATATATGTAGAAAAAGTGAGTACTACGTGGATACATGTGTGTCGAAGTCGAGCTCGAATTTTCTGAATGGATAAGTATGTCATCATGTGGTGAAAGTGTTCCAATTGTATTTACCAAGTGGCGAGATACCATTTTAATTAGCGTAGATTTATATGTAAACATGTGTCTGAGTGCCTTCATCAAGCTGTGCCTGTTATTATACGTATAATTATAGGCACATGCATGAGTTATAAGTTAGCGGAACAACATGTGTATGGTCAAAGCAACCTCCCTAGAGAATCATTTTGGGAGTTGTCAGTTTCGGCTGTTGTTGAGAGACTGTTGTTGAGAGACTGTTGTTGAGAGACTGTTGTTGAGAGACTGTTGTTGAGAGACTGTTGTTAAGAGACTGTTGTTGAGAGGCTGTTGTTGAGAGACTGTTGTTGAGAGACTGTTGTTGAGAGACTGTTGTTGAGAGACTGTTGTTGAGGGGTTGCTGTTGAGAGACTGTTGTTGAGAGACTGTTGTTGAGAGACTGTTGTTGAGAGACTGTTGTTGAGAGACTGTTGTTGAGAGACTGTTGTTGAGAGACTGTTGTTGAGAGACTGTTGTTGAGAGACTGTAGTTGAGAGACTGTTGTTGAGAGACTGTTGTTGAGAGACTGTTGTTGAGAGACTGTAGTTGAGAGGCTGTTGTTGAGAGGCTGTTGTTGAGCGACTGTTGTTGAGAGACTGTTGTTGAGAGACTGTTGTTGAGAGACTGTTGTTGAGAGACTGTTGTTGAGAGACTGTTGTTGAGAGACTGTTGTTGAATGGCTGTTGTTGAGAGACTGTTGTTGAGAGGCTGTTGTTGAGAGACTGTTGTTGAGGGGCTGTTGTTGAGAGGCTGTTGTTAAGAGACTGTTGTTTAGAGGCTGTTGTTGAGAGGTTGTTGTTGAGAGACTGTTGTTGAGAGGATGTTGTTGAGAGGCTGTTGTTGAGAGGCTGTTGTTGAGATGCTGTTGTTGAGAGTCTGTTGTTAAGAGGCTGTTGTTGAGAGGTTGTTGTTGAGAGACTGTTGTTGAGAGGATGTTGTTGAGAGGCTGTTGTTGAGAGGCTGTTGTTGAGATGCTGTTGTTGAGAGTCTGTTGTTGAGAGTCTGTTGTTGAGAGACTGTTGTTGAGAGACTGTTGTTGAGAGGCTGTTGTTGAGAGGCTGTTGTTGAGAGACTGTTGTTGAGAGGCTGTTGTTGAGAGACTGTTGTTGAGAGACTGTTGTTGAGAGACTGTTGTTGAGAGACTGTTGTTGAGAGACTGTTGTTGAGGGGCTGTTGTTGAGATGCTGTTGTTAAGAGACTGTTGTTGAGAGACTGTTGTTTAGAGACTGTTGTTGAGAGTCTGTTGTTGAGAGACTGTTGTTGAGGGACTGTTGTTGAGGGACTGTTGTTGAGTGGCTGTTGTTGAGATACTGTTGTTGAGAGGCTGTTGTTGAGAGGCTGTTGTTGAGAGACTGTTGTTGAGGGGCTTTTGTTGAGAGACTGTTGTTGAGAGACTGTTGTTGAGAGACTGTTGTTGAGAGGGCTGTTGTTGAGAGGGCTGTTGTTGAGAGGCCGTTGTTGAGAGGGCTGTTGAGAGGCTGTTGTTGAGAGGCTGTTGTTGAGAGGCTGTTGTTGAGAGGGCGTTATTGAGAGGCCGTTGTTGAGAGGCCGTTGTTGAGAGGGCTGTTGTTGAGAGGGCTGTTGTTGAGAGGCCGTTGTTGAGAGGGCTGTTGTTGAGAGGCCGTTGTTGAGAGGCTGTTGTTGTCAAACTGTTGTTGAGAGACTGTTGTTGAGTGGCTGTTGTTAAGAGACTGTTGTTGAGAGACTGTTGTTGAGAGACTGTTGTTGAGAGGGCGTTGTTGAGAGGCTGTTGTTGAGAGGGCGTTGTTGAGAGGCTGTTGTTGAGAGGCCGTTGTTGAGAGACTGTTGTTGAGAGACTGTTGTTGAGAGGGCGTTGTTGAGAGGCTGTTGTTGAGAGGGCGTTGTTGAGAGGCTGTTGTTGAGAGGCCGTTGTTGAGAGACTGTTGTTGAGAGGCTGTTGTTGAGAGGCTGTTGTTGAAAGGGCGTTGTTGAGAGACTGTTGTTGAGAGGCTGTTGTTGAGAGACTGTTGTTGAGAGGGCGTTGTTGAGAGGCTGTTGTTGAGAGACTGTTGTTGAGAGACTGTTGTTGAGAGACTGTTGTTGAGAGGGCGTTGTTGAGAGACTGTTGTTGAGAGACTGTTGTTGAGAGACTGTTGTTGAGAGGGCGTTGTTGAGAGGTTGTTGTTGAGAGACTGTTGTTGAGAGACTGTTGTTGAGAGGGCGTTGTTGAGAGGCTGTTGTTGAGAGACTGTTGTTGAGAGGCTGTTGTTGAGAGGCTGTTGTTGAGAGGGCGTTGTTGAGAGACTGTTGTTGAGAGGGCGTTGTTGAGAGACTGTTGTTGAGAGGCTGTTGTTGAGGGACTGTTGTTGAAAGGGCGTTGTTGAGAGACTGTTGTTGAGAGGCTGTTGTTGAGAGACTGTTGTTGAGAGGGCGTTGTTGAGAGACTGTTGTTGAGAGGGCGTTGTTGAGAGACTGTTGTTGAGAGACTGTTGTTGAGAGGGCGTTGTTGAGAGACTGTTGTTGAGAGACTGTTGTTGAGAGGGCGTTGTTGAGAGACTGTTGTTGAGAGACTGTTGTTGAGAGGGCGTTGTTGAGAGACTGTTGTTGAGAGACTGTTGTTGAGAGGGCGTTGTTGAGAGACTGTTGTTGAGAGGGCGTTGTTGAGAGACTGTTGTTGAGAGACTGTTGTTGAGAGGGCGTTGTTGAGAGACTGTTGTTGAGAGGGCGTTGTTGAGGGACTGTTGTTGAGAGGGCGTTGTTGAGAGACTGTTGTTGAGAGGCTGTTGCACTGGAGATTTTAAGAGAATATGTTTTTTACTACGGGGAATAATGATAAGGTTGTTGGAGAGCGGTAGTACTGTTGTTGCTGTTGTTGTGTTATTGAGGTTGTTGCTTTAGAGAAGGGCGATCTTGATATACAAAGCGTGCCTCACTTTAGTATTAACCTAGTGATATATTATTTATTTAACCTATTTATATATCATTTCTATATTTTCAGCGAGATCACTTGACCACAACCGTGTTAATGCTTCAGATAAATTGATGAATATGGAAGAAATACCTCGTAACAAACAGACGGTCGAACATAATGGAAATAATAATATGAATGGAGAAAATGATAGATTTCTTTGTACAGAAATCGGTTGAAGATTGATTCATATATATGTTGTACCAAGCATACCACGATATATGGCGCTCTGTTGGTACTGTGTCTTAAGTCAACCATAGCACAGTGGTCGATGCTGATTGCCCGCTCCATAGTGACGATTATCGCGATACGTCTGAAGTCGGTTCGAGAAATTCACGTGTTAAGTGTTAGATACAAATTATTACATTGTGGTCGATATCGATTTCCTATACCGTAGTTATGCTTATCGATAATGAAAGCGATTATCGTGACTGGTCAATTTTTTGTTTGAGAAATTCCTGTGGGAATTAGGATCAGGATCATATTTTGATATAATGTTGATAAGTACATGTAGCTGCAATTATGGATTGATAATGCTGTCAGTATTAAACATTTAGCAACTAGTTTTACTATCTGAAGACTTTCACTAAAATTTATCATAATCATTTCATTGTCAGTTTCTAGGGAACTGTGTTAGTTTCAGTTTAATATACAAACAGTACTGTGTGTTACTTGTATATTGTTATTCACAAATAAATTCACACAACAAAATCTGACCATTCACATTGTGCACCTATCAGCTGTGGATTGGATGCCGTCAGGAAATAAGTGGACATTAGATCGCGGATTACTGCCATCAGGTGGATTTTTAAAAAATCCAGGAAAAAACCCGGAGACATTGGATATTTGGCCGATATTTTTTCTCGATTTTTTATACGTAGGACACTTTCCACACTGGCGATCTTGTCAAAACTCTCCGCCCCAGGAGTGGGATTAAGACCAAATTTGCAGACTGTATAAACTTCCCATAGGAGTGTCTGTCGCTTAACTTTGATTGGTACAATTATTATTACAGATTGACGCACAGTTGTTTTGTTCTTTGAATTAATGTCAAGTCACAAAAAAGAATAAACGTGTAAAACCACAAAATTATTATGTTGTCAGTTGTTTTCCTAGGAAAATATTGCCATGTACACTCCATTAGTATCAATATTTTACTGCTTTAACATGACGTGTTTTGGTGGTGCTGTGGACAGAGTTGAACACTACAAATTCTTGCCAATTATTATAATGTAATATGAATATATATCTGTTTGTGATGTTATACGTTAAGGGAGGGGTGCTTTGGTCGAGGGGTAAAGCGTCTGACTCCTGATAGTGAGTTCGAGCCCTGCGATAAGCGGGGTTTGATCACGAACTTCACAATCTCTATATTTCGCGTGAGTACTGGTTGGTAGACAGGATGCAGTCACCGAGAGTGATAAGTATAAGTTGTAAGAACTTGTTTGACAATCCATGTAAAATAAGTTTAAACATAATTGTCAAAGAGCATTGGCAGGGACGCCACTCATCATCTTTATTTCCTTATTTTAATAGAGTTAGTTCCCTTGAATTAGTTTGAGGAATTTAACCGATATTACTTATATATATGCACGTAGTAATATATTTAAAATTAATGCTGGTTGGTAAATTTTCTATTAAGAAAGTACAATGTCTGCGCTGGCAGAACAATAAATTGAATCTTCATTGATTCTAGTGCGAATAATGAAGGACTTTTCGCCCCCGTGTGTATTCCTGCACTTTCAGTTTCTATACGGAAACTACTCAATCCATTTTATCAACACGTCATCGTTTCTACAATACCAAACACTTCATCGACACAATCGAAATTCTGAGGAAAAGCCTGTGAGTCAATATGATTGTGTATCGTTGCACTGCAAGTTTAAGGTAATGTACACATAGCATTGTTTCCCAACATAGTACGCTGACAATGAAAGCAACGCGAAACAGAAACGTAAATATAAACATGTATTATACTTTTACATAACTTTTCTCGAATCGTCTACACGTTCGTAGTGAAAATAGAGACAAACAAGTTATTTCGATACAAAATCGAATAATGTATGCTAAATACATTGAAACAAAGACACGAACAAGCTTTAAAAGTCCTGGAAAAACCGGACACCTGTGAAAACCAAACGATCGACCCGGTTCGGAAGAGGTTCGGTTTAGACAGGTTTTATTGTATCACATTGAGCGCTCGGCTTGTGGCTATATGTCTAAAAACTATACTGATCTATTTATTTTGTCATTTGACGTTTTGGACAACTGGGTGTAACCAAGAACCGTCTGTAAGCCAGCGGGCTGACTTCCTCACTTATTTTTTTTGTATATCGGGTGGGATTCGAACAGCGGTCAAGTGATTAGAAGCCAACGATCATAACCTCTCGATCACGCAGGCCGGCCTCGAAAATCCATGATATAAATACTGGTACATTGTATATACGTATTTATCCAATACTGATTATGATAATACAGAAGTACATTTGAAATAATAATGATAGTAATAAACATACAATAATTCAATAATATGTTATTCAGTGTAATGGACGGGCGTGTATAACCCCCTGGGTATGTTATCTCCATCGCAACACAAACATTCAGATCCAGCAGGTGATATATTTCTGTTCACTTTATGTGAAGTAAGAATATAATTTAATGATTCGACACTGAGTACACATCCTGTGAAACATTTGAATACCGTTTAACCAATCAAGACACGCTAAACAGACGGGTAACTTATTACAAAACTCAAATTTGTGCAGGAAATTATTTGAAATTTGGATGATTGGTTGTTAAACCCGGATCGAGGCGGTAGTAAAATCAGACGATAGATTACTGAATTTCTCCCACAGCAAATCATGGATTATTAATAAACCGAATAATTGTATTTTAAATATTGTATCTGTATTTAGTCTTTGCATGTATACAAGGAAGTGGTTAGAAAATGTCTCTGTTAAATTATAAACATCAGGAAATAATATCGTGTATGGTTTTATCGAAACTATAGGGTTGTGCCCCCCCAGAAGCCCCAATAGAAGTCAATTTCCCCCAGAGACATTAATTAGCAGAGGCGTAAATTAGAAAAAGGTCCCCTAATATGTTTCAGAATACTATGACATCGACCTCTGATTTTGGTTGTGTTATTCTTCAAGTTTTTAGTATTCATATTGTGAAGTTCTGCCATGTTTTAACTACATAGAAATTTTACTTCTATTTCTTCCAGTACTTATTTTCCCCATGGTCCAGCATAACTAGCTCCAATACCACACGCAATTTATTCCTTACGCCGATGCGAGTGGTGTCGGTTTGTATAACATAAATGTCGTATTTGGAATAAAAGGTTCTAGCCACGGAAGGTATTCGACTTAAATATCAAAACACGCCGGCTGTGATACGCTTGTACATGTAGTAGGTTTTATCACACCCAGACAAATAACGGGGCCTGCAAGTTTTATACTACCGTACAAGATACTTTGAACAGCCCTCTTTGATAAAATGAAATCAATGTTATATTAATGATTACATATACATGCATATAGTTTGTTGAAGTAAGTTATAACAATGTTGTCCACAGATTATTTCTACAATGATAATTGTTTTAGACTTTCGGAGAAGACATACATGTATTTTCATCTGAAATAAAACGATGATCATGAAGTTATCTGATTGTTTAAAGACTAATTGAGCGCAGTATGGCAAAAACAGGGTCATTTCAGAATAAATCTAATAGCAAATTGAAGTCTTGTACAATTTCAGTTACGGTGACGGACTCTGGTCCTATCCAATGAAAAAAATAACATGTAGGCTAATAGATCTAATCCTAAATAAAAACTTAATAGCAATGTATATGTTTATTATATTCTAATGTCTTGTGCTTTTTTTGCTTTTATCAAAATTTGAAAATAGCCAGTTTACTCATTAATATTCACCAAAGACCTAAATACCACAGATGCGCTACTCGGCCAGATATCGTAAACTCTCGCGGCAAATAAAATCTCGCGAGAGCAGGTTACCAGATATGGCGCATCGATACAATGTTAACGGCAGACGTAGTCTAAAAACAATGTATTGTTGTCAAAATAAAATATGAAACTCTCTGTCTGTTTTGTTATTCATACTCAGATTAAATATATATTGTTTATAGTTACTTTTAAAGGAATGTCTTATGAAAATGGCACATAGCGCTAAAATCCATAAAATAGTTTAGACATCTTTCGCGGCTGGCCATTTAATTTCAATGTTTAAACAATTTCTGTGTTTTCATATAAATTGATAATTGACAGTAATAAATGAATGTTCTTGTGTTTTAATTAATTTGATTGGTCGATGCCTATTGTTTTGCAATTCATAAACCACGCCCTCGGCAGATTAGTTCTTCTGGTCAATGCTGTAATTGAAAATTGCCCGAGGTGTCAGCTGTAAAAACACGAGAGTCATAAAACCCCAGGAGATCTTTGTTATGTGTTAATTCATACTGCTATTTCCTGTTTAATAGAATAAGTGCCTTTGATAATTGAAATGATTAGGTCATATCAGTCTGTGATCTCAATTTGTAATAAACACAATCGGGTTTCAACGTCTGTCATCCAGAAATGTTCATATTTCAAAGACTAAACCAGCCTCTTCCGACATTTTTTAATGTTAATTCTTGTTCAGAATTAAATTGCTGTCACCACCCTGTTACACAGACAATAAATACATTGATTTGACCTACTAAATTTTTATTTTTCACACCCTTGTGCTGAGGAAAATAGACGACTTGTGTACACAAACATGACATGCTCGCGTGATTTACATCATTTGTTTAATTAATCTTTACACAATTTTAAGATTATGTGAACACAGATTGTTTTTCACAGCAGCCTTTTAAAATATTTAATTGACATGGAAGTGTGTTAGTACAATTAGAATTTGATGAAATATCCATAAATGAAGCGGAAATAACCGACCTGTTTAGAAATATAGTTATGAAGCAATAATGTTGTGAAAATTTCTTTTATATTGGATTGTTTGATCGCCGTTTCTGGAAAAACTATAAATATTAAACACATTTTTTTTGAGGATTTGACGTCCTAAAAGATTGCTTTTTACATTTGGGTATGTTAGATATTTATGGTTCTTATTGTGAAAATCCGAGAATTGATAGGAAACTTAACGTGAGTCTGTGAAGAAATTACGCTTCAGCGTGTGCAGCGTAAATTCGCTACCTATGATTACTTGAATGCTGTTAATGCAAAAACTTGAATATATTGTAACCTAATGTTTTTAATATGCTTTAACTTAATACAAGGATTTATCGTTTGATAAGAATAAATAAAGTGTCCGATTTGTACGAAAACATGAATAAATTTGCGACCGAAATTCAGAGGCGTGATTCGGCTTTCATTCGAGCAAAGACCTAAAACGTCTTTTAGGTCTTTTTTTGGAGTAAAGGATCTTTACTTATATTAACTTTTTATCATTGAAAGCTTCTTTAAGAAAATAATGGTTTCAAAACTGTCCAAACTGTGTTTTGAAATGCAATACAAAATGGCGACGTCTAGCAGTTTTCCAAATCTCGCGCACCTGTTTCGTTTCTCGGATCGTCGTGGTATTTAGGTCTTTGTATTCACGGTCACGAAATCATAGAAATATTTTTCTGCAGAATCTCTATGAGAATAACATCATCTACATGTCTACGGGTATATATTGAAATCAGGCTCATCAATTCTGATCAACAGGTTTACTTAATGTCTCGAAATAATTTAGATAAATATCAAATGCAATATTGAGAGATGCAATTAAGGCTTAAAATCAATGGCTTCGGTTATTTGAAATAAATGCCTATAACAAAAACCTAAATTGATTTTCTATTTATAGATAGGTTAATATTTTAATGATGTGTGCCTTTTGCATTTTCAGTGGGTTATAAGTTTCCGTTTTTCACAGCCACTCAATATTGTAGAAAACAATTATAATAATATCATGATTCTCGAGCGTGCGTTGGATTTCCAGTATTCTGATTGGTTCAGTCACATCTTGTTTACCAACACATAACTTGACGGAAAACACCGGAATGATCGGGTTTTATAGCGAGGAGATAAAACATGCGTATAAACACTGCGCACAGACATATGTGGGTCAGAGCCGTTCAGTAAGACACGTTGATCACGTCTGAAGTTTAACTAAATTACAAGCAGATTTTTGTTTATTTCGCGTAAATAATTGTGAGAAAATGGGCGAGGACGAATATTCTTTAAGTGTAAGTTGTATTGTTGCGGATTGTATGTCACATAGAATTCAAAAAGATGGATTTTTATGGCAAGTTTCACCAACTAGAAACTGTCCTGACAGTCGAGTACTTCGCACTGTACGGAAACTGTGCGCCGAGTTAGAGAGCAGATACGAGTCGCAATTTACGGAAATGTGTTCATCTTGTTCAGAAAATGAATTAGACTCAGAATTTTACACGAACGTGTTAGATCAGATTATTGTTGATGGACTACATTGGGGACGCGTTATTGCAATATTCACATACGCAGGGGCAATGTCAGTTTATTGCATGAAAAATAACAAAGAAGACAAAGTTGATTGGATAAGGGAGTGGACTTGCTCGTTTATTTCTAGTCGTGTAGAAAATTGGATCAATCAGAATGGTGGCTGGGTGCGTATTTTATATCATTAATATCAATAGACGAGATTTCTAAATATGGATGCACAAGATCCTAGTTCTATAAATATGACATCGCTTTGTGCTTTTTAATTGAACCATTTTGCTACGTCAAAATCGGGGATTCAACTAGGTTAGTAGGTCACTAGATGCTGAATCTCGAGGGTCATTTTGATACTTTTTGACCTGATCATGTGATGTTACCATTTTATAACCAAAATACATATGGTTTAGAGATAAATTGACCCTTCAGCAAGAATCTCGACCCAAGGGTGAAAATATGGCCTTTTGAAAAGTCCAGGGGTCAAAGGTTCAATTCAATTTCAATGGTCAAATGGAAACCCTGAAAATCCATCATTAACTGATTAATTTTGTTAATATTTTCCTGGTATAAATTAATGCACACTTCCGTATTCACAAGTTATGAATATGATATAATCATGATCTAAGAACAGGGAATTTGCTGCACTTGTGAGCATTGCTGTATTTGGTATTGTTTCGAATAGCTATATTTAAATTTTAATGTCAACATGTTAAGTAGTTTCCTTATTTTCCAGTAGAATAAACCTCAACAATAACACTTTCCTAGAAACACTTATAAACACAGTGGCAACTTGCCAATTGTTTACATTCTTCAGTGAGTCATGGATGTACTTAAGCAATTAAAAGCAATAACGCTTATTAATTAGATACACACATAGTAAGCCAATGCTTTAATAACAATTAACATTTCGTTATTATAGATTAATTCACTGTACTTCACAATACTAACTATAATTTGTATGAATATGATATTTTCCTTAGAAAGTCTGAAAGGCCACATTTTGTCCACTAGTATATTATTATTTTAAGAAGCCTTGTAAGAAATTAAGTTTAAACCTATGCACATACATATGACAGTAGATTAAGTGATTCAGCTCCCCCAGTTAGTAGAATTAAACAATTACAATTCAAGGACAACATGCTGATTGTGTTGTTTATCTTTAATTAAACTAAAGCGTTATTAGATCACTGGTGTACCAGCTTATCCTATCATTATTGTTGATTCAGTGATAGCAGTTGATTGTTTTCTATAAATATATAGATGTTACATTCAAGCCTTTACACCTATCCGTTAAAATTACATCAGTTTTTCAGTGCCAGTCGTTGCTGGGTTAATATCAATATTGGTCATCATTTTATGTATAGTGATTGTCTCGCTTATCACAGTGGTTAAAATGGGTGCATAGTCAGTGACTGTAGCATTTACATAATACTTTATTTGCTGACATTGCAAGTTAAATCATTGGTGAACTTTGTCTTTTTGTTCATCCAGCTTTTTGACCCCTTTTATACGTTCTAAAAATACTAAAATTAGATCTTAGTTCTGTCTTATAATAATGACAAGATCAATACCATCTGGTCTCTGGTGTAAATAATTAAGTAGATCTATTCTATAGATCTGTGTAAATGGGGCTAATTAGTTACTTTCATGGGTAGATATTGTAATCAATATCAATTGGTCAATTACTTAATTTATTGCATACTGCTACCTAGTAACCTACAGGGGGGGGGGGGGGGGGGGTCCTACCCATATTTGATATTTATGCTATGATTCAGGTACTAAAAGTGAGTACTTTCATGAAGCTCGGGGGTTCCACTAGGTGTTGAATCTCGAGGGTCATTTTGGTAATTTTGGCCGGTGATTTTATACTTTTATAGCCAAAATACCTATACTTTAGAGAAAATTTGTCCCTTAGGCCAGAATCCTGAAGGTCAAAATGTGGCTTTTTGGAAATTTCAGGGGTCAAATGTAACCCCTGCAGCTTCACCGAAATAATTCGCATTTACACTAGGGATAGTGAACTTAAGTTGGCTTGTGAGAAATTCGCTGAGTAGATGTACATTTAAAAATGAATGTGTGAATGTACTTAAAATTAACATGCCCATGTCATGACACACATACATGTAAACACTCTACACCTTTGGCTAAACCAATTATTTATAATTTGTATTCTTGTGTATTTCAGAAAGGACTAGTAGAATTCTATGAAAAAGGTTCAATCAAGCCAGAACCTGAGAAGAAAGGATGGGGATTTTTGATTGGTCTTGGGGCCATGGCACTGGGAGCCTTAATTGTCAACCGGGCATGATTCTTCAGTCTCAAGATGTCTTAGAATATTGAGATACGTTTTGATAGCTGTGATGTTGGTCTACAGTATTTGAAGACGAGATGTGGTTCTTAGAATTGACAAATAATCTGACTACATGTAGTCAGGTTTCCATTTCTATAACCTCCAGACTTTCAGCTTCTTGTCAAAGAGTGCTAGATGTACTAAACCATGCAATATTCCTGGTACATGTAGAGGAGATGTGCTAGTAGCAATATAGTGCTGGGAGAACTGTACACACTGAGATAAACTTTCTATTTGTACTTTTCATCAACTCTGACTTTTTTATGTTGGGCCATAATTAAAAATTGATTGTTTGGCATAAACCTACCTACCCATGAAAATGGTTCAGGGATCCAGAAATCCACTAGCCTGGCGTCCTGGACAAGTGTTCCGAGGGTTTGAAGTGTAATTTTTTTGGCATCAGATAATTAACAGTACACTAGTATGACCGTAAAAATAATTTAAAAATGAATTGCCTACATATCTGAATTTTCGGGTAGGGTTATGCTAAACAACTCAAAGTTGGTCTTATTGTACTTCACAAAATGAATGATATTGTGGCAAAATGATAGTAATTTAATTTACAAATCTATAGGTTATCAAATTTGTCATATTTTATATTTCATTACAGACTATACCAACAGAATATTTCATAAATTTGAAGGAATAATTGTTAAATTGATATTTTATTGATTTGTTCACGTCTGTTTATTTGAATGATACAACTTGGTATGTCTCAGGAGTTCCACTAAGTGCTGAATCTAAATGGTCATTTTGATAATTTTTGACCGGATTTTACTATTTTATAGTCAAAATACCTATAATTTAAAGAAAAAGTGACACTTCAGCCAGAATGCTTAGGGTCAAAATTTGGCTGTTGGGACATTCCAAGGGTCAACTTGAGGGTCAAATGAAACCCTGTATATATATGTATCACAGCTGTTTATTATGTTTACAAATGTTATTTAAAGTATTGAAGTTTAGTTCCTAAATTTCGATATTCCTAGTCAAATTCATTAAATTGTCATAGAATTGTTTAACTCTGTCTTGCTCTGTCTGTTAAATTCAGAGATATTGAAAGTTCATTTCTCTTGAGTAGTTCTAAATCGTACCAGAATCATAGTACCAGAATCATAGTCTGTGGACGATACTCATTACTAGAGTTATACAACATGTGCTTTACATTTGACATGGCTTCTGCTAAAATATTAGGATTTACATGAATGAGAGAAGACGAAACTAGTCTAACTGCCTATCTGTAAAGGAGGAGATGGGCTTGTTTCATTTTTATGCCTCAAATTGTACTTTACACTTATACTCATTACTTAGGGATTGTTGCCTACATTTTATGCAAAAAAATACCTTTATTTCACATAACTGAACAAACACTAGACACTAGACACATAAACCACAATAATGTATTTGAGTGGGTAGATATATATATGTATTGTGTTAGGGACTGTGTTGTGTAATATCGGGTGATGCAGTCAGATTTGTACCTGAATTACCTGTAAATAACCTTCAGGTAAATAAATCAGGCAGAGATAAGTGTATACAGTATGGGTAATCCTAGTCCCAACTGCTGATCTATGCATTGAAACTATTTTATCAGTTTTGTGGCTAAACCCCAATACAAGTACTGAAACTAGGAAATTAATGGTATTGTATAAGTTTCAAGTTTCAAGCTGTCGATACATTACACAATGACAGTTCATAAGGCACTTTTTCCTTTTTCCTCATAGCCCTTTCTTTCATGGGATTTCTCAGTTTGAAAACAGTAGGTCGAGTAAATCAGTCAAACCAATTGAATTATGATTCATGTAGGAGGAAAATAAATGTTATAATTGTTCATCTAGCAAGGAAATTATAAGGTTACAATGTAGACATCTATTTCTTAAAGTTGGTTAAGAAAACGAAATTCTAACAAAATTGTGTTATAAACATCTTTACTGTTTGGGCTACATTTTAAACTTTTGTATACACATTTGATTAACCAAGCATGGAATGGCCTGATGTAATGTTATGGTAATATTTGTTATGAAATGACTCTGTTTAGACGCAGTAGATTGAACAGATTTATTCTATTCATAGACACAGTACACCCAGTTTCATGTTCACTTTGTATTATTGAGAAAGCTATATAAGTTTTATTAAATGTCGGGCAATATGTTTTTTGTGTAACTTATTAAACCAATGAAAAGCCTTGTATGACTCATCGGCGAATAAACAATCTGTTGACTTGTACTTTACATATATTTAAAACTTGTTTCACAAATAAATGGGTTGAACTTTTGACATGCTATTTTCAATGATTTAATTCTTTACAGTCTTACAATACTAGAGTGCTTTCTGTTTGAATAAAATGGTTTACATTATCCAGATCGATTCAACCATTGTAGGAACAGCCCATATTATTCTATTGAAAATTCTGTCATTTGAATTTGATCATGAATAATAAAATATAATTGATATAAAGTTCAGTCAAGTATAATTGATCAATGATATTTCATTATTTGTCAAAGATCGCATCTATTGGCTAGGCCTTTAATTGTTAAGTAGGTGAATTTCTTTTGTTTTTAAATTATTTGTGAAACAATAATTTTTTTTGTTTTTAAATTATTTGTGCAATTGTTTCACTGTACTTAGTCAACTCTGTATTTTCGGGACCAAATGTTGTGAATATGATCTAGTGGCCTTTTACCCTGATGTTTGGGTTGTTGAATTTTGAATGGCATATTTATATTGTTGAAGAATCATATTCTAGATACCCTGTTACTATACTGTACTGGGTATATTTTCACACAGCTACTTGGTAATTTCATTTTTGTTTGGTAAAACACCAAACAAAAATAAGACTGATTCTGTTTCCAAAAATGATAACAGATTGGTTAAAAAATGTACATCCAATGTTATGGACTATATTTTGATTTTCCTTGTTCCTACTGAACCCTAATGTACCATGTCTGGTAAATACCTTGTGTTCATGTACATAGCAAGAGGATGCTGATTTTATTAGCTCATTTTATCATGTATTGTTTCCAATTTCAGATATTTTATATAAATGAATAAACTGGATATTTTAAAGTTATGTTTGTAGGAGGTAGTGATATTAATTATATCCAGCACTGGCAGCTTTTAGACTTTGTTTTTAAATTTGTAATCCAGTCTACCTGACTGATATTGTAAACTGTTCCCATCTGGTTCCCCATGCATTGAGTGTTATGCATATATGACAGGAACCACTCAAGAACGTAAATGACTGCAGTGATAGGCTGCACAATTTATTATGTTTTTAATGTTCTCAGATCTAAAGAATAGAGACATAGCTGACATCACACATATTGTAACTGTCACCGAATGAGGAGACATTAAGTGTAGAGTTGGACTGATTTACACTTGTATGATATTTCATTATAAATGCCTTCTTTTCATTTTGTGTTTTTTTTTCATTTATATTGTATCACTATTGTTATCTTTTGGTTTATGTATATATGGTAATTAAATAAGGAAATATGAATATTAACGTTCTGTTAGTAGTTATGTTAGTCACCTTAATTCATCTTTCCGATGATAGGAATTGATCCAGTCCTACGATGATTAGGAATTGATCCAGTCCTACAATATGTTTCATAAGGAATACAGATAAAGAGATATTAAATCATCAGATTGCATGAGCTACACAGCTCCTTCACAACCAACTGACTATCCACTTATATATACTTGCTTGAGCTAATTTTTATATCCTTGAACTTTCTGGTACAAGCTTATCATTCATTTGATTGGGTAGGGTGCCACCATGGATCAAACCCACGGCCTCGCACACACTACGATCTAACACTACCAATTCAGATATTGCTATTAGGGATGTACGAAACTAGGCATCTCTACTGGACATTACTGGTTGCCAGTCATATTTCCTTGGCATATATACATTATATTGCTAGGTATGTCTATTGGGCATGTACATATAAACATATGCTATTTTGAGACACGTGTAAGTTCCGAATACTTTCGATCATACGGTTTAACTCCTACGCTAAATGTGAGAAGAACTAAACATACCCCTGTCTTTGGTTGGCTCGATGTCAGAATTTGTGTATATCAAACGTGACGTGGACAATTTTAACTATGTCTCAACTATGTTAAACCTGTATGAATGTAGACTTATAAGCTCTCTTGTTCTCATTACAAAAAACCTCAACAATAGTGAAAGAAGTTTTATCAACAAAATAAATCTTTTATTTAAAATTTATTATCATATAATGATTGAAAAGAACGCAATATCATAGTGTGAATGTATGCGGTTTTATGTGAAATGATTTAAATTGATACACTATTGTACTATCATCATTATTATATATATTTTTCATCATTGGCAGTAATAAGCGGAACGCTAAGCAAAAGACATCTGAAAACACTAAATACAATACAAGTAAAGTCAATTTTGGAGTTCAAATACCAATTTACGGTACACTTACAATCCACTCGGGCTTTAGCGCTTCCTGGAACCGCAAAAAACGTTATAGTTTAACGTGTTGTCATGGCGCATACCATCTAGAATAGCAAGTGTATACCCGAAATTATATGGGATCATACAATACGGGAATGCACGGTGTCCGTTAAACTAATTCTTGAAGTTTAGAATAGAGACAAAATGTATGTACGTTTAACTTATCATAATACATTACAAGTGAGTACTAAAACCCCCCCTCTTACGCACAACTATGGACCGGAAACGCGTACAGCAACATTGTTGTTCGGATGTACCTATCACGTGTTTGAAAACCGCACCGAAACTTGCGTTCTGACGATTGACTCGCATATAATTACTCTACATGTATTTACATTTTATGATGGAGCTTCCCTGGCCGAGTAGTAATAGTCGCTGACTTCAGCATCATCTGTCCCTCACCGTAGCGGGTTCGATTCCTAGACGGGATGTATAATTTGTTAAGGAGGAAGCGATCTATAGTTGGCATACAGAATGTCGGCATTTCTACCCAGGTGTCCGCATTTGCCTCAGATATGCTAGAACGGGCACCTGGGATGTACTTCCACCCTTATATCGGAAGAATTCACACTATGACCCTGGCTGTTTATGTGACTTGAACCTCCACTGATCAGACGTGCGATGTTAGACACTGTTATATCTTGCCATATTTGTGGTCGCCACGTTGGTCTCGTACAAAATGTCAACTTCAACTTTGTAATGGGAGTAAACATTCTCGCTGTCACAGCGCTATGTTGAAAATCAATAGACCTTTTGTTTGACATTAAATGGAATGTTTGACTTGAACCAATGCCAGGTATTTTAAATTTAATCTAACCAGAGAAGCTATGGGAACATTGTAATGTGAATGGTTAGGAACAGTTTCACCTCATATCTATTTCATGTGCAGTTTGTTTAAATATAAATATTTAATGTATTTCACAGATTCGGTTTCAAGTGTGAACATGTTTGGTTTCGAATTTCCATATGAAATAATGGAAGAAGAGAAAACATACTCCCTAGGTACTGTTACTAAATCGTGAATCAATATCTGTAGACACGGTATTGAAACAACGTGTTGCCGTTATTACTATATAGATCGATGGATATTGTGAAATATTTATTATAAGCAGACGAAACGATCCGAGGACTGTTGAAACCGGTCTGATGATCTAGTATTGTCGTATAGCTTAACATAGATCTAGTATGGCCTAAAATATGTTTGTTTCAGGTTTCATCCCCCCCTCAAATATAGGTAGGTTGGAAATATTTTTTGGAGATTTTTTTATTTTCAAACGAAGCAAATTAAACATAGCGTCGGTCTAATTCCAAAGGGTCGTAAGTCCATTTTTTGAAAAAATGAGTGTTGGGTATCGTTGGAATCCTCTTTTCAAACTCAACAGAATGAGCTGATTTACAATCATATAGAACTTACAGTTTGAACGTAAAATGCAATTCCAATAGGGCATAACTCGTTAAAAGTTAGAGCATTCCAAAACTTCAATCGCGTTTTTCTAGAAAGTAATGAAATGCAACATACGCCCCTTTGGGATTAGACCGACGATAGATTTAAATGAATATAATGTTATGTTAAACGACAAATCCCCTTTCCATTTTAACATGGATAATGTTTAATCAAGGTGAATATAACGCTCTTTAGCTTAAATACTCGTATTTTAGCAACTAATAACTGGACAGAAATATGAAAATTTCACACAAAGCTTTTTTACAAAAAGGAAAAAATATTAACACGCGAAAAAGATCTAGGTTCGCGACAAAATTATAGGGTAGGTCAGGACACCTGAAACAAACTTTTTTTACGCCTATATTATAGTCGGTACATTTCAATCATGTATGTTAGTGGTCTGTCTACATGAATCGTACGAGAACATATTCTGACGCATGAACCTCTGCCCCAGATATAATGTAAAGCGAAACGACTGATTATTTAGTCGATTACTAATCTAAGTTTGAATTTTTCGTGATCTATTTTGTATAAATGAAAGACATAATTGGTTCGTCCTTTTGTGATAATCACCACGACATGACTGTATACAAGAATATTATAATAATACGATTCGTGACGTTTTAGATTATTTTCAAACATGACAACTTCTGGCATTACACTGCTGGGAAAATTAAGACATCAAAATATCTGCCAATACCAGAAATTGTATATGAACAGATCGATATCGAAGCTTGGTAAAAGATGGTTGATTATGATTGTCATGATAGTCATATTCTAATTATAACCACTGGTAATAATAAAGGACCCTTAAACACTGACGGAGTATTTTGATACATGGCGCTTGAGCCCTGATCGAAGGTCCCAGCATTCAGCGGGATTTGAACTCAAACCTCCTGATCCAGACTGAATATGGCGCGAGTCCTGGTGATTCTTAACCTAGGTAGCAGTCGTCGAGAGTGATTAGTATAAAATATGCGAATATGACTTCTTTTAAGTTTAAACATATTTATATAAACATCGCTTGTGCAACAAGTTCTTACAACTGATACTAATCACTTCCGATGACTGCTTCTATGGTACCAACCATTAATCGCGTCAATTTATGAATTGTGAATTCATAATCAAAGTCCGCTCACCGCGTGGCCCTGAATTCGCGACCTTCGGATCATGAGTCGGGCGCTCTACCCCTCGACAACTGCGCATCCAGTGACTTCTGTCATAATCGATATAAACTAAAGAAGTTTTAACATACTTAACACGTATTTTTTTAAAAAGTGGACAATTTTGAAAGCATCATTATGTGATGGTAGGTCAGATCAAGACGTCGCATAATCAGGATGATTAAAATACACCAAACAATATAATATTGTCAAAAACTAAAACAATAAATGTATGTATAGGAAATATAATTTTAAATGTTATTCATCTAGCCACGCTGTAAACAGTCATCTTCATGAAACAGGAATTCCACACAATTGGTGGAAATGTTGCTGCAATCATGCAGGAAACACATGATAATTTGTAAGAGTTTCATATTATACATGTAGTTAAACTAGAGCATCATGGGAAGGTCTATGTCAATGTCGAGGTACTGTTACTCATGTCTGGAAGAATGATGAAATATTTTGTCGGCCAGAATTCGTTGTATCTAAAGTTCAACGAGAGGAATCACGGCGCACTTGAAATATTTTTTTGTGCAGTAAAACCTCACATAAAGACCGCCTAAATAATAGGACCACCTCAACATTAAGAACACAATAATAAATAATATTCACTGTTTTGCTCTTTACTCAACCTCAATATTAAGACCATCTCAATATTAAGACCTGTTTACAAGGTGAATTTTGTAGCTTTATATCATGCTGAATTGTCGATGATCAGATCTCGATGGCGAAACAGGGGTTCTGGTCAGACCCCTGGTGTATGGAAATGGGATTTAGATAGGTAACAAGTTAAGCAAAGGGGATATTTCATTTTTAATACGATCCTTTTTTTAAATTTCTAAAACATTAATACAATTAAGAAAAGTTTACCAGTGCCAACCAATCACACTTCGAACTTTTTCAGTTTAGTAAAACAACCGCGGATCAAACCAAATAGTCTTATCGTTGTTGGTTTGATTCAACGTTACGTGAAGTTGTCTGTTGAAAACTCGCCGCCAGTAGCATCCCTCCAGGCTTAAACCTGTATCTTATTAAGCATGAATACTTCGCTTTACTACAATTACTGAGCAATAATTCGAACAACACTAATCAACCACAGAACATCTGACAATATAGACACGAAGTTAATGTACAATGAAACGCCAATGAATAGGTCACCATTGATTCTGAAGGAATTCGGTCTACGTTGTGAGATGGTTATTAAAGAGTTGACATAACTAAGAAAAATATAAAACACAGGTCCTTGAAAACATGAATTTATTAATGAAGTGGTCGAAATTTCGGTGTTGTCTGTGAGTGAGGTTCTGTTGTATATTGTTATCGGAATTATGTAATGTTCGGAAAACACCGTGGAATAACTGGGGATTTTAGTTTATTGTTTCCATCAATTGACAACAGCTGCGCCGAAGTATCGAAATGTACGATAAAGCAACATGTTGTTTATGGATGTGGCAAATAATCAAGATTACTTGTTATGTTGCCATCAAGTCAATCACTGTCAGGCTGCTCTCTCCTACAATGTCTGTGTTCTGTCTAAATGCTTAGCTGTAAACTAGAATAGTATGACTAGCAAAGACAACATGGCAACATATTCAGGGTTGAGGCTGTAACGAATGTATCATCAACATACGATTTGGTGCGGACGTAAGTTCCCGTTCTAATGGATTTTAACCTCATACAGAAATGTATTACCGCTCAAGCCAAAATGTGCCGAGTCCAAACGGCTTATTTCACCAAATGAATATGACCAGTCACCGGCCATTTCCGTTTTTCACTATGTTCAATAGTGATAATTGTATACGGATATAATAAATTACAATTCTAATTTAGTATGACGTTAATTTCAGAGTGAATCCTATACGGGAAACGCAGATCATTAAAGCTTGGAAATATATACGCTGTTTATTAACAACTTGGTAAATACAATTTAACTTACCCTCGGATACATGCAAGAAACAGCTCAACTATGACGAGTAGTACATAATTAGCTAATTACTATAAAGTGACATCTCAGTAATAAGAACACTTTATATTCTGATTAGACAGTCGGTCTTATATGTCAGGTGGTCTGACTACCAAGTTAAGATATGGAAGAAATTATTGTCTTATTAATGAGGTGGTCTTAATCTCGAGGTGGTCTTATGTTCGGGGTTGTCTGAAGTTCGGGGTGATCTTTAAGAGACATCGTTTAATATGCATGTAAACTACGTGATTTCTACTTGCATACAAGTACAATAACTTATTTACAAAAACAATGTTGTACAAGGATGCCAAACACACATATTTTCCTGTGGTCTAATCGTGTATTTATTGCCGCAGTAATATCGAGATGTTATGAATTCCCCAGTGATGATAAAGTTACGTTTTATGTAGCGTTAGTAACTACCGTGAAATGTTTAATGTTCACGAGTGTTAAATTTCACAATGAAATGGAAGGTGTGAGTTTTGTATACATTTTAAAATGCCTCTTTGTATTGTATAGGCGTGGGCTCGGCAGTACATTCCCAGAAACTATACAATGTAATAAATCCATTAGGATAAACTCACAGGAGGTTGTCACGAGGTCTTTCCCTTTAATTCCCATCTCTAGAATTCTCTCCCTTTTGTCCCTTCTAATGGTTGATTTGTGACTTTGTCAATGGCTGATGGTTGATTTGTGACTTTGTCAATGGCTGATGGATGATTTGTGACTTTTTCAATTGCTGATGGTTGATTTGTGACCTTTTTAAATGGCTGAAACTGATTTATAACTTTGTCAATGGCTGAAAGTTGTTTTGTGAGTTTGTCAATGGCTGACGGTTGATTTGTGAGGTTGTCATTTGCTAATGGTTGATTTGTGACTTTTTCACTGGCTGATTGTTGATTTGTGACTTTGTCAATGGCTGATGGTTGATTTGTGAGTTTGTCAATGGCTGACTGTTGATTTGTGAGTTTGTCAATGGCTGATGGTTGATTTGTGATTCTGTCAATGGCTGATGGTTGATTTGTGAGTTTGTCAATGGCTGACGGTTGATTTGTGTCTTTGTCCATGGTTGAAAGTTGGAATGGACTTTGTCAATAGCTGATGGTTGATTTGTGAGTTTGTCAATGGCTGAATGTTGATTTGTGTCTTTGTCAGTAGTTGATGGTTGATTTGTGACTTTGTCAACGGCTGATGGTTGATTTGTGACTTTGTCAATGGCTGACGGTTGATTTGTGATTTTTTTAAATGGCTGATGCTGATTTTTTGTGACTTTGTCAATGGCTGACGGTTGATTTGTGAGTTTGTCAATGGCTGATGGTTGATTTGTGATTTTGTCGATGGCTGATGGTTGATTTGTGAGTTTGTCAATGGCGGATGGTTGATTTGTGAGTTTGTCAATGGCTGACGGTTGATTTGTGTCTTTGTCCATGGTTGAAAGTTGGATTGTGACTTTGTCAATGGCTGATGGTTGATTTGTGAGTTTGTCAATGGCTGATGGTTGATTTGTGATTTTGTCGATGGCTGATGGTTGATTTGTGAGTTTGTCAATGGCTGACGGTTGATTTGTGTCTTTGTCCATGGTTGAAAGTTGGATTGTGACTTTGTCAATGGCTGATGGTTGATTTGTGAGTTTGTCAATGGCTGTTGGTTGATTTGTGACTCTGTCAATGGCTGAATGTTTTTTTATGACTTTGTCAATGGCTAAAGGTTGTTTTGTGACTTTGTCAATGACTGAAAATTGTTTTGTAACTTTGTCAATGGCTGATGGTTGATTTGAGACTTTGTCAATGGCTAAAAGTTGTTGTGTGACTTTGTCAATGGCCGAGGTTAATTTGTGACTTTGTCAATGGCTGCGGTTAATTTGTGACTTTGTCAATGGCTGACAGTTGTTTTGTGACTTTGTCAATGGCTGCTGGTTGATTTGTGACTTTGTCAATTGCTGAAAGTTGAGTTATCTTAAATATATGATGAAACAATAGCACTGATATGAAATCGGGGTTCATTCAAGTCATCTTTTCACCATAGGTAACCTCCCCCCTCCACCAGTGATAAAACCTAGTAGTCTAGTTGGTTTGTGTGCCTCCTGATGGATGACACAGTGGATACGATTATAAATGTTATCATGTTCACCGACATATCAGTGGTATGTGGTTTCGTTCAATCATGTGAAGATAATCTATCAACCAATTGTTGAACTTTTCGTGTATTATTGATTCATACTATCCCAGTTTTATGTGTTTCGAAATGGAGACTAGTTGATAAACGAATGTATAGCAAGGACTTAAATTTCTTTACACCACGTCCAATATTTTATCACGCCATAATACAGCTATTCAATGAATCGATTGAAATGTCTGATGATTATGTAAACTCATGAACTCGTCGTAATTAACGCGTCATTCACGCGCATCCTCTAAAATAAATAATTAATCCATTGACGTCATTTGTGTCTGTGTTATTTGACGGTATCCATTACAAAAACTGTACATTCATTCGTGTTTTGAATCGATCCACAAAAATCAATATAGCCTGACCGACGGTAAACTGATACAGGTATGTTGTAGAATAATCGGTATTTATTTTACATTCCTATTGACGAATTGATAGCCCAAGTACAAAATGTATTCGTAATCTACGTGTTCGTACGTATAATGCAATTTCAATATACAGTCGGACCTCGTTTTTTCGACAACATTCTATCCGAATACTTGGTATTATCCGAAATAAATATCAGGTCCCGATGTATCTTATGCATGTCGAATTGAATGGACTATTCGAAACCATGTATTATTTGAAATAACATTGTGAACCCAACGAATTCGAATGAACGAGGTCTGACTTTATATAGTGGTTCACACAAATGTTACGGTTGCACACCGACAAAAAGCTATACCAATGTACTACATCGAAACTGAGACAGTTTTTAAAATAATCTTCAAACGCTGATATAGTTCATTGCTTACACCATTATTCTGAATAGTCATATATTTAAGACATTGATGCATGGTTAGCGTCATTTCTTGTTTATCTGTTCATATTCTTATATGATAGTCCTATGCATTTTACACCTTTTATATAATGGTTATTGTGTTTGATTTATTTTCTGTTTCTTTGATTTTCTGACATACTGTGTGTATTATAAGTATGTTCACTATCCTCTACCATAGGGTTTAGTAAATTTTGTTTAAGCAGAAGGAGTCCGTTATTCCAAACACACAGCGGAATAGTCCCTATATGTACATTTGACCATTTTCATACACATTTATCCAACAGTGAATGCAAGTGGTTTCATGAAAACTTTGGTAAAAATGCTTTTGCTATTATTCAATGCAATATTCAGATTTACGCTAAGTTTGAATTTTTCGTGATCTATTTTGTATAAATGAAAGACATAATTGGTTCGTCCTTTTGTGATAATCACGACGACATGACGGTTAGAGTATAATGATAATACAGTTCGTGACGTTTTAGATTATTTTCAAACATGACAACTTCTGGCATCAAAATATCTGCCAATACAAGAATTTGTATATGAACAGATCGATATCGAAGCTTGTGAAAAGATGGTTGATTATAATTGTCATGATAGTCATATTCTAATTATAACCACTGGCAATAATAAAGGATCCTCAAACACTGACGGAGTATTTTGATACATGGCGCTTGAGCCCTGATCGAAGGTCCCAGCATTCAGCGGGATTTGAACTCAAACCTCCTGATACTGAATATGGCGCGAGTCCTGGTGATTCTTAACCCAAGTAGCAGTCGTCGAGAGTGATTAGTATAAAATGTGCGAATATGACATCTCGTTTAAACATATTTATTTTACATCGATTGTGAAAATTTCTTTCAACTTATACTGAACACGTTCGATGACTTCTTCCAGGCTACCAACCCGTACTCGCGTCAAATTTATGGATTGTGAAGTTCGTGATAAAACCCGCTCATCGTTGGGCTCGAACTCACTTCCTTCGGATCAGGATTCAGGCACTCTATCCCTCGACCACTGCGCCCCCCTTCAACCACTGCGCCTCCATTCAACCACTGCGCCTCTAATGACTTCTTGCATAATCGATGTAAACTAAAGAAGTTTTAACAATCTAAACACGTATTTTTTTAAAAAGTGGACATTTTTGAAAGCATCATTTTGCGGTGGTAGGTCTTAGAAAACACACAACTGATCAATGAGGCGTATAATCAATATACATGAAGATACAACAAACAATATAATATTGTCAAAAACTAAAACAATAATTTTAAATGTTATTCATTTAGCCACGCTGTATAACAGTCATCTTCATGAAACAGGAATTCCACACAATGTTGCTTAGTTTCGCAGTCATGCAGGAAACACATGATATTTTGTAAGAGTTTCATATCATACTTGTAGATAAGCGATCATTCACTTTCCGGAAACTAGAGCATCATGGGAAGGTCTATGTCAATTCGTTGTACCTAAATTTCTACGAGAGGAGTCACGGCGCACTTCAAATATTGTATGTACTTTACACACACATGTATTTTGTAGCTCCATCATTTTAAATTGTCTATGATCAGAGCTCGATTGTGAAACAGGGGATCTAGTCAGACCCCTGGTGCATGGAAATGTGATTTAGATATATGTAAGCAAAGGGGAAATTTCAGTTATAATACGATACTTGGTTTATATGTCCGTGCTACATGTAAGAAAAGTTTACCAGTGCCAACCAATCACATTTTGAACTTTTACTGTTTAATAAAAACAACCGCGGGTCAAACCAAACAGTCTTTTCGTTGTTGGTTTGACTCAGCGTTACGTCAAGTTGTCTGTTGAAAACTCACCGCTAGTAGCGTCTCTCCAGGCTTAAACCTGGATCTAATTAAGCATGAATACTTCGCTTGACTACAATTACTGAGCAATAATTCAAACAACACTAATCAACCATAGAACATCTGACAATATAGACACGAATGAAATGAATAAGTTAATGTACACTGAAACAATGAAACGCCAATGAAAAGGCCACCATTGATTCTGAAGGAATTCGGTCTAAGTTGTTAGATGGTTGATTATAGAGTTGACATCATGAAGAAAAATATAAAACACAGGTCCTTGAAAACGTGTGCATTTATTAATGGAGTGGTCTTAATTTCGGGGGTGTCGCTCAGTGAGGTTCTGCTGTATAGGAAATTTGGTCTCGTAATGTTCGGAAAACACCGTGGAATTACTTGGGATTTTAGTTGATTGTTTCCATCAATTGACAACAGCTGCGCCGAAGTATCGAAATGTACGATAAAGCAACATGGTGTTTATGGATGTGGCAAATAATCAAGATTACTTGTTATGTTGCCATCAAGTCAATCACTGTCAGGCTGCTCTCTCCTACAATGTCTGTGTTCTGTCTAAATGCTTAGCTGTAAACTAGAATAGTATGACTAGCAAAGACAACATGGCAACATATTCAGGACTGAGGCTATGACGAATTATCATCAGCAGTGAACTGGTATGATTTTCCAACAAATAACAGAAGCATGCAATTTGTTGCGGACGTAAGTCCCTGTTAGAACGAATTCTAACCTGATACAGAAATGTATATACCGTTCAAGTCAAAATGTGCCGAGTCCAAGCTGCTTATTTCACCAAATGAATATGACTAGTCAATAGTTCAATAGTGATAATTGTATACGGATATAATAAATTACAACTCTTCTTAGTATGACGTTAATTCAGAGTGAAATCCTATACGGGAGACGTAGATCATTAAAGCTTGGAAATATATTCGCTCTTTATTTACAACTTGGGTAAATTATATATACCCTCGGTTACATGCTGTTCTGTTCTGTTCTGTTCTGCAAGAAACAGCCTAATGATGACGAGTCGTACATAATTAGCTAATTACTGTACAGTGACATCTCAGTAATAAGAACACTTTATATTCTGATTAGACAGTCGGTCTTATTTGTGAGGTGGTCTGACTATCAAGTTAAGATATGGAAGAAAACATAGAAAAAAATCAGCGCCATGAAACATTGTCTTATTGATGAGGTGGTCTTAATCTCGAGGTGGTCTTAAGTTCGGGGTTGGTCTTAAGTTCGGGTTGGTCTTAAGTTCGGGGTTGGTCTTAAGTTCGGGTTGGTCTAAAGTTCGGGTTGGTCTTAAGTTCGGGTTGGTCTTAAGTTCGGGTTGGTCTAAAGTTCGGGTTGGTCTTAAGTTCGGGTTGGTCTTAAGTTCGGGTTGGTCTTAAGTTCGGGTTGGTCTTAAGTTCGGGTTGGTCTTAAGTTCGGGTTGGTCTGAAGTTCGGGTTGGTCTTAAGTTCGGGTTGGTCTTAAGTTCGGGTTGGTCTTAAGTTCGGGTTGGTCTTAAGTTCGGGTTGGTCTTAAGTTCGGGTTGGTCTTAAGTTCGGGTTGGTTTTAATTTCGAGGTGGTCTTAAGTTCGGGTTGGTCTTAAGTTCGGGTTGGTTTTAAGTTCGGGTTGGTTTTAATTTCGAGGTGGTCTTAAGTTCGGGTTGGTCTTAAGTTCGGGTTGGTCTTAAGTTCGGGTTGGTCTTAAGTTCGGGTTGGTCTTAAGTTCGGGTTGGTCTTAAGTTCGGGGTTGTCTGAAGTTCGGGTTGGTCTTAAGTTCGGGGTTGTCTTAAGTTCGGGGTGATCTTAAGTTCGGGTTGGTCTTAAGTTCGGGGTGATCTTAAGTTCGGGTTGGTCTTAAGTTCGGGTGATCTTAAGTTCGGGTTGGTCTTAAGTTCGGGTTGATCTTAAGTTCGGGTTGGTCTTAAGTTCGGGTTGGTCTTAAGTTCGGGTTGATCTTAAGTTCGGGTTGGTCTTAAGTTCGGGGTGATCTTAAGTTCGGGTTGGTCTTAAGTTCGGGTTGGTCTTAAGTTCGGGTTGGTCTTAAGTTCGGGGTGATCTTAAGTTCGGGTTGGTCTTAAGTTCGGGGTTGTCTTAAGTTCGGGTTGGTCTTAAGTTCGGGTTGGTCTTAAGTTCGGGTTGGTCTTAAGTTCGGGGTGATCTTAAGTTCGGGTTGGTCTTAAGTTCGGGGTGATCTTAAGTTCGGGTTGGTCTTAAGTTCGGGTTGGTCTTAAGTTCGGGTTGGTCTTAAGTTCGGGGTGATCTTAAGTTCGGGTTGGTCTTAAGTTCGGGGTTGTCTGAAGTTCGGGTTGATTTTAAGTTCGGGGTTGCTTTAAGTTCGGGGTGATCTTTAAGAGAAATCGTTTAATATACATGTAAACTACGTGATTTCTACTTGCATACAAGTACAATGACTTATTTACAAAAACAATGTTGTACAAAGGATGCCAAACAAATATATTTTCCTGTGGTCTAATCGTGTATTTATTGCCGCAGTAATATCGAGATGTTATGAATTCCCCAGTGATGATAAAGTTACGTTTTATGTAGCGTTAGTAACTACCGTGAAATCTTTAATGTTCACGAGTGTTAAATTTCTCAATGAAATGGAGGTGTGAGTTTTGTATACATTTTAAAATGCCTCTTTGTATTGTATAGGCGTGGGCTCGGCAGTACATTCCCAGAAAACTACACAATGTAATAAATCCATTGGGATGGACCCACAGGAGGTTGTCACGAGTTATTTCCCTTTAATTCCCATTCCTAGAGTTCTCTCCCTTTTGTCCCTTCTAATATGTTCGACTCCTTGTAGTATATATACACATATAGAAGGGACAAAGGGAGACAACTCTATATGGGAAATAAAGGGAAAGGATAATTTCCTGTGGATAGACATTACGTCAAAAAAATGATACCTATATTATTTCCCCATACAGTTAAAACTTCTGTGTATACGACTTCGAAATATAGACCACCTCATTAAAAAGTTAGTATGATGGACCAGTTTTAACATTTATTGCGTATTTCTTCTCGATAGTCAGACCACCTCACAACCTTTCTTCAGAACTGATGGTGGTTGTATTACTGAGGGGTTACTGTATTTCTGCGTGGTTGTATTACTGAGGGGTTACTGTATATCTGGGTGGTTGTATTACTGAGGGGTTACTGTATTTCTGGGTGGTTGTATTACTGAGGGGTTACTGTATTTCTGCGTGGTTGTATTACTGAGGGGTTACTGTATTTCTGCGTGGTTGTATTACTGAGGGGTTACTGTATATCTGGGTGGTTGTATTACTGAGGGGTTACTGTATTTCTGGGTGGTTGTATTACTGAGGGGTTACTGTATTTCTGGGTGGTTGTATTACTGAGAGGTTATTGTATTTATGGGTGGTTGTATTACTGAGGGGTTACTGTATTTCTGGGTGGTTGTATTACTGAGAGGTTACTGTATTTCTGGGTGGTTGTATTACTGGGGGGTTACTGTATTTATGGGTGGTTGTATTACTGGGGGGGGGGTTACTGTATTTCTGGGTGGTTGTATTACTGAGGGGTTACTGTATTTCTGGGTGGTTGTATTACTGAGGGGTTACTGTATTTCTGGGTGGTTGTATTACTGAGGGGTTACTGTATTTCTGGGTGGTTGTATTACTGAGGGGTTACTGTATTTCTGTGTGGTTGTATTACTGAGGGGTAACTGTATATCTGGGTGGTTGTATTACTGGGGGGTTACTGTATTTCTGGGTGGTTGTATTGCTGGGGGGTTACTGTATTTCTGGATGGTTGTATTACTGAGGGGTTACTGTATTTCTGGGTGGTTGTATTACTGAGGGGTTACTGTGTTTCTGGGTGGTTGTATTACTGAGGGGTTACTGTATTTCTGGGTGGTTGTATTACTGAGGGGTTACTGTATTTCTGGGTGGTTATACAAGAGGGGTTACTGTATTTCTGGGTGGTTGTATTACTGAGAGGTTACTGTATTTCTGGGTGGTTGTATTACTGGGGGGTTACTGTATTTATGGGTGGTTGTATTACTGGGGGGGGGGTTACTGTATTTCTGGGTGGTTGTATTACTGAGGGGTTACTGTATTTCAAAACGTTGATACTCAATCAAATTCAGATGTGGTACAAATTAGGGGACCTCAGCGAATGTTTCATATTTCATGTATAACTATTAATCCTATATGTCTGGAACACTCGAAGAGAAATCATTATATATTATTATAAGTACATGTACTTCACATTATTGGTCGACTGCTCAAATAGTCCAGGAATGCTATTTCTATAAGTGCCAACCTTGCCACAATAAAGAAACATTCTAAATATATTTCCAGACCGAACAGGATTGGCTCTTATATATATCTTATGGGTATTGCAACATCAAAGTGAAATAACACTGCTTGGAAATGAGTTGAAATGAGAAATGTTTACCAAGCCTGTCAAAATAATCTAAATGTGTTGGACTGCATACACGACCGGCATAATTATATACGTCACAGACACTATTTCGTCGTTTTAATTCTTCAAACAGTATCTTATTTTTTGCCATTTTGAGAGAATCGTATTCAAAGTTTTGAATAGCACTAAGTTTTAAGGGTTTGAGGAATTAGGATTTACCCAATTTTAGTTAAAGCTGTAAGCAAGTGAACAGATTGACTGAAAAAATCATCAAGATGAAAAATACACAACTAACATGGAACAAAAACCTCAATTTCGGCAATAAATGAGGTTTTACTGTATTTGTATTGATGAGTCGAACTCACGGTATCTGTCTATTGTCTTTGGACTTGGGGTTTGATACTAGAATTTTCAATTATGTTTTAGACCCGAAAAAAAGGTCACCAATTATTGCGAACTGGCAAAATGTTAACAGATTATATTAAAGTTGATTTGGGTATATTAACTAGAAGTTAAGAATAATTAAAACTGTTTAAAAATACAAATATTAGTATGGGCTATCTTACATTACATAACTTCTATTGAAAAACGGTGTATAGCTCTAATGAATATATTTACATAAACTTGACACTGAACGTGAATTGCGTAATATATTTGAAGCTTTAAAGTCAGTATCTATATCATGGTGATTCAATGTCATCAATTTAATCCGTACACAACGTGAGGTGTATTATAATTTATAACATACATAAGACTTGAACTTTTACCCACATACACGAGGTATATACTATGGTGGCATATTACTGCCACCAGTTAGCATGATAGCGTTCGCGAATTATTTCGTGTTAACCACTTAATTATTACGATAAGTATATAGCTATCTAGTAAATATTCGTGATAAATTTTCGGTAAGATAAATATCATACAACTAGAAACAGGCCTGAAAGTGCCCAGAACTGCCACCTCTTACCTTTTTATGATGTATTACACTAGATTTAAGTGGTAACACGAATCTTATCTAGTTGACCACTTATTATGTTACTTAGTAACTCAAATTCGCGAATTTCACATAAGATTCGTGTTACCACTTATTTATAAATGCGTTTTTGACTTCTAGATGTAAGTGGTAACACGAATCTTATCTAGTTGACCACTTATTATGTTACTTAATAACTCAAATTCGCGAATTTCACTTAAGATTCGTGTTACCACTTATTCATTTTTGACTTCTAGATGTAAGTGGTAACACGAATCTTATCTAGTTAACCACTTATTATATTACTTAATAACTCAAATTCGCGAATTTCACTTAAGATTCTTGTTACCACTTATTCATTTTTGGCTTCTAGATGTAAGTGGTAACACGAATCTTTTCTAGTTGACCACTTATTATGTTACTTAATAACTCAAATTCGCGAATTTCACTTAAGATTCGTGTTACCACTTACATCTAGAAGCCAAACTTGCATTAATAAATAAGTGGTAACACGAACCTTAAGTGAAATTCGCGAATTTGAGTTATTAAGTATCATAATAAGTGGTCAACTCGATAAGATTCGTGTTACCACTTAAATCTAGTGTAATACATCATAAAAAGGTAAGAGGTGGCAGTTCTGGGCACTTTCAAGCCTGTTTCTAGCTGTATGATATTTATCTTACCGATTATTTATCACAAATATTAACTAGATAGCTAGATAATTATCGTAATAATTAAGTGGTTAACACGAATTAATTCGCGAACGCTATCATGCTAACTGGTGGCAGTAATATGCCACCATAATATACGTTCCTTGAAACTCACAAATAAACATTACGAATCAATATGTTGTCATCATGAAAGTAAAATGTCTTCCAAATGTGTACATGAACTATAGTTGTGATAAGATATCTTAATGGTGGTTATGGAGCTTACAATTCTGATAAAAAGGCAGCTCATTTTACTTTTGTTCGTGATATCTGAAGTAAACGGTGTAGAGATTTGAGTACAGTGACTTTAGATACACTTAAACAACCTTATTATTACAACACATCGTGACTGCAGATTTTGTCAAGTTGATTTGTCTGAAACATATGTTGAAACAATAGAACTGATATGAAATTGCGGTTCATTCAGGCCTTCTTATCTCCATACGTGAGTTCTTCTAGCAAGCCAGTGGCAAAAACCTAGTACTCTAATTGGGATTGTTTGGCCCCTGATGGACAACACAGGGATACGATTATACATGTTATCATGTTCACCGACATATCAATGGTATTTGGGTTCGTTCTATCATGGGAAGATAATCTATCAACCAATTGTTGAACTTTTCTTGTATTATTGATTCATACTATCCCAGTTTACATGTAATCAGAACATTACAATACATGCACACGTATTTCGGGCGTTCCAGTTTTATGTGTTTCGAAATGGAGACTAGTTGATAAACGAATGTATAGCAAGGACTTAAATTTCTTTACACCATCCCCTGTTATTTTGTCAAAACAGTTTAACAGAAGTCCGGTCCGTCCAATATTTTATCACGCCATAATACAGCTATTCAATGAATCGATTGAAATGTCTGATGATTATGTTGTATACTCATGAACACGTTGTAATTAACGCGTGATTCACGCGCATCACCTAAAATAAATAATTAATGGACGTCATTTGTGTCTGTTATTTGGCGGTATCCATTACAAAAACCATACATTCATTCGTGTTTTCAATCGATCCACAAAAATCAATACATATAGCCTGACCGATGGTAAACTGATACAGGTATGTTGTAGAATAATCGGTATTCATTTTACATATACAGTCGGACCTCGTTTATTCGACAACCTTCTATCCGAATACTTGGTATCGTCCGAAATAAATATCGGGTTCCGATGTATCTTATACATGTCGAATTGAATTGACTATTCGAAACCATGTATTATGTGAAATAAGATTTCGGACCCGACGAGGTCTGACTGTATATTGTGGTTCACAAAAATGTTACGGTTGCACACCGACAAAAGACTATAACAATGTACGACAGTTTTTAACATAATCTTCATATGCTGATATAGTTCAATGCTTGCACCAGTATTCTGAATAGTCATATACATATATTAAGACATTGACGCATGGTTAGCGTCATTTCTTGTTTATCTGTTCATATTCTTATATGATATCCCTGCACACTTTACACCAATTTATACAGTGGTTATTATGTTTGACTTATTTTCTTTTCTTCGAATCTGACAGATTTTGTAAATAGTATGTTCACTACCCTCAACAATGAGGGGGGGGGGGGGCAATAACGATATTTTATGCAGAAAGAGTCCGTTATTCCTTATAGACAGAATAGTCTCTATATATATTTGACCATTTTCATATTCATTTATCCCACAGTGGATGCAAGGAGTTTCATGAAATACATTGATTATGATTTTTTGTTATTTACCCAATGCAATATTCAGATTTTAGCAAGTTGAAGAGTTATTCTGAACACTAATAATATGTTTAATGCAATCCAAGACGGTTCTGATTCATACAATGAATTGATTTGTCGACAAATAAAAGATTTCGAGCCTTCAACTCGTGATCTCGTCAACTCGACATATTATCAAAGCGTACAAGATGGTATATCTTACACCTAAAGACACCGCCGTACTAGGAAGATTTAAACACGATAAACTAACACATCAGTTTGTCATTGGCACAACGCTACTTGATACTTTGAACTAAGATATATATCTAAACAACTCATCAAATTTGTACTTGTTCTTGAAGTATTTTTGTTTCCTGTACGTATGCTTCAATGTCATTCAATCACTTAATTTGTTTTTAAAACACTAAATAAAACACATGTATAAAGTGTGATTATAGTTCTGTCTGATTTAATCTTCCTACCCTGACTTCTGACGTAGTAGATTTTGAGTCCGTCTGACCCCTGGATAAGTCAAGTTTGAGTCCGTCTATCCCCTGGATAAGTCGAGTTTGAGTCCGTCTGTCCCCTGGGTAAGTCGATTTGAGTCCGTCTATCCCCTGGATAAGTCGAGTTTGAGTCCGTCTATCCCCTGGATAAGTCCAGTTTGAGTCCGTCTGTCCCCTGGGTAAGTCCAGTTTTAGTCATTTTGACCTCTGATTAAGTCGAGTTCGAGTTCGTCGGACCCCTGAATAAATCGAGTGTAAATCCGTCGGACCCCCGAATAAATAGAGTGTGAATCCGTCTGATCCCTGGATAAATCGAGTGTGAATTTGTCGGACTTCTGGATAAATCGAGTGTGAATCTGTCGGACCCCTGGATAGATCGAGTGTGAATCTGTCGGACCCCTGGATAAGCCAATTTTGAGTCCGACTGATCCATGGGTTTGTCAGATATAACACAGTCTGACCGCTGGGTAGTCTATTCAGATTCTGAATTCAACTAGTCTGTTGTCACTGATCAGCACATGATAGGTGCTACAACATTTTCATTTTCAGAACGATAAGCAGGGTGTTTATTTTTATGACTGATTTTGTGTACAGATAAATCATGTCGAGTTTTGTTTTGTTTCATTTTAAACATGTTCCAATTGTTACGTTAATCTAAAGGACTATTTTTAAATACCAGATTTCTCCTAGAATTCCCACCATTTCCTGTCTTATTGCGTATCTACAGGATCTGTATTGGTGTACCATTCTCCCTGAATGAGACATTTCCTGTCCTGAAGGAGAACTCTTTCAATTGTCGCATGTGATATGACATCATTATATTTTACAATTGGTCAGGAGATAATGCATGATTGGTCTAACAATACAACCATTACAGTAACGGAACCAGGGGGAGGGGGTGCACCCGGCACGCACCCCCTAAAATTCCCCAACATAACAGGTATATCTGAGAATAGATACAAAAATATACAGAGATCTTTAATTTCAAATAAGCTTTTCTGATTTTTTGTAACATTATATTCTTTCATGACGATGTTTATAGACAATGAATACAATTTTCGTCATTATGTGTATGGTGAATCACAACAAATAGGCAATTAACGAAGCAAATATGTCATTTAGTAGAATAAACACTCGTGTCAAACAGTGATCGCATTATTGATTTCACGCCAAAGCGGGTGCACAGCTGCGACGGATTATCTGAAAAAACCTTGAAAGTATATGACCAACATAATTTGCCTAAAAATGTAAAAGTTATGCACTCATTTGTTTTCGACTACTCGGTTACCAATTTTCGTAACCGATAACCGGACGATCGAACAGTTAACCGGTTAACCGTTGACATCCCTAGATTATAAAACACAGTCATTTCCGTTTTAGAAGGCTAGAGAAAAACCCAACAAAGACCAACATGTTTCCCCCTAAGCTAAAACATTGGACCCACTACTGCATTATCATAGATTACTATTATTTCCCCTTACCATTTTATTTCTCTTCCGCCTCCTTTCATGACATTATTTCGTATCCATGGAATCGGTGTGGGAATCCCTTATTGAATGTAGCAATCTCCGAGTCATTCATTATCCATTTTACATATAATTTTACCAAAGTGTTTCTATTATTATAAAATAATTATTATTAATGATATTTATTATTATAATTAAACTGAAGTTATTAGTCTTGTACCATGATGGATTAGTGTATAAAGTATAGCTGTATGTTTTACTTTTTAATAAGGAAGATTTTATTCAAACTGCTTTTAAGGCAATGTTGATAGACTCGAAAGTCTGCCTTCATAAAATCACCTATTGTATAAAACATCAGATTGCTTGATGCTCTTAAAACGTACAATACAGAAAAAAACCTCACTTAAAGACCACCTGAAAATAAAGAACACATTTTCAAGTCAATTTTCCCCGTTGTGCTCTTTAAACAACCTCAATATTTAGACCACCTCAACGTTATGACGGGACCCCAATTGTTGGGCTTATTATTACAGCACTCATTGGGACTTACATTCCTCGCACAATTCGTACGCAATGGTCTCTCTTTACGAAGAACATAAACCCTGGCCCAATATCACACACATTTTAATTCTACAGATTTTTTCATCTTTTGATCTCATGAACTAGAACGTGTTCTGTTTATATTCAAGAGAAATAAGGCTTTCGTATGTGGTAAAATGATAGTAGAATAAAATATGATCATTTAAAACGGACAGCATTTTCACGGGGTAACCTTCTTTTTAGCCAAACCGACGAATGTAGTGATTGAAGGACCTCCAGGGACCCTCAGTACTGTTTGGAATGTATGTATACGTGACTTGGTCGCAGTATAATTCACAGTATTTGTTATACAAGTGTTCTAGGAAACAAACGAATACCGTAAGTGCTTCTATTCTGAGAACATGGACATGTTGATAAAAATAGTAACCCGTCATTATATTGAATGCTTCATATTGTTTAATAACATCGATTGTTTTCCACAATATCATGACAAGGTCGATGTGACATTGATATTCGGTTGATATTTTGTCTGTTTTAACGGTTTAACAGAGATCGACAAATAAAGACAGACTTAATCAGACTGACATATTTTTCCCTTTTTCTTTCTTTGTCGAAAATTTCGACATAATATGTCGAGACATAATCGGAAATCGCGGTTTGCGTGTATTTAGCCACGACCCGACCGCCTACGACCTCAACCGCTGCACATAAACATCATCAAATTTCATACAACCAAAAATAAATGTTAGGAAGCATTACTGGATTTCATATGCGCACAAAACGCGAAAGTACTAAAGTTTGATTTCTTGCAACCGCAATCTTTTTCCTCAATTATCATAAACTTCCTCAAACTGTGCAGTAGTTTCCCATTTCTATCGAACGAATTGTATTCGCCAAATAGCTTAGAATTTGTGACCTTGTACTATAATGATAATATCATATTATGTAAATGTTTACTTCAAGTAATATCCTGTACAGAATCTATTTATATAGACAAATAGTCGTCTGATCTCATACTCACTTCATAGTACATCAAATTAACCATGCATAGTATACATTGTTTTACATCGTAAACATTAAATAAAACATCGACATCAAGGTTTGTAAACCGCACGTACTTTTCGGGGTTATAAAATATTTGTTGTTGATTACTAGAATACCTCTTCTATATTTATTTCTATATATAACAACACGTAATGCAAAATTTGAAACAATTCATAAGTAATTACGTTTGTTAATATGCTCGCCTATTGGATGCCTGTCTGTCACAAAATAAGTAATTGCATATACGATTGTGCATTAAATCCACCTTTTCAAAAGTACAATGTATTTGAAATTAAGGTTCTATTTTTAAGATGTTTTTGTATTAATTATTGAGTGGTCAGTCCCTCTGGCCAATATTTCTCTCAACCAGTAACACAGAATAACGTACGTAAGTACGAGCAAATTCCCAACTTCAAACTACCCGGTATACGCTACGCTATCCTGAAATGAAGGATGACAAAGTTCATTACTCGTGACAGGATTTCAGTAATTTACGACACTCAGTTGCTTCAATCAGTGGTTCTAGAGTTCAAGGCGCTTCAATCAGTGGTACTAGATTTCAAGGCGCTTCAATCAGTGGTACTAGATTTCAAGGCGCTTCAATCAGTGGTTCTAGAGTTCAAGGCGCTTCAATCAGTGGTACTAGATTTCAAGGTGCTTCAATCAGTGGTACTAGATTTCAAGGCGCTTCAATCAGTGATACTAGAGTTCAAGGCGCTTCAATCAGTGGTACTAGAGTTCAAGGCGCTTCAATCAGTGGTACTAGAGTTCAAGGCGCTTCAATCAGTGGTACTAGATTTCAAGGCAGTGGGTATTTTGGCGAGCAGTTGGCAACTACCCCACATGACACGAAGGCGATGGACAAGTAACTTCAAGCCCAGTTATCTCAATGTCAGCAATATCCATACACCCAATCAAGTTATCTAGTGCACATCTCTTTTGCAATATGTTTGTCCTTCGAGAACAACTGACTGAAACGGTAACATTAAGGCAATTAACTAATAAATGATATAAATGTAATGAGCTATTCCACGACAAACCCTGTATATGTGACGTTGGTTATGACGTATTTCCCAATGAAAGTTGTGACGTCACAAACTTCAAGAAGTTTTGATATTATACATGTAGAATTAAATGAACATGTTTGTTTATGTTGTGTTATATGCGTTTTCTCTTTGAAATACTGACAATTTTCAATTAATGCAAAGTTGAGTTAAGCATTTTTGATACGAGTCATTCTGTAATTTACTGTAGCCTTTTGTTCTTAATATTGAAAAGTAGAAGTAGGCTATGATTTCAACACTTTTGGTACTAAATGGAACTAGATAAATATATCTGTTAGAAAATAAAACAAATAAAATGGATTTATGGTCACTACATGTAATACAGGTTTTATCATGGAACACTCTGCTGTATTGAAATATCTCCTGTGAACAAACATGATACGACATTGTGAATGTCATAAACCATTTTGCAAAGACATACAGTATAAGAATGTTGGAGACGTTCAGAGTCAAGCTCTGCCGACGAAAATGACGACGAAATCTGGATCAGGGAATACATAAATTAGATTTGTCATCGTCATCGGTGAAATAGAACTTCTACATACGTCCATACCATTCGCCGAAGTTTCATAAAACGTGAAAAATACTCAGAAAGAATGATTTATGAATCTTTTATTGACTTCATACACTAAAGAACCAATTCACAATGGACAGCAGTCATGTGGCGACATTCTCTTCGTGTAAGTATCGAACATGACAGGGGAGATAACAATAAAACAAAGTACGGAATACCATCAACAAGAGTTGTGTCCCTTTTGTGTAATTTTGTTATGTTGGAACACAGAGGCAAGTGTCACCGTGGTTTGGGAGAACTGGCACATGAAACTTTTTTTCTTTTATTGAAATGAAACGATCATCGATCTCTACGCAGATGACTCAACATTACACTTATCTGGTTATAACATTGTCGAAATACAGCAGTCCCTACAGGGCGATTTGGACATGGTTTCTGATTGGTGTTTCCGGAACAACATGTCCATTCATCCTAATAAAACTAAATGTATGATAATTTCAAATGCTAAAAGACCTGTACTAAATTCAAAAATTATTCTACATAGACCACAAATAACACCATCACGACCCTTATTCATTGAAGATCCACCACCAACAATGACATAGCACCCTTTTCATTTAAATCAAATTATGGTAAACAAACATTCTCTTTTTATGCTCGTGAGGTATGGAATGCAATTTCTGTAAATATACGTTGTCTGTCTGATACAGAAACATTTAAAAATAATTATAGGAACTACTTAATGCTTAAACAATGATATCAATAATATTTCATTATTGTATGTATGTGTCTTATGTGAGGTGCCTGTTATTGTTGTTGTTTTATTTCAATTTTATTTTCAGATTATCTTAACTTTTGTAGTTTTTAATAGTCTCATTTACATCCTGATGTTAAAACATGATGTACATGTACAATGTATTGTGTTTGCGTGTGTGAATGCGTGCGTGATTGGGTGTGTGTAGGTGTGCGTGTGTGAATTCTTGTTAATTTGTGCGTGTTTATATTGTTAATAGAAGGCCATATTGAAAAAAAGATGTACAATTTATTGTTAACCTTAACTATGTAACCTTCTGAAAATAAAGAATTTATTATTATTATTATTATTATTATCATTTAACATTTAATCCAATTTTCGTTGAAAATGTGACAACTATTGGACAGACATAACTATACAGAACGTTTGCAGTCAATAAATGTTGTTACGATACTCCCAGCCGACCAGAACCGTTACGTTATCATAGTAAGTCCGTGAACTTAGACAGAAAAGTCTTATTTGCACTTGTGGACTGGAGACAAACTAACAACTGTCTTGTACTAATATGAAACGAAACTTCATTTATTTGTCGATTCAAGAAACAAGACTTAGACTTTAACATGTTAAATGTTATGTTTGGTCCTAAATTGTTACATTATTACACATTTAAAGGAAATCTGGCAATAGGTGCAATGGGTAACAACAATTATTCAGACAATATAATTTCATCTGTCACGATTCAATGTAAACACAAGTCTGGTAAATACAGTTTTTGCTGAGTTAAAGTCCAACTTTTAATCTTACATTGTTTGTCAATGTGGCTTCACTATGAGTTTAACAATTTCTCTTCTGTTCTTGTCCCTCCCTGTTCCAATCTTTTCAGAACTTTGATCTGAGTATTGTGAGACAAACGAATATTAATGTAGCTTCCTGATCATGATTGTCTCCCCTGTCTGTCTAACATTGTACTTCAATTGTGTTTGAACCGTGACGTTAAATATTAGTTGTCCCCGTGTGCGCTTCTTTCTACTTTTCGTTGTGTAATACTTAGTCGCCTTATCTCGACCTTATATTACAATTGTATTAACTGCTTCATGCAAAATACTATACAGTATATTTCCAGTAAACAATTATTCATGGATTCCCATTCTTTCAGTTATACACGGCGGTTACGTGACGAGGTTACAACACCTTGTCTTCAGCAAACCCACGTGATGCCGAGGTGGAGGCCAAATTGTCACGAAGAAAATGTGTCTGCATTTAACATGTGCATGCAACTTTACATTATTCAACGTTTCACGTAGCGAATGTTTCAGGACATCGATGTATTAAAATGAATGGTGCATCCGGCTTATACAACGATTTGACACAATTCGGACCAGTTAGCTGTTTTGGGAGACCACATTCAGTACATTAAAACTGCCCTCTTCAGTACATTAAAACTGCCGTCTTGCGACCGTAAATGTGCACATCTTGAATTTTGCAGTACATGTAATGGCTTATAAAATCCCAGCATGTTAATTTTACAGAAAATTTGAATGTTATTAATTATCTTATTTTGAGCATGATCGTGCTTTATTCAATACATAATGAATGGAGAGTCATCGTGATCGAGGGGTAGAACGCCCGACTCCTGATCCGAAGGACGTGAGATTGAACTCCGCCTTGGGGAGGCTGAACCGCGAAATCCTAAATTCTAAAATTAGGCGATATTACTAATTAGTAACCCAGGGATAACTATATATCCTTAACTTGATACATAATCGATGTAAAACAAATCGATGTGAAGTTAACGGTAGTAGCAAAAACCGCCGAGTGGCTCAGCTGCCGACAAGTGCTAGCAATACCAAATACTAAATGCCAAATATTGTTCTTTTGCTAAAATGTGCAAAGTTTACGTAATTCTCACTCAAACACACATGTAGCTAATCCCTTTAGCTCAGTCAGTAGAGCACTCGACTGCCATACTTGAGCTCAATGTTTTACATCGAAAGTGTACTTGTATAACATTCAATAAAGTCACGAACATGGATATGCTGGCCAATTCAGGTCAAATAATGAGATTAATGTTTATTAAAACATAAACACAACGCCGTGTCACATTCGTATTTTATTTTTAAAGCGACCCAACCAGACTTTTAATTCTCACGAATGTAATAACTGTTTACAGACATGCGTATTATAATGTATATATGTTCGTGTATTAAAAAAACCCACTAACTTTTCAGATTCATTGCTTGACCATCCCGAATGCCGGATTTAACCTAATGGTTACATTCGTAATATTAATACAGTAATACCTCAATAATACGACCACCATTTGGACCCTCTGGTCTTCATATCGACGTGGTCTTCTTATTGAGGTTGAATGAAGAGCAAAACAGTGGAAATGGACTTGAGATTTTACTGTATGTGGAGAGGTCACCGGGTTGTGTTCTGTTACACAGAAAACATGAAAGGCAGCAGGAAAGAACGCAACTTGCTAACCTCTTTAAATGATAAATGCTCAATCATTGTATCCAATATGATATTATTCTCATCATCGCGCGGAATGTCTCTGACTGTTTGTTGCGGCACCGACAGGATGGTTACAGGAGGGTACTACGACTAGCACTGTTGTTAGGTACTAATACTAACTTCACACTAATGACAATAGCACAGAAGTTTCATTAAATCAAAATGTTGATATTGACCTCACGTCCCACTGTCGTATATTAAACAATGTCAAAGAAGATTTCATTTATTTATTTATTTAGGGCTTTACGCCGTTCCTCAACAGTATTACAGTTATATACGGCGACCAGTTGACCTAACCAGTGCTCCTGGGTAACCAAGTTGACCTAACCAGTGCTCCTGTGTCACCAAGTTGACATAGTCAGTGCTCCTGGGTTACCAACCAGTACTAACCTGCTCCTGGGTTACCAACCAGTACTAACCAGTGCTCCTGGGTTACCAACCAGTACTAACCTGCTCCTCCGCAAGGCAACTGACGACTTCTTCACATCAATCAGAGGTGGAGGACAAATGCTTTGTATCCATTATCTTCAGTCAAATTGCCACGGAAGAGCGGACGCCTCACCGGGGTTTCGAACCCATGACCTCTAGATAAGCAGTTTAGTGCTCTTCTATCTGAGCTAACCAGGCGGGCTTTTAAAAATATTTCAATAACAATTCATGAAATACCTGCTTTAATGTAACTTCTATTTGCGGAAGGTATTCCACCCTTTAAGATATTTAAGTTCTCGACACCGGGTATTTGGTATTGTGGAGTTCTATATTCAAGGTATTTTGTATTGTGAAACTAGCCGGGGTGAGTTTTATACATCTTTCAATTACATTTATCTGATGCCGTGTATTTCGTTTTACTCACGATACCATAAGTCTTCATTTCAACACATTACTTTTCTCATCTAAAGTACGGAACTTAGCCCGATATATCAGATCAACTTGGCAATGTTGCATATAAATACTTGGACATTTGTTATTTAACAAAAATTGATTCTATCCAAAAGACTTTCCCATCCAGTTTTTGAATTTAATTTATCAATTGATACAAGTTTTGTTGTTCCAGTCGATTCTAGCAGCTTCAATCTGAATTTTGTCGAGTTTTTGTTTTTCGTACGCGTACAAATATGAAAGACAGTAGCACCATACTCAAGCAAAGGCCGGTTTATGGTACTTAAATTGTCTCCAAAGATTTTCGATCAATTTTGTATTCAAGTTAATTTTTGCATTATATTTAGTCTTGAATTGAAGTGGTCTTTAAGTGAGGTTTTACTGTATAATCATGGATTCTTTTTTTGTCGGATTAAACAATACTAACCATTTATTAGACCAAACACTAATTTTACGTTAATCACTGTTCAGGATGTTTGCAGTTTCATCAATCTTATTAATAATTATTTACAGACTAGTATAATTAGATATTTGCTTCAAAACCAGAGACTATGTCATTATATATATGTAAACAAAATACCTAAATGGAATCCTGTGGCTCACCTGCATTTATAAATCTTGCGTACGGTCAAAAGCTTTCCTCACTGTACTTAGTAGTGTTATAGATCGGCAATTTGCTCCCATAGAAGGGTCATCTTTCTTTGAACAGACATTAGCTAAATACAAAGAATCGGTCAATCGTTTAGTGATGATACAGCATCAGAGAGTTCGATAACTCATTGAGTAATGCTTTAAGAATACGAGTTTTCGTAAATCAGGATCTACAGCCTTCTAAGTAGATAAAGAATTCAAGTAGGGACGCTATCTGTCGGTTCAATTTGTATACTGTTCAGAGTTGATAGAACGTTATATACTGGAGGTGTTGGCTTTTTAGAATCAGCTTCGTTTAACTGGGTTTGACTTGCAAACAAATCGCTAAGCGCATTAGCTCACTGCATCTGAGTGGGGTATATAATAATTATTACCCGCCGGCATATATAATTTCACAACAGTCCACCAGGATTTAGTGTTACGATTTACATCGAGACCTTCGCTGATGTTTTTAAAGTATAATTTCATTGACTCTAATATTAAAAAAGATCATATAAAATCACAAAACTGACGTATAAAAAAGTTTCAATCTAATGGCATTCTTTACACCAATGCATTTAATTAACAGATCCCGACAAAATGCTTATACGTACGGAATAATAGACAACATATATGATGTAGCAAATCCACATACAACACTGCGATCTGAACAATGTTCAAACAGCTAAGGAGATGAAACAAACAATCTGTGTAGTGGAGAAAAAGCACCTTTATCTCACATATAATGTCTCCTTAGTACGAGGAATAAAACCATGTTCGTTTTACATCTACACAAAAGCTTCGAGAGAATATGTCATCGTTAGCATCATCCAAAGCCTTCAATTTTTCAAATAATAATTTCCCTTAAGCAAGAACTCCACCATTTAAGTTTAAAAGTGATGCAAGATAATGACTTGTTAGCATGTTTTAGGTCCATAATGATGTCAGACGACAGCGAAAATATACCAGATCAACAAGGAATGACTGCACTGATACAAAATGGTGCCAGCGGAAAACATCCATCTGACGACGATCCAGAAGGTCAACATAAAGTGAAAGTTACTATAGAAACGGATGAGGAACCACTGTTTCACTATGACGTGTTCGAGAACCCGCCCATTCTCTTGTCTATCGCCTTTGCACTGCAGGTACAAAACAAATAAAAATGAGCGCCGCTGTACGAGTTCCATCCTATGTTTGAAGTGACGTCATTTTCAGAAAACAGTAAGCAATATTTGCCCCATATGGCAATTTAAAAACGAAGTGATCATATGGAGTAAACATTACTGCTTGCAAATAGTGACATCACATGTTGCGTTTTCTTGAATGACATCACCTACAGAAAAGGTTGTAAATCCCATAGCAGTGCTCAAATATTAACTGGCGATCGATTGTGTTTGGATCTCCCACCGAACATTAAGTATGCTAATTGTATGAGTTACGTGTCAAGTTAATGAAGACAAGTAGGCAGTTTACAGACATTATTTCGAATTTAGTTCAATCCCCGAGGGTACGACAAACGACGCCAATGGAATAAATACCACTGCCTTGTAATTCGACTTTTAAACTAAGTTTGAAAATGCCAAAAACAATCTTTGAAATGATAATTTTGCAAATGGCAATGGAAAAGGCTTGGTCTAGAACTATACGTGTCGAAATCATAACTTTGATATTTTTTTTATTGTACATGTATATGAAAACGAAGTCATGCACAATGTAACTATAAGTCACACTTGTAAATTCGTGACTTGATAAATCTAATAATATCTGAGTTATCATTGATCAAAGGAGCTTGTCACGAGTTCTCTCCCATTGTCCCTTCTATAGAATGATACATATTCTATAGAAGGACAATATAAAATGGCATGGATGCACTATGTTGATAAATGAAAATGTGCGACAAATAGACATTTTAAGAATATAACAAACTTTAAAGTAAAACTCAAGTTTCAGGACACCATTCTTTCATGTGAACTAACTTGCAACATCTACATGTTGACATGAGTGTATTTTGATGCATTTTGTGAACTGCTTTTCAATACATGTCATTTTCACGACCATTGTCGATCATATTCGTAAATCTACAAGTTTGATAGTTAACTGTATTTTCTTCCTGAAATTCAGCAAGTCCTGATGTGTTTGGCGCGTTCACTGTCCACAGCACTACTGGTAGCAGATGTTCTCTGTGCAAGAACCAATGAGAACTTTAAAGCACGGCTTCTTTGCTCAACCTTGCTTATATCCGGTATCACAACTTTCCTACAGAATACAATTGGTATAAGGTAACCTCCCCTTGGTTTAAATTGATTTATTGTTCACTGACACAACCTTCCTACAGAATACAATTGGTATAAGTTAATCTCCCCTTGGTTTAAATTGATTTATTGTACGCTGATACAATCTTCCTACAGAATACAATTTAGCACGACTATGGTATTTACAACCTCTTCTGTAAGTGATGTCATTTCAAGAAAACGCAACATAAGATGTCACTATTTGCAAACAGGAGACAACATTTACTCCATATGGTCACTTCGTTTTCATGTTGCCATATGGAGAAAGTATTACGATTAACTTCGGCTCTCGTCGTATAGATGTCATTTAATATGTAATTAAAGAAATCAACAAATGCAATGACTTCGCTCGGAAACAAGGTCTCACAATTTGTTACTGTTCACTCCTGTTGACTACTGCCTGGGTTACATACCAGTACTCGGGCCAAAGTCAGGAACTCGAACTACCGACTTTCGGATCTGGGGTCAGGGGCTTTGCTCCTCGACCACTGCGCTTCAAATACTTTATATTTTGTATCCAAGGTTACCACTATACCAAGGTCCAGCAATGACGTATGTGGTGCCACTGTTGTCAATGGCAACACTACCAGCATGGAAGTGTGAACAAGAAATCACAGGTAGAACTTGGCTCTACTCGTACATATTTTCACAACAAGATGAGTTAATTGTGTTTTTTAAAAAAGTGTGACTTTCTAAGAGCAGCCATAGCCAAGAAAGTCCGTTGGGCATGTAACTGTATAAGAAATTGGTAATGAATGTTGGCATCAGCTATGAGGCTGTTTAACGTGGCGTATCCCTATACATGTTTCAAAGGTAAGGCGAAAGCACGTTGCTAAACGTTGCTTACATATTCCAGCCTAATTATAACCACGTGACAAATGATTAAGCACACCTAAGTATGAATGTCATTATTTGTATAACCATCTTCAAGGCAACTGTGTATCCAAACAAGATTAGTACAAATTTCTTTTAGATGTAAACTTACATCTTACATGTAAGCTCCGTTCGGTGTCGTGGCTGTCAAATCCTCCATTACCCATTTATAGTAATGTAAGAAATATTTTATCATTGAAAAAAACATTTGAAACCAATTTAATGGCGAGGTTGAACTTATAACTTCACAATCACTGAATTAGGCGCGAGTACTGATTAGAAACCCAGGAAGCAGTCATCGAGAGTAATGTGTACACGTTATGATAACTTGTTTCAAATCGACGCATGGAAAATAAATTTATACAATACAAGGGAGTGTATATGAACGGGACTGGCAACTATACTTTAGCGCTGAGAATGTTACAATATTACGTATGATAAGACGGTTCATTTGACTTCAGTTGCAAGTCCCGTTTAAGTGTGTGTTCCAGACTATACCAATATTTCAGCATTAAACGTGTACACAGGCAGGTTGTAAAATATTTATACTTGCGTAATGGTTCAAAAGTAACAAATTAACTTTGAAGAATTTATATCAACACAATCTGTACTTTTGTATGTACAGTTAGGTTCCAGAGTGTGTTGTCATGGTATAGAAGACAATATTAACTGCAAATCAACGTAATGGTACAATCGTAACAAGTCGAGGGTAGTGGGCCATTTAAAATGAGGACTTCACTTTTTGAGAGTCCATTTTCTTCTCATTCTTGAAGTATATGTCCTACCTTATATTTTACAAGTTGCCTTATGAATCATAATATATATTTATCTATCATTTAACCTTGTCCATGTCTATAAAGGACACCGAAGTGCCCAGATGTAGCGCGTCATAGTTATTATTATGAATACCGTTCGTTTAATAAAAACTATTTTTGTTCTTCAAGGCGACATGAACATGACCATGTTTGCTCTGAATGAGACGTCAATTATACAAGGTGCAGATAACGAAGCCGAGTTATTAACGAAAGTTCGAAAGGTAAATAAACATACAACTGATATATGATATTGTGGGGGAAAAGATTCAGGCACCTGCAGAGACGCAATAACGGTCAAACTTTATTGATGTTGACAAAAATGTGTTTCAAAGACGTACGTATATTTACCTGCAAGTGTTAAGTAATATCCCAAGTTTGTTTCCACGGCAACAGGCTAGTTGTCTATAAAAACAGCAATTTTCTTCCAGAAGGTTCTAGCGTGTCTGCATTGTTCTCATTTTCATAATGACGGACTCGATGTCGATTTGGTTCCGTTTTGAATATTAAATAAACCGGATATGATGTTAATGGACGAAAACAGGGGAGGTTATCCAAACAAAGTTTGTGACTTAGAGTCATGTTAATAATAAATGAAAGGTTTACCTTTGTAATCTTGTCAAACAGTTTTTGGTATACTTGGTGGAAAAAGTTATTAAATAAAGAAAGTAATTCTTTAAGTGATTTCGTTTACAAATCAGTGGTGATAATGGGGCACGATATTACGGTAGTGGAAGATAAAATGAGCGCCGCTGTTCGATTTCCAACCTCTTCTTTAAGCGACGTCATTTCCAGAAAACGTCACATATGACGCCACCAATATACAACGTATGCATTATTTGCGCCATATGGCAATGCAAAAAGGCAATATCCTACACAGTGATCTCCCCTTATAGTTATCGGAGAACAGTGGTAACGCGCTGGACTAGTAATCCAGGGATCGCAGGTTCGATCCCCCGCTCCACCACTAATAGTACTAACAGTCTTTCGGATGAGACAAAAACCGAGGTCCCGTGTACGATGCTTTACATCGGGCACGTTAGAGAACCAGGGTTGCTTCTGGAACTGGGGCATCTTCTGCATCATGTACTATCCTCCAAAAATCTAAAAATTTCTTCCCGAGGCGTCGGCCATATGGGAAACCGATGGCGACGATAAATAAACTCAAATACAAATTATATCGAAGTTAAGTGACTGTCTTGGTAAATAGCATATTAACCCATGTCAAAATACATAGGATTCAATAAGGCCATCTTTAAAAAAATTATAGATCCGCGACCGACGCATGAAAAATGCCCCGACTTAATGTAGTTTTTCAGGTTTATTGATGAACAAAGTTTATCCGGTCTTTTTAGCCATTACATTCCTATACTAAAAAAACTACATACCTATCCACTGTTAAAATTCCGGGTCGCGTCACCGCAAACAAACCATTCTTTAAGGATGACCTAACATTTGAATTACTGATAAATATGTTGAACAATTAACAGCTTGAAGGAAGTCTGATGGTCGCTGGAGCTTTCCATATGTTAGTTGGTGGATTGGGTATTGTGGGAGTTCTGTTGAAATTTATCGGACCGATAACGGTTATACCTGCTTTGACAATCATAGGACTATATATCTACAGAGCAACAGTACGATTTGCTAAAACACAATGGAGTATCGCAATAATGTAAGTACATGTATATCAGCGTAATAAGTTAATAGAGATACTTGTCGTCCACCATGTTAATTCAATACGCGAGACTATATATCACACAACAGGTTCAAATTGGTACTTTGGCCAGCATACAGATCTCTTCGATCCTCTGATCTAATTCCGTCAATATTCTTTGCCTCAGTATCATGTTAGGAATTTATGTTGCTTGCATACAAGAAGTACCGACTGGAACCATCAGAACACGTTGTATGAACTGATCGCTCAAACGCATTGCAGCAAACATAATTCCATCGTTAAACCCATGGGAATAACGGATGGCAATAAGCATATGAGCGCCGCTGTACGATTTACAACCTCTTCTTTAAGTGACGTCATTTCCAGGAAACGTAACATGTGACGTCACCATTCACTGACAGTAAGCAATTATTGCCCCATATGGCAATATAAAAACGAAGTGACCATATGGAGTAAATGTTGTTTCCTGCTTGCAAATAGTGACATCACATACATGTTGCGTTTTCTTGAAATGACATCACTTACAGAAAATGTTGTAAATCCCATAGCAGCGCTCATATCATGTTTATGTCTTGCTTTTTTATGTCCGGAAATATAGTGAAGATACGATTAGTAAAATACTGTAATAGAGCAATAATTGCATATAAAAGCAGTCACAGTTTAGCTTATCATCTGCCAACTTCTTGTAAAATGAAAACTAAGACACTACGTTCTCTTGCTTCGTCAATCGGTGTGAATTAAATGGATTAATGTATTCATTTATTAGACTAGTATAATTGCAACTTTAATATGCCATTTTTTCGGGTGTAAACTTGAGTAATGCCATCAAAAATACTGATAGCAAGATTCATAATATCAATACAATGTCATGAAATTTCAGAACTGTTGCTGTTGCCATGGTGTTGTCGTTTTATTTACGTAGGAGGAAAACTCCGATCCCAGCATGGACACGAGGGAAAGGTTTCTACATCAAGTGGTATCCTGTTCACCAAATGTTTTCGGTAATGTTTTTCATGCAATATTGTTTCGTTTTTGATAGCTTAGTGTATTTGGAGACGTATACAATATTTGTGTATTACCAACACATGTAGTATATAGGTTTGTGTACAACCAAACAATTTGAGTTGTACAGTACATAATGTTAATTCAAAACTAATGAGTAACACTATACCAAATATATGGACTGAAGTTGTAAAACTGTCGTTCTCTTAAAGGCGAATTACGAATTCATTGTGGCATTGTACTTTAAATGGAATTCGTTACTCATATGTATGCATCACTAAAGTTGCGTTAAAAACTCCAAAACTAAAAGAACGAACAAGACGGCGTCTAAGATGGCGTTCAAGATGGCGAAAGTAGAGATAAATCAGCCTATATGTATTGCATGTACTATCGTTGATCGTCATGTTAGAATATCTCCCTTATTTCTTTTAATATTTGACGTGTACGTGACTTAAAGTTATATTCATAATACGTTGTTAAATCTACTATAACACAGGTTATGATATCTTGTCTGACTGGTTGGGCGGTGAGTGGAATTCTTACAGCTTATGACGTCATACCCAACGATCCAAAATCTGACAGTTATTATGCTAGGACGGACTCCAGGACACAAGTTATACATGATTCTAACTGGTTCATTCTTCCTTATCCTGGTACGTCAATGTCTTCATATATATTGGTTACTTGGCAGTCTGAAGATTTCTGAAATATATGTTTGCTAACAATAGTTTTATCACAAACGGCACAAGGACTGTAATAAAATTATTTGCATTGACCGTTGTGGGGGATGGCCTTCAGAAATTATATTTAGAAAACAAAATGTGTTATTAATAATTCTGCGGCTTGAGAAGAAGATGCATGTCACTGAACAACACAAAATGTAATTACAAATCGTATACAAAGATATACCTTTATTTTAAAGGTCAATTCGGGCCCCCCGATTTCGACACTGGTGCCTTTATAACATTCATGATGGGAACCATCAGTTCGATTATTGATTCGATTGGTGACTATTACGCATGCGCACAAGTGTGTGAGGCTCCTCCTCCACCGAAACACGCAGCCAACAGGGGTGAGTATATCTAGTGCTAAACTAAACAGTCTATGTCTGTTTTTAAATTCAAATGTTCAAAGCAAAGTTACATATATACATATTGATTTCAATGCTGACCCTGTTGTCCAATCGGTGGTGACCAATAACACACGTATTACCTTTATGACTTGAAACGCATGATAAAAATCAAAGAGTAAACTAATTCGACATCCTTGATACATGATTAAAACGACACATGTGATTGGTCATTCTGTACAGTGTATCTTTTCTAGAGCAACTTCCTCTTAGGGAGACACAAATGTTGGCTGTCGTTGAGAGGCGGTTGCTCCGGAACAGTTACATTAATAGTACACTATTGTTACAATATAAATTGATACTGTTATTGAAGAGAGTTTGTTGTTCAATAGAGGTCAACTTTGGGCTTTAAAATCAAAGCACTTTGTGGTGGTGTAGTTGTTTTGCCTCAATGTATTTCGCTGTCAATTCATTCATGCTCCGGAACAGTTACATTAATAGTACACTATTGTTACAATATAAATTGATACTGTTATTGAAGAGAGTTTGTTGTTCAATAGAGGTCAACTTTGGGCTTTAAAATCAAAGCACTTTGTGGTGGTGTAGTTGTTTTGCCTCAATGTATTTCGCTGTCAATTCATTCTAAGCATTTTACAGGTATCGCCGTGGAAGGCTTTATGAGTTTTATTGGAGGCTGGACTGGTGTTGGTCATGCAACTTCAACATTTGGTGGAAACATAGGTTCTATAGGAATTACCAAAGTATATATTGAATTCATTAACTTGCATATAACTAAAGTTTAGAAATACAAATTACCTACAAATTTCATATTGACTTTACCACTTGCAATTTAGATAAGTAGTGATTATAGGAGTTTTGTGTATAAATTCTGACGTTCATAGTCGTCTCCTGTTTATAGTTTATGATTTCTGTCGACCAGTAAATGTACGTAGAGATGTTGCATTACCTCGCACTGCACAACATTTCAAAACCTCTGTTATGTATCTATCAACTTAGACTGGCAGTGTCAAATCATCGTGTTCGATTGTACGCATGTTTCTGTATGGCTTGCTACTAATAATGTGTATTATTTTCAGGTTGCCAGTCTCAGGGTCTTCCAGATATTGGGGATATTTTTTATCTTGTTTGGGGTGTTGGGTAAAGTAGGAGCAGTGTTTGTAACAATCCCGTACAGCGTGGTTGGTGGAATGATGATAATAAATTTTGGTGTTCTAACAGGAGTAATGCTGTCCAATCTTCAGTTTATAGACATGAATTCCACCAGAAATCTTGCTATTATTGGAACCTCAATGCTTACATCTCTAATGTTACCATACTACATTGAAACAACTCCTGGTGCCATTAGCACAGGTACGTAAATACGAGCTTTGCTGGTTGCTTCGTTGGATTGGATTTTTTCGCCGTTTTTTTCAATAATTTTTAGTTATGTATGACGGCCAGTTGAACTTACTAGTGTCTCTCGGTTACCAGCCACAACTAATTTGTTTTCCCGCTAACGACTTACAACTTCCCGAAATGAATAAAAGGTGGAGAGAAAATGACTTTTGATGGATCACATACAGTAAAATTGCCCCACAGTCTGTTCGCCTCAACCTTGATTCGAACTTTCGATCAATAGTCTAGCAGTCAGGTGGTCTCCTGACGGTACCGATTGAGTCAACCGAGAGGGCTTACGAGTTGATACATTTATTTCTTCAAAATATTAATCGGTCCGTTCTTTCACTGATATAACTTAATGTGGCTCAAAACATTGTATAATAAACGCCTCGTGCAATTATGCACCAACACCTTCCATGTTAACTGGGGCAAAAACTTCCGAATGTTAACTTGCATGCAATATTATACAATAATGCAATATGTATGTCTATTGTTAACTGGCATATTGAGAAGTATGGATTGTTGAATTAAGATTGTCGAACCTATCAATACTTCTACTAATATAGACTCGACTGATATTTTACTGTAGTTGTTTTAAATTAATATTTAAGACATGTTTATATTATGAGTATACATATACAAAACAATGTGGCAATCCACTGCGATAAGCCAGCTAAAAGCGTATCTGATGCTGAATATTGCACTCGATGCATTGCTAAAGATCTCTGCATTACAATAACATGGAAAACGTATTGCTCACAGCGTTATTCGTGTGCGTGAATATTCAATATGATGTTAAATTAACATTACCATGCACATGTATAAACTTATTATTTTAGGTATCAAAAGGCTTGATGAAACATTAACAATGTTTATGTCCAATCCACCATTCATTGCTGGTGTACTGGCGTGTTTCTTTGACAACACTATTCCAGGTAATGTATGCCAAACACTATCTGTATCGTATAAACCAACCTAGAAAAACTATTCGATTTTTCTTTCATATTTGTGATGTCTTTATATTTATGAAGCATCCAAACTTAACATATTTTAAGGTATTATCTAATGCATTGATGGAACAATGTCACGTTGACTGATTTTAATACGTAACTAAAGTATAAGCATTAATGGCATATCAACAAACGTCAAAACGCTTTTGATTTATACAGGTGTTTGTGATGTTTTGGAAGGCTGTATTAGTGACGTTGATTACGACGTCGAGTATTTTCCAATCAAAGTTTTAACGTCACAAACAAATCGCTTTGTCTTAAGATGTTTTGGATGCTTATTTTTTTTATTTCGACGCAGTCGTACTATCAATGCTTTGCTTTTTGGATATCAGTGTTGTGTAAGCCAATAAAATATTACGTTAACCATTAAACCAACGTCTCTTCAATTGAACAACGTTTGTAACCTTGACGCGGATTGGTTACCGAAATCCAATTTCCAATACAATCCACTTCCAATACAACATCTACACTATATATTGCTAAGTTCTTGCTATTATATTAAATATTAGGCTGATTTAAATGTACATACAAAAATGTAAGGAAAGTATTGCATAACAAAAAAATATAGACGTGCACGCCTCAAGTGGATTTCGGTAAGGCAACGTACAGTTCAATAAGGTCTATATACATGTATGTGTTTTTCCAAACCTAAAACATTAACTTGTTTATTGTTTTGTCTTCCGAAGCAAAGTAATGAACACTATTATCGCAAGCGTGTTATGTTTGCAAAGAAAACATTTTGATCACGATAGAAGTGTTATTCAACTGCGGCTGAAAGTTGATCTATAGTATATTTCAAGATTTATCTATTGAGTAGTTAACCCATTAGGAAATTGCCCGGCGGTGGCATTAAGAAGAATAAAGGTTTTATGTACCAGTCACGAACATCTGTATGGTTTTAATCAGATAAATCTATATGTAAAAAGTTTATTAAAATAAATGTCTGATTTCACGACTGATACAATAAGTACTGATGAATTATATTCAATCTAATATCGGAGTTATTTTATCCAATCTCCTACGAAGTCATCTCCCCTTTCATGCATCAGAGTAACTATAGTGTAGCATAATCGAATGACCAGCAATCGTAACAACTCGGCAATTTTTATGTTGCACAACAAATCATAACCTTCTGATTGCAACTATTGCTTGCTTCAGATTGCGCCGACCAGTTTTTTTCTTGTTTATTTTCAAACCATGATTATAAAAAGATGTTGAAGGAATCAAAACAAAACTTGGGGTGCCACTGTTTGAATGAGAACCACGTAATCATTGGGACACGTTTAGAATTGTTGTTGATGTTTAAACTTCTGATATATAACACAGGGACGGACGACGAGAGAGGAATGTCAGCTTGGAAAGAAAACGTTGTTGAAGATGGGGATAAAACCCTTCCTAGTACGGGCCCAGCATTGTCCGGATCCAGACTGGAAAAACTCAGGAAGACAATTTATACCGTGCCGTTCGCTAAGCAGCTATTGAGGAAATTTCCTTTTCTAAGATACTTGCCATTTTTTCCGAAATGATCGAGTGATTTGTGATAATGCATTGGAATTGGTTTTATATAAACATGTACCAAGAGAGCATGGATTGTACACGTATATCAAATGTGCATGACAGTTCTAAAACACGCAACACTAAAAACTGGAACCCCACGTGTGTAAACTGTACATGGATAAATTCCCATAATGAAAATACACTTTAATATGGTCTTCCTAAAAGTGAACAAATAATCATGGTCCAGTGTTTTAATGAAGCATGTGATGACAATATTAGTTGTGCGTATGAATAACATACTTGATAATCTACATGTTTAGAATATGCTGATAAAATAAAAAGTGCAAATTTACTACAGTTAAAGTAAGTATCAATAGTTTGTTTGCTTGTGGCGGATTTTACGCCGTTTCTCGCTCGTATTTTAGTTATATACGGCGGTCAGTTGACCTTCTTGAGTTACCATCAGGTTTTAACTTTTGTCCCCACAAGCACACTGACAGTTTGGAGGACAAATGACTTCGGATGCACCATCTTCAGTCACATTGTCACGGAAGAACAAACGTCTCGTCCGGGTTTCAAACCCTCGACCTCTTGATGAGCTGTCGAGCGCTCTACAGACTGAACTTGGTTTATCAAGTATTAATAGAGCTAGTGTTCTGTTTGGGCCATCCTTAAAATTTGCTTGTTTGCAGTTACCAGACCGACTCATGAAAAACGCCGCGACTGAATTTATTATTTTCAGGTTCATCGAAGAAATTTTTTTCGGTCTTTTAGCCATTAATGTACTTATCTAAAGAAAACCTACCTACCTACCCACTGTTAAAATTCCGGGTCGCGTAACCGCAAACAAACATTTTTTAAGGATGCCCTTACCATATTGCATAGTTTAAAGAGGACTTTCCAAACCTCTTTTCTCTTCAAACAGATATACATGTATTTCAATCCAGATGTTGTTGTGAGGAAGTGTGAACATCAAGTATTAAGACTTCTATGATAAAGGCACAATCTGTCATAAATTTAGACCCAGTATTTACAAAAAGTATCATTTTGAGTACAGTAAAAACCTCAACCTCAATAATACGACCACCATTGGGACCATTGAAAACTGGTCTTCTTATTGAGGTGGTTTTGATTTTGAGGTTGAATAAAGAGCAAAACAGTAAAAATGAACTTGAAAAAAGTGTTCTTAATTTTGAGGTGGTTTTATTATTGAGTTGGTTTTAAAGTGAGGTTTTACTTCGGCATGCATGAGGACAAATCACCCCGCCATTACGAGATTAAATAAAATTCGAATTAATTGAGACTTATTTGTCCAAAGAAAATTTGATGGAAATGTTCAAAGTCAGTTTTTTACTTGCTATATTTTGTGGCATGTGTAATACTTCAGAATGTTTCGTGAATATATTTTAGTGAAAAAATTGAGTGTAAGGGAATACTATAAAACCTCAATTTAAGACCACCTCAAAATTAAGTAATTGCATACACGATTGTGCATTAAACCCCACCTTTTCGTATTTCGAATACAGTACATTTTATTTGAAATTTAGGTCCTTTTTTAAGATGTTTTCACATTTATTATTGAGTGGTCAGCCCCTCTGACTAATCGTCGCATTATTTCTAGGAACCCATAACCTGTTTTTTTGTCTTTTTGAGAAAAACCACTGTAAATGTTTACCCTCTTAAGATAATACATACGAAGTTCATTATATTAAAGTTATGTGCATTCCGGAACAATATAGGTGGTACAAATAGAGTTACGGGTTTCGGCTGAAAATAAGGCGATGTAATATTTCTCTCAGTAACCAGTGATACAGAATAACATGTATGTACGAGCACATATCCATTGTCAAACTACCCGGTATACGCTACGCTATCCTGAAATGAAGGATGACAAAGTTTATTACGACAGGATTTCAGTAATTGACGACGATCAGTTGCTTCAATCAGTGGTACTAGAGTTCAAAGCGCTTCAATCAGTGGTACTAGATTTCAAGGCGCTTCAATCAGTGGTACTAGATTCCAAGGCACTTCAATCAGTGGTACTAGATTTCGAGGCGCTTCAATCAGTGGTACTAGAGTTCAAGGCACTTCAATCAGTGGTACTAGAGTTCAAGGCGCTTCAATCAGTGGTACTAGATTTCAAGGCGCTTCAATCAGTGGTACTAGATTTCAAGGCGCTTCAATCAGTGGTACTAGATTCCAAGGCAGTGGGTATTTTGGCAAGCAGCTTACAACTTCCCCATATGACACGAAGGCGATGGACAAGTAACTTCAAGCCCAGTTATCTCAATGTCTGGAATATCAGTGCACCCAATCAAATAATATAGAGTACATTTCTTTTGCAATCTGGTTGTCCTTCGAAAACAACAGTTGACTGTCTAAAAATAGTAACATTAAGGCAATTAACTAATAAATGGTATACATTTAATGAGCTATTCCATGACAAAACCCGTATCAGTGATATTGGCTATGACGTCGAGTATTTCCCAGCGAAAGCTGTGACGTCTAATACGTTTTGATATGATATAATTAAATGAACATGTTTGTATGTGTTGTGTAATTTTCGTTTCCGTCTATTTGAAATACTGACAATTTTTAAGAATTAATGCACATTTGAGTTAAGCAGCTCTGATGCGAGTCATTCTATTGTTTACTGTAGACGTTTGTTCTAAATATTTTTGGTATTAAATGAAACTAGAAAATATATCTGTTAGAAAATTTAAAGAATGAAAATGGTCTTTTGGTCACTAACACCGGTTTTGTCGCGCACAGCTCTGCTATATTGAAATCTCTCCTATGAACAAACATCATACGGTATTGTGATATCACGATGTCATTAAACATTTTGCCATGTACAATATTAGAGTGTTGGAGCAGACCAGAGTCGAGCTTTGCAGACGACGAACTTTTGAAGCAGGCGATACATACACTTGATTTGTCATCATCATCTTTGAAAGAGAACTTCCATGGATATCATTCGGCTGTTCGCCGAAGTTACATAAAACGTGAAAAATACTCGGAAAGAATGATTTATAAATCCGACGAAATTGAGTTTTACTGACTTCATCGCAAAAAACCAAATTCACAATGGACTACAGTCTTGCGGTGACATTCTCTTCATCAATATCGAATATAACATGGGAGACAACAGATGTAAGAAAGTACGGGATACCACCCGAGTTGTGTCCCTTTAGTGTAATTTTGTCATGTTGGAACAGTGGCCAGTGTCACCATGGTTTGGGACAACTGGCTTATGAAACTTTTTTTCTGTTATTGAAATGGAACGATAATTAACATCAATCAAACGTTCGTTCAAATGTGTCAAATATTGGACAGACATAACTATACAGAACGTTTGCAGTCAGAAAGGTTGTTAGTATATTCTCAACCGACCAGAACTGTTACTTTATCATAGTCAGTCCGTGAACTTAGACAGAAAATACTTATTTACCATTGTGGTCTGGAACCAAACAACTGTCTTGTACTAATATGAAACAAAACTTAATGTACTCGTCGATTCAAGAAACAAGACAAGTGGGCATAATTTATGTATTCGGTAATATAATATTAACGTAATGGATAAGCATACATGTATATCTTAAATGTATTATATAAGGGAGAAAACTCGTATTTTAACAACAGAACCGTTATCCTTATTTGTGTCCCTTATGAAACAATCAACCACAGTGCAGAATTTGCGTTCGTTGTTCGCTATCTCTTACCACTGCAATGGTACGCACGCAAAAAGATGTTTCGCCTATTATAGCCTTTGTTAATTAAGAACCTTGCATTGTATCTTTCATGTCGAGATGGATTTTAGAGGTGAAATCCAATTCAAGAATTGAATTAACATACATGTATGACCAAATCGTATGATGCTAGATAATTATTGACATGGCATTGATTTGTTTACTTTTCTTCTACATGATTTCGGACACGTGACACATTCGACACGTGGGGTCATTCTATACCCACGAATCAATATGTTACCACGAATCCATAGCAATAAAAGATGCATGTCGCTAGTTTCAATCGTAAATTAGTCTGTGACATCATCATTATAAGCGAGAAGTTTATTTTTAAAGTTTAGTTAAGTTTAAATTTTATTCAATACATGCCCAGTCAGACCTCGTTTATTCGACAACATTCTATCCACACGTACGTAGTGCGAGTGGTTGTACATTGCAACTTCTCCGGGGCAACATCCTTTGAGAGATGCAAGTTGTCGAGAGGTTCTAGCTCAGGAGAGGCTTAATAAGAAGAGTCCTTATTCATAAACATTATAAGTCTGAATCGCAGACTTAGACTTTAAATGTTAAATGTTCTTTTTGCTCCTATGTAACAATATACAATTGGCAAAAGTGTAGAGTGGGAAACAACAATTATTTAGACAGAATTTCATTTGTTTTTATTTAAGGGTAACAAAATGCCGGTAAATATGAGTTTTGCAAATTTAAAGTCTAAGACTGAGTTTAAGACTTGAAGTGTTTGTGAATAATGCCCCAGTAATTTTAACTAAAATCGATATTGTTTTTGTTTGAAAAAAACAACACCAACACGTGTGAAAATTGAAAGGGTTAATTTAAATTATTGTAAATATCTACTTGGCGTCAAACCACAAACACAGAACAATTTCGTGTATGGAGAACTTGGTGGAACAAATCTCCTTATTAGACGTACCGAGAATGTTATAAAATATTGGTTGAAAATATTGCACTGTGATAATGTTAAATATGTCAAAATTGTCTATAATATGATGTTGTCTGATTTAGAAATGCACCCAGAATGTAACAGTTGGGCGAAATCGGTGAAAACTATTTTAGAAATGTTAGGTTTTTATTATGTTTGGTTGTTTCAAGGTGTTGGAGATAAAAATATGTTTATACTTGTATTACGACAAAGACTGAGAGACATTTTTATTCAAAACTGGAAGTATGATCTTCAAAATTCAAACAGAGCAAAATTTTATGTGTTATTCGCTGATTTTAAATTTCAGTCATATCTTAATGTAATAAATGTTTCAAAATTTAGAAAATCACTCACACGTTTTAGAGCATCTTCGCATAGATTAGAAATCGAAGCTGGACGATGGCACAAACCAGCAAAAATACCACTTCAAGATAGAAAATGCCAGTTATGCAATGTAATCGAAGATCAATTTCATTTTTTGTTTGAATGCCCATTGTACCATGAAATTCGTAAACATTATTACAGAAAAACATGCAATATACCAAAATTCGGTGAACTATTAAGCTCAGAAAATAAGAATGTTGTTAAAAATCTGTCATCGTTTATCCATAAAGCTTTTAACCTAAGAAATCAGTTGTATTAGTAATAAGTAATTCAACTGTATTTTCTCCTCACTATTCTATTATTCAATTATTTTTCACATTGTATCAATGGAAATGTAATAAGTACTATATTAAGATCTATATTACGTTAAGCAATCATACTATTGCATGTCAAATGACCATTGACCGTTATTTTTGTATGTATATTTGCATTGTTTATGTGAAATTATGGGCAGTTGCCGAACATTTCTGAATAAACTATCTATGTTCTTTTTGGTCCTACATTGTTACAACATTACAAATTTTAACAAAATCTGGCTGAAGTGTACAATGGTAACAACAATTATTTCTAGTTTCAGTCTTATATCGGTTGTAAATATGGCTCCAGTATAACAATTTCTTTTCTGTTCTTGTCCCGTATCTCGACCTTTTATTACAATTGTATTGACTGATTTATGCCAAATACTATATTTCCAGTTCATGGATTCCCATTATTTCAGTTATACAAGGCGGTTACATGACGGGGTCACAAACCAGCACCTTGTCTTCAGCAAACCCGTGTGATGCCGAGGTGGAGGACAAATTGACACGAAGAACATGTGTCTGCATTAAACATCTGCGTGTGTCCTTATTGTATTCAACGTTTCACATAGCGCATGTATCTGGACATCGTTGTATTAAAATGAACACGTGAATCCGGCTTATACAACGATTTGACACAATTAGGACCAGTTAGCTGTATTGGGTGACCATACTCAGTACATTAAAACTGCCCTCATGCGACCGTGACTGTGCATATTTTGCCTTTGGCAGTGTTGGCTTATAAAATCACAGCATGTTAATCTTACAGAAAATTTGAATGTTATTAAGTATCTTATGTTGAGCATGGTCGTGCTTTCATCAATACAAACTGAATGGGGAGGCGTCATGGTCGGGGGTAGAACGACCGACTCCTGATCATGATCAGATGGTCTTGAGATTGAATCCCGACAGGCACCGACAGGATGGTTACAGGCGGGTAATACGGCTAGCACTGTTAGGTATAAATACCAACTTCACACTAATGACAATAGCATAGAAGTTTCATTAAATCAAAATGTTGATATTGACCTCACGTCCCACTGTCTTATATTAAACAAGGTCAAAGAATATTTCATTTATTTATTTATTTCGGGCTTTACGCCGTTTCTCAACAGTATTACAGTTATATACGGCGACCAGTTGACCTAACCAGTGCTTCTGGGTTACCAAGTTGACATAACCAGTGCTCCTGGGTTACCAAGTAGACCTAGTCAGTGCTCCTTGGTTACCAACCAGTACTAACCTGCTCCTGAGTTACAAACCAGTACTAACCAGTGCTCCTGGGTTACCAACCAGTACTAACCTGCTCCTCCGCGAGCAACTGACAACTTCTCGACATAAATCAGAGGTGGAGGACAAATGCTTTGGATCCATTATCTTCAGTCAAATTGCCACGGAAGAGCGGACGCATCGCCCGGGTTTCGAACCCATGACCTCTAGATAAGCAGTCTAGTGCTCTTCTACCTGAGCTAACCGGGTGGGCTTTTAAGAAAATTTCAATAAAAAGTTATGAAATACCTGCTTTAATGTAACTTCCACCCTTTAACATAATTAAGGTCAAGACACCGGGTATTTGGTATTGTGTACGCTCCCATACAGCGCTTCGATTCCACTACCGTTACATTCACACGCTGATGTATTACCCAGCATATTTTGATATTTGACCTTTTAACATTTCTGATATACCCAATGATTTAATCGTAAACGAAATCACCGTTCGTTTCTGATACTAAATTTCATTGGTCGTTCTTCATCGAGGATTGTACTGATACGTATTACAAATAGCGTGGCGAATTTGAGTAACAAGATGCCAAGTAACGAAATGACGCATTTTAAAAAATCACTACACATTTACATGCATGGGAATAATTTTGGCATGCCGACGAAACGATATATAGTCACTTACGTTCGATTTATCTAGTCTTTCTATCAATTTCCACAGTCAAAGCGGCATTTTTGTCTATTCAATGCACACTCGAATAATATGGTGGCCTGTTACTGCCACTTAATTATTGCGATAATTATCTAGCTATTTAGTTAATATTTGTGATATATTTTCGGTAAGATAAATATCATAAGACTAGAAACAGACTTGAAAGTGCCCAGAACTACCACCTCTTACCTTTGTATGATGCATTACACTAACGGGTTATCTAGTTATGATTTGCGAATTTCGCTTAATATGTAACATAATAAATAGATAGCTAGATAATTATCGCAATAATTAAATGGTTAACACGAAACAGTTCGCAAACGCTATCATGCTAACTGGTGGTAGTATTATACCACCATAGCATAAGCTTTATTTACACATGTTTACTGTCCTACTTATAGAACATTAGCGAGTCGTTGCAAGCGGCTCGCTGAATGGCTGTGACGCATGTCGACTCGCCTGTCTAAATATAGAAAATATATATTGTGCGGGAGTTATAAAACAGAGGGTGTTTATAAAGGTATCGGAATAAGCGCCCGATGCTAAAGGAGAGTTGGTATTTAGGAGTTCTATATTTGGTATTGTGAAACTAGTCGGGGTGAGTTTTATACATCTTTCAATTATATTTATCTGATGTCGTGTTTTTCGTTTTACTCACGATGCCCTATGTCTTCATTTCAGCACTTTACTTTTATCAACTAAAGTGCGCAACTTAGCGCGATATATCAGATCAACTTGGCAATGTTGCATATAAATACTTTATAAATACTTTTTTTATTTAATAAAAATTGATTCTATCCAAAAGACTTTCCCATCCATTTTTTGAATTTAATTTATCAATTGATACAAATTTTGTTGTTTCAGTCGATTCTAGCAGCTTCAATCTGAATTTTGTCGAGTTATTGTTTTTCGTACGCTCTACAATTATGAAAGACAGTAGCACCATACTCAAGCAAAGGCCGGTTTATGGTACATAAAAAGTCTCCAAAGATTTTCGATCAATTTGTATTCAAGTTAACTTTTGCATTATATTTAGTCTTGACCATACAGTGGATTCAGTATGTTTTTGCCAAGTACAATTGTTTGATAGATACTATTCCAAGTGCTTATGAGAATTTACAACATTTATCTGATGACTTTGCATAGTGTGCTTTATTAAGCTTTTCAATACAGTAAGACCACCTGCTAGAAAAAATCGTTTAGTGTTGATACAGTTATCAAATATTTCCTTCAGGGAGTTCGATAACTCATTGTGTAATACTTTAAGAATACGAGTAGATCATAAATCAGGACCGACAGCCTTCCAAGTAGATAAAGGCTTTAAAATAGGGACGATATCTGACTCTTCAATTTGTATATTGTTCAGAGTTGATAGAAAGTTATATACTGAAGGTGTTGAGTTTGAGAATCTGCTTTGACTTGCAAACAAATCGCTAAGCGCATTAGCTCACTGTATCTGAGTGGTATACAATCATTTTTACCCGCCGGCATAAATACTTTCACAACAGTCCACCAGGATTTAGTGTTACGATTTATTGCGAGACCTTCGCTGATGTTTTTAAAGTATAATTTCATTGACTGTAATATTAATAAGTATCATAAAAAATTACAAAAATGGTGTATATGAAAGTTTCAATCAAATGGCATTCTTTACACCAATGCATTTAATTAACAGATCTCGATAAAATGCTTATACATACGGAATAATAGACAGCACATATGATGTAGCAAATCCACATAGTTCTACAACACTGCGGTCTGAACAATGTTTCAAACAGCTAAGGAGATGAAACAAACACTCTGTGTAGTGGAGAAAAAGCACTTTTATATCGCATATAATGTCTCCTTAGTACGATGAATAGAACCATGTTCGTGTTCAATCTACACAAAAGCTACGAGAAAATATTTCATCGTTAGCATCATCCAGTCTTATTTTAGCAGCCTTCAATTTTTAAATAACATTCAATTTCCCTTAAGCAAGAACTCCACCAATTAAGTTTAAAGGTGATGCAAAATAATGACTTATTAGCATGTTTTAGGTCCATAATGATGTCAGACGACAGCGAAAATATACCTGATCAACAAGGAACGACTGCACTGATACAAAATGGAACCACCAAGAAACATCCACCTGGCGACGATCCAGAAGGTCAACATCAAGTTACTATAGAACAAGTTGAGGAACCACTGTTTCACTATGACGTTTTCGAGAACCCGCCCATCCTCTTGTCTATCGCCTTTGCAATGCAGGTACAGCTAAAAAACAAATGAGCGACGCTGTACGATTTCCGACCTCTTTTTTAAGTGACGTCATTTTCAGAAAACGTCATAGGTGACGTCACCATGTACTGACAGTAAGCAATATTTGCCCCATCTGGCCAAATGAAAACGAAGTGACCATATGGAGTAAACATTGTTTCCTGCTTGCAAATAATGACATCACGTGTTGCTAATGACGCCACCTACAGAAGAGGTTGTAAATCCCATAGCAGCGCTCAAATACTAACTGGGTGATTGATAGTGTTTGGATCTCCTACAAAACGTTAAGTATGCTGATTGTATGATTTATGTGTCAAGTTAATTAAGACAATTATGCAGGTTAAAGACATTGCATCGAATTCATTTCAATCCCCTAGGGTAAGACAAACGATGCCAATGGAATAAATACCACTGACTTGTAATACGACTTTTAAATTAAGTTTGAAAATGCCAAAAAAAGAGATAATTTTGCTAATTGCAATGGAAAAGGCTTGGTCTAAAGCTATACGTGGTCTAATCTTTGATTGTGCATGTATATGAATACGAAGTCATGCACAATGTAACTAAGAGTCACACTTGTAAACTCGTGACTTGATAAATCTAATAATACCTGAGTTATCATTGATCACAGGAGCTTGTCACGATTTCTCTCCCTTCGCCCCTTCTATAGAATGATGCATATTCTATAAGAAGGCCAAAGGGAGATAGCTCTAGATGGGATAAAGGGAAAGAACTCGAGACAATATCCAGTAGCAAGGATGCACTTGGTTGATAAATGAAAATGTTCGACAAATAGACATTTTAAGAATACAAATTTTAAAGTAACTAGTTTCAGGACACCATTCTTTCATGAGAACAAACATCTACAGGTTGACGTGAGTGTATTTTGATGCTTTTTTTAACTTCTTTTCAATACACAATGTCATTTACACGTCCATTGTGGATCATATTTGTAAATCTACAAGTTTGATAGTTAACTTTATTTTCTTCCTGAAATTCAGCAAGTCCTGATGTGTTTGGCGCGTTCACTGTCCACAGCACTACTGGTAGCAGATGTTCTCTGTGCAAGAACCAATGAGAACTTTAAAGCACGGCTTCTTTGCTCAACCTTGCTTATATCCGGTATCACAACTTTCCTACAGAATACAATTGGTGTAAGGTAATCTCCCCTTGGTTAAGTTTAGTAGTTTAAACATATTTTATTTACATACATTTACTATTAACAACATAATAATACAATACAATATACAACATTTTACATGAAACGAGTTTGTTCAGTAGTTAATGTAAAAAGGATGAGACCGAAAGCCAATGACTTACATAGGTCTTCTCCTTTTGGTTTAGTTTAAATTGATTCATTGTACACTGACACAACTTTCCTACACAATACAATTGGTATATGGTAATCTCCTTTTGGTTTAGTTTAAATTGATTCATTGTACACTGACACAACTTTCCTACACAATACAATTGGTATGAGGTAATCTCCTTTTGGTTTAGTTGAAATTGATTCATTGTACACTGACACAACCTTCCTACACAATACAATTGGTATAAGGTAATCTCCCCTTGGTTTAGTTGAAATTGATTCATTGTACCCTGACACAACCTTCCTACACAATACAATTGGTATAAGTTAATCTCCCCTGGGTTTAGTTTAAATTGATTCATTGTACCCTGACACAACCTTCCTACACAATACAATTGGTATAAGGTAATCTCCCCTGGGTTTAGTTTAAATTGATTCATTGTACACTGACACAACCTTCCTACACAATACAATTGGTATAAGTTAATCTCCCCTTGGTTTAGTTGAAATTGATTCATTGTACACTGACACAACCTTCCTACACAATACAATTGGTATAAGTTAATCTCCCCTGGGTTTAGTTTAAATTGATTCATTGTACACTGACACAACCTTCCTACACAATACAATTGGTATAAGGTAATCTCCCCTGGGTTTAGTTTAAATTGATTCATTGTACACTGACACAACCTTCCTACACAATATAATTGGTATAAGTTAATCTCCCCTGGGTTTAGTTTAAATTGATTCATTGTACCCTGACACAACCTTCCTACACAATACAATTGGTATAAGTTAATCTCCCCTGGGTTTAGTTTAAATTGATTCATTGTACACTGACACAACCTTCCTACACAATACAGTTGGTATAAGGTAATCTCCCCTGGGTTTAGTTTAAATTGATTCATTGTACCCTGACACAACCTTCCTACATGATACAATTGGTATAAGGTTATCTCCCCTGGGTTTAGTTTAAATTGATATATTGTTTTACTCAGAAAAAATGTTCTGATCTTCGTGACCTTGATTAGCATAATTTCACAGTAGACTGAATATCTAACTTTGTTTTCGTCTCTAATACGATTAACTTCGGCTCTCGTCGTATTGATGTAGACGTTTGGTCATTTAATATGTTATTAAAGAAATCCACAAATGCAATGATTTCCGTAACTGCAACGAAAATTACCGATGATGCACGATTTTCTCACGGAAAATTATATAGTCGGCGTAATCGATGTATAATATAGTCATGCGTAAAGGTCAGCATCAGGTTAATATGTTCGTACTATACACTGACACGTACGATCTAATGAGTCGCGCTTCGTTTCTCCAGCTTATCAATTTTTAATGGAAATATATAAGTACATGAATACATTACTATACAAACAAGTGAGAATTTTGGGATTGCTGTATGGATAAAAATGAAGTAAAACGAAGATTTATATCATATTACACTGTATTTATTACGAAAGTTATGACAACATACGAAGCGCCAATTAGAAAAGCATTTGAGTGTACATCGCTTGGGAACAAGGTCTCACAATTTGTACTGTTCACTCCTGTTGACTACTACCTGGGTTACATACCAGTAATCGAGCCAAAGTCAAGGACTCGAACTACCGTCAGGGGCTCTGCTCCTCGACCACTGCGCCTCAAATATTTTATACTTTGTATCCAAGGTTACCACTATACCAAGGTCCAGCTGTGACGTATGTGGTGCCACTGTTGTCATTGGCAACACTACCAGTATGGAAGTGTGAACAAGACATCACAGGTAAAACTTGGCTCTACTCGTACTAGATGAGTTAATTGTGGTTTTTAAAAAAGTGTGACTTTCGAAGAGCAGCCATAGTCAAGAATTTGCGTTGGGCGTGTAACTGTATAAGAAATGTGTACTAACTATTGGCATCAGATATGTTGAGGCTGTTTAACATGGCGTCCCGCTATACATGTTTCTTGTATCGTTTTATTAATCCTATCACCTTGTTTACTCTGACCAACTGTCGAATAGTTCAAGAAGCTACGACGAAAGTACTTCGTGCTAAGCGTTGCTTACATCTTCCAGCCTAATTATAACCACGTGACAAGCTGAAAATGATTAAGCACACCTAAGTATGAATGTCATTAGTTGTATAACCATCTTCAAGGCAACTGTGTATCCACACATGATTAGTACACATTTCTTTTAGATGTAAACTGATTCTTACATGTAAGCTGGTTGGGTGTCATGATTGTCAAATCCTACATTACCCAGTCATAGTAATGCAAGGATTTTATAAAAGAAAACAATTCACTGGCAAAGTTGAACCGACAACTTCACAATCGCTGAATTAGGCGCGAGTACTGGTTAGTAACCCAGGAAGCAGTCATCGAGAGTAATGTGTACAAGTTAAAATAACTTGTTTCAAATCGACGCGTGGTAAATAAATTTATACAATACAAGGGAGCGTATATGAACGGGACCGGCAACTAGACCGTAGCGCTGAAAATGTTACAACATTACGTCTGATAAGACGGTTCATTTGACTTCAGTTGCAAGTCAGGTTATAGTGTGTTCCAGACTATACCAATATTTCAACATTATCCGTTTACACAGGCAGGTTGCTAACTAGTTATACTTGCTAATGGCTCCAAAGCAACAAATTGAACTTTGAAGAACTTTTATCAACACAACCTGCACTTTTGTATGGACAGTTAGGTTAGAGAGTATGTTGTCATCGCATGTTAGACAATATGAAACTGCAAACTTCAACGTTGTGGTACAATTGTAACAAGTCGAGGGTAGTGTGTCGTTTAAAATGAGGAGTCCACATTTTGAGAGACCCTTTTTCTTCTAATTCTTGAATGTTATATCCTTCGTAATATTTTACAAGTTGCCTTATGAATCATAGCATTTATTTACCTATCATTTAAAGATACTATTTCCATATCTATAAATGACACCGAAGTGACCCGATGTAGCGCGTCATCTCACACTATTCATTGCTTTTATAAATTCTCCACATAGAATTGCGTCATTTCCGGTCGTGGAACAATGCCAATCCCATCGTTATTGTTATGAATGCCGTTCGTTTGATGAGAAAACTATTTTTGTTCTTCAAGGCGACATGAACATGACCATGTTTGCTCTGAATGAGACGTCAATTATACAAGGTGCAGATGACGAGGCCAAGTTATTAACGAAAGTTCGAAAGGTAAATAAACATATCACTGATATATGATATTATGGGGGAAAAGATTCAGGCACCTGGGACGCCATTACGGTCAAACTTTATTGATGTGTTTGAAAGATGTTCGTATATTAACCTGCAAGTGTTAAGTAATATCCCAAGTTTGTTTCTTCCTGAAGATTCTAGCTCGTCTGCATTGTTCTCATTTTCATATTGACGGACTCGATTTGGTTCCGTTTTGAATATTAGATAAATCGGATATGATATCAAGGCACGAAAACAGGAGAGGTCCTCCAAACAAACGTTTTTACTAAGAGTCATGTTAATTATAAATGAAAGATTTACCTTTGTAATCATAGTCAAACTGTTGTTGGTATACTTGGTTCAAAAAAAGTATTAAATGTATAATCTAATTCAATAGCGGTGATTATATGAGGTCAAAAATTCAATTCATTGACACATGTGGCTAATGCTAACCTATTCAATTCATTGACACATGTGGCTAATGCTAACCTATTCAATTCATTGACACATGTGGCTAATGCTAACCTATTCAATTCATTGACACATGTGGCTAATGCTAACCTATTCAATTCATTGACACTTGTGGCTAATGCTAACCTACTTCAGTATTGTTAAAACGTGCACTGAAAATAGAGAAAATTCAGATTGACTGTATTAATTGACGGACAGTCTCTTATTTTAAATGTGAATATACCCATGTTCAAATGGTGTATATCAATTTTAATCGTTAGTTTTTAAAACATGTTTTATTGCTTCTCGATTTTCTTTCAATATTTCAATATGTTACGTTCTATTGTATTTATTGTAATAATAAAGATAAGAAAAGCCAGAGTAAGGCTTAAGAGCTGTTCCATTTACAACTCTGTTAAAGGGCAGATATAAAAACGGTTCCGTGCTTTCTTATACTGTCTTACTTGTATAACGCAACCTCTCAAAAGTAGCCGTGTCTTTAGAACAAAATCTCTTCAACACTATCCTTTCTTCAAGTAGTACACAATAGATAGTTCCCACATATACAATATTTACCGTTTCCTTAAAGTTAACGGGGAATATAATGTAAACGATGATAAACTAATCCGATTTATAACAATTAACAGCTTGAAGGGAGTCTGATGGTCGCTGGAGCCTTCCATATGTTGGTTGGTGGATTGGGTATTGTGGGAGTTCTGCTAAAATGTATCGGACCGATCACAGTTATACCTGCTTTGACAATCATAGGTCTATATATATACAAAGCAACAGTACGATTTGCTAAAACACAATGGAGTGTCGCAATAATGTAAGTATATCAGTGTAATAAGTTAATAGAGGCACCTTTCGTCCACCGTGTTAATTCAATACGCGAGACTATATTGTACCACACAATAGGTTCATATTGATACTATGGCGAGCATACTGATCTCCTCGGTCTTTTGATCTTATTCCATCAAGATTCTTTTGCCTCAGTATCATGTGAGGGATTTATATTGTTTGCATACAAGAAGTACCGACTGGAACCATTAGAACAGTTGTATGAACTGATCGCTCAACCGCATTGTAGCAAACATATGTCCATCGTTAAACCCATTGGAATAGCGGATGGCAATGAGCATATCATGTGTTTATGCCTTGCTTTATTTTTATTTGCGGAAATATAGTGAAGATACGATTAGATAAGAAAATTAAGACACTATTTTCTCTTGCTTCGTAAGTCGGCGTGAATTAAAAAAAAAAGGGTTAATGTATTCCTTTATTTAGTACACTTGCAACTGTAAAAGGCCATATTTTCTGGTGTATACTTGGGTGATGTCATCAAAATTACTGATATCAAGGTTCTTTATATCAATACAATGTCATGTTATTTCAGAACTGTTGCTGTTGCCATGGTGTTGTCGTTTTATTTACGTAAGAGGAAAACTCCGATCCCAGCATGGACACGAGGAAAAGGTTTTCATATCAAGTGGTATCCTGTTCACCAAATGTTTTCGGTAATGTTTTTCATGCAATATTGTTTCGTTTTAATAAGTTATTAAAACACAAAATATAAGATTGTATATATGAATTTGACTGATATTTCATGTTGTATATTTGGGGACAAGAGCATAACAATATTTCGAATGAGACACTGTAATTACAGCCTTCAAATTATTCAAGTAATCTGATCATATAGCCTAGATATCTGAAATTCTTATTAATTAATGAAATTTAAATACTAATATGATTACAACATTCTATACAGAATCATTTAATACTTGAATTATGGTGTAACTATCTAATTTTGTGTCAGATTGCTTTTTTTCAAACCAATCTCATATCTTTAAAGTTAATTAATAACTCTTCTAGCAAACCTTAGCATGTTTGAAGCTGTAAGGTTATATGGTTCTTCTTTGTGTTCACTTTTAACCTTCTGTATTTCATAGTATAAACCATAAGATGCTTAAATGAAGGATTGTCTAAAAATGTAACGAATTTCTATTCACTGTACCTCAAAGTATTCAAACTGAACTAGAGGTAGGTTCTAATATACACTTCGCCTTGCATTACAATAACTAGGACCGACAATTCGGCCCCGCAAATACCGTGATACAGCCGGATAATATGGTCAAAGTGTTTATTTCCAACGAGTGAGGGTATTTTCTTTATTTCCAACGAGTGAGAACCGGTTAAATGTTTAACATTCGGCGTGTTTTTCGGAGCTCCGTCCACCAATGCGCAGATACAAATGTAACTTCACGATTTTCCCCCTCAAAGTTTGCGAGCCCGGTCATTGAGATTCCAGGTGTCTAAGATGTCAAAACGCACACTTATTAAAATACTTGTATTTCAAGTATTTCAAATATCTCTCCGATGTTGCAACTGTAGTCGTTAGATATGCCTACAATTGGAACCATAAAGGAAAAACGCATTAGAAAGATAAATAAGCATTTTTTATTCTAACTAATTAAAACCTACCCAGCTTTAATTTCTTAAATAAATGTGAAACCAAAATGTGACTGCAAAAAAGTTAATTCTTGTCTGAAAACTCAAACATTGCAAAAGTTTCAATGGAATACGTTTACTTTTCTTTGTTACTCGGCAAAAACCGAAATTTACCTGAAACTTAAGTATCCGTTATAATTCCGGGCCCTGATGTTAACGTACATGCGGACTATATTACAAGTCTAGAGATAAGAATGGTGACAGACAAATACAAAGAATCATGTCGATGAGTCTAAAGTAATGCAATGGTACAGCCTATAGAAAACTAGATATAATTGTACCCCCACGAGAGGGATACATTGATGCTGTACATAAGTACGATAGGTTTTATGAGATAAGTTTTATGTTCAAACATCCAGAAGAGCATAGACCCATATTGGACATATTAGCATACGTTTATATAGACATTTACATTAATTATACATTTACAAATGAGGTACATATTAGCATACTTTTATATAAACATTATATTCCGTATACATCAATAATAATCAACAGGTGAACTCTATTTTCGCCACTTATTGCATTCAAAATAGTAAGATTAACACATTGTAGATGTGTTTAAGGTCAAAATATTCAAAAATACCCATACATTGCAATCAAAGTATAGAATTATACATATTCTTTAGGTACATTATGTTAATATAGTCAACAGGTAAACTCTATTTTCCTCCCTAATTGCTTTCAAAACAGGGAATATAACATATTATATCTGAATTTTAGGTCAATATATTCAAAAATTAAGTTTGATAGCTAGCTTATTGTATTTGGTAACGTATACAATGTTTGTGTATTACCAACACATGCAGTATATAGGTTTGTGTACAACCAAACAATTTGATTTGTACAGTATTAAATGTTAATTCAAAACTAACGAGTAATACTATACCAAATATATGGACTGAAGTTGTAAAACTTTCGTAAAGGCGAATTACGAATTCATTGTGGCATTGTACTTTAAACGGAATTCGTTACTCACATGTATGCATAACTAAAGTTGCGTCGACAACCTTATCGCGTGCACCCGGGAATGCTGGGATACTGAGCCTTGAAACTCCAAAACTAAAAGAACGAACAAGATGGCGTCTAAGACGGTGTTCAAGATGGCGAAAGTAGAGATAAATCAGCCTATGTATTACATGTACTATCGTTGATCTTCATGTTAGAATATCTCCCTTATTTCGTTTAGTATTTGACGTGTACATGACTTAAAGTTATATTCATAATACGTTGTTAAATCTACTATTTCACAGGTTATGATATCTTGTCTGACTGGTTGGGCGGTGAGTGGAATTCTTACAGCTTATGACGTCATACCCAACGATCCAAAATCTGACAGTTATTATGCTAGGACGGACTCCAGGACACAAGTTATACATGATTCTAACTGGTTCATTCTTCCTTATCCTGGTAAGTCAATGTCTTCATATATGGTTACTTGGCAGTCTGAAGATTTCTGAAAAATATATTTGCTAACAATAGTTTTATCACAAGGACTGTGATAAAATTAATGCATTGACCGTCGTGGGGGATGGCCTTCAGAAATAATCATTAGAAAACAAAATATGTTATTAATAATTCCGCGGCTTGTGAAGAAAGATGCATATCATGGAACAAGACAAAATGTAATTATAAATCGTATACAAAGACATGCATTTATTTTAAGGTCAATTCGGGCCTCCAGATTTCGACACTGGTGCTTTTATAACATTCATGATGGGAACCGTCACTTCGATTATTGATTCGATTGGTGACTATTACGCATGCGCTCAAGTGTGTGAGGCTCCTCCTCCACCGAAACACGCAGCCAACAGGGGTGAGTATATCTAGTGCTAAACTATATACTAGTAGTATATGTATGTTTTTAAATTCTAATGTTCAAAGCAAAGTTACATGTATATTGATTTATATGATGACCCTGTTGTCCACCCAGTGGAGGCTAATAACACATATATTCCATTATGACTTGAAATACGTGATGAAATTCAAAGATTAAACTTATTAGACATTCTTGATAAAAAAATGATTAAAAACGACACATGTGATTGGTCATTCTGTACAGTGCATCTTCTCTGGAGCAACTTCCTCTTTGGGAGAAACAAATGTTGGCTGTCGTTGAGAGGTGGTTACTCAATAACAGTTACATTTATAGTACAATATTGTCACAAGATAAATTGGTTCTGTTATTGACGAGAGTTTGTTGCTCTAGAGAGGTTAACTTTGGGATATAAAATCAAAGCACTGTGTGGTGGTGTAGTTGTTTTGCCTCAATGTATTTCGCTGTCAATGCATTCTCTGTATTTTACAGGTATCGCCGTAGAAGGCTTTATGAGTTTTATTGGAGGCTGGACTGGTGTTGGTCATGCTACATCAACATTTGGTGGAAACATTGGTTCTATCGGAATTACCAGAGTATATATTGAATTCATTAACTTGCATAAAGTTTAGATATACAAATTACCTACAAATTTCATATTGACTTTACCACTTGAAATTTAGATAAGAAATCATTACAAGAGTTTGTGTATAAATTCTGACGCTCATAGTCGTCTCCTTTTTATTGATTATGATTTCTGTACGTAGAGATGTTGCATTACCTCGCACTGCACAACATTTCAAAACCTCTGTTATGTATCTATCAACTTAGACTGAAAGTGTCAAATCATCGTGTCCGATTGTACGCATGTTTCTGTATGGCTTGCTACTAATAATGTGAATTCCTCACTTCTTTTCAGGTTGCCAGTCTCAGGGTCTTCCAGATATTAGGGATCATTTTTATCTTGTTTGGGGTGTTGGGTAAAGTAGGAGCAGTGTTTGTAACAATCCCGTACAGCGTGGTTGGTGGAATGATGATAATAAACTTCGGTGTTCTAACAGGAGTAATGTTGTCCAATCTTCAGTTTATAGACATCAATTCCACCAGGAATCTTGCTATCATTGGAACCTCAATGCTTTCATCTCTTATGTTACCATACTACATTGAAACAACTCCTGGTGCTATTAGCACAGGTACGTAAATACGAGCTTTGTTGGGTGCTTGGATTGGATTCTTACGCAGATGTTTTCAATACTGTTTTAGTTATGTATGACGGTCAGTTGAACTAACTAGTGACTCTCGGTTACCAGCCAGTACTAATTTGTTCTCCCGCTAACGACTTACAACTTCCCGAAATGAATAAAAACTGGAGAGCAAATGACAATTGATGTATCACCTACAGTAAAAGTGCCCCGCAGTCTGTTCGCCTCAACCTTGATTCGAACTTTCGATATATAGTCTAGCAGTCAGTTGGTCTCCTGACGGTATCAATTGAGTCAACCGAGAGGGCTTACGAGTTGATACATATATTTCTTCAAAATGTTAATCGGTCCGTTCTTTCACTGATATAACATAATGTGGCTCAAAACATTGTATAATTAACGCCTCGCGCAATTATGCACCAACACCTTCCATGTTAACTTGGGCAAAAACTTCCGAATGTTGACTTGCATGCAATATTATACAATAATGCAACATGTATGTCTATTGTTAACCGGCATATTGAGAAGTACGGATCGGTTTAATTAAGATTGTCGAATTTGACTGATATTTTACTATAGTTGTTTTAAATTTATATTATGAGTATACATATATGTAATGCAAAACCTCAATAATAAGACAACCATTGAGACCCTTGAAAATTAGTCTTAAAATTGAGGTGGTCTCAATATAGAGGTGGTCTCATTATTGAGTTGGTCTTTAAGTGAGGTTTTACTGTACATCAAGAGACCACGTGTCTGGTGAGACCTTATCTTCCTGCTGCCCTCAGTGGCCAGTTAAGACAGGTATGATTGCATAAATCAATGTATTCCAATGTTTATCATGAATCATATATACCACAGCCTTTCCTCGCTGATAACTGGTATACTGCCGGAAACTCCACATTGATTTGCGGGTCATTTTCAAGGGGACAATCCACTGTGAAAGCCAGCTAAAAGCGTATCTGATGCTGAATATTGCACTCGATGCATTGCTAAAGATCTCTGCATTACAATAACATGGAAAACGTTAACTTATTGCTCACAGCGTTCGCTTTTTCGTGTGCGTTAATATTTTTATATGATGTTAAATTATCATTATCTACAGATCAGTCCTTTTGTGACTTTGGCGGGTTGAGTATTTTTTGTAAGATTCACGATCTAGCATGCACATGTATAACATTATTATTTTAGGTATCAAAAGGCTTGATGAAACATTTACAATGTTTTTGTCCAATCCACCATTCATTGCTGGTGTGCTGGCGTGTTTCTTTGACAACACTATTCCAGGTAAGTTATGCCAAACACTATCTGTTTTGATACGTAACTAGGAATTGCATATCAACAAACGTCAAAATGCGCGTTTGATTTATACAGGTGTTTGTATTGTTGTGTATTAGGGAGCCGCCACAACAAAACCTGTATTAGTGACGCTGGTTACGACGTCGAATATTTCCCAATCAAAGTTTTGAGAACACAAGATAAATCTTGAAATATACTATAGATCTACTTTCAGACGCAGTTGAATAACGCCTCTATCGTGATGAAGATGTTTCTTTGCAAACATAACACCATTGCTATAATAGTTACTATAGTGTAGCATAATCGAATGACCAGCAATCGTAACGTCTCGGCAAATTTTATGTTGCTCAACTACTCTTACCCTTCAGATTGCAACTAATTTGCTTGCTTCAGATTGCGCAGACAATCTTTTTTTAAAGATATTTTTGTTTATTTTCAAACCGTGATTAGAAATAGATGTTGAAGGAATCAAAACAAAACTTGGGATGTACAAGTTTTTTTTCACGACAAATTTGTATCAGTTTTAACAAAACATTTATTATCCTTTTCACTTGTGAATTATACATGTTATAGTGGCATTTTAAGCTGTGCTACTTTGAAAACCCACCCGTTTCTACTGTGGTTACGATTCAAACGAAATGCAGTAAAACCTCAATGATAATACCACCAATCGGACCCTTGAAAACATGTCTTCTTATTGAAGTGGTCTAAATATTGAGGTTGAATAACGAGCAAAACAGTGAAAATGGACTTGAAAATTGTGGTCTTAATTTTGAGGTGGTCTCAATATTTAGGTGGTCTTTAGGTGAGGTTTTATTGTACGTTTTGTCAGTTTACATTAAATGGACGCGTCCCACTGTTTGCATGAGAATCAAGTGGTACACGTATAGAATTGTTGTTGATGTTTAGACTTCTGATATATAACACAGGAACGGAAGAGGAGAGAGGAATGTCAGCTTGGAAAGAAAACGTTGGTGAAGATGGGGATAAAACCCTTCCTAGTACGGGCCCAGGATTGTCCGGATCCAGACTGGAAAAACTCAGGAAGACAATTTATATCGTGCCGTTCGCAAAGCAGCTATTTAGGAAACTTCCTTTTCTAAGATACTTGCCATTTTTTCCGAAATGATCGAGTACAAACTGTAATTTGTGATAATTATGCATTGGAAGTGGTTTTATATAAACATGTACCAAGAGCAAGGGTTGTACACGTATATCAAATGCGTTCGATAGTTCTAAGACATACAACACTAAAATTGGAACCCCACGTATGTAAACTGTATATGGATAAATTCCCATAATGTAAATACAATGTAATATGGTCTTCCTAAAAGTGAACAAATAATCATGGTCCAGTGTTTTATTGAAGCATGTGTTGACAATATTAGTTGTGCGTATGAATAACAGACTTGATAATCTACATGTTTAGAATAATTTGATCAAATAAAAAGTGCAATTTACCATAGATAGAGTGAGTATCAATAGTTTGTTTGATTGTGGCGGATTTTACGCCGTTTCCCGCTCGTATTTCAGTTATATACTGCGGTCAGTTGACCTTCTTGTGTTACCAACCAGTTTTAACTTTTGTCTTCACAAGCAAACTGACAGCTTCTCGTGGAGGACAAATGACTTTGGATGCACCATCTTCAGTAACATTGTCACGGAAGAACAAACGTCTCGTCCGGGGTATTTATATATGCATGTGGGAGCGGATGTTGTGGGATAGGGGATGTTGTAGCGTAGGTGGCTGTGTGATAGTGGATGTTGTAGCGGATGTTGTGGGATCGGTGACTGAGGGAAAGGCGTTGCTGCGGGTGTTGTGGGATAGGGGTATGTGTGAGCGTATGTTGTGGGATAGTGGGATAGGGGATGTGGGAGCGGATGTTGTGGGATAGTGGGAGAGGGTATGTGGGATAGGGGATGTGGGAGCGGGTAATGTGGGAGAGTGGGATGTGGGATAGGGGATGTGGGAGCGGATGTTGTGGGATGTGGGAGCAGTGTTGTGGGAAAGGGGATGTGGGAGAAGTGTTGTGGGAAAGGGGGTAGGGGATGTGGGAGCGGATGTTGTGGGATAGTGGAATGTGGGAGCGGATGTTGTGGGATGTGGGAGCAGTGTTGTGGGAAAGGGGATGTGGGAGAAGTGTTGTGGGAAAGGGGGGTGGGAGCAGTGTTGTGGGATAGGGGATGTAGGAGCGGATGAGGTGGGATAGGGTGATGGAATTGACATAAAAGAGAGAATAAGTCGCTACAGAGAACGCCATGTGCATACATAAGACAATGCATCTTCACACAGACCTCCGGGAAAACAACAGTCCATAAACATAAGCCATTGGTAAATACGTAAGGGGAATGGCCTGGCCGACCATAAGGGACAACTTAGGAGAATTAAAGAGGACAAACAGGGGGGATTTAATGGATGGAATACATCACAGAAAAAAAAACAACAACATTTGGCAAGGTATAGGCTTTAAAAATCATGTTACGCAAAACCCATACGCTAGTGGCAAACCTTTTGGACAAAACGCCTCATCTGAACCATCTCTGCAGTCACTTTTTCCATCGCAAACTTGATAAGCGTTGATGCAATTCTGTGCAATTCTGATCAAATCCAAGAGGCACTTATGAAGTTTCTAAAGTTTTTATGGTAAAAAATAAACGTTGTATTTGGAATGAATAACTTGAGGATGTAACATATTTACACGAACGTTTCATTGTAAAGCTTTCTATGGCGAGAGTTTTTTCCGAAAAATTGTTGGCAGGAGGAGGTAATAAAAAAACAAACCAAAGGTGATGTTTTAGAAGAGGGGTTTCCTTTGCTATACAAAGGTGCCGATAGTAAAAATACGGAGTGGAGTAGGCTCCTATAGTATCAATAATGGTCACAAAAATGTACAAAATATTTAGAGTCATATTCTCGAATGATAAGACAAGTTTAATATGATCTTATAAGCACCATAAAACAGACATGAATATCAAAATATGTCTTTGATAAACAAATAGTTTATAAATGCTTTCAGCATCACCCATTTACTTTAATTTCGATAAACGCAATTATACACCAGGAGCCGGTTTCTCAAAGCTCGGTTAAACTTAACGGTTGGTTAAGTTAACGGTCCGTTAAATCCGCTAACCGACCGTTACTTAACCAACCGTTAAATAAGTGTTCCTCAAAGCATTTTAACGGGAGCGTTAACTAACACTCATGTTAAAATTTAACCAACTGTTAAAAAAGTTAACATCCACTTTCAATCCCAGAATTCCACTTCCCTTATAAGAATCCAAAATGGCTTCCCAAGCAGAAGACAACTCCAGTGCCAACCAAAATTCTAGCAGCAAAAGGGTGAGAGCCACCAATTTTAATGTTAATGAGATTCTCAAGATAGAGGAACTTGTAAAGGCTAACCTGGTTGTTCTGCAATCTAAACTGAGCAACCAGGTTACCAATAACAGAAAAAATGAGATCTGGAAAGAGATCAGCAGGCAGGTGTCCTCACTGGGCTATGCTTACAGAAGTGACCAGGCTTGTTCTGAGAAGTGGGCAAACATCAAGAGAAAGTCCAAAGCTGATGTTACAACAGAAAAGTTGGAGAGAAGAAAGACTGGGGGAGGTACTGTTGTTGGGTCTAGTGAGCAGTCGAAGAGGGTGGCCGACATGATGGCCGATACCTCCGCCTTTTCCGGCATCCTCGGAGGTGGAGATAGCGACGAACTAGGTAAATGCTAATATATTATGTTAAATACATCTCTGATACTGAATATTCAACAATCTGAATAATAATTATACGAATCGTCTGCTTTGACATTTGTGGTTATTTTTAGAAATGCCTATCTATTTATAACTTACGAAAAAACCAGGTTTTGTAAATTTTGAAGAGAAAAACACTGACCTTCACAGAACACGACACGCTCTCAGAAAATGAATTAACAAGCATGTGTATCTTCTGAATTGATGTGTATAAATTGTGTCTCATTTCGCATTAAACACACCATAAAGCACGTCGTTAATTCGTTGCTCAGAAGATTCGCTGGAAAGTTGTCCTTCCATGCTGTTTCAGTAGGTCAACGCCGCTTACATCAAAAACTATACGAAATATATGGCTAAGCATACGATACCCGGAACTATCCAGGGCTAAGCATACGGTACCCGGAACTATCCAGGGGCGGATCCGGGATTTGGCTCCTAATTCACCCCCTGATTTCATCTTTTTTTTCTTGCAATAAATCATTTTTTGTTACGTTTATGTACACAATCAACCATTCATTTCAGACGGGCTAAAGTACATGCTTATAGCAGAATGAAATGGTCAAAGGGAGGTAATCCAATTTTAAACAATAGTCCCAAGCATTGTTTTTGGTCAAGTTTGATTTTTCTATGATGCATATTTAACAGAAATAACCCAATATTTGTAGTGCATGGGTGTAGAAATGTTTTCAAGTCGAGGAAAATATCCTTAAGTAGGAGGGAGGTCTGGGGGTCCTCCCCTAGTATGGGTAATGTAAAAGTGATGGATTTATTTCTGCATTCCATTTCAGATTATAAAATAATATCAAAACATTAATTTTCAACACCTGTCACTGAAAAGAATTGTCGATTTTAATAAAGAATTGTGACTTTGAAGGACCATGCAGCTCCATACAAAATTATCTTAATAGTTATGCCAGTAAGCTAGTAGCCTAATACTGTTTACTAGCCTTAGCATGCTAATGTCAGGCAGCATACACATTTTCAATTGCATTAGCATTGCAAGTAGCAGACACATCTATGAACTATACAAAAAACTTCTTAATCAATTAAATTTTGAAGGGTCATTAATCCTTACAAATTTATCCTACAGTTATGATTTTGATTGCTACTGATATCCAGTGATAGTAAGTCCATGTACCAAGTTATACATGTATTGCAATAGCATAAAACAGTAAATGGAATATTGGACTTTTAACTTTAATAAAAAGGAAAGTCCAAAGAGTCATTGCTCCAAACAAGATCATCCTTCTAGTCTCTAACTGATACTTCATGATAGAAATTAAGTGTACTTGTTAGGTCAAATAAAAAAATGCTTTGTTTCTGGTGACCTGACTGACCTTACATTTTGACCGCCAACCGTAACTTTTTTAGGGGTTATTAACAATATCAACCTCTGCTAATCCTCATATCGACAATATGTAATTTGATAGTTGCGAGAAAAGTAGCCGGTGAGAATGCTCAAATAGCCGGTTCATTTTTCCGGCTTCCGGCTCATTTCTACTACTAGTGTACCTTTATGATCCTCAATTCACAGTGGGTTATTTATGCCCTCTTGTTAACTTTCAATGATAATATGAAATGAAACGTCCATGCACTGCGGGGGCATATTTCTCTTACAGTGACAGCTCTTGTTTCATATATATTTACACCTTGACATGGATAATGATTGAAATTACATTTACCTCAGAATGTAGAGCATGAAATCGACGCTTCAATTGACCAAACGCTCTTTCAATTGTAACCCTTGTCTTCGTGTGACTGTTCTGGTAGCGAACTTTTTCTTCTGTGTTGGTTACCAAAAATGGTGTCATCAAAAAGGGTCTGCATGGGTACCTGGTTTCAAAGAAATTAATGTTTTTTAGTTTATGATAATTTAAATGTTGCGGAATCTCTTTACGAGCATGATTATTATTTGATAATGGATATTACGCAGTAAATTTATTGCTGTGGTGAGTGGTGACCTAGAGGAAGGGCGAAATGAGATGTACATGCTTAAATTGCTGTAAATATTGTTGTTGTCAGACACAATTCAAGTTACTATAGGGCACCTGCAAATTTTTTTTTAGGGCCCTAATTAGTGATTAAACTTACCCGCTATCTCCTAGAAGTATCCCATCTGCAAAAGCGGTGTTTTCTCTCTCCAGTCTCTGACACAGGCCCGACGTCCGAAAAACATGGCTATCATGGCAGGACCCTGGCCAGCTGGCATTCACACTTGTAAATATTCCTGAAATTAATAATTTGTTTTGTATATGGATGGTTACAGATGAATTAACTGACTCATACCTATTACTCAAGTAAATTATTGTGTTGTCTGCACATAGTTTAATGACATGTACATGATATTGCATCAGGCATACCATTAAAGGTATCAATAATAATACCTGGCACAAGTTACCCTGGGTACGCTTCTCTAAAAATCACACCATGAGCTTTTAATGTGCATACATATGATAAGTGCTTTATATGGAAGTCATCAAATCAGTTTAGTTTAATTAATAACATTTTATTGTCCATGCTAAGTTCAAATATGACATATATACATTTACAATCAATTTATAGAGATAACATTTTCAAATGGATTGGGTTACGAGTTATTACAACATCTGAATTGACCCTCTCACTTCTCCATCATGTTAGTGATGCCAGGGGAGATCACCACGGAGCAGTAGTTCACTATTCAACCGTGTCCGTAGCACTAGCCGGTATTTTTAAATTATTTTTATTCAAGTACTTAAGTGGCTTTGACCTACAAACAAAAATGGAAGAGAACGAAAACAGAAACTTATTGCATGTATACTATACCTTCATTGTCACAAACGGCTTGCACATTAATGCTGTGATATCCCTTCCGGTTGACAAACGAAGCCTCGTCAATCCTCGGACCCTGGATCCTCACATGGGTCCCGTCAATGCACCCGATGACGTTCGGGAAACCGGCAATGTCAAAAAAGTCAGTGGCAATTTTCTTTTTTTCTTCGTTATTTGGCCATTTGATAAATTCATGCATCTTCCGGAGAATGGCTGTAACAACGCTGTCCAAAACCCTACAAACTGTGCTTTTACTGAAGCCTACAGTATCCCCAACCACATTGAACATTGCCCCAGTGGCTAAATAACGCAATGCTAACAGAACTTGGTCTCTAGCAGACACAGCGTTATTTCTGTAAGTTGATCTTTTCAAATCATCCTCAAGCAACAGAACCAAATAATTGACACCATGGTTGGTAAACCTATACCTCTGCACCATTTCAGAGTCATTTAAATTGGCTATATGGCTGGAACGCCTGTAGGTCCGTGCCTTCCTAATATTTACTGGCAGTACAGCGGCCATCTTGAATTCTCCTGTTAAACTTTAACCAAGGTTTAATCGACCTCTAAACCACGATTAGTTTAACCGGTGGTTTGACTGTTAAAGTGGACGTTAAATGTGGACGTTATTTTTGAGAAACAGAATTTAACTTGACGGTTAACTTTAACGGCCGGTTAGCATATTTAACCAACCGTTAAGTTTAACCGAGCTTTGAGAAACCGGCTCCAGAATGATAAATTCATTACCAAATGAGCGCTGAGCACTATGGGATTTACAACCTCTTCTGTAAGTGACGTCGTTTCAAGAAAACGCGACATGTGATGTCATTATTTGCAAGCACGAACCATTATTTACTCCATATGATCACTTCGTTTTCATATTGCCTTATGGGGCAACTATAGTGCTTACTGTCAGTACATAGTGACGTCAAATGTGACGTTTTATGGAAATTACGTCACATAAAGAAGAGGTTGGAAATCGTACAGCGGCCCTCAAACTCAAATACTGTTTAATTTCACGTCTGTTTCAAATTGTTGAAAGTGAACATCTTAAATAAATTCCACATGGAGTTTTGCAATCTCATTTATTTGCGGGCATGACGAATCGAGCGTGCTTGTCCCAGATCCGCAAGGATTAACAAAAATAAACATATCAATGGTACCTGAAGTACAAAGTTCTTATATCTAACCGTCATAGTTCACAAAGTTAATTTTCACATATAATGTTAGTTTATTATTTGCATTTCGTTATAGACAAACACGTTCGATGCTATTACTTTACTCATCTCACTTGGCTTTGTAAGAGTCAAATTACTATGATGACCTAGAAGGGGTGATATATACAGGGCTTTGGAATTGATGGTCTCAAAAGCCCAACAAGTCTTGAGTTATCGGGCGGACAAGGAATCCCACCTAATGGTGCATTTAATTGTTCTTGATTTTATATGTTAGGATTGTTCAGCAGTAAATGTTTTATCTCTGTATTATTGCAGAATGTCCAGCATTTTGTTTTGATGAGAGTCACTGTCTGAAAGAAAATATAAAATATAAATAATAGGTAACCATGCTTGATTTTAAGATAAAGATTTATTTATATTGTGTTTCAAATGGAATATACAGTAAAACCTCAATAATAAGACCACATTTGGGACCCATGAAAACTGGACTTCTTATTGAGGTGCGAGGTACGAGGGGTGTTAAAAAATTTCGCGGAAAAGTGCATGCCGACGTATCGAATGTGATGAAAATTTCATGTCATGTCGGTCAGGATACTGTGTTTTGGTGTATATAAAATAGTTTTTAAACGAATTTATTGATGCAGAGCCAAATGCACACTGATTAACTTTCTAATTGGACACTTTGTTTTTATGTAAGAGACCATACTGTTTTGCAACTTTTGATTTGAGGGTTGATGTTGTAAAAATGTCGTTAAATTTCATTTGAATGTCAGAATGGACTAATATTGTTTTTCAGTAAAGTTTTACATTGTACCATGAAGTTATTTATTTAATGACAATACATTGCTGAATTTCATTCAATGTTTTAAAAATAGCGATAAACCCCAAATGACCAGTTAGAAATTAAATCACTCCTCAGTCATGCGTTCAGTTACGGCTAACAAATTGCTAACGTTGCGCAACTGTTTTGTTTTGTATCCCCGACCCACCATATCATTCACTGCGCACGGGGAACCAAGAAACGTTAGCCGCAAAAACAGACACTTTCCCTTTATCGATCGGCGATAGTCGGCAATGATTTAAATGTCAGTGATTTATATGTTCGTGGTTTAGTTTTACATATAGCTCCACAAAATGTATTGCTAGGGGTGATTATTGTATCACTACTCGTGGTGAGTTTAGTAAGTTTACAGAGTTTTCATCATGTGTTAGAGGTAAGACAGATCGGTTTAATGAAATAAAGTTTTCATTTAGTTTATTTATCAACACATTAGACTTTACAGTATATGAGCATGCAATATGTACAAATATTTACAATAATTGAACATTTGCCATATGAGGTCATTGGCAACATTAATTCATACGTAAATAGTACTAGAATAGTTTATATAGTAGAACCAGTTCTAGAAAATGTAAATACAAAATGTTGATACAAATCTAAATAGCGTTAATTGTACAAGTAAAGATAGCATAAGAAACCTATATACAGTGTATGTATAAATAGTGCACGGAAAAAACAGTGTATCCAAGAAAACAGTAATGTGTCTATAAATTAATGTAAGTGTAGTAGGATATATGCAACGTGGAGCACTAAGCTGCATGAGAGTATAATATTAGTTTATCATTTCAAATGATTTGTAAGTATATATGGCAATATTTCGTATAACATTTTTTTTTAATTTGTCAAGTCAATAAATTAAATGATATGAGCATTTTTTCCAATTATATTTTTGATATGAAATTGAGCATTAGCGTAAACGGGTTACAAACAGGATGATTTGAAGTATCACGTGGTTTAAGACAAGAGTGTGTATTTTGTCATCACTTGAGTTCAATATGTATGTACAGTAAAACCTCATTTAAAGACCACCTCAAACTAAGACCACCTTAAAATTAAGACCACAATTTTATAGCCCATTTCCACTGTTTTGCTCTTTATTCAACCTCAATATTAAGACCACCTCAATATTAAGACCAGTTTTCAAGTGTCCGGAGGTTGGTATTATTATTGAGGTTCTACTGTACTTGACTCATGGCTATATACTTAAAATTCTTCAACAGCGGTGTTAATCATGATTACAATCATGTATGAATCCTTATACATGTATGCAGATGACATTGTTTTGATTGCAGAAATTCCACAGGATTTACAGACCCTTGTCATATCCATCTTGGAGTACTGTATGGAGCTCCTGTCTGGGATCCAAACACAACTACATTACAAACATCTCACAGCCGGAGACAGTCCAGCGCCGCGCAGCCAGGGTTGTCAAGAGTGACTATCACACCAGCACTAGTCAGATGATCCAATCACTAGGCTGGCAGGCAATACCTTGAACTGCGCCGCTCCAGCACAAAGTTTGTGGTGATGTACCGTTTGATCCATAGGAGTTTGACTCAATGTTTGGACTAAAATTGAAAAATTGAAAAAAAACATTTTCATCTATACATATAGTATTGGTGGAAATTTTTTTTTTCAATTTTTCAATTTTAGTCCAAACATTGAGTCAAGCTCCTATGGTTTGATCTATATTCTTCTTCTTCCAATATTGTACAGGGCTGGACATCCCAGCAGATAAGTTTCTCACACATTTTACCTCTAGCGAGGACCACCAAAAAGTACCCGCTGCCCTTCCGCAGAACAGACGTGTACCGCCACTCGTTCTTCCACTCCGCCATCCGACTAAGGAATCAGCTTTCCGTTACAAGGTGAAGTATAGAATTTTAGACCATACCATTTGACAGTTGGTAAACATCCGTAAAAATGTAAACAACGTTCTGTCTTTTTTATGAGTTCAATTTGACGGGACATCTTTCTTTTGTGTTTTTTCTGGTTCATATTCTTATATATCATACAGAGATTTCATTAATTTGAAAATTACTTAATTCAATTCTGTTTTATAAATGTTATGTAACCGTATGGATTGACCTAGTTCTAGTAACATTCAATCAAAGCACTGTACATAAGAGTGATACTCGGTTATGTATACATGTCGTTTAGTAGAGCACGAGTCTTGGTGAGATAGTAATAAATGTAAGTCGGACACAAAGCAATTGTCATAAAGATACATTAAGTTCCCTAAAATTAAGAGTCGTCTAAATTCATTATATCTTTGTCAAGAGTTAAGTCCACTTATAAATATATGTGAATTATGGACATTTCGGACCAGAAACTTTGGACCATCTATATGGACACTTCGGACCATGATTTATAATGTTTTTTTTTGCAATTTGTTTCAACATTATTCATATTTTAATTCATACTTGTAAATAAATACTTGCTATATCAGTTATATGTAGCCGTGATCTTAAGTGTATTTTAGGACATATTTATGAACACTTCTGACCATCTAATAGGGACACTTCGGACCATGATTTATAATTTTATTTAACACTTTGTTTCAATTTTAATTCATACTTGTAAATAAATACTTGCTATATCAGTTATATGTAGTTGTAATCTTAGTGTATTTAAGGACATATTTATGGACTCTTTGGACCATCTATAGTGACACTTCGGACCATGATTTGGAGTCATTACAGGCTATCTATAGGGACATCTTTTTTTTCTGGACACTGTAAATGGCTAAAGGCGTATTTATATGCCGATTTGCTATTAATAAATGGTCAATGGTAACTAATCACTCCTTGTGACTACTCCCTGGGTTACTAACCAGTACTGATTGGGCTCGGATTAACGCCTACAAAACTTAGTACCGAGCATCAATCTGGTTCAATCATGATTTTGACTGAAACAAAAAAGGGGTTGTCAGCTTTAGGACAGGATCTAGGGCAGCTTTAAATCCCTGTATTGGTGCTTGTGGTTGAAAGTTTTTTTTCCAGTCACTAATTGCTGTGGGGTAGAATCATTTACTGTAGGATGTTGATATACCATCACCTTGGTAAAATCTTGTTCTTTGGCACGTTTTAACTTAGTATTGAGTTGATATAAATCTATTCATTTCAGGTGAATTTCATTTGCAGTGAGGAACTCTAACAGAAATTGACAAATGAAGTGAACAATATAGATAATAGAGCTGGAATCCACTCACTATAGGAAAGGCCTCAATTTGATAGAACAGCACTATGGCAATCAATGTTTTGAGGCAAGCCACCCAGGGTAGATACCTGACTTCCATGTTGTTTCTTCTCCCTCAGAATGTTGGTATTCTGTGTACTAGATACCCTATTAGCACATCACAGACCCGCTTTGTTGGATACAAACTGAGATCTAACATTGCTGATTGCTACTCTCTGCTTGATGTCACTGAAGGTTGTTCTATGGTAGAATTGAAGGAGGCTTATTTTCAAAAAGCAAAGATATATCATCCTGATTCTAAGTCTGTTACTGCGGATCCAAACAAGTTCAACCAAGTCAGGGAGGCTTATAAAACCATTAGGGTTAGAACTTACAGTATTTCAGTCCTTTTTATGGCAAATTTGGGGCCGATATAAGGCACCAGTTCCCAAAGAAAAAAGTATATATTTTTCCCCTACTTTTAAAGAAAATTCCCCTTCGGTAAAATTATTTGAAATTATGTAAAATTTGAGCCTTATATTTACCCCAATATGGTGATTTTCGAAGCAAAATTCCTCCGACAAAAGGACCCACCATACCTCCCCAAAAACTGAAAAAAATGGCTGTATTTGTATAATGTTTTCATATTATATAACTACAATTTTAAGACTTCCTTTTATACAATAGATTTTATCTACATTCATATAACTGACATTATACAATTTAATTGGGCAAAATGAGTTTGCATTCATGAATGTCCAGCCTAGTCTTTAGTGATATTTCCAAAAATTGTGTACAAACTAATTTGTATCACAGCTGTCTTGTTAGGATTAGCTCCATTAAAATTACACAAGTCTTAAATGCAGCCAGGTGCTCTGATTGTTATGTCTTCTTGCTCACTTCTTATCAAACTGAATAAAATAATTGTGCATTGGGTCAGATGCAGAACCTTTTCTTGTTTCATGAAAGCTATTCAATTTCATGTATGTTCCATTATTTTCAGGCAAAATTAAATGATGAACAGAATGTTGATAATGATGATGATGATGATGAACTTATATTTCGACCAAGACAAGTACAACACCGACAATTTCTTGATAATGAGGTACCTGGTATTGTAGAATATATTTTCAGTGGTTTGGATAATTAACTTAGTAATGCGCATTGTAATATTAAATGTCATTCAGTCAAGTGTGAAATATTTTGTGCTTATGTCAGTTTGTCATATTCACTAGTCATTTTTTAAGTTTCAAAGTAATGGATTTTGGACAGAATTTTGATATTGTTGTAGTGATGTCACTAATTTTTGAATTAGCAGGGAAATAATCAAAAGTAGGCGGGGTAGTCCGGGTACTCCCCTTAATTATGATCACATAATACAATTTAAGAACAAAAACTCGGAAGAACTTATATGAACATATCTCAAAAAATGTACAGATCGAACAATGTTTGAATAAGTTGTTTCTTTGTTTACATGGGCACAAAAATTAATATCTGTTACGAACGACGCGAGTAAAAGTCGGAGTACAGAGACATGTATGCGGGGCTAGTCTTCCCCTAACCATGGTTTAAAGATGTATATGTTCAATTTCAATGCTCATTTTTATTGAACACTCATAAAATACAGGTATATTACACACTGACTTTATTTTCCAGGGTTTTGGTTATGGAAACAAAGCAGAAAGACAGAGACAGTTTGCTCAATACCGTGTACATAGAGCACAGGATAATGTGTATGATTATAAAGTTAAACGAGTGATGCCAGAGGGAGATAACGCATTGGTTGCTAAGGACCAGAGAGCTGCAAGGAAAGCAAAAATGAGGTGTTGTGAAAAATAAGATAAATTACAGTAAAACCTCAATAATAAGACCACCTTTGGGACTCTCGAAAACAGTTCTTCTTATTGCAGTGGTCTTAATATCATATGTAAGTGTTGGGAATTACAAAATTTGGTTGAACTTGCATTTTGCTTCTTAATGTTAAGTTAATATCATAGTCAACAAGAATACAGTTAAACCTCGTTTATTTGACAACCTTCAATCCGAATACTTGGCAGGTAAATAAAAATAATTAGCAGGTCCCATCGTATCTTCTTATGTACTTCAAAATGAAATGGGCTATTCGAAACCATTTTTTATGAAAAAGTGATTTCAAAGAATTCGAACACTACCATATGTTTATACTGTAAATTAGTATTAAAAGATTCTTCTCCTATTTCTCTACCGCGATGAATACACTACTGGTCCCAATGTTTTGAAAATATTTAAGTAAATGCTTAAAGATGTATCTGGCTCATCTGAACATAACATGTTTGAATTGGCTTCATCCAGTATTGTTGTTACATTGGCTAAAACATCTCTAATAAGAACCATGTGCAACCGATTGAAAATATCCTTTTGTACCATATTACTAACAGACAAAACTTGTAAAATAGCTGGATTGTTAAAAAAAATGGAAGTTTTATTTTATTTTATGATGTACAAACATCTTTCTTCAACAAATACGGATCAATACATTATAAGTTAATTCTTTGTTAATGCATGTTTATTGATGTTTGAACTATAGGAAATATATTTTACATGTTTGTTTAGGTAAACAAATGAACAAAAAATGAGCATAATAGTTCTTTAAAGTAGCATACTTAACTTAAGTAAGATTATAAGGAAATCAAGTATATTAACAAACTGAAGTATTTTCATGAAATCAGGGATAGATATACCAATATCGTAACACAGTCATATTGAACCAAAAGTTGATTGTTTTCAGTAATTCTATGGAACGTCTTGTAGAAGATATGATACAGGAGTCGATGTCTCGCGGAGAATTTGATAATCTAGCAGGAAAGGGTAAACCATTAGATTTTAGTAAGGATAATCCATACATGGACAAGATTACACAAAAGTTGAATCAGATCCTTGCTAATGACGATTGTCAGCCGGACTGGATAATGAAACAAAAGGATATAAGGTACAAATTGTAGAGTTGTCTCCCTTGTTCCATGAAACAGTAATGCTCAAAGTGTGAACTTTGTGGGAATGGTTTCTGTAAGTGTGGTCTGGTTTTTGAATGTGGGTAAGAAAAGAAAGTGTTGGTTTGGAATCTTTTATTTCTAACTCAGGAATTTGACAAGCATTGTATGTGTTTATGCCATTACAATTTAAGGGATTTTGAAAAAATCAGTAAATAATCATTACACATGTCTTTTCATCTCATTTGTGAAATTGGGATCTGATGATGGTTTGAAAACATACAGCATATGATAATTATAGTTAAACATTATTTTATTAGAGGTTCAAAATTGATTTTTTCTGTGCTTACATGGAGTACTTTGAGGAAGAATTGCTTGCCAAGGATATGCTCAAACCCTTCAAATTCATGTAGTGTATGCCATACATTATAGGTACTGTGTAATGTTTTGAAATCACCCAACCATAAAAATTATAAATGCAGGTTAAAATATTTATTGACTGGGCAGCGTAGTTATTACTGTACTGACATAGTATTTGTGATACTTGTTGGAAAAATTGTACCCAGGAGAAGCCACCAACTTGTCGGATTTATTAATTTTTCATCCATGAGCTTTGTCACTTTCCTATCCGTATTATTATACTGGCAGTCAGTTGTGCTTTAATGCACCCATCCATTAAAAGAATGGCAAAAAAGGGGGCATACAGTGTTACCCTTAACAATCTGTTGGAAGAATTTGTTTCCGATTAATAACTCTTGAAATGATGGATGGATTCAATTCATATTGGATACATGAACATAGAATAAAATCCAGATCAAATTCCATTTCAGTAACAATCCTACAATGTTTGGAGGAGATACAGCATTTTTCAACTTAAATAAATTGGTTTCTGATTAATAACTCTTGAAAGATACAGGCCAAGTTTGAAAATGGGTTACTGATCAAACACGTTTGGAAGAGGGGTGGATTCTATTCATATTGCTTCAAAATTACATAACCTTTCCATACAAAATATTTGCATTCTACTGAAAAGCTGAGGGCATCCATGTCTTATGCACACATCTAGTCTTTGTTCCGAGTCTTGTAGACTGGTCTACAATGATTGGTTCTTAGCACACACTTCAAATTGACCAATAGCAAAGCTGCATCCTGAGATAGGTCTCCAAACTCAGAACCTTCCTATAATCTTCGACCTCGGGACTTGACATGTTTGCTATCTACATGCATCCTGTTTGGCTGATTTTAATTTCTCATTTTCACATCTATTTGTAGGACTGACTTAAAGAAATGCCGCGAGAAATTTGCTTCAGAGAGGAAAAGATTTGGATCAACAAGCGCTTCCAAACATACACAAACTGTGTGGAATCAACATGTAGACACTTTCAGAGACAGCTTATCAGACATTAATGTGAAAATACAGGACTATAATCTTATTGTTCCAATATTGACTAAGCAGATGGTGCCTTATACTTTTGATAGAGAATATAACCGAGTGTGCGATAATCTGGATGAATATCTACCCAAAGATTATGGTGTTACATCTAGTCATACATATTACAATAGTTACGATTCGGAAAAACCTGCATCTTTTAAAGAAATGTGGTTAGGGTTTAAGGAAACGTTCATGGGAAAGTGATATTTGTTAATTTTAAATATATTTTCTTGTTTATAATAAATGAAGTATTGTTACTGTATTACGGGTACTTGCTGATTATATATCAATTTTTGTCAAGCTTAAGTCTTAGTTTGTGTTTCACTGTTTTTGTCCATTTCTATGCAAGTTATAATTAGTTAAATTTTAATACACAATTATGGATATAAGTGAAATGTAAACTATAGGAACTAATCTTAGAAGCAAAATCTGCCAAGCTTGCTTACAATAGAATGGAACAGGGGGTAGGGAATTGTGGCCAAGGCATCAAACTCACGCCATAAAGGTGATTCTCATTGATCTAGAACATGTTCTCTTACAAGGTATGCGTTTGTTTATTCAGGATGCAGATTCCCGTGGCGCAAATGAACATTAAATGCCTTTGTGACGCTTAAGCTAGTATGATAGGGTATAAAAGAAAGAAACCTTGATTTTCAGAAATTTGAATATTTTTCTCCCGACCTAAAGCTGCTGAAACAATTGCAACGGCTTTAAATGAATGACAAAGTATGGGACATTAGTTTACACACATTGTGCAACAAGTAAGTATCACTTACAATGATCACTTTGACAGACAGCTACCTGGTTTTCTCAACATTAACCATCCTTAATTCTGAGTTTATTAAGATCATGGTAGAATCATGAACATGGCAGTTTAGGGAGTCTAATCCACACATTCTGATCAAGCGTTCTACCTTATAACCGTAATGTCTAACCGAGTGGTAAATTGTCATTCACAGAATCAATAGGATTTTGCACTCTATTCTATTGTCAGAATTTATGCTAATTATAGTTATCGGAGAAGTAACAGTACATTGAATCTCAAAACAACACACATTGGTGTGAAATACAATACACAGGCATCAGAAATGTCCCTTAATCAACAGCTTCCAAGTATGGTATCTTAAACAAATCTGACCATCAGTCTATCCTGAATCACTTCATAAACTATGCTGGGGTAGGGCATAATTACAAATCTAAAACTTGCTGCATGTATAATCACATTTTTATTAATCAAGTACACACTATTCATTTCATAATCATACAACATAACACAAACAACATTTTAAGTACAATGTACTGAACAATTTCCTTAAATTCAAATTATACTATATAAAAATATCACAATTAATAAATTGCACAAAAAACATTTTGCATTTTTACAGTGCAGCCTTTCCAAAGAGTACGTCTAAACAACAACCTCTCTTCAGCAACATTCTCTACCAATATTTACCACCAATTAGACTCTCTAGAGCAGCAATATTTCAACAACAGCCAAACATTGTTTGATTTCACTGTAATATACTGAACACAGACATGTGTTATAAGACAGCAGACCGTAGGACAAAAACAACAATTGTCCCATATCATCAGTCAACATATCCATTATAGCTATCATCTTTATTACATATTGAAAATCGGCACTGCAATAATACAACATCCATTATCTGCAGCACTTATTTCATTGGTTTCTATGGTGACATATATTCTGTTTTAAACCAACTGAAAATCTCGTGTGCATGACATTACACAAGTAAAAAAAAAATACATACAATTCAAAATCCTTGTTTGCAAGTATGTGAGTAACCACTACATGATAATAATGAACTGAAACATTAAAACAAATGCAAACAGAAATACACACTGATTAAGTATGATCTAGCAATATACATGTATTTCAACCAAGGGCCATAATGTTACCATTCTCACGAGAGTTCAAACTTGGAATTCTATTGGACCACTGATATCTGAGAACGGGATGATACATGCAAGAAATTTGTAACGGACAAAGCTAGCCAAAATTGCATGTCTATGCTTAAAATTGAATTCTGCAACAAATTATATAGTTCACAATGCATTATTGTATCAAGACAAACAAGGAAAATTTACTACAATACATATATGTATTTATCCTCTTTTTGTATGGACAGTTATCATACTGCAATAATATAGCATCATATAATATATGAGCTGTACCACGACAAAACCTGAATTATTGACTAAAATTCCATAAATCTTTCTATTTTAATTTACTATCACAAATAACCGATGTCACTAACACATATTTTGTCGTGGAAACGCTCATATACTTTCAAACGAACAACACAACATCCGATAATCTGTATGCTAGTGACTAGGAAGGGCGCCATCATCTGAAAAAAGAATATAATATTGAAAAGGCAAATTATTGTGTATATGAAGTTGACACTAGCCACATACATTTTCCCATATGCACTCTATCAGTTTATGGTATTTCGGACGACCAGGTATGTCCCCAACACACCCTAATTGGACTTTTTGAAGCCAAAGGGGGAATGTGTACCTGCCAGTAGAGCAGTATAGGCACAATTATGAACCCAGTCTAGTTACCTTTTTCCTGGCATCTACACAGTACTTTCCTTGAGTCTTCCCAGTACTTTCCTGGCATCTACACAGTACTTTCCTGGCATCTACACAGTACTTTCCCTTGAGTCTTCCCAGTACTTTCCTGGTTACATACCAGTACTATGTTGGGTGGGAAACACTAAAAAGCATTTCTATTTTGACCTGGCTGGACAAGGGATGGAACTCGCGACCTCTAGATTCGTAGTCATCAGCATTAACCACTGAGCCACCTATGAAAAAGAATCTTGGAACAAATTACACAATAAATATGATTCCCAGCCGTAAATGTAATGTCAGCATCCAATTTTTTTCTGCTAAGGAATAATTCTAAACATTCATTGCAGCTCATGTAAGGGTGTCTTAACATTTTTTTATCTTTTATGACAGAGCGAGTAGGATTTATCATAAAAATTGATTTTTAAGTTTAAATATCAGAGACCTAAAAAGCATACATCTACATTGAGCATCTTCAAAGCCATGGGATATACTTGTTTCTCACATTAATAGTCAAGAATTTAAAATTGTGTAATTTAATAAGAACCCTACTTCTCTTATATGTGTATTCTAGAGCACTGGATATGGTTCTCATGTCTGTCTCAATACTCCTAGCCCAATTATCAACATCACCAATTTCCTGAAAATAAAACGGTCGACATGACACTAAAACATCTATGGCATTTTTCAACCAATTCACAAATCTTGCCCAGGATATTTTTATGTAATTCTGGTACTTAGGGAGAAGCACATTGTGACTTTTGCTGAGAGGTTGCAGCTCTACAGAGGTTCAATTGAGAACAAATTCTTACTACAGGGAAAATTGTTGTTGCCCAAGAAAGTGTCATAATGTAGAGATGTATGTTTTATACCCGCATCATCTAACTTTTCATTCTTAGTTAAATATCTACCGAAAAGATTATGGTGTTACGTCCAACATATCCAGTCATACATATTATAATAGTTATGAATCGGAAAAATCTGCATCGTTTTAGGAAATGTGGTTAGGGTTTCAATGAAACGTTCCTGAGAAAGTGATATTTGTTAATGTAAAATATATATTTTCTTGTTAATAACAAATGAAGTATTGTTACTGTGTAACAGGTTTATTTAAAATATGTTATCAATAAAATCGTCTTAAGTCATATATGGCTAAAAGTGTGCACTTCAGCACAAGTCACCCACCCCCTCCTTGTTTTTGTAACCAAGGTAACTTGTAAATAATGAGAGAGTAACTAATGCTTACACTTGTCTTGAGATGCACATATTGGGCCATATGTATTTTAAACTGACTTTACCATTTGCCAGAAAGGATTTGCATAAGAAAATGACTGAGTGTAGGACATGAGCACCCTTTTGGAAAAAGTTGCAGTCCTTCAATGCAATTACAAAGAAATGTTGCCAGAAACAGGAGTCCCAGGGAGCAAATAGGAGTGCAAAAAGCATAAATAGGAGTTAAGTGGGAACCCTGATTTAATAATAAATTCAACATTCGTTTTTTTAAATTGGGTCTTTACCATTAATTGAACAAGTATTCACATTTATCAAAACAGATTATAAATATACAAAAAAATTAACAAAGTTTCAACAATTTCATAAGAGATGGCTAAAATTCAATTCTTATTCAAATAATTTACATGTCATTAAAATAGTACCATTCAATTAACTAAATAGGTGCAAAGTCATGGGCCTTCTGGTACTTGCCATATTGAAGACTTACATATATAATCAAAATATTACATACATTAATTCACTCCACTTGTATTCTTAAGTACTGTACCTTTAATGCAGTATTGAAATCTTCCACAAGTTTAAGCCACTGTGTTGTTTGTTTAGAGAATTGGGCAGCATTAGATTGTAGAATCTTTGTCTCTGTGTCCAATTTTTTCTGATTAACATAAGCATTTGCAACCCTGGAAATAAAAACAAAGAAAATATTTTTGGATGGCAAGTACAAACTATCAGAACATACTTAAAAACTTGATAATAATACCACCTTTGGGATCCTTGAAAACTGGTCTTGATACATGTATCAGGGTTGGTAAAAAGATGGGAAATACTGGTAATACCAGGGAAATTAACTTAATATTGAGGTGGAATAAAAGAGTTACAATGGACTTGAATTTTTTTTTCTTAATTTGAGATGATCTTGTTATTGAGGTCTGTCAGTGAGGTTTTACTGTAAATGATAAAACCTGGGAAAACTAAAGAAGTTAGCATGTAGCAGTCAATCTGTCAATCATAGTGAAACTATCTCATATTAATGAGTAATTATTAGTTAGTCACACAAATTGTATTTAACATTAAACAATGATCAACCTACCCGGCATTTAAGTGATCAACAAGTGAATGAGTCAAAGCTGTAGCTGCAACAATAGCTTCTCTTTTCCTCTTTTCTGAAAGTGAAACAGAATAGTAACATGACCTTGTTGATAAAACAATACGAAAACGGAAGCTAGAGCAAATGCAAAAGATTGAAACAATTCAATAACAAGATGACTAATTATGACAGGAAATTAATTATGCAAAGAATCAAAACAATGAGTCGGTGAATCTCCATCCATTTACTTCACATGTAGTAGCTCTACATGATGACTGTAAACACATATAAAATATTTATTCAAACAATTAGTAATCAATTATTTACGGTTTGAGGAAGTATGTGACATGTGTATCCATTTCACTCATCAACAACTTTAAACAATGACTAACTATCCAAGCACTAAATTAGTAAATTTGTATTTCTATGGACACCCAAAATTAATCTATTTGGCATAATGCATACATTTCAGATGTTTATGATTGCAAAATGCCGAATGTACAACAACAAATGATATGAGAATCCAGAATGCATCCCGATGAAATATTCATTGGGAATTAGAAAACAATATATAATATATTTAACCAGGAAACAAAACAATGTCGCGAAAACAGATTACAATTTACCTTGCCGTTCTTTTCTTGCCGACTGCTTGGCTTGGTGAACTTTTATCAAATTTGTCAACATTTTCGCAAGGAAATTTATTAACTTTCCATGCAAATGAACGCAAATGAATGCCTAAAATAGTACTAAGTCCTGAATTTAATTGTAAATATGTAAGACGTACGACAACAGTCGAAGTATTCCGAATGAGATAGGTGAGGAAATAGTTCAAGCGGGACCGCCCATTCCCGTGAACACTGTGAAAGGAGCGTCCAAAGAAACCATACCACGGACATATAAACCATATATGCCCGTGACCATACTCATCAAACCACATGCGTACATATCTTTGCGTCTAAGTGCAAATATATGGATTTGATTTTAAAAAAGTCGGTCCGAATCAAATGACAGTCTTTAATATTATACCAGTGACTCATCCGAGGCCACTTCGCAAAATGATAGATCTAGATTTGGTAAATAGATTTGGACATATAAACCATCCGTGCGTTCGGTTAAGGCTAACACTCGCACGAGTTAAGAAACTGTGAAATACTTTTTGGCAAACAGAGCGTTTTGTTGCAAAATGCGTGCACAGTTTCTTAACTCGTGTGAGTGTAAAATAACTAGCCTTAACCGAACGCACGGCATGTCCGTGGTAAAATAGATCTACGTTTTCCAAACCACTGTCTTCATTTACATTGAATCTAGCTCAATTTAGTATTAAAACTAATTCTTAATTATTTAATTATTGTAGAACTAGAGGTCGCGTTTTGTTTTAAAATAAAACGGTTGTCTGGGTTCATTGATTCAATTATTCTGGAACTGTAGAAAACACACTATAATATATTCATATACGGTCACTGAATCATTCAAGTTATGTATAATATTTAAGATAATCGCTCCAGCTATTTTACTTCTATTAGATACATGGAGCCAGATAGATCTATTCCAGTACTGTAAACTTACACCTGTCACCTATCATGTTCGTAAAGTAGATCTATATTATAGCAAATAAATGTATTGTGCATAGATATACAGCAGTAAAACATATTTTATCTATGTACAACTTGTCCCCGATATTTTGTTGAATACCCCTATATCTATTATGAGGTAGATATAATCATATCATAGTTATGATGATAAGTTAATTGTGTCAGTATCATAGTAATTGTGTTGCTAACAGCTGACATGGCTGACAAAATCATAATATTGCTTTAAAACTGAACATTGCGTTTGATATCAAATGTTTTAAAGATATATTATGCTCATTTTTTTGTTCATTTGTTTATCTGAACAATCGTGAAAAGTATACTTCATCCAGTTAAAACTTCAATAAAAATGCATTATCACAGAATTCATGTATAATGAATTTCTCTGTATTTGTCGAAGAAACTTCGGACGTTTGTATTAATTAAAACAAAACTTCCAGTTTTTTAACAAGCGGGTGTTTTTTACTAGTTTTCTCTTAGTAATATGATTAAACAAGATTGTTACATAGTTAAGGTTAACAATAAATTGTACATCTTTGTTCAATATGGCCTTCTATTAACAATATAAACACCCACAAACAAACAAGAATTCACACACGCACACGCACGCACACGCACACAATCAAACACGCATTCACACATGTTTTAACATCAGGATGTAAATGAGACTATTAAAAACTAAAAAGGTTAAGATGATCTGAAAATAAAATTGAAATAAAACAATAACAGACACCTCAAATAAGCCACATACATACAATAATGAAATATTATTGACGATTATTAATGATGTTTATGACTATTTAACAACAATACTGGATGAAGCTCATTAAACATTATAGGTTCAGATGAGCCAGATACATATTTAACACCGGAAAGAACAAACACTGAACAGAATACGAGCGGGAATTAACGAGGTTTACTGGTAACAGAAAAGTTACAGGGTCGGAGGAAACAGACAGGACAGTTTTGGTATCACCAAAGACCTAAATAACCATGGTATTATGTCTTTGGTACCGCCAATATCACGGACATGGTTTATATGGTCGTACCAAAATGTACCAAGTAGTTCTTGTAGCCTAACACTTTGTCATATTTCATTATAATTTATGATAGAGTTATTGTATCAAATTACCTTTCTATTACTTGTTTCCATGACAACTAGACTAGCTGACAAATGCACGAATCGCATAATATTTCGTTCACGTGAAATTAGAATCTCAGTTGGCTCTAATATATTGCAGGGTGACTATCGTCCCAGCTATGTGTGGACTGTCGTCGAAGAATAGACATTGTGTAAATGAATTGATTTTGTATGCAAAATTCGTTTAACAATTAATTAATTATGCCATTTCATACAGCGCTCTGAAACAGGACAAAATATGCATTTATTTTCCTGGTTGAGGTATTGAGATATTTAAATTACGCAGCTCTGCGTACAATACAATACTTGGCATGCATTCGAAGGTATACTCTCATCAGGAAACACGTGAAGTGACTTTAAGTAGATCTACTTATAATGTACCACGGCACTTAGGATTTTTTAAATCGTAATTCCAAGCGTATTTTAATTTAAGAATATCCCCGAAAGGAAAATAATGATACGAGCTCGATCGATTGTTTCCTAATGAGTAAATAAACATGTTTCTTTGGGTCAATAGCATATACAAAGAGAATTCATTTTTCGCCAGTCAAATTCAATGATTAAGCGGAAACCCGTACTGCGCGCTACATCCGTGGATAAACTTATTTGTCATTTGTAAACCGGAGTGACTGGAATTTACACTTGCCAATACGACGCCATTTTTGATAGTGACAATTTCGGTCGACCGTGAAGTTAGAATGTTAATTATGAATGGTAGTAGATAGCATTCTGGTCTATGTAAACCGGATTGATTTTCCTGTATTCAGCCGAGTAGTCTTAATTCTCTCTCATTTTATCGTCTGCTATTTACAGCGCTGCTCTGCATGTGACCAGGTGCGCCTAAGACTCGAGTTAGTGTCACCATCCGAATAAACGCAATGGCGGTGTGTCGTAGGAATAATTCTGTTTTACTATCCTGGATTTTAGGGATTATTTTACATAAAGTTGCGAGTTTTAATCTGGATACAACTATACCTATAATTAAAGAAGGACCTGCCAACAGTTTCTTTGGATTTTCTGTTGCACAGCATCAAGAACTGAAGAATCTCGGTTTTAATAAATTTGATAAAAACGACGTTGTTGGGAACTAGTAAGTTCATATTATGCTGTTTAAAGTGTTGTTTTATAGGATGATAAGTGTTACATTGTCTAAACACTATTTGTGTAGCATATTACAATTTTTATGTAAAAAATGGCAGTAAAATATTACTGAAGTATATTATATTATAACAAATTGGTTTTTATCATCCTATTGTAAAATAGAATATTATAGATATGATTATAATATTTATAAATATGTGTGTTAAACATGTGTAAAAGGATGGGTTATCATGTGGGATACAATTTTATATGTATGGTCTCGCTACAATAGGTTTGAATGAATAACATTCATGATTGATATATGTATACATCATTACATGAATATATCTACAAGAATTAATCAGTTTATACAAGTTGTTAAGTACAGTTTTGTTCAATTATACAACGCACTTTATATTGGGTCTCCCTAATTAGCGACAAGAAGCGTACAGAAGCGTCAAGAAGCGGGAAAAAAAATAAACACTGTTTTTAAACAGATTACCATTTATATATAATTATGTATTAAATTATATACGTTAGTGTAATACTATACAATCAAATGATTTTTTAAATGCAACGTGTTAACAGCTGAATATACAATATCCCACGTTAATAAGTGTCATTTTGACAATTGGATTGATTTTGTTACCCATTCAGTGTAATATAGAACAGAACAGACATTTTATTAAGACTTGTACAATGTCCATATGATCATCTACATCACACGCATGTTTAGTGTGATTGTACAACAATAACAAAATACATAGTAATAAGTCATATTACAATATATATATAATTATATAAATTAGCATAGAACACCCATAATGGATTTCTGCCAAAAATATCGGCAAAGGACTTTTAAGGAGTCCGTTGAAGATCAATTGTTTCCGGTAATGTCCGAAAATATTCGGAAAAGACAGATTTTCAACGGATTAGTCACTGAATGTACAATGTACTTATCAGAGATTGTTGAAGTTTTGCATAACAATTACAAACATTAATATCGTCTATGATAAAGTATGTAATATAATACCATCACAATTTGCATGTACCCATTTGTCAAAAGAATTACAATACACTGAATTATCACTTTCTTAAACATATATATATAGTACAAGTTTGCATGACTCTTGAGTCTTATACTGTTACACATCGCTATCTTGTCGCTAGTCAACTTCTACTGTATAGAGTTGGATTTTTACGCTTTCATAAGAACTTTGTATTGCAGACAATTGATCACTCGAAATAATATATATAAACATATTTTCTTACATATATAATCATAATTTATTCATAAAATGTATTTTTGTCTTTCTGTCGATAATAGCCTAAAATTGCAAGATTTATGTTATATTTATTAATTATTTTATATTATAACCAAGCAGTATAATATATAAACTAGGGCTGTAACGAGTATCCTAATATCTGAGCACTCGCGGTTCAAGGCCAGCAATCCGAGTACTAAAATCGTCCACTATAAGATCGTCAATTCGCGAATCTTATTATCTTAACATGTTAAATACTTTAAGGGGGGGGGGTAGTATTAATCCTTTAAACAATGTATAACTTTGTGGTTTAAAGTGTAGGTAACTAGGTTTACGCTTCTTTTGAATATGATACAGGTGTGCTGTGGACCATCCTTCATTTAATATTATAATAGGTGTCATGCATGTCATGTCTTTAATTGTTAATATGCTGAACTTTTGAATGAAAACATTATCGTTTATTCACCCTGTACTGTTGTTGGTTGGTTTCTCAGACAGGCAGGTTCAATCAGTGTATACTCGATAATTGTCATGAGGTATTTTTTCTTGCAACTTTATGTGTGCTTCTAATATTTGGCCCCTTATCTTTACAAATTCTGATGACCAATTGAGTAGGTTGTATTGCCTAGATCTCCAGCGTTATTGCCCTTGAATTAGTCCACATGAATTGAGTGAATTTAGTTGGAACTTAATCGAACTGTGAAAGTTTTACAATTTTAATGCATATGTAAATGAACAATTTAGATGTCTGTGTGAACTAAGGAACCCCAATTTGTCAAACACGAGGGTCCTAGGATATATATGGCCCTAGCTGAAAATCCTAGGGAAAACCCAGGTAAGAAAGTTCCAAGTTGTGACCAAGTTGGTGACCTGATACTTTTTAGCATACTTGATTGGCATTGTACTTCACATCCTGGGCAACATTTCTCCTGCTAGTTAAGGTACAGACACAGAGTTGAGCTCCAGTCCTGAAATGTCTATTGCGGCAATAAGCACTTGTCGGCAAGTAGCCTTTCTGCTTGAAGACATGAGAAGTGATAAAGGCCTGATAGAAAACCTGAAATGCTTATAGAAATCAGAAGAATTTCGATTTATTGAACATCGTTCTTATTCATGATAATGAAATTAATTTGTTATGACATCCATATATTTGGAATTCTTGTTATCACATGGTTACCCTTGCCAAACAGTCGAGATTAAATTTATATTCATGAAGCAGATGTAAATTGGTTGAATTAATTGTGTATTATTTAACTTTTAAGACTAAGAGACATTTTAAATCCTCTTTTCATTGGCTTGTCATTGTTTTATATTTATAATACTATTCCATGTATGATATAATTCTATAAGTCTGGTATATATTTGATGTCAATCCCACTTTACATAAACCTTGTAACTCATTACTATACATGATTTATAGTATGCCAGAGTTTGTAATAAAATAGCCACTTGTAAAAAGTAATGGTGTATAATTTTATATCCCACAGTGAGTATGGATATTAACAGCTGGGTAGTTTTATACTCGGATTATCCTAGTATGGATCGGTAGCTGAGCTGAATGCAATAAGATACCTTAACTCAGCATGCATCTAAAATGTTTGTCCATGTATGAATCCTGAATTTAAGGCCATCCTGAGTAAATCAGGTGTTGCTACAGTATATAATTTTAAATTTGTTTGTGTTGTCATGGTTACTCATGTTTTTTGTGTCAAATCTGGGGTTTTCTTCCACTCAAATGTTGTTTGAATTGTTTGATGATTTAATTTTTCACATTATTTTATTGTGTTTCTATATCAATACTTTCCTATTAAAACCTGGTAATTGCACATTTTGTGTTAAATGGCCTGTTCTTACCTGTCTGTTTCATTTTGTCTGACTGTTGAACTTAATACAGCAAACTAAGAATTATTTACATTTTGTCTGACATAGCATACTTGTGAAAGCTGACAGTTACATTGGTGAAAATATGTGTTGGCTTAAAAATATATGCAAATAAGGGTTAATTTTATGTTATCGGATGAATAATGATGTAAATTTGGGTTAAAGCACTTAGTGGGTTGTCAGCTAAAACTATGTATTATTGTATTACTACAAGTTTATGTTTTGTATGTTGAAGAGAAGTTAGTATAGTAATGGATCCAATGGCCTTCATCATTTTTGTGCTGCTTTTTGTTAGACCTAGATCTGTTGGAAATGGATCCCAGTTTTGATTTTTAGTACAGCTGAGGTAGGGTAACTCCTCCTTATACTGGTAACCCCTCCGTATACTTGTTGCCGAAATCTTGTACTCTTAAATTAAGTTATTTATAACTGCTGTAAGTACTTATTGTTTATCATTGATGGATATCATAAGGACTTTAAGAGTGACTTGTCACTTATAAAAAAGATAAGTCTTCCATTTATGCTTGTGAAAGTCCTGGTACATATACATGTACTATTATACAGTAGTTATATACTAACATGACTTGCATAATGCATGCAGTGTGTTAATAATAACTTATAAATATAGTTGGTTGAGATGGTGTGTCCCATGCTGAGTACTGTAATTTGTTTGTGAGATTTTTTTATCATGACTTATTTTATGAATATATATGATAAGTAAAGGAATATGTCAAGAATTTCAGTGTGTGATATAAATGTTGTGGTTGAATCAACCATTGATAAAATAAAAAGTTATCCTTATATTCCATGATGTCTTATATCAAGGTTTGGTGTGAAACTGTGTGTACATTGCACCCTAAGTGCTTCTTTACCAAAGGTGAGTTACCACAGTATTGTACTGCCTTGATATTGTAATAAAACCTCAATCTATTACTACATTAAGTACATTTACATATGTACAGTCCTGGAAGTAAATAGCTGTAGTAGACTGAAGAGCGGCTGTATGTGGAATGCATAGCTGCAATATACTTCAATTATCTGTCTGTTTTTCTCTTAGAAATTGGTAAATTAAACTGTTATATAATGAGGTTCTAAGTACATTTATACTTCTTGATGCCCTTGGATAAATTACAGATCATTTTCTGAGTTGATATTTCCTACATGTGGAGCAAGAATTTCTTTTCAAGATGAAGTGCGCATTTTCTTTCACTAATTTCTGAAATTAATAGTCAATTAAAATGCTTGCATGATCACTCATTATTTGAAGGTAAAATGATCTAACTGTATAATCAATTTGTGGTAGACGTAGTGGCTCTTAGACATGATCTGCTGAATAATAACTTCCTTGCCAACAGTCATTTTATTTCTGATTGAAAGTCTTCATAATCATTGAAGAACTGGACTCATTCCCTCTCCCTCCTGAGTCAAATGATAGGTCTTGATTCTTGAATTCCAAGTGTGATCATTTAATACATGTTTAAAATATCAGCAGAGTTTGGTGTCAGAAATTAATATTGAGTGGCACGAATTCTTCTATTATGCCTACTTTTAAAACAATAGAAAATATTTTATTTTAATATTTCAAATAATATTTCACTTAATTCTCTTAAATGACGTACCATTTCTTAAAAAGGAGCCTAGTCAACGAGGCAGAATTTGGGACTTTGAGTCTAATTGCAACTGGAGACTGATTTTGCTTTATGATTTTATTCGGATATTACAATAACATTCACTTGTCAGTGGGCTGTTTAAGGTTTAAGTTTGTATGTCTATAAAATAGTGCTACATGTATTGTTCTGCTATCACTGTGTCTCTAATTATTTATTATTTATTAATCCATTAATATGATAAGTAGCATTGACCTCTATGTCTGTTGGTATATCTATAACCAACAATGATGGTTATAAAAGATACTTTGCAGCCCGGGTGTCACTAATTTCTGAATGAGCAGGGAAATCACCGAAAGTAAATGGGGGTCTCAGGCCTGGGTAACTCCCCTTAATTATGATCACCCATTACAAGAAAAGTTACCAGGTAGTTTTACTACCTACCGGCTCTTATTGACACCCCTGCATTGGTGTAACTACAACAAAACTTATTCACTTGTGTTGTTATATCAGATAATATATAAATTACCATTGATATCAGCACAGTGAAGTCTATAGATAGGATGTACATTATGTATATTTATTGCCTGATCAGGTGTTGCATATTTCTTGTTAGACTTGCTTCTTAGTGCTTCTCTAAATTGTTGGAATTTTCATTATTTGTCTCAACGCTGTGATATAACATATTATATGATGTAACAGTCTTAATATCAGAAGTCAAGCCTCCTGGATATGTAAAAAATTGATATGCTTGGAATGCTTGGAAATAAGTTGTGGACCATTTTGGACAAAATTATGCTCAAACGAAAAGTAACACATACAGAACTTAATAAAACTTAAAAGCAAATAATTTAATTACTATATTAGCAGTATTCAAAATATGAGGTCTGTTATTCATTAACTTTGATATTATTGATCAGTTTGAAATAATGTAGCACATTAATGTCAAATAAAAGGTTCCCTTGATTTTAGAATACTGCCAAGCCAGATACATGTATTTTATTACACATCATCTCAGAAATTGTCTAAATTAATGACTCTTGATGCTTCGTTCCATCAAAGATTTTAGCGTTAAATTATAAGCATGTCATGCTTTACTGTCATTTTAGTAGTCATTATGCATTGAATGAGGCTGGTTATATAAATAAAGACCAGTCTTAGTAGATCTTCTCATGAAACAAATATTGAACAAAATTATTGATCAGACAATGTTTGGATTGTTTTATGAAACAATTAGTACTTCCCATGGTGTATGCCAGATGGCTCCAAAGTGTGGCAAATATGTTCAGCTTACACTTACTTACCAGTGTTTTACATTGATTTTGAAATAAGTTCTCGCAACTTATCAGGGGTAATCAATAAGAGCCGGCAGCTGGTAAAACTACCCAGTAACTTAAGCATCGTCACCTGGCTTTATACTATTCACTGGCAATGTTAGTTTACTGGGTTACTAACTAGTACTCGCATCAAATTCAGGGTTTGTGAGGTTCAAGACCAAATCTATGCTCAAAGTGGGACTCAAAACTTGTGACCTTCAGATCAGGAGTCAGGCACTCATCCTTCAATCACAACACTTCCAAATATGTTTAACCATTTGACATATCGAGTGGAGATTAATTTGGTGATGGTGAAGACGTCTTGTTTATGGAAAACAGACAAGCACAGGGAAGGTCTCATTCACACAACAGGACATTCCCTCTCGATGATTAGTTTTTTGACTGGGAACTTTGAAGCCAGTCTTCTAGGCTTTGCCCTATGAAATGTTAAAATGATCATAATGAGTATTAATATTATCTGTGTTTGAAGTGAAAAAAACAAATGAGTGTGGCACACCCATGGTTCCTGATAATTATTGGTAATAACCCTCTCAAATGCTGATGAACGTCTTACCAAGTCCCATTTTCTTTACAGTCAGACAAAATAATTGATAGATTTTTACGTTTATTAACTTTTCTTACTTTTTATGATATAATGATGACAGAACTATGCACTGGTGCCAACTTTCTGTTTTCCAGTACCTGAGTGGATATATTCATTAATTAGAGTTGATTTGTCTTGAATGTCAGAGAACATTAGAGAAACCTCTGTGTTTATAATTTGTGTTCTGTAACATTTTCAGGTATATTTGTAAGAAGTTTTGTCTGGTATACTTTATATTTCACCCTACACTTCATTGTAGGAATTTATTGTGGAATCACTGTTGCATGTTATGCATGCCAAGGGTAATGATGTACATGCACATTGAATTTTCTCTCTTGTCTGTCAACATACTGATAGCTTGATGTTTTACTTGTTTGTAATTCAGAGCAATTACTCCTGGTTAGTCTTAAACTTGAAGCCTTGACTCAGCTGCCTGGCATAACTTGTAAAAGTCTAGTTTCATGATGTTACTTCACAGATTGCCTGACATTTGTTCCTAGAGACTTACATTATTGTCATATCCAAATAAATTTGTCTGAGGTTTTCCTAGTATTGAATGCACAGTAGCTAGTCAACATGCCAGACATTTGGTCAGCGACCTCACAAAGCTCCAGGACCTGTTTGAGATTTGTGCGATTTGTCAGACTGTCTGTCAACTTTCTCGAAGTCTGAACAGTTAATCCAGTCTGGTAGCGTATTTGGAAATGTTGCGACATAAAGAGTTAAGATGTGTTTGCAATGTCACCTAGCATTGCCATTTCTTAAGCTAAAAATAAGCATCACAATACTTACAAGATTATCCTATTTTTTCAGTATACTTGTTGGGGCACCAAGGTTGGACCTTCCTACATCCAGCGAGAACTACACTGGTGGGTTGTACAAATGTAATGCCTTGTCATCCAGGACTGACGATTGTGAACTATTGCTGAAAGGAGAATATGGTGAGTTGGACTTCTATACCTTGACATCTTGTGTTTGATCTCCTCAGACCATAAATTAAGGGTTTGATGCTTATCTATATTGTCGGTGAGGGTTCACGGCACTCCTAATTTGGATTTACAGACTACTACTTTTGCTCTTGGGTAGCCTATATTTAACAGTGTATTGGTTAAACTACATACAAGTGCACATGAATTTTATAGAAACCTTTCTCCATACATTATGTAATCCAGGAACCCTGGCATGTTGCTAGAATATATTCCGTATCTGAAATCAGGCCAGGCAAAATGATTTTATGACAGTCTTTTTATGGTTTAAGCAAATCAACTAATTAAAATAGCAATTTATCTCCGTTTTAACTTTTATCTATATAGACCACCAATATATACCAATGTTAGTATCTGACTGATTTACAATATATCATAGCACTGTTTGTCTTAACTTTAAGTGATATGATTAGATTCTTTATTGTGTGTCAATATTTTGACTTTCAAGACTTACAATAATATTCTGTGTATTATTATCAGAACAAGGTGACTGTTGAAAACATTAGACTAACAAATACTTCACATTCGGTTCAGTGAGTGAACATCGACATAATATCATGGATGGAAACTATGCGGAAATGTAAAAGTGTATGTTTTGCATAGAATTTACTTCAATTTCCATGTTTTCCACTCTCACAATGGTTTCCACTTCGCTTACATCACTGGGCCATCATCCCTATTAGAATACACTTGTTTAACTCAACATCCTGTGACTGAACAAATATATACAACAATCCTCTACAATATGAATTAATACACAGTTGAATGTCAAATGTCTCATTATGGTGCATTGGAATGGTTAATATTCCTAGTGGAATTTCTATAGTGCTTTCATTTGTGTGTGAGAGCATCAGTTTACTTGCTTTCCTATTATGTGTGAAAAAATTGTGATTGTGTAAATATGTTATAACATTTGATCATGGTATCATTGTTGTCAGACATGAACATATTGTTGGAGTTCAGTTACTTTTAGTTACTATATCTGTCATTTGATTAAAGTTTTATCAATTTATTTTTGCTCAAATGTACAGATGTGCTGTTGAATAATCTTCTAATAGTCTCTTACTAATTATGAATTTTGTCCCATAATATATAACATATTTACCACTTTGCACATGAGACGGTAAATTTTGACCAGACGAAAAAAGTAATTGGTATTAATTGTCAATTTCTTATATATTTTTACCTCGCCTGTTTTGAAAAAAAACAAGAACCGTTATTGTAGCTTGGTCATTGTGACTTCCATTTCTGCGTCCATATAAAATATTGTGTTTGTCTCTGATTTTCTGAAAAACTTGTGTCTCAATGATAATGATACCCAAAGATGAGCATCTGTTTCTGGTGCTCTTATTTTACCAAACTTGACCAGCATTCACATAAATTTCTCTTACTGCATGAATATAACCAATCTGGAGATGAAATTTGATGTCATTTCAATCTCATATGGTTACAGTTGCGGTAGGTTACTGATTTGACAACCCAGGATAGCATGACTACATGTAATAAATGCTTATAAATCTACATATATATCATATCCATGTACTGTGGGTTTTACAATTGTGTGGGCTGCTTAAAGTGCTCTTTGAATTTAAGCCAGACATGTTGCTATCTTGGTACTAAGAAAGCTGACAAGTATTCACTTCATAATACAACACAAAGCAAGAGAGATAGAATCAGTAGTATTACATTGATGAAGTATTTCAGTGATAAACTTTGATCTTGACATCATATTGAGCTATTGCAGCTAGAAAAGTGTAAACATGTGACTGTTATCATTTGTTTCATGTGTTATGTAGTCTACCTTGACGCTTTCACAAATATATAATGTTTTTGCCAAGTATGAATCTTGATTAAACTGTGCCTAAGTGTTAGGTTTGACATCTACCATGCTGGTAGATAGGTGACAGATACCACGCTGGTAGATAGGTGACAGATACCATGCTGGTAGATAGGTGACAGATACCATGCTGGTAGATAGGTGACAGATACCATGCTGGTAGATAGGTGACAGATACCACGCTGGTAGATAGGTATCTGGTTGGGAACAGTTTACTGAAGTGACATTTATACCTGTTTCTCCAGTATTTAGATCACTGATAATTTTACTCTGTCTGCTGGTACATTCCTGAACTGTTAATGTATTGAAGGTTGTCTGCAAGATATTTGTCAGAATTGTATTAGTATGATATAAAGTCTGGAAGATTCTTCTACAGTTATAATGTTTGACATAATTTATTGTTCTGTTAATATATGCATCCATTTGTCGTTGCTGAAGTACGAGACAGGAGTATCTGAATTGGTTTGGTTCCAAAATATAGTCAGCCATAGCCTGGTCTTGCTAGTGAACTGGTCTGGATTTGTTCACTTTTCAATTGGGGCTGAGCTGGGCCTTATACGGTCAAGTTATTGTTTTTCACCTGTATAATTGATGCAAATGAGCGATTTATTATTCTCCTTATTTGCTCACTTTCAGTTTCTGTCAGTGCTGTGTGTTGTATTGAAAAATCTGAGTACAATGTTGTCATTAATTTGTTTGGTATGTGTAGTACAACTGCAATAATATTATACATATATCTGTGTCACTGAAACATGAAGGAATTATTGGAATCATTAGTGCTAATTAAGTCTGGGACCTCCTTCACAAATATTAACCAAGCCTAATTGTTAAACTTTCAACATGAAATCCATATAAAATCAGTTTATAAGATAGTCTTTGTCACTAATAATCTCTCATCAAAAAGTCAATTGAAAAAGCATGGAATAGAAATGTTTGTGCCACAATTAAATGCTGCAGACATTGTTTGTATTAGACAGTCTGTAATTGAATACCACAAATTTGGGGATACATTAGCACTTTGTTCACATTCTATTCACTTATCCGCTTCTATATGATTTGATCTTGAGTCGGACAGCCATATTGTTGGGACTTTGGGGTAATTATCACTCTACCATGTTTACACAAAGTTCATTGCATGGCATGAAATACCCATTTATTTGTCCAGATCTGTTTACATAAATGAATTTTCTTGTTTGAGAAACTACTCGCTGGTTGTATTTAGTTACTCATTATTTGCATATGAGGTCTCTAGTGTTCTGACCCTGAATGTAATGCCATGAAATAGGGCTATTTTTGTGAGGTTGTCTTTTTTCACATGGTAGTTTGAGTCCAGGATGCTGGGAGTAGTCTCGCTTCAGTGTCTGTTAAGGTAGAATAATGAGATTTTATTGGAGGGAATGTATTAGGAAGAAATGAAAGACTTGTTCCTTTGTTCTCTCTGCCTCATTTTGTAAATGGAGATTTTCACCTGCAGTATCAGAGGTCACAGATTCCCTAGATACTCCATTACATAGGAACTGCACCCAATCCTGTCTTTATCTAGTTATATGATTCTGTTTCCAATCAAATATCAATTTTCATTTCCATTGCTATTGTATATCGGCTCAAGACTCAGATTTTATTATCCTGTGTTTCTGTTCTTCTTTATCACAAGGTCAAGGTCACTCTTGGTATTATCACTGTGCACACAGTAATATTAATAGTGTACAATTCTTTTGAAGTCTTCAATTTAAAAATGTACTGTTGTTCTCAGAGTAGTCTAAATAGAGGCAGATTGGAGTGCTTGCGCGCATGACAAGACCAAAAAATCTTAAGTTTTTGCAAACTTTACCTATTTTTACCTCACCAGATGATTTTTACCAGACATGTGTCTGGCAATCAGACACATTTTGCGAACTCTCTGAACTTAAGCATATTTTTTTATTATCTTGTTATCTGATTGATAATGATTGAAAACAAACATTTGAAAATCTATGATAGTGTTGTGTAATATAACTGTTACAGTCCTGTTTAGGATCTCTGTGGTCCAGCGGGAGAGGTTATAGTCTCGAACTTGAAATCATTTGTCCCTCAATACTTGATTCATGAAATCAGCATGTACATTCCTAAATATTGACTGAATACATTTCCTTCCTAATGACAAATTTTATGCTTCTTTGAAGTACCCGATACATAAGCAATCTTAAAAACATATCTAAATTGTGTGGGCTTGATGAATACACATTTTCCAACTGATTATAGCACAACATTTTAACTGATATATCTAGCTGATTGTGGATAACATACATTTGTACCAGTAATTTGTTTCAAGTTGGCTTGGTCTTATTTCTGCATTATCTTTCAAGTGTAGCATAAACCTTACACCAATATGAAACATCTCATGTATTCTTGGCAAGTAAGACGATGGTTAATTACTTTCCAATTAGGTGATTAGCTTCATTTATATCTAGCATTTAGTTGTGGTTGTACAATGGAAAGTAACATTCTGATTGCCAGTGGACTATACACATATTAGACAAATCTGATACAATGAATACTGACCAGTATTTCAATACAATTAAATCATTTCCGAGCCCAATATTACCCTATAATTATTGAATTTGTCTTAGTTTTATCAGTAATGGGTTTATAGTACCATGGCAACCAAAGCTTGTTGATATTGATAACTATATTGTGTGTAAGACTGTGAGCTGTCACTTTTAGTACATAGTAATAGAGAAACTAGGTGAATTAAAGAATATTAAAAGTAATATTTGTTGTGCCATGAAGTTAATACATGTATGGGCAGTCTTAAGGGAAGAGCCCCTGAATACTTGTACGATATTGTCTACTTATGAATTTATTTGTGTATAATGCACCAGATGACTTGGCCTGAGTTTAAATTTAAGGTGGAAAAAAACGAAGGCATAAAGCCATAAATGTAAAGTTGAAGTGAGGAATTTTCATAGCAAGATTTATGGTAACAAGTGATTCAGTGACCTTTCCCTTGAGTTATGTCAGAGAGAAATATAAAATTGAGGCTGACTGTGGTATTTGAATTATCACTGATTGTAACTGTTGATAATGATGTGTGTTAACTGCCTGGGAAACAATTCATACTATTGTTTGTAGAGTCGTTTCTCTGTGAGCAATTTCTCTGATTCATGTAGATATTACGTCTACAACAATAACACAGCTCACCTGCTGAATTTCTTCAAAACTAATTTATCTTCACAATTGATTACTGTTGACATTGTAAATGTATACTGTATAGCATTGTTTTGTAATACTTTTCCTTTGTTCCTGCTTCAAGATAAATTGTTGAGACTCGCTGGGTTTTTTGCTGCCTTGAATTCGGGTTATTAATTCGCAGATAATTTTGTGAGAATGTTTTTTGTGGGGAAAAGTCGCTTTTTACAATAAAACTGTAGATTCCTGATGATGATTCAGTTGTTATAAATGACTTTCACGAATTTGTTGAATCATTCAAGACTCATGGATATGAGTTTTATTGCGTAGCTGTTAACTTGGAGGTATAATGAGATTTCCATGTCGAAGCTTTGTGGGTTCAGTTCCCAAATGTGATAAATTGTCATATTATAATTATTTCCTGATGATGAATCGAGTTCTGGTTCAGTATTGTTTTGTATCGATAGTTGAGCTCTGCTATGGTTTTTATACACCATATTGATATATTATATACTTTTTGAGTATGAAACAGGATATATTGCTCTGAATTTTTGGGGGTGTTAATGATTTCAGTCTTTGGGGAAACTGGAATGGCCAAATTTTGGTATCAATTATGAAGACGGGAAAGAGAGAAAGAGTTATGCTTGGATTGTCACATTCATTAAATAGTACTCCCTACACGGATCCCTTACAATAAAAGTGAGGAGAGGCACTAAACTAAGCAGAAGGGGTTGAGGCTCGTACTTTTTGTACTGGTTTCTATGACTGCTTATAGAATCCAGCATATATAACACAATTGAGATCTTATATATTTTTTTTTGTTCTCAGACATTTTGTATATATATCATTCCACTGACGTCTCCATTTAGTATAACTGTCACAAAAATACTTTGTCTATACATCTTTCGAATGCTTAAAAAATATAGAGCAATGTTGGAGATAAATACTTGTGTGTTTTGTTTCATTACCTGAGATGGCAAACCTGAGTAACTGACACCATTGTATGTTTGCTGAAAAAATACAAGTATTAATGAAAGCATGCCTATGATAACTCGGAGGAAACTCCATCAAAACTTCCATATTCAAGATTTTCTGGGGAGCTTGACATCCACCCCCACTCCCTGTTCTCCACTTGCCTCCTTTAGTTTCTAGCTGTAGGTACATATCCTTTTTAAATACAATTTTAAATGATACTCGTCCACACTGATTCATTCCATTAATTAATTGGTTCGGCCTTAACTGTACAATTATGGTATCTGACCTTATGACATTGTTGTGTCTCCCCAAGTATTTTTATTGTATTGTTGGTACTTTTGTAAGTATGTGAGAACTGTTTGTACAACATTGAAACCTGGTTCACTGACTGATATAGCACACTGGTTGTACTTAGAGTGTTTCAATTAAATTAATGTACTGTTATAAGGTGTAAGTGATACATTTTTTCTGATGGGAAACACAATTCATACACTCTCCACCGTTCTTACCTGTTCTAGATTAGTTGTGTTTCTGTGTCACAGGTTATCACTGTGCATTTATATGGCAGTACATTAAATTAATTAAGTTAATGGTATTTGATTGACTCAATCTGGGGTGCTTGATCTGTCCATTTTGTGAGATATTCTGGAATTGTTATTGTATTTTTCTGGCACTGAAAAGTTTTTTTCTGGGTTTGTCTTCCACTTAACAAATGGAATGTTCATGCTTCTTATCTGGAAAGAAATTAATAATGAATGTAGTAAACAATTTCTCCCATTCTTTTGATTGAGTGAAACCTGCCCCATTAGATATTTCGAATGTAAATTCTTTACAATATTTTTCAATTATTATATTATTGCTATCTCTGGCAATCTTATGAAATGATATTATATGAAAACTTAATTAGTTAGGAGTGTTACACTTTTTGTCAGTCAGCTGATAAACAAAGGACAAGTAAATTACTATAAACCTTTGCAGGTAGCTATAAATAATGAAATAAACAAAAATCTTTACAGGCTATGAAATATTGTTAACTGATTTTTTTGTAATTTTATGTAAGACCTTGATTGCCTATGTACTAAATAGGAGATTGAGCGTCAAAGTTGGCAGGCACAGTTGTCTATTGGTGTAGCACCTAACCCCTGATCTGAAGGTCTTCAGTTCAAATCCTGCCTAGAGCAAGTTCGAACCACGAACCTCTCAGTGATTGGCATGAGTACTGGTTAGAAATCCATGAAGCCGTGATCAATTAATTATAATGTAAACTTGTTTCATAATCCATTTATAATAAATACAGCAAAACCTCAATAATACAACCATCCATGGAACCCTGAGGTGATTTTAATACTGAGGTTGAATAAAGAGCAAGACAGTGAAAATGGACGTGAAAATTGTGTTCTTAATTTTGAGATTGTTTAAACAAAGTAAGGACGCTTGTGTGAGATTAAGTATGCATGTTTGTAGCATGTAAATAACTCTATATTTTCACTTTCAGGTCCAGAAGCAGCTGATGAGGGTAAAAACAACCAATGGCTTGGTGTGACTGTAAGAAGTGGTGGACCTGGCAAGGGTGTTGTGGTAAGCTTTCACTTCATAATCATATAGAAATAATCGCCCGTCAGGGAGTTGTTATTTGTATCTTCGGTTAAACATTGTTTCCATATCGACAAATATCACAACAAAAGTGACACTGTCTGTGGGGACTGCTTTTGAGAAAATATGGCAGGGTTTTCCCTTGAATTTTCTTTTAGGTGGTCACAGTGTCCCCCTAGGGGCTTCATCTGTAGGTCATTTGTAAAATTCGGGGGTCATTTATACAATTGACCAGATATTATACTCAAAGGCACGACATACCGGTATGCAAATATTGTTTGTATACATTATAACATTTTACAGATGCGCATTCACATGTGAGTTAGTTTTTTGATGCGGCTACTAAAATTTGTGCAGTCTGGTGACAAAAAAAGATTGTCGTGACGCTCTAGGAATATGATTAAGGGTCATTCAGTCAAAATGTGTGCCAAAACGCACAACTATGTGCGTCAGGAAATACCCTGATATTGTTTTTGTTCACAGCTGGTCACTGTAATCAGGTTCAGATGCACCCTCGGATGTTGACTATTAAGCAGTAATCTTTGTAAAGGGGTTAGGCATATATTGAGGATTTTGTACAAGACTATTGTAATTGTTTAACAGTTTTGTTCTGAAACAGAAGCATCCCCAGCTGATTTCTACATTTACTTATAATCATATTTTAATCATTTAATCTTGAAGAACTCACTTAGAGCTTTTCAGAAGTGTGTTTCTTTTTAGTTTATCTTGAAAAATAAAAAAGTTATGCCAATATGTAGGCGTGAGTTTTGCCTTAAAAATCAGAAATTTTGACTGCGATATTTACAGTATTTCGCGCCGCATTGATGGCACCGAAATATAAAGTCAAATGGATAAAAATTTAGTTAAATTGTCATAACTTTTTGGTTTTTCAAGATTTCTTGTTGAAATTTGGAATACTTTTACATCTTTCTGTTTCCCATTTGGTTGCATAATTAGCAAGTTAAATGCATCCTGTGTGAAGAAGAATGTACAAGGACAAATATACAGTTTTCTGAAATTTAATTTTTTCTCTCAACTCAAGACATACTCATAATCACTCTCAAGTTTATGTACACAAATACATGTCTTATGAAATAATGCATAAAAAGTATTCAAAATCAGACTACTAATATCCTTTGAATTTAAATAAGCTCAATGACAATACAATATATACAGAAACAGAAAAAACATCCAGAATAAATGAATACTACTCAGTGAACTAAATGTTTGGTCAATGCGAGAGTTAGACTGAGTTTAGAAAGTTTTCAGTTCTGATATTTATGTATAAGTTACAACACATAGGTCATATTGTTATATATCACATATTTAAATCAATATCACAAAGACAACAAATCAATAAAAAATGATACATCACAAAATTGTTATATATGACATATTTAAATCAGTATCACATTCACAATGACAACAATTCAGTAAAAATGATATATCACAAAATAAGTTCCCTGATCTCTTTTCAGGCATGTGACAATATGTACATGATGCATAAATTATAGTTATATGAATGTATTTTCTTAAAAGAACATGACTCTGAATTTTTCAAACAGCTTATCAATTATGTCACTTTCTGAAATATGCCACATTCTTCCAGAATTCATACAGTCTGGTATGAATCCTTTTTTCAGCACAAATTCTGTGTCCACAGTTTGAACGTCTTCACGTGAAGGCCAGCTGAAGTATCCAACCTTCCTTGTATTTGTCATGAATTTAACCACCAGCATGTCGTCATTTTTCACTGCGGTGACTAGACCTGGGTACCATGCATCCTGATATGCTACCGCAACATAATCATTTTCCTTCACTTGTTTTCCTGGAAGCAGCTGTCTAAATTCATTTACGTTATCTATGGGATCACATCGTTGAATTTTTGCATGGTTGTTGGAGTCATTCTTGGTTTTTCTTTTCTTTTTCACCACGTTCTTTTGAGTCATCTCTAAATTAATTTCCTGTAGGACACTATGCTCTTGGGCTCTATGTTTAACACGCAGCTCTTTTCCACCTTTCCTTGCAGATTTCAGGAGACCGTTGCGTTTGCAGTGTGGCATTTCCTTCAACCAGTTCATCAAACTAACTCTGTTGCGTTTCAGTAACTGGACCGAGGTATGATGATGCATTGAAGCGCTTGGTCTTCTACGCTGACTGCTATCTAAGTCACCAAAGTGGTGTTCGCAACCCAAGTTTGTAACTTGGGCAAATCCAGTTCTCTTCAGCTCAATGTATGTTGCTTCCTTGTGGAATTTACCTCCCGGCAAAAAGTCAACTAACTGAACATCAACTGTCCTTTTCATTGCTTTCGCCACTAATGAGACTGCACGGAACAATTCATCACGAAAACCATTGTCACTTATCAATGAAAGTTGATCTGAGAGAAGCTGACCGTGTGGTATTTCTCGGACTTCATAAATGTCTTCTTCATTCCAGTGACGGTTAAGCTGAAGAACTGAAGAAGGCTCATTTTCACAATGTTCTAGGAAGCTATGAAGTGCAGTAATCTCAGTGTAGATATTTAGATATGACACTTTACTGCTGGTGACCAAGTTCCAATATGGCCCAGTGATCTTTAGATAAAATAAACCAAGACACTGCACAATAGTCATAATGGACGGGGACTGCAGATCTGCTAGCACGGATTTCAGTTTCAGATTGGGTTTTTTCACACTATTAAGAACTTTAATGAAAGCAGCGTGATGAAGATAGACCTCGGCTGCTGTTTGGAATAGGGCATTGAAACGATTGTCTTTGTAATTTCCGATCGCAGACTTCTGACCATTTGCTGCACAGTGGGCCTCCCATAAGTCGCGTACCCCGTGATGGTCACCTGAAGGTCCAAAAACCTCAGACACCATTCTTAATGTCCGTTCAATTACAGTTCCTCTTGTCTTCCAAAACTTAAATACTGACAGGCCATCACGCCCAAGGTCACCATGCTCCACTCTCAGCTGTGCTTCATGCTCTTTCATGTCTATACAAATGTATCGGTGGAAGCCCAACAACACATGAGCCATGCAATGGAAGTGAAGTATTTCATGATGCTGTTCTTCATCGCAGTTTTTTAAGACTTCATCGCGCCATTCATCCAAGAGACGGTCAGCTTTCTTCTCGTTGCTGGCACGGTCACTCATGCTAAATGCAAGTTTTACAAGGGATGATTTCACATAGTTGTCTGTATTGTGGTTTTCCGAAATATAAGAATTTAAGTGTGCTAATTCATTCACATGGTTTTTAGTCACCTGATTGATGGTTTCAGCTGTTTCATGCGCAACACGATTAAACCCTAAACTCATGATATCACCAGATGCAAGCGTTATTGTAGTGTCGAGAATTTTTTGTTTTCTTCGAGTAGTACCATCTCGGTTCAATCCCCAATTCTCTGTTTCTGATAACTGTTGGGAGATGAATGTTTTTGCCAGGAAATGGCCCTCGTCGACGATAGTCTGGACAGTTGTACTGGTTGGCAACTCGTCATTGCTGAATTCCTTTTCAAACAAATGCTTTGACACAGTCTTAATGACATTTGGTACCTTTTCACATGCTACCTCAAGTCCGCTTAACTCAAAAACACACATTCGTACATTGTCAGAAAATGTCCCATCACTATTTCGTGTTTCAAAGGCCTGTTGTTGTATTTGTTCTTTCAAAAAGTCGACATTGACTTCCAAAGCACGAATTTGATTGTTCTTATCTCTGATAATGTTCTTCAAACTATGATCAGAGTCGTTCTTCAATTTGGCCCGCATTTTTGTTGCTCTCACTTTGTAATAACTGGCCGCCTTTTGAGCATTTAGTTTTTTCTGTTCTGCAGCCATTACCATCTTAGACATTTCATTCCTTTTCACATTTCTTAACGTGTTACATTCCTGAGTCAAACTGTTGTTAACTTCAACATTTTTTGAATTTGTCGTTTTTAGACTGGTAAGCTGTCGTTGCGTTTCCCGTAGTAATTTCATATTTTTCCGTGCCCTTTCATCACGTTTATTTACGTTTCGCACGGAATAGTGCCCAATCTTGTCATTGATAGCTTGAAGTTTTTCTTTTGATTGATGTATTTTATGAGTTAAGGCCTTTGACATTTTTTCCATTTTGTTTAGCTCATAGGTATATGAATTCAATAATCTAGTCTCTTCTTTATTAATAAATGTTTTTTCACTTGAGCATTCAGATAGTCTTGGACTCAATACTACACAATCATCATCAAGTGTGCCATCTAGACACTCTGCTGAAAATTTCATGTCATTCTTACCAGGGGTCACAAACAATTTCTTCAGTGAAACTACATTTGATTCCGACATTTTAAGGGGACTTTTTATGTCAGAATCTGGGGATTTGTAGTCGTTAATTTCAGGTTGGGACACATTGTTTTTATGTTGGGACACATTGTTTTTTTTTGGACACACATGTTTCTCTGGGGATTTGTGGTTGGGTGTTTCAGACGGGGACACATTGATGCATTTTGACGGTAGTTCAAATGTTAGTTTTTTCAGTTCTTCTAAAGTTGAGGCCTCTTTTACTTTCTTCTTGGAAACAATTTTCTTCTTAATGGCAAAGATCCTATTTAGTTTTGTTTTTATTGTTGAAAAATTTACAGCTTCAAAGTCTGGCTTTAAACGTTGTATTACTTCTAGAACTTTGGTCAAATTTTGGAAATATGTGTTCAGTTCGAAGATAACACCATACTGGATGTTCTGCTTTGTCAACGGTTTGATTGAAGACAAATTATTCAAATTATAAATGGTCAGCTGAATTTCCATACAAAATGGACCAACGAAGTCCCCCTCCATAGTCAAAATTGGTCATTGGCAATCTTCTTTGAAATTACGAATAGTTTTCAACCAATCTGGAAAAAAACAAAAAAAACACATTAGGGTGGGGAATTTTGATTTTTCGTTTCTCACGATTATATAAAATGAAAACGGGTTCAAATGATAAGACATTTATAATATACTAGGAATTTGTGAAAAAACAACAACATATTATTGTAAAATTGAACTCGACTTGGCAAAATAGAATGTTTTAATTACATCGTAATGCTTCGACGCTTGAACAGGTGCGCGTACGGCAATTTCGGCTTCTAAGTCAACAAATACACATCATAATAATTTAAAGTAAATATTATATGAATTTTATTCACGTAACAAGTGTTAATTTCAAGGAATTGACATAGGTTGTATGACATTTATCTTTAAATCGGGTCCGATAAATGTGTTTACATTTCGTATTGGCAAATTCAAAATGGCGGACAAAAAAATTCTCGTTATCAAAAAAAATTCGTCGAGTGCGTATGTTTACGCACAGATGCGGGTGCTTTAATCCCAACGGATTTCAGTTATTCAAACATCATTTGAAAGGCCTAAGTATTTTTTTTCATTTAATACCAAAATTATTAATACATACCCACAACTTTTTGAGAAATACGCTGTCAACTTTGAAGGGTCATGTCATCGTTGTTTGTAAACATACGAGAAAAATTCTACATCCGGGTCATCCGGAAATCCTTCTGTCATTGGATAATTAATTTTTATGAATATTCATTAGTTTTAAGTGACCCGTAAACGCGATCACGCGACCTACATGCACCGAGTCAGTGACCGCATCAGCTTTAACGCTAAATACACAAAACGCATGGTGTGTATTGGATTTAACTCGCGATTACCGTATCATTTCAAAAGCTACAATTTTAAGTTTGATATTTTTTTAAAGATAATTTTATTACCTTTTAAAAGATATAAAATTTATTAGGATTATATTAAATATGAGCAATACAATTAAGAATTGACTACACATGGTGTAGATTTTGCCAATATTCTTAATATGCATGGCTTATCAGCTGGGGTTGCTTAGAATGTGGGGAATGTGTTTATACAATGACAAGAGGTTTATGTCCTCCTACTCTCTCCTTGTAATGATTTATGATACTTACCATGGCATATAATGCACCATACTGTATGAAACAATGATTATATCCGTTAAATTGCATGTTGATATAATCTTCTAAGAATATGTCCATATTGACCTTACTTTGAATGGTGCAAATCCATTATGTCTTAAATATTTGTGACGTGGTATCATGTATGAATTACGGTTAAAATGTGTTCCCTTGTTGGACCAGAATTTAGTATTGATGGTCGTTTAATTTTTTTTCTAGCTTTTCACACCTTTCGGGCAGCTAGCAACTGGACGCATTATATTCTTCACATAAAGAGACTAATTGTGTTCAGGGTGTCAACTAGTTTGCAGGTCCAAAAGGTGTCACAAATATCATTATTAAGTGTCAAAAGTCTTGGACCCTGCAAATATAGCGCTGTATCTGAAATATCACAATATGCGATATCGTATTATCCAGAGTATATCTTACTGTGATCGGTTCATTCTGGTGTTCAATTTGATGCTAAACAACGTTCCTATCATGTATACTTACTGTGTTCCAGGTACTATTATTGTGTCTTAATTCTCAATGTTGTTTTGATTATTTCTTGCTGTGTATGTTGCAGCTTTTCTTTGTTTTGTGGTTTTATCTCTGGGTGGATGTTGATATCCTGTTTTACAAATTGTGACTTTCAACAGAGTGTTATCTTCAGATTACATGGCACCACAACTAGGATGTATACTCTATATTTTCCAGACATGTGCTCATCGTTACAAAGAGGTGAAACTAACAACAAGCGGCAGAAACATTTACGGCATTGGTTCGTGTTATCAGATGACCCAGGAATTAGCGTATGACGCTGCTAAAGGTCAAGGAAACCAAATCCGTCCCTGTCAAGGTTTATCCAAGGCCCAGGAGCATGAAGAGTATGCGTTCTGCCAGGCTGGTGTTAGTGCCTTCATAACAGAGGTTTGTATGCTTCAATCTGTCATGTGAGATAATATCTCAATCTTTATGTGGCTTTCAGTCATCGGTGATAGATACAACAAGGGAACAAGATATATTCCAGCTTTCATAAGATTGAAGCTGAAAAAGTATTCAAATCCTTACTTGTAAACTTGGCCAGATATTTCCTGGTTAGATTTTGACTGAAATGTTCCTCAGTCAAAGGGAATATATCAAAGTTTCTTGATGCAATAGGCCTTTATAGTAGATGTATAGGATAGACAGTGAGATTAGGTATATGAATACATAGGTGACAAAACCATTGCAGGCTTCATTGCATTTCAAGTAAAATTGATTAAATTATTAAAACAATGAAATTATTACTCTATCACGTATGCTTAAAACTTATGAAAATTCTGAGTACTTTCACCACGTAAATGACAGGAAGCTAAAATGAAAAAAAAAAAAGAATCAAGGTTTCTATTTGCATCTGTTTAGCACACGATTTTTATTTGTTTAGTTTGAATGTTTTTGTTGCGCTATTTAGCCACAATGGTAGTATCTCTAATAGAAAGCACAATACACAGACATCAGTCTGTGCTGAAACATTGCTTGCTGATTATATTTTCTATTTCTACTGTGTTAATTATAAATTTAAACTTAGATGCCAAAAACAGAAGGTATATGTTTCATATTTTGCTCATAATACTTGATGATGGACCCATCAAATGAGAGTATTTAAAACGATAAAGGGGAGAATTTTCTCCATACAGATGGTACTGATTGCCAATATTCATGATGTATTGTCATGAAATATGCCTTTATTATTCTCTGGTGGGAATATATGGTGATGAATCTGAGATAAAAGCATTTATCTTCAACAGATTTGACAGTGTTCACTTAAAAGTTTGTTTTTAGGTCTTGCCTGAATGTTATATATCTATCTCCCCCTACCTTATTGCAATCCACTGTATTGTTATGGAACAATTTTATGTATTCGTTTGGATTTTCACTTGCCCTAAATTGATTTCACTTGTCCTGGGCATCTGGCTAGTGGGTGATCAGGACAGTTAACTGTTTATTGAGTTTACTTTCCCTGCTGTTTATGTGTGAAATTTTCATTTAAAATAATCATTATTCTTATTCTGATATTGTATAGATATGAATCTTAGATAGGAATATTAATCATGAACAATTCAAGGTTTGTTTCGTTTATTTCCCCCTGTCTCTGTGTGTGTCTAATTTTAGTGTATAATTGTGGAGGTGTGAAGATATTTAAAGTTTATTGTAAATTCATGATTGTTTTTACATATTATAAAGTCATTCCGTTCACCATATCTCACCATGATGCCACATTCAAGAATAATAATTTTAAATAGCATATTACAACCAAAACAATGTGGCGGTTATGTACCAGCTGAGTATTTTATCTAGTTCGCTAAATATTTTTTGTTTTAAATGATGTCGGTGTTGCTGTATCAAGTAGGAAAAATAGTAATTAAATTGTTAAAATTATGAGTGTCCGCATTGCTATTTGGACTTTGCATTATTCAAACAAATTCATTCTAGTACATTTGTCAGCTTCAGTATTTTATGATCATTGGTGTTTTTCAATAACCTATTCAGTTGTCTTTAGTCATTGCTAAAAGTGATTCTGTTTGAATGAAGGAATTTTTATGTATACAGTAGAACTTCGAAACCTTGAATAGTTTTGACTTGAACGCAGTAGATACCTCAAACTGGTTCTTAAGTCCCACAAAAATCCCTTCTTATTTCATTTTATCTAACAGTAGATCAGTTGAAGGGAGATAGGTCGAAACTCAAACATGATTTGGGTCCCTAGCTACCATTTCATTCATTTATCACCATATATAGGTTGACAGATACAATACTTAATACCTTTTCGCACTGTGTTAATTACTTGACAGTTGTACTACACGTATATACATATACTTATGTGACATACAAATCACTTAGTAGATCCATTAAATATTAAGTGTACAATGGGAAATGTTAATTGTTAAATATTTATTGAATTGTAGAGTGAATAAAATTCTAGAAAAACTATTTATTGTCTTTTATAAATATCTTAAAAAGAGGGGAAACTTATTATAAATTATACCATAAATAGTATCTTCCTCATTTTCATAATGCATTCTGTATTAATCATGAATTGATTTATGCTTTTATTATATGTCTTCCATGAACAATACCTGTGTTATTACTTAGCATATAAAATAGAACATTGTCTTGATAATTTCGTGACAAATTATTTAAATAAATCTTTTTGATTTCCTTTCGTTTCCTGTTTATTTAATATTATTATGGAATTTGCTACGACTATTGTTAGACATGTGTGCACTCAATATGACAGCACAAACAACACACAAATGCAATGATTTCATCATGCTTAGTAGGGCCTACATTTGTACAGGGGCCACTCACATGTAAACCATATGATAGATGCTTCGAACAACAGATGCCTCAAACAAATTGTTAGATTCGAAGGCAGTTCGAGGTTTCAGAGTTCTACTTTATTAAAATAGTATTTGTATTTTACAGGAAGAAAGACTTCTCATTGGATCTCCAGGTGCTATCAACTGGCTTGGTATGCTTACAGAGGTGGACGTATCTCCATTCTTTGGTATCAAGAAACTATACCACTCTCCAACCAAACAGAGTGACCCTGTTGCACCACCAGTACCACTTATCTCATATCTAGGTTTGTATTTTATGTCCCTATGTTCTGCCTATGTCTATATTAGTTTTTAGATGGATCACTGTAACTGATCAAGTAGACTTAATTTCATATTTGTCTGTTACCATATGTGCCAAACTGCCTTTCTTAGCAATTATAATTCTCAGAACCAAACATGTTATGTCATACTTGGCTCATTGTATCTCATATATACTGTACTAAACTTACACAAAAATATATACAACAATACATATTGTGGTTTTGAGCTGATAGATAGTCATTTCAACCATCCCGGAATATATTATCATTTGTGTTTGAAGTTTTTTTGTTCACAAATTAAGTAAGGTATTATCAGATAATGATCAGACGCAATGGAGTAAAGAATATCAAAAGTTACATGATAATTTTGTTGTAATGGGACTTTAAGATACTTTACCAGCCTTGGTCATTAGAAATATATATTGCTTTATTATTTATGATTTTACCGTACATTGTTTTTCTTATAGCTTATATATAACATGTCTGTAAGTTGAATAAGTTTTAGGGCAATTTTTAAGATATACCATAAATTAAGAAAACATTTTGTGCTTTTTGAAGTCCCTATTAGGGTCATAGATACAATTTATTTTAAAACATGTGCCGTATCTGCAATGTTCCCATATGTCATATGTACATGAGTCTGCCCATCAAATTTGGAGGATGCGATATCGATATTCAGTCTATCTCAACATTTCGGCAAGATATACATTTCAAGACCACTGAACACTGTTATCTATAACACAATGTTGATGTATCACAAGATAGTAAGTTTCTTACTGGCCTGTGATATATTGATATTGTGTTATAATAGTGTTCAGTGCTCTTGTCAAAGGCCAACTTCGGGCCGAAATACTGAGATAGAATGAATTTCTACACCAGACGTTATAGTGATCACTTCATGGGATATTTTATAATGTTTATATTTGAGCTGAGCCCTTTTGTGTATGTTGTACCAGGTGTCTAGACATTCCGTACTATCACAGTAAGTGTTCCATGACAAGTTATTACAATATTCCTCTATATTACCTATTTATGTTTATGTTAAGCTTGTGTGTGATAATAATCAGTCTACTGAATACAATGGACTGCAGTTATTGTTTATTTTAACTGTATGTGGAAAGTTGCCATACAAATGTATCAAATTACATGCATTATGTAGATACTGCTGTACAATATATGTATGTTCGTGGGAGATCATATCAGTCAATCCATAAATAATGGCTTGTAAATATGTCAGTTTATCTGTAAATAAAGTGCAACCTGTCCATAGCAACACAGAGAAGATGCAAACTTTGGCCTCTTTTGAGAGGTTCTTGGCCTAGAGAGGTTTAATTGACAGTACAGTAAAATTTCAACAATAAGACCACCTTTGGGACCCTTAATAACTAGTCTTCTTATTGAGGTTGAATAAAGAGCAAATGGACTGGGGAAGTGTGTTCTTAATTTTGAGGTGGTCTTATTATTGAAGTGGTCTTTAGGTGAGGTTTTACTGTACATTCTTAATACAGAAAAAATGAAACTGTTGTTGACGAGAGGTTGTAACTCAAGAGAGGGCAGGGCCACTCTGGAGAGGTTCTGCGGTACATACACTTACAGTCAAACCTACCGAAAGAAACCATGCTTTTAAATTTTAGAAGTTTACTCAACATGTTTTCGCTGAAAATAATCTAAAATTATTATTATGGATAACAATGTGATGAAATAATAGTTATTTTGTGTTAAGATTTTGACTGTAATATATAGTGCAGTTTTATTAAACGCTAGCGTATGAATATATTACTCGGAACTTTACATTTCAAAATAGGTGTATTGAAATGTTTGTGTGTCCGTAAGCTTGTTGAAGAAAGCCACGGTTCTGTTTTGATAGAAAAGTAAACCATACAGCAGTTATATCTTTACTCATGAGAGCATTCTTTCCTAAATTGGCATGGATCAGTCCTGAAAGTTCATACACCTGCTCGAAGTGAATCTAACAGCGCTATATTTGTACCAAATAAGATGTTGTTGTTGGGTTATACAAAACAGAACCTCTCTTAAGTCTAACCCAGAAATGTCTCCTAACAGAAGGCATCATTTCATTCGCAAAAATTCCTAGTCATTCTCAAATGTAAAAACAAGACAATAAAACCTCAATAATACAACCACCCAGAGGTGGTCTTTATGTGAGGTTTTGCTGTACCTGGTAATCTGAAACAACAAACACTTGAGATGTTCATGCCAACACGACATAACATGATACAGTTGAATTGTTGTAAGGAACCAGGAAAACATATTGTTATGTCGATATAAACTGGGTGGCCTTTGAATTAAGAATTATTTTAGAATTTACATCATTTAATACAAGTTAGTTTTCATGTGGTGGAAACTGTCTTGCTTTGAAATTTAATAGACATTGATTTGAATTGCTTAGGAATTCAATGGACAATACTTTTGTTTCCAGATAGTGGTGGAAAGTAGACAATTCTGTATTGATGATAATTATCTGACTTTTATCATTTACAAAAAGTAGGATTTTTGGACTCCGTAGAAGAATATATTTTTGTAATGACACAATTGAATACTGTAAAGTCAAAACTGAATGGCATATTAAATGTTTGAGAAAGCCAAAGTTTCGCCGAGTGCAAGGACAAATGGTCCTGAATTGTCTCTTACTGGTATAATTTTGATCATTGAGTTGATGGAAAATTAAAGTCAAGATTTCATGCTGACATTAATTTTCAATTCCAGAAATTTGTGAAAAAGTTGCGCTTGCAAATACATATACTTCCTGATTTGACTGTAGAAATGAAATGCATTTGCTTGAACATGTTAAAAAAACTGTTTTATTCTTCTTTCTTACAGGGTACTCTGTGATTGGGGGTAAATTTGACAACACAGGACAGACATACTATGTGGCAGGTGCTCCTCGTAGTTTAGGTGTAGGGCAAGTCGTGTTTTTCACAGAAACAAGCGGCAGTACATTGAAATATGAACAATCACAGATACTTTCAGGGGATTTTGCATTCTCGGGCTATGGTCAGGACCTAATTGCTCTTGATATAAACAATGATGGGTAAGTAAGTTTTATTTGCAGGTAAAAATGTATTATTAATGACCAGAAATGTGTTTTCCATTATGAATGGTGTTTGCAAACTGGGCCCCATTCCATCAACAGGAGTAATTAATGCAAAAACGTAAACCTAACAGAGAGTGTAAAGGTACGCACAAGTAACTAAAAGAATACGTCAAATTTGATGGAAAGGTATTTATGTACCTATTACAATTCTTGCTTAAGTTACCCTAAATTGTGTCCCTGTATAGAAAGCTACCTTTATGGGTGAAAGGGGCACTTGTCTGCATATAAATGAAGAAACAGAAAGCGTAGTTTTGGTTTCACAACTTGAAACATGATATTGAATACATATTGATGAGACTTAATTCAAGTCAATGAGAAATGAATGCATGTTAATTTACCAAGTTAATTGTTTGATTTCAGTTTTTATAACGGTGTCAATCAATTGATCATTCAATACATTAATTATTCATTACTCAATGAAATTTATATTATTTTTATCCAAATTTGTTAGTTTGCTTTTGAAGATGTTCTGAATAGATCAGTTTTGACCCTTGGGAGTTTAGGGCCTCATTTAGGGGTCAGGTATATCATGGTGTGCAGATACACATTTGTGTGCAATACTGTGTTATGTAATAATTTCCTATAAAATGGTTGAGTTGGATTCACAAGTACAATAACATCCAGATATAGAAATCAAACTATATCAACTAATGTTTGTTTTTGTTTGGTTTTTGATATGGTTAAAATAATTTAGACTTGTTGTTACAGATATGATGATTTAGTGGTTGGCTGCCCGTTCTATTATATTGAAGAGAAAGACAACATACGAGTTGGTGGTGCCGTGTATGTGTATATAGGCAATGGAGACATGGTATGTTCTTCTTGTCTTTATAATAACTGTCATTCTTCATGCAATTGTACGGATGGTAAAAGTTCCGATGCAGATATCTGAGTTACTTTAAGGTGTTTAAATTTTCTCAATTTTCAAAAAAGTCACTACAGTTGTATTGTACTTATATTTTATCTGTATCAGTCTATTTAGATTGATTGTGAGCATTATGCCTATTGGAACCATATTGGAGTCAGCTTGCTGGAAAATCCCAACTTTGTGGTGGCGATGTTTGCAGGTTTCGAGTCCTTTACCCCGAGCTAAACGGCCAACACCTTATCTACTAGTACTACAACACTGCTCCCCTTTCTGTTTTCATTGGCGAAATACAAAATCTGATTATAAGAGTTTTCAATGTTTACAAAGTTACATATATATGTATATACCACATACTCTAAGTTACAAGAAACTTGTGAGATGTTGTATGTGAGTGACATACTTCATATGCAGATACCTAACATTTGATGTGTATGAATATTTCAGATCACTAGCTACACAAAACCACAGATTATCAGAGGTAGAAGTTTAAGTCAAGCTGACTGTGATGATTTACAATGTCTGCATGCAAGGTTTGGCTTTAGTTTGGCTGATGCCGGGGACCTCAATAGGGATGGTTTTGAAGGTATGTGTTTCATGCTGATCTTTGGGTGATTGTACACCAGCAATGCAAGTTTTTGAATGCTACATATTACCTTTGTGTGAATCTTATCTTTGAGATTATAAAGGTGACCAGCCATATTTAACATAATGTCATTCTAGTATTGGTGTCAGCTGCAGATTTAAGTGAAACGTCCCTTGTTGACACTGAAGCATACAAGGTGGGAAGGTTTGTTATCAAGTGTTGTTGGCTATTTTTCTAGTAATATTGTGAAATGAACTTTACTATTGCTTATTATTTAGTGTATTTTTGAGTTATGGTCACTGAATTAAGTGGAGAAAAGTCTTGTGCAAAACTACACGTACTTTAACAACAGCTCCTGTTTCATATGTATCATGAATAGAGTTGTGTAGTATATTGCTATAACATACATAATGTACATATGTATTGTACCTATGATTTTATTTCAATGAATGGACCATCACAAATGATTTAACAAGAGAAAAAATGTGGTATTTATTGTATATTATTCGTTCCCAGATTTTGCTGTTGGAGCCCCATTTGAGGGACAGGGAGCTGTGTATATATTCCACGGCTCTGCTGATGGTGTTCGGGAACCTTTCTCTCAAGTAAGTGTAATAAAAGTACAGTTGGACTTCGTTCATTCGAATTCATCAGGTTCAAAATTTGATTTCGAATATTACATGGTTTCGAATAGGCCATTTCAATTTGATGTGTCTAAGAAGATACATTGTGGCCGGATATTTATTTTGGATGATGCCAATTATTCGGATTGAAGGTTGCCGAATGAACAAGATCAGACTGTACCTGCTACACTTCATCTATATGATCAGTAACTAAGTCAAATGTCTTTTTCACCCAAAATGGTGGAACTTGACGCTTGAATGGTCTACCTCAATATTGAGAGAAGTCATGAAAAGCTTTTAGGTTGTAAACATTGATAAGTTTTGATGATATTTCTTAATGCTGCATATGGTGCCACACAGCACTGTGATTGCCTCCTGGGGGTACTCCCCTTAATTATGATCATTAATGCAAGAAAAGTGACGCCCCTGATAAACTACTGTGTTTTTATAGTTTTTCTTACTCTTTAACATATGCATTTCTTCACATTTTCTTGTTAAAAATAGCTATAGATGCTGTAAATGGTTGTTAAGTATATTAACAAGAAGATTGTTTGTATTTACAGAGAATATATGCTAAAGATATTGCTAGAGCTTCCAACTGGAAGACGTTTGGTTACTCACTCTCTGGTGGACTCGATCTCGATAGTAACACATACCCTGATCTCTTAGTGGGTAGTTTCATGGATGACAAGGTTTGTTGTACTTTTCAATCAGGCTTAGTAGTTTGACTGAAACTCTTGTCCCATGTTCAAGAAGGTTCAACTGATCTGGATCAATTCGATCCTGAAAATGTTTGGTCATTTTCTGAAAGCTATTGACTATGTTATACAGTACCATTCATAAACACACATATAAATACTAAAATCTTCTAAATAACATTGCAAAAACCTTCAAACTTTACCTTTTTGTTGAGTAAGACTTTAATTACACTCATCACTGATCCTCATGTTGCCGATAACAAGGCGTAGCAGACTTGTGTTGTTCAAAGACTTAAGAGTAAATAAACTCAGTCCCGGTATCTTTGTAGGACAATAGTCTGGTCATGAATGTCAGGAACTCTGCCATACCTATCATTTGGCAGTTTTGATATAGATCAAATCAGGATCAATTTTCCAGAATCAGTCTCAACTTATTAACCATCATCCTTTTCTAAATAAACTGACTTAATTTTTGTAAAATGTTTATATCTATCACATTCTGTAAAAAAGATTTTTCAAAGTTTAGTAGAAACATTATTAGATCTTGATTCTGATCATGAAAGCTAATTCTTTGTGAACACAGGGCATGTGCATAGAAAAATCATCATAGACAAGTTTACATTTGGTTCTTGTGAATTGTAATGGATTTATATTGTACTGTCCTTTGTTTAAACTTTGGCATGCTGCATCAAATAGAAATTCAATGCTGTTGCTCTTTCATAAATTTAAATGACAAGAACAAGTTCACAGAAGATTGTTTTATTACTTGGTATACTTTAAATGTTCTCTGGGAAGTAACTGAATGTAATCTTAATTTTTTATTTGAAATATATCTGTTCGACAACAATTTTTAACTGTTTTTCTGTTGCATGAAAAATGTTGCTTATTTTGTTTTTTCATGATGATGCGTTCTTTGAAAGAAGTCTTTTTTTATCTTTGTACATTAATGTTGATTTATGTGCTTGCATTGTTTCAGGTTGCCTTATTGAGAACACGTCCAATCATTTCCCTTCATTCAAAGGTCAAGGTTACACCTGATAAATTAAACATGAGTACTGATGCTCAAAGACAGTGTAGCCATAATGGAGAGATGTGGTATTGTGTAGAAGTAAAACTCTGTCTTAGATACACCGCTGAACCAGTAGAAAGGTAACACTTATACATCAACATAGAACTCCCTGTTTTAATGTTTATTCATGGGTTCAACTAGATGCTGAATCTCAAAGGTCACTTTGATAATTCTTGACTGGATTTTACCATTTTATAGCCACAGTATGAATACAAATCTACTGCCAATGTCAACTCTGGAGAGCGAGAAGCTATCAACAACAGTCAGCTTTGCATCTTTCAAAGGCTCAGGAGATGTTCAACTTTATTGTCAGTTTATGTCTCACTGGTATTTAACTGAATGTTATCTGTATTTCAGATTCAACAGCCCTATTGATATTATCTATACCATCATAGCTGAGCCAGACAGGTTGAATCCTAGAGTAGAGTTCTTAAAAGACAATGCTTTTACACAGAAAGTAGAGAATACATTTACGCTGTTGTCACAAAACCGTACTGGACTTTCTGCTAATGATCCCAATGCCAGACACGCTTGTATATCACAGACTGCATTCTTAAAGGTTAGTACGAGGCATTCAATTACAGGAATACGTAAATGTTGTAATGAATATATTTTGTTGTTAAAAATTATTTTATAAAGGATAATTCTTTGTGGCATCAATTTGATTCAATATATATACATACTAAAAGTGTATATGAGTTGCTTATTTGACTCATTCTCGTTTTCTTCCCGGAACATCCAGTAGTGGTGTCTCATGTGGTAGTGTGGTTATGATCTTTGTGTATCAAACACACACCATTGAGGTTGAAGGGCTGACACCTTACCGACTAAACTATCACTTCCGCTCATCGTCTGATTGAAGTCCTTAATAATATTTCAAAATATGTACTGGTGTTAAAGATCTATTAGTGTGCGTAGTCACTACATTTGTATTAAAATTATTAAAAACTGACATTCCATTGAAAGACCAATCAAGACATTATTATCAATCCATTTAAAGAAACAAATGACATTCACTATGCAATGAATGCAATGAAAATGGTTAAATTTTTAGTGACTAGTTGGTTATCACAACTCACTTATAATGTATACATTGAATTGTTCGTGTGGAAAAGAGAAATACTTCTTTTTCTTTGTTGACATGTTTTTTATGGTATTCACTGGACATACATGTATTTTTTTGATGAATTGCAACTATAGATTTATACTCAGAATTTGAAACAAGCAATAAATCATTCTTTGTGTTATTTGTACAAACTTTTATTATTTTGAAACATTTTTGTCACAGAACCAGATTACAGATGTGTTAAGTGCCATACAGTTTGGTATACAATACCGTCTACCTGAGAGAACTTCACCTATATCTACAGCAAGTCCCGGGGCACTGCCTGATATCAATGAATTTCCTATATTAGATGCCGGTGTCAATCAAGCAGAATCCTCCATGGTATTAGCCCAGGTAGGAATGCTCAAACACTTACAATTTTGTCTTAGTCTTGTGTTGATTTACTGTGACAAATTTTTGAGGTTGCTGTAGTAAAATGTGAGCATATAATATATGTTTGCTCTACATAGTCTTCCCCTGACTTTTTTAAGATTGGGATTGGAGTGCTTTAAGTGGGTACATTACATGAACGGGTTTCATCCTTTTTTTGAGATTGTTTAATTTTAACCTTATAAATGGTGATCCTTAGGGAAGGAAAACAGTGCATGATATTTCTTTATTTTACATAAAGAGAAAGCATCAAGTTGATATTGAGGGACACCATGGGGATAATTTTGCAGAATTTAAAGCTCTAATGGAAAATTCAAAATGTCACAGTCTGTGGTATCTCTCATAATGTAATTGTGGTGCTAAGTGACAGCAGCTTGGAACTGGCCAATGGAAGTCTATGTACTGTAGATACTAGAATGTCTCTGACTAGCAATAGTACAGGAGGATGCGTTGTACTGTAGTATCAATTCTTTTAAAATCTTATAAGATTATTTTACTTGTAACTTGACCTTAGAACTATCCTGGTATTGTCCTGTCTTGTCCACATTATTATGTTTTACTTACTTTTCTTACTCTATCCCAACATTCGCTGACCAGTCTAACGAATGATGTGATCTTTTTTCAGGTTGAATTTGCCAAGAAATGTGGAGATGATCAGATATGTAATAGTAACTTACAGATGAAAGTGAAACCACAGCTTAGACAGTAGGTTGTTTTTCTGATAGGTTGTCTATAAGATGGAAAATTAATAGCATATGATTCCCTTGACCTGTACAGATTTTAGCTTGTTGGAGACAGTGTTATTATTGAAGAATACTCAAAGATAAAGTTTACGTTGGGTAAAATGGGACCAACTTATGGGGTCAAATGAATCCTCTCTCATACACAGTCAAAATTTTCAGGACTAGACTGCCCCCATATTCCAGGCAAACATTATCAGAAATTTGTGTGAAAATATGGTCAAAACAAAGACTTGTTATTAATAAATCAACATTAATTGAACATTAATTTAGTATACATTTTGGATGGTACCGCTCAGGTCTTATATCTACCATTATTACTGAACATTTTTCTTTATTTCGGTTTGAAAATCTAGCATTTCTAGAACAAGTCAGATTGAAGATCTCTTGAAAAAAATGTTTTATTATGTTCTTGTTTTATTCCATATTCCATGCAAACCATCTGACATATTTACACATACTTTGATATTATGAAACTGTTTAGTTACAAAACGGAAACTTGTATGCAACGAGTTGCCAGCTTGGCTACAGAGACGAGGGGTACTACCGTCCCACAGCACTTTTGTGCTTTGATTAAGACTATGTGTCGTTAAATCTTAACATTGTTTGAGTTAAGAATGACATCTTGATTTTTGAACAAAACAGGTGAATTCTAGAAGTCACATCGAGGAATGAATTGAAAGTGATACAAGGATAGCTGCTTCTGAGATACCGACAGACCAGATTTGTGTTCATCCCTCTACTTATAGTGCTCTTCTATTGAAATGTATTCATATGTTTAATTTGTGTGATATATTTCTGCAGGGATACAGATGATCAGTTAGTTTTGGAGATAGGTGCTTCTAGCACTCTGAAAGTTGCTGTTGATATTGAAAACATTGGAGAAATTGCTTATCAGACAACATTTTATCTGAAAAAACCAGAAGCATTAACCTGGCAACAGTCGGAACCAGTAAGTATAGTACCCATCTATGTTTCTGTGTTGTTTTCCTCTTGTGTTTGTTGTTTGTCTAGATGTGATATTCTGATACCAACTACGCTGTAACTACTTCAGATTGATATAAATATGGGTTTCTCTCTTATCATGTGGTACATAAAACAATATACAGTTAAAAACTTGCTTGAATCAAAGTGATAGCAAAGATGGGAGCAGACGTCAAACTGAACATCAATGGTCCTACAATTAAAGGCAGAGTTCACTACTCGGAGCTTTTTTAATGATAAACTTTCGCGTTGTTTATTGTTTATTTTCTCAATTTTATTATTTTCGCAGACAATTTTTGATCAGTCACATTTAGATGTTCAACTTAAGTGTTGGCCATTCGTCATGACTCCTGTATGTCCTAGTATTGTTATGCCTATTCCATAATGTACTCTTATTTAACATAGGCTCATATTTGTAGCATTGAAATGTTTAACTCAATGCTGTAGACTTCGTATTTAGTGTATGTTGACCCCACCCATTATCAAGTTATGTTATAAGTTTAGACTTGATTTACAGTTTCATTGAACACATGTTATTATCTTCTTTACAGAAAGACATTGGTTGCATTCCATATAACCTAACATTGATAGAATGTAAAGATATTGGCAGTAAGGAATTGGGTAAACCACTAAAAAATGGTGCTGTATCAGAATTTGCCTTGATATTCCAAGTTCAGAAAGATAAAATTTCTTCTGTGCGATCCATAGAATTAACAGCTTGGGTTAATACGTAAGTATCTAACTATCCACAGTTGGGGACCAAACTTGTAATGTTTCTTTGGGATTTTCCTTCAGGAACCAGTTTACTGTTTTGGAGTGATTGTTTTTACAAGAGCTTTGCGCTAGTCCATCATTAATTCTTTGAACCGCACAGTTGCGGAGATTGAAAATATAAATTTATGTAAGGTAATTATAATGTAATAATATTAATGGTAAAGAGGCTTGGTGAAGTTTTTCTGTTATCCTTCTTGTCCGCAACTGGTTTGGATCAGCTTGTGTTTTTTATAGCTTCCCCTTAGTCTGTCCGTCATTAGTATATGTGCGTGCATCCGTCTTGCATTTGTGGCACTATTTCTCAGCAACCACTGCGTGGAATTCAATGAAACTTAATAAGAAGCTTCACTGCCAAGATGGGCATATTGTTGGCATGTTCTTGATTGATAGTTTTATATATACTTTGGGAACATGTGTTGGTTCTACCGATACTTACCCTAACCCTTGTTTTCATGTTGTGATTGGATCTAATGTACCAAGTTGTTAATACAGATAGTTCTATATTTTATCACAGAACAAGTGAAGAATTGACACCAGCTGGTGACCGTGTAACCATACCTATTGTAGTCTACATCAATGCTGACCTCCAGGTGTCAGGGTTTGTATTTATTCTGATATCTCCTTACATCCATACTGATGCTTAAAATAGGATAGGGGCAGAAATGTTGAAAAAATTCTGTTGAAATATTTTTCCATTTGTAAATGTCAGTTTTAAATAACTGCAAAATACTGGCCTTCATATGTAAGTTTAAGTATGTAATTGATGAACAGTGATGTAATTTTTGTGAATTTGCCAAAAATATGTTTCGAGGTTAAGAAAAATTTAAACCATTGTACTTGTATTTGCGAATATCTCTAGATGCACTCTTATCTTGATACTGTACTTGCTCCAACGCCAAGTTGGGGACTGAAGCTTTTTCTGTGAAATTCTGGCAATTTGGAAATTTCATTTTATTTGTATGTATGTCTTGTAAAAAATGTGTGTTAAAATTTTGGGCATTAAAGTAAGCTGAAAGATTTCCCCTTTGTGTTTTACTCTTTTGAGGATATGGTGGGAAAATGTCTATTTTTGAGACCATGACCAGCCCCTTATTTCAATGGGTAAGTCAAATGTACTGTTGTGTTTTTCAGAAAAAGTGAACCAGATAGTGCTATACCATATTCTGGAGTTATTCGAGGGGAAAGTGCAATAAAGAATGAGAGAATGATTGGACAGTCAGTGAACCACACATATACTGTAAGTTCTAGAGATCTGGTTAAATCTGTATTAGAGGGTCAAATAATGAAGCCCTGTAAGGCATTGACTGCTTGTAGACTGGTTTTCAATTGATGTTATCCAATCTGGACCAGTCTGCAGATTAGTGAAAATTTGAGGGTTAATTAAGGAGAGAGGCCTGAATTGTAGGCAAATTAAGAACACTATAATCCTGGTCAAAACTTCCTCGACAGTCTTACTGATTTTATTTAATGACAGCTTTCCATTACTCCAGTGCTCCCAGTTTGTTAGTCAGAAATCTAGATGAAGGTGTAATCGCCCTTGACATATTTGGAATATATTCAATTATTTCTTGTCACAATACTGTTAGATTCTATTCATGATTCAATGTGTATTATTATGTTCAGGGATTAACCTATTGTCATAGTACTTGGTAAATCTATGCCAAATAATGAGTTTGTAAAAACTGTGTATCTTTGAGCTTGAACTGTATAAAACTCGATAGATGATAGTTAGTTTTTCCTTGTTTCATACAGGTGTATAATAATGGACCTGGTGTGGTGGACTCATCAGAAATCACTATATACTGGCCGTATGAGATGGCAAGCAACTATCCACATGGAAAACATTTATTGTACCTCATGAACTCCCCGGAGGTAAGATTTATTCTGTACTGACTTATCCAATACAGTAACTGTGTGTAATATATGATGTAATCCTCCTGGGTAATCTCCCTTGCTCAGTTCTTAAAACTTACAGCAAGATTACATATCTGTCAATAGAGATATAAGACTACATTTGGAGAGCATGCTCCACTTGCTGTCTTGTGATTGGTCCGTTTTTAGACTGAGCAGAGAAACAACCAATCAGAACTTAAGCTATGAGACTGGTCTCCACATACATTAAGGAAAGGCATGGTGGTATTGAAGCTAGGCATAGTGGTCTATGGGTAGAGCATCAGACCTCTGTTCTATAGGTCATGGATTTGAATGGTCATAGATTACGGGTTGGAAGTTATATTATGCTCGTTTTGGTTTCTTTATTACCTAAACAAACCTGAAAAATATATTTCATGCAGTTAAAACATCAACAAATATGCCTTATCAAAAAATACATTAATAATGTATCCCACTGTATTTGTCGAGACAAGTATGTAATATTTTTAGGTTATTATTTTTCAACAAGTGCGATTGTTTCCTAGTTTTGTCCAAGCGTAACATGATAAAACAAGATTTTTTGAATCAGCAATATATTCCAATTATTCCTTTTAGATATGTTGGTGCCAATACAGCAACAACACTAGATGAAGCCTGTTCAAATATTTTACATTCAAATAGGCCAGAAACATCTTTCAGTTTTTTCCATTTACTGTTACAGTTACTGAACAATGGTGATGCAACCTGTTATGATCAGCCTGATATTGTCAATGTTATTGGTGTGCCGGTAAGTAATAAACTCTGTTACATAGTTATTGTTAACCCTTATCATGCTAAGCACGGTTTCTATATGTAGTGGATACACTATTGCAATACACATCCCAGTATCAGGTTACTGATAAGCAATTATAGGTGAATGGTGTGGAAACACCATGGGGAATGTTTATGACCTGTTGATAACACATTCAAGACAAATGGTATCAAAAATAAAGCTTGATTAGGTGTAATGTATACAAGTGTGTATAATTCAGAAAAATACATCAAAGAGACACATCTGATTCATAATCATTTTCTGGAATTTTCACAGCACAAATCTATACTTAAACCTTATATATAGAATAAATGACTGCTTTTTTAGTGATAATCAATGATTGTTTTAATATTTCATTGTCAACGGGTGTCATGATTTATGATTTAACAATTATTTCCAAATCTAAAACATGTTTTCTTTTTCTTTTTTGTGTTTATAAACAGAAGAAATTAATTTTTAAAATAGGTGAATTGTACTGTTTTTTTTATATCATTGCAAAGCAAATTTTATTCTGTTTCAGAAAATATTTGGGTTGTATGCAATAACATTAATAATGAATTAATTAGAGCAACTAAAAACAGTTAACCCTGTTAACCCAAATTTCCCAGCGAGCTGCTGAGAATTTATTCAGCAGTGAGGGGTATGATAAGCCATTAGGTAGCCAGCACGTTAAAGAGTTAGAACAAGGACTATGCGTAAAACAAGATACTAGCTTAAAATCTTTTTGCTTCTCAGCATTAAGCATATTGTCATAATACAATAAAAAGTCATTTATCATTCATTAAAATGCTAATTCTATGTATACACTGCATTGCACTCATTCTCCATTATAATAGACTGGTTTATAATAAGGATGTGCTAATGTTGGAAATTATGCTTTCCCATCATATCTTCCTATATATACTGCATATATTTGTCCGATCCTGTTTGACATTTTCTAGAACTCTATAAGTTATTACTGTCTATCAGAACCCACATTATTTGATACTGTGATGTAATATGCTCAATCACTGCTACATGATAAGAATTTTCAGATATGAAATGATATTTTGAGAATGCCTGATTTATCTTGAGTTAGTATTTTGTGTTGAACCATTTCAAACAGTCATTGATGTTTGGTTGCTTGTTTAATGCATGGCACTGTTCATCATGGTTTTACAATACTGACCAACTGTAATATTATCCAATAATTACTCCATCCCATTAATTACCAATTAACAGCTGTATTAAAATGTATATTGTTAAGCAGATCTGCATTGAATCCTTGTAACTACATGAACAATTGTACGCTAGTGTAGTAAAAGCAACTTGCTTTATGTATTGCATGTAATCTTGTTGTTGTACGAAATATTTCTGTGTTCATTAGTAAAAGAAACAGACTGGGTAAACCCTTTAAGATGACCAAGTCACAGTAGGACATTTCCACCAATTGCTGAATCTCACACTTTGACATGTTGTCCCAGATTGTTGCTAATAAAAAAAATATGTGCTTTTTTCCCATGGTTCATGTCTGTAAAGCAAATATTAATTTACGTTGAATGTCATTGAGTTGAAACATATTGCTTTAGCTGAATCATGTATTTGACTCCCAACATTTATTTTAGTCTTGTTATTTTCAAATCTAAAATACTAATAAAGATTATGTATGCTTAAATTGTATCATTGATATTTCTGGAGCGCAGTGGCTGGACTTGTATCTATTAAGGTGCGTGTTTTTCGAGGTAGGGGAAGTAAGCATGAAAAGTAAGCCAATGTAGAAAAAGGTAGCTTTCAAAAAACGCTTTGCTTGCTAAAAAATGGTGCGCGCCTGACCAGACAACACTGTTCCGCCTGGATGCCATTTTGTTAAGCAAAGCAAGCACTGCCAGATCACGCTAACTATCCGAAGATAGGGGCTACTTTTCCTAAGTTTAAGAAACTGCACCGCTACTTTCCCTACAAAGCGCTGGGTAGAATTCTATTTTTCCTACCTCTAAAAGACGTGCCTCTGGTCTAAGCATATGAAAGCTTTTTTACACATAAAACAGAAGATTGGAGTTCGAATTCTGAGTATTGGAAAGTTTTGTTGATATAACATGTTTCACTACAGTACTATATAACCATACACTGTCTTATATGCTAACATGCATTTGGCTGCACTGATAACTGGCATTGTATTTGTATTACCATGTATATAGGAGGCGAATTCTGTGAGTGATCAGCCACGGCTGTTCAACGTACTAGTAAGTTATATATATCTCCAAATTGTGTACCAATCAATACAGAGGAATCAGATTTACTGGCAGTTGTAAGAACTGTAAGTCAAGTAACGGTCTAAGTTGGGCAGCAATCTTGTTACAGGGATAAAGCTAGTTTAATGAAAGAAGCAAGAAATACAATGTAATGATAATTATACAGCTTGTACTGGCAACAGTTGTAACATTCTTACATTGTGGTTAATTGATTACAATTTGTTTTTACCCACTCTAAGGATTATGACTTGTAATGCGAATTAAGTGTAAAACGGTTGTGACGGCTTCCAAAACTGTGTTACAATAGTTTTGTACTGAACCTTTGAGACATTCGATCATTAAAATGGAAACTTGATTCGGAGAGAATATCTTGTATGAAGATCAATAATTAAAACTCAAATATTATCTATAGAAAAGTTCACTCTATATCACATTTGGATGTATTAGAACATAACTTGATTCCTCTGTATTTATCTATATACAGGTCCACCTTTCTTCTTTTTTTTAAATATATGTAAGCTTGCTAGTCTAGTGTGTTGTGTGTGCATGTTAGATTGTATAGAATGATTTTTCTAAGAAGGTTGATGGGAATATTCTGACTTATTTTGTTTGTCACTGAAGTCGTGTAATATTTGCACTGTGTATTTGTTGTTCCTTTTACAGAATACTGATGTATATATCATGTCGCTATATTCAGTTCTCATTTGAATTCTGTATAATATACTCATATGTATTTTGAATTATAAAGTTATATTTTTGTTTTATGGAATAATTTCTATACATATTTCAGTTTCGAGGATATGTTTTATGTTTCTCTCATCTTGCGTATTTTTATCCTAATTTCTCGCTTGTACTTATTTTCTGTGTTCTGTACCAGGGCTTTTCCAAGCATAAATTATTAAGGTTATTTTGTCCTGAAAATGTCAAGCTTTTAAATGTACCCCCTTTAATACATTGTAGAATCTAATACCGTTGTTACTAGTAATGTTTGTATCCAAGTTCCTTCCCATATTGAAAATATTTAAAAGAACACTGACTTCCTGTCAAATGTCTTTTAGCATGTCTCTATTGAAAATCATAAACAATATGTTAATGTAATTAACAATCGTGAATTTGTTTGTTTATTATTTCTCAAAGCCATTCTGTACCATAATGACAAGTCAGGGATGAGGTGACATCAACATTTGCTGTCTATGTATTCATTACATGGCGATTATTCTCAATTTAGAAGACTCGATTAGTAAATTCAGTAAATTATAAGCACTCATAAGATCCTCTGTTTATTACTGTTCAAGAAATATCCATTTTAATCATGATTGAGCTATGAGCTTTAATTACCCTTAGAGCAAATTGATGGGCAGATTAATTTATATACTGCTACTGGTACACACAACTCAATTTTTCTGCCCCCCACGACTGTTAGAGGCACATAGATTTGCTCTTGTCCGTACTTCTGTCCATCCTTCCATCTGTCCCACAAAACGTCATATCTCAAAAGGTATTTGACCTAGAATAACAAAACCTCATAGGAATATTAGACATCACATGAAATTGCACACCCTGATATTTTCAATTTAGTGCTACAGTCTGCGATAGTAGCAACTTGCTTGAACTCATGAGCAAGTAAAACACGTCCTAATGGGGATTTGTTTACATTAAATCACACATGTAGTGTATGTAAATGATTTGTGTGGCATGTTGATGCTTTTTATTAATCACGTAAATAACAAATCCCTTTATTAGATTTGCAACAAAAGTAGACATATTTGGATGCTAGTGTTTTGTGCCACCTTGAACTTGATATTCACGGGTTCATTTTGAGATGAAGGAGCAAAGCTTAGGGAAAATTCAACCAGTGACCTACAGTACAAGAAAGAAAGCTGTGCCTCCTAGGTTTGGTGCTTGTGCTTTGATCTACCTAGTACCCTAGATTTACAATTGCGCAACAGTTACTGTTTCCTGTATGTGTAAAGCTTAAGGTATACAATATGGTATAGTTTCAGGTTTGTAAATTGTCCCACCCAGTATATTGTGGTTTTCTGATTGGAACTAGTCAAATAGAAATAATTGTATAGTTGGTATGGCGATTAGAATACTAAATAGATTAGAAGTGGTTGTTAGGGTGCTGGTGTAAATTATTGTTTCTGGAGGTTACCCCCTTAAAGTTAAATGGGTGGCTAGTTCCATTAGATATCATATTTACCCCACATATTTCTATAAATGGTCTGTAACAAACTCAGTTGAGTATATATGATATGTTTTATCAACCACATTTTTACTTGTCACTAAGGTTCATGAATCACTTCAACACTTTACAAAGGCTTTTGTGCCGTCTTTTTACGCCAAACTTGATGTGAGAATCTATTCATACCTGTGATAGAAATATTTGTGGTCACCACATGTCACCTGACTACCATTTGTCCAATGAAAATGCTAGATTCTTATTGATGTTAAAATGTAAAAATTGTACAACCAAGTTACCAATCAAGTTTTATTGGACAATTCCTAACAAGCTAAATGTTCTTGTCTTCTTAATATTATTTTCTTAGCATTTTTCAGGTTTCAGTTATCTATTTATGGGATTTTATTTATCCCATTTTTTTGCTACTAACTTTGAAACATTCTGCATGGAATAATCATGAAAGCCATATTTCTTCTGATTTCATCTATCTATTTTTGTACTAACATATTTATTCTGCATTATGTCATGGCTCATTTTGGCTCAATTATTTTTCTTCTTTATGTTTGACATGGCTGATCAGTTACGATTTGATTTTAATACAATAAGCCATGATGGGTTTTTGCGAATAGGAAGAAAATAGTTGTTTATTTTAATCTGTATCCCATTATTATTTTACCGCATACTTGGACCGCTTCGTCTCATCATAGTGTTAGATAATTGATGCTACTAACATCTACAGATTAAACAAATATGATAAGATTGTCATGTACACATGATGCCCGTAGAAATAATTTTGATTAAACTTTGTATGGTTGAAACTGTGAATTAAGTTTGGTATTATTATTTCAGGTTGGTAACAAAGGTCCCGAGTATACAATTGATAACGGTCGAAAACGTAGACAGGCAGAAACTTCAGGAAATAAACCAATGGAGATCCGTGATGATGGTCCTAAAGTTGGTGCTACTGCTGAAAGGAAAAACATCGTACTTTTTGTAAGGAATTGTTTGTTGATATATTTTATATGAATTTGGACTCAGATTATTGACTGCAGTAAGACCTCACTTAAAGATCACCTCAATAATAAGATCACCTCAAAATTAAGAACACAATTTTCAAGTCTATTTTCACTGTTTTGTTCTTTATTCAACCTCAATATTGAAACCATCTCACTAATAAGACCAGTTTTCAAGGGTCCAAAAGGTGGTTGTGTTATTGAGGTTTTACTGTACTTGTTTATTTATGTCTTTGTATTTGCGTTTATTTATCGTCGCCACCGGTTTCCCATATGGGCGATGCCTCTGGAAGAATGTTAGTCATATTATATTTTTGGAGGATAGTGCATGATACAGGAGATGCCCCAGTTCCAGAAGCACCCCTGGTTCTTTTACGTGCTCGATGTAAAGCATCATACACGGGACCTCGGTTTTTTTAAAGTCTCGTCCGAAAGGCTGCTAGTACGGTCAGTTATGGAGCGGGGAATCGAACCTGCGATCCCTGGATTACAAGTCCAGCGCGTTACCACTGGACTACGGATCCGCTACATCGGTGGGTTTGACTAACAAAGGACCATTTATAGATCAAGATGTTGGGTAACTCATGTGGCAGAACTATACAAGTCTTGTGTGTTAAAATGCTAGTGCAGAATTAATTTATTTTAGTATTATCATATGCAATGTATTATTGGCATCATTTGTTATCCTGCCTTGTATCAATTAATGCTGTTAGAAAATTGGTTGGGTGTTTTTTACCATAAATGATCTCACAGAAGCGTGATAACCTAGGTTTTTTCCTAATAATTCTCCTGTGAAATGACTAACAATATGGCAGCACTGTTGTCTTTTAGTAATGGGTTCTGCCAGTATGGCCCCCAAAAAATATATCAGATAAAATGTGTGCTCACAATTCATGTTATGATTCAAGTTTTCTATTCATGTTAGTAAGTTATTGTAGTTATTTTCAAAAATGATGAAATCACGCAAAAGACTGCATTAAGTTTTCATGGTTTTCAGAGGGCTTGTTTAAAGAATTCAGTTGTTCATGACCCCCTCGTGCAGTATTCTATATTACAGAGAAAGTTATTCATGAAATGTGAAGTAATCATACTGTTAGTTTATCTCTGTATTTACATTACAGGATTGTGCATCAAAATCTGCCAAATGTTATGAAATAAGATGTCGTATTGGAGTATTGAAGAAAAATCAAGCTGTAAAAATTAGATTGCGTTCCAGACTTTGGGAGAGCACATTGTTGGAGGTATGGTTATGATTTTGAATTATGAATATCCTGTAATGTTCTGATTGAAGTCCTCATTGTTTCAGCAGTTATGTTTTCCAGAATAAATCTCTATATTATGTTCTACAGTGTGACCTATCCTGAGTGGATCTCTCTTGATCAACAACATTATCTATTTTCACAGAGATGAAAGTGCTACCAATTAAGCCTCTCTGGAGTAACCACCTCTCAACAACAGCCCAATTTTGCATCTCCCAAATGAGATAGCACTGTTTTGGAAATGTGCTTTTGACATAATTATATGGTTCAAAGTTTCTGATTTGGTTGATCTATCATACAATACAAACAAGTAAATTAATCCTCAATAATTGTATTTTGAGCAGGTGAAAGATGAATATGATACTAGATAAGGTCCTATTTCACAAAAGATTCGTATCTTAAACTCAATTTTTCAATACTTTATTTTGAGTAATACAAAACATAGCTAGTCAATGGAACATGTATTAAAATTAAATACCGAGATTCTAGCCCCTAGACTACTTGTTGCATAATTTGCTTTCTGTTTGAAATGGACGATTTGACTTCGAGCAAAAACTCAATTTGAGAAGTTTGTGAAACTGGTGTGAGTGTCTATGTGGCCTGAACTAATTTGTAGGAACCGATCAAAATGCACTTCAATTTCAACCTTTATTGATATTTCCAAACAAGTCTGACTTCTTTGATTTCATTTGTTCAAGGTCTGTTTAGATCAATCTTTGTAGATGGCCTCATGCATATTGTACTCTAAATTTTTTATGTAGAATGATTGTTTATTAGCATTTGAAAATTTGTACAATAATTGAATTGTTAAATTTTAATTGTTTACAGGATTTGAGAGATGTAGAAGAGGTACACATTCGTTCAACAGGAAAAATACACATACGACCCGAACTGAATGTTGTACAAAGTAACACAAAAAATGATATTGAATATGTAAGTATCTACTTGATGTTTATAATCATGTAAGTTTTATTGTCTATGAAATGATGATTAACTTTGAGCAGTTTGCATGTCATATCATGAATAATTAAATGATGTTTCCATGCAACTGTCTGAAGCTGTAACTGTGTCATTTATAACATCAACTTACTGGAAATCATCATTCTGGAGGAACTGAGCACTGACTACAGGTCTCGTTGAAATCATTATCTGGGAAAAACAACCTTAGGAAAAATAAATAATGTTAACTACTCCTGAATCCAATTGGAACGATTGCATAAAAGAAGGAAAAGATTGTACTTGAGTTGATGAAAGTAGGTTTCTGTATGTGTTTGTCCTGTGGTTAATGGTCATTGTTCTGTTTGCTCAAAGCTTATAGGCAGCCCTTTGTTTAGATAAATGTGTTTTGTTATACATGTAGTGCTTTAAGTCAGTTGGAGAAATACCCTGCATGGACACCCGAGTAGTACCACTGACCCTCTGTAAGCCAGCTGGAGAGCTTCCTCTCAAGTTCTACATCCAGAGTGAGATTCGAACTCATGGCATTGAGGTGCAAGTGATTTGAGGTTGGCAACCATTTTGACCATTGAGGACCCCAGGGATAACTTTGCAATGAACAAAAACTGGTTGGAAAGTTTATGTTTGATATGCATATGATTGTATTACATTTCAGGCCACTACTATTGCTATACCAAGTATACAGATTGTGAAGGAGAAGCCACTAGCATGGTGGATATATTTACTGGCTGTATTAGGTGGATTATTGGTATTAGTCATACTGGCATTATGTTTATGGAAGGTACGTGTCTGATGTTACCTATTTATGCCCTTGTTTGATTAAGTTATCTCATAGTTTGAAATAGTTATAACTTCGATTGTTTTTTTTTTAAACAATTTTATCGTAATCTGTGTCTGAGTACATTACTGATAATCTAACTTACATACTGGGGGGTGGGGCGGAGGGGAGGTGTCATTATCATGATATTCTCAGCTCTACTCAGTGTAATATACGTATTGTTTTCTTTATAGAAAATAAGAAATTCCATTCCATTTTTTCTTTCAGGTTGGATTTTTTAAGAGAAAAAGATATGATGATGTATCGACGTATAATGTGAAGTTAGAGAAGAAGAAGAATATGAACAATCCCACATATAGCACAAAAGTTGAAACAAAGAAAGAATATTTAGACGAAAATGATTACTTCTTAAAACATGATCGATAGTTACACTGTTTTGTTTGTATTCAAATTGTGCATTCCAAGAACATTCAACCAGGATAAAAATCATTGAAAGATATAAAGCTGCGCTGAAATCAGGTCTGGCTGAAGTTTTGGGCTTAGTTGAAGATACAAAATCTTCAATTGTTACAATATCATTGCCTTCGCTTGCTTGCCGTGGCTGGACATAGACTGCTGAGGTAACTTACCGTACAGAAGTGGGCACCTGACTACTGCTTGAACAGTGTGAATGGAGTTAAATATTGCATTATTTAAATACTCTCAAAAGACAGCATATCAAAGCATGGATGTATGCAATTTTACTAGGCTGGATATTTATTGTAAGAACTACATGTACTAAACATCTGGAGGTGATGTGGTCTAGGGATTGAGTACCAGGCATCTGACTTTCAGATCGTGGTAACAAACCCTACCATAGGCAAGATTCTTCAAGTTGTACATAATACGGAATGAAAATACAAATATTTAGCTAACATTTTTCAGTATGCCTTTCAGTTGAAGAAGTAATGAAATTCAGAGTGAATTATTTCAACCCTCCTGCTTCACCAGTCAGTGCTGCATACAATCAAGATTTGATAGCAAGTATTAGTGGAGTGTTTTAAGTGATATTGCAACAGGCATGACAAGGTTTTTGATGCAGCTTTTGGCAAGATAGCTTGACGATTGGGTTATATGGTCCATTTATTGCCTTACTGTACTTTGCATATGCAATAAATTGTTATTGATTTGTACATGCATAATTTTTAACTGAGTCAATTTATTTATGATATGTTACCTCAAGTGAGTTTACACTCATAGAGCTTTTTTGCCCAAAACGTTTTCCTGAATGAAATGAATGTTAATTTTATAGCTGTAATACACTTAGATGAAATATATTGACTTAACTGCAGGCTGCCGAGGTTTATTGCTAGCTGTTTGATTTTTGACATCGCCCAGGCAAAGTTCCTTTTTTAATGCCATTTTGTTTTTTTACTGGACACAACGTACTTTGATGCTTACACTTGGTTATAATGAATTGTTGGACACTTTTTGCCTTAGGGTTTTGATCTGTTATTGATAAATTTCTTGTTTTGATACTCAAGAATGTGTAGGTGCATGGTTTTTTTTTTGGTTGTGTGAACTTAATTAGGTTGTGATTTGCTATATATGTTTTATGTTATGCTCTCGTTTTATCAATATGGGTAACATTTTTTAGATTTTATTTGAATTTTTTTGGTACCAAAATTTGCTGATGAATTTATATTTATAGAAGATTCCTTTTTTATAATCTTAACAAGTTGAGTTACAGTCTCAAAGAAAATGCTATGAATGATTGGACATTTATGCATAAAAACAGAGTAGTAGTTTAAAAAATTAGTTTTGGATTCTTTACTAAAATCTTATCAATGTATTGGCTCTTTGTATAAAACTATTTACCTATGAAAAATCTGTGTAATCAATAAATTTTGGCTTGTTCTTCGGCAAGATGAAAAGTAGAAACAATGTGCTAATCGGTTTGTTTCACTGGTTTCTTCTTTCGTTGCATAATACATAATTACAGTAATATGAGCCCCATTTCCATGGCAACTCTTTTGGGTTTGGTAAAATATTTGAGAATACCGGGGTACCCATTTTTGAGCCATTTATACTGACTTACAAACATTCCTTTTAACACCTTACTCAAAACCTGGCGTTTGTTAAACTATTTCTAATACTCTATTTTGTAAACTTCTAACATCTCGAGTATTATATTGGTTATATAAGTACTAATAGAAAAAAATTATATAGTTTTATGTTATCAACTGTTTCAATTTATCAGACACAAATTCATCATAAAATCTTCTTTCTGCATAATGGTATTAGTGTAAACACTGTTTGCCTGCTCAATGTATATATTACAGTTCAGTTGAGTAGCATAATATGAATGAAATTGTCACACAGATGTATGGCTAAGTACCACTTACTTTTCTAATTGGGTAAAATAATTGTGTCAATGCCTTGCATATAGCTTGCTTACAAATGCAGTAAAACCTCAATAATAAGACCCCCCTTGGGACCATTGAAACTGGTCTATTTATTGAGATGGTCTTAATAGTGAAAATGGACTTGAAAATTGAGTTCTTAATTTTGAGGTGGTCTTATTATTGAGGTGGTCTTTAAGTGAGGTTTTACTTTAGTACTTAAACAGTAACAAAGGATTTTAGAACATTTTTTCAGCCTACTGACTGCTCTATGTAACTGAAATGTTGTTGAAAAACAGTGTTAAAACACACCAGCACAACAAATTGTCTGTACAAATCTCACCAATCTAAGACTGTTAGCTGCATAAAGACATTGTCATTAAAGAATGAAATTAGACACTGGTCTCAACATGTCGATTTAATGATTGAAATGTTTTCATACAATTTATCTTACTAGATAAGAAATCTGTGTGACAGTATCTTTGGGGTATAATTTTAGCGCTAGTCAATATATTGCTCTGCATTTGTGAATATCAATTTAGCTTATATAGTTTACTCCATTATGGTAAAAAGGGAATGTCATGGCTTGCTTTTTGCTTATTCCTTTTACTTTACGTGCATATGTGTAATTAGGTGTGTGTTTTCCATCGGACATATTCTACTAGTGAAATACAGCTAGCCACAAAAAACATACACTAGGAAATATTGTAATCGTATGTTAGTTTTGGTATTACGATATAGTAATAGATTATGTTAATGATTGTGTACACTGGTAGCTGCCATGGTCAATCATTCACTCTTCGTTTTTCAAAACATTGAATTTCTATTATCGCGAGTTATTGGCAGTAACTTGCAGGTTTGTTTTACAGCTAAAATGCATCGGTGTTGAAACATTTATTTGCTACTAATTTGATTAAATAATGCTGAACAAGTATCAGTTGTTGTATATATTATATCAAGAGCATTGAAGTGGCTGAACTGTTAATCTGTACAAACATGTATTTCATTGTTTTCAAAGTGCCTATGATAATGAATTTGTTTTATGTAGTTGGTTTTGCTGGATACGGTACCTTTCTTTGTATGGGTTAATTTACAATCGTTTAATGTGTTGCCTGCTTGTGCTAGAACTGTAGATTTATGTGTTCCCATAGTAACTTGATAAGAGTCTTAGTTTCCATAGTGACAAGGACTTAAGAAATTAGTTTTTTCAGCATTCCTAATATTTTGCTTTTGTATGCTTATTCATGTATTGTATGTACTCGTAGTATTGTCTTGGTTGATAAATGCATTCCATAAACCACAAGTATTTGAGAGATGTTGTACTTACAGTTTATATGCTAAAAGTTACTGAGTGTAAAGACAGGAATATTGCTTCAAAATTTGAATTGGTTTTTGACTGATCTATATTTTTCATTGAAGACTGGACAATGTTGTTTGAATAGGAGAATTTCTTTCTACTTCATTAAAATGCTGTGTAGTGATTTCTTATTTGTCTTCATACAAATTGTTATATTTTTTATATAAAAGATCAGCATTTTGTTGTCTGTTAAACAGCTAAGAAAATTATTTTCATAAATCTCAGCTTTTATATTGTCAACGTTTATTCCTTAAGTTTGGGGTGATGAACATCAAGGAAAAAGGTACCAATGCAAGGAGTATTGCTTCAGAATCATTTTTGCATGAAAAATAGTTCTCTTATGTATGAAATTTGCACTATGTAAATCAGTGGATCAATAGAAAAAACTGCTGAATTATATTTCAAATGCCTTGTGAAATATTGCTTTCTTTCAAATTCGTCCAAAACGTTGTACAGACAGTTTGGTTGTGTCATGCCATGAAGTAGGATAGAGAAATATTAAGTATGTGATTGTATTTATAGTATTATCAGTAACAAATATTTACTGTAGTCAAATGGATGACATCCTATTCCTGTTCTGTTCACTTGTTAACTACTGCATTTATGAACTATGCATCATTTTTGTATTTTTTTCTGATAATTCTTCTTAATATGCCAATTAATGTGACTTCTATTGTACAATCATGTTGACATTCATTACCTAGAAGATTCAGTCTTTAAAAATGCTATTAAATGGTAAATTTTTCGGGACTGCTTTCATTGAAAAAAATTGTAAAATTTTCTGTACGTGTATAAAAGTGTGTCATTTCGTCATAATCTCATTTGTGAATACACTCATCTGTGTGCCTGTATATGTTCAGCATTGTATTGCGTTATCATACTGCTATCATCATAATATGTCTATTATTACTCTGCTTTATGTCATTTTTGTTTATTCAGGTGCTTTTGGCCCTGCTTATTAGAGATAATATGGTCTCCACATTGTACATAGCTTTACGCAGCATTAAACCAGCGTTGTATACCTAAAACCAATGTTATATCCCTAAAACCAATGTTATATGCCCAAAACCAGCGTTATATCTCCAAACCAATGTTACCCTTTTACTATAGTTATTATCATTCAGTTAGTGTTATATAAAGTAGTTTTTGAAACACGGGAATGTGTCGATATTTTGATGCTGATTACTTAGTATAACTGTTATATTGGATTATATTATGCTAAAAAATGATGATAACCTTATTCCAAGTGATTGACTAAACTTCTCTTTTGAAAATCCTAAATTTTATATCTTCGAAATATAAACCCAGAATAATATAATTCATTGTCATATTCATTGATTTTACACTTTTTTTTCAGTTTAAATTAATCTCCCAAGCGATCAGTTGTGTGTTGTGGTATTCTGTTTAATTTGCTGTTTTGGTTGTTAACTCCTGAGCTTAGAATTTCTGTGCTAGCTTTTTGTGTGTATGAAATATTGATAAATGATATCCTCATACATTTGTATATTGAAGCCTCTTCTGGGGTTTACTGGACAAAACCTTCCACCACATTCCCTTTTATATTCTCTGAATTTGTTTTACTGACCAGCATATGCGTGATGTTCACAAATTTTCACTTTGCCCTGCGGTTTGATGTATTGCGTGTTTGTGTTATTTCCACATACTCCTGTGGTTTCTGATCAACTCTTGGTTGACTATTTGTTACACCGTGTTTTGTTTTGTTCTACTCGATATAAAGTTTGGTGTTCACCTATACCCTTCCTATGTATGCATTCCAGCCTTGATGTATAGCAATAGCTTCCATGTTTATTTATTTTTATAAAGTGTTAAATATTCTACTTTTTAGTGATTTTATTTGATTAAGTTTCCAGTTGAATAGTACTCCACTGGCAGAAATCCTGTGAACAACTCCATGTATAGAAATGTCTCCCATTTTTTGTGACTATTTAAATCTGGTGTCTAAGAGGGTATGTAGTTACTCTTTTTAAAACTTGAAATTTAGGTGGTTGATACCTTTAACATGACTGGTAAAAAATTTAAGTTTAAATGAATGATTTCCATGTGCCATAATGTTGCGCGTATGTGTTGTTGATACTTTGTACGTGTAGTTGTCTTGCAATTATACAAGAAGTTAATGCTTCATTAGTCAGAAGCTCTCTTAATCCTTCAGCTTTTTTGAATTCTTGGCAGAGACCTTGCCAGTGGAGTAGACTTTAAATATTATTTGACGATCGAAGTTTAGTTACCGTAGTTAGTGTAATAGTAATAACCATAGTAATTCCTATAACAACCAGTATTCATAGCGTTTAGTTGTAATGTAATCATGTGTATGTATTTGTTGCACAATGATAATTAATAAGTAATTAAATTCCAATTAAGACAATTAATTAGATGATGTTTAATATGACATTGAAATTATTAAATTGTATCTGCGATCATTCATAACTATTATACTTGCTGTATATATTGTATATGTTGTAGTAGCTTGTGTTATATGCTGTATGTTTTTTATTTAATTTTTGTATGCCAAAGTTCTGTAACATTATCAATTCCTCGAGGTGAGGTAACTAACGGTCATTTCCTCGTCCACCTAATGTCCTTTGCTTGCTTTCATCTTGATTTAGCTTAGAACAATACAAGTAAAATTTCATTCATTGTTAAACATGGTTGTAAATGTATCAACTGTTAAGGTTGTCGAAAATGTTGCACACTTGGTGAAAGTTGAATTTCTTCATATTTTGCTGTGAGGAATTTAGTCAAGATCATTTGCCAAAATTTTAACTTTCAGTCATCGGTTTTACATTATTGAGTTGGACACTGAGGAATGTGATCGTACATTATTCCATTCATGCTTTTGTATAATGCAAGTGTTTTAACCATAATTTTATGCTTGCATATAATAAATAAAGAGAATATGTGAACATCAGTATTGTCGTTTCTACCCACTTGCTAAATTCAGGATGTGCGAGGTATATATGCTCCAGTATTGTCGTTTCTACACACTTGCTAAATTCAGGATGTACGAGGTATATATACTCCAGTATTGTCGTTTCTACACACTTGCTAAATTCAGGATGTACGTGGTATATATACTCCAGTATTGTCGTTTCTACACACTTGCTAAATTCAGGATGTACCAGGTATATATACTCCAGTATTGTCGTTTCTACCCACTTGCTAAATTCAGGATGTACCAGGTATATATACTCCAGTATTGTCGTTTCTACCCACTTGCTAAATTCAGGATGTACGAGGTATATATACTCCAGTATTGTCGTTTCTACACACTTGCTAAATTCAGGATGTACCAGGTATATATACTCCAGTATTGTCGTTTCTACACACTTGCTAAATTCAGAATGTACCAGGTATATATACTCCAGTATTGTCGTTTCTACACACTTGCTAAATTCAGGATGTACGAGGTATATATACTCCAGTATTGTCGTTTCTACACACTTGCTAAATTCAGGATGTACGAGGTATATATACTCCAGTATTGTCGTTTCTACACACTTGCTAAATTCAGGATGTACCAGGTATATATACTCCAGTATTGTCGTTTCTACACACTTGCTAAATTCAGGATGTACGAGGTATATACTCCAGTATTGTCGTTTCTACACACTTGCTAAATTCAGGATGTACGAGGTATATACTCCAGTATTGTCGTTTCTACACACTTGCTAAATTCAGGATGTACGAGGTATATACTCCAGTATTGTCGTTTCTACACACTTGCTAAATTCAGGATGTACGAGGTATATACTCCAGTATTGTCGTTTCTACACACTTGCTAAATTCAGGATGTACCAGGTATATATACTCCAGTATTGTCGTTTCTATACACTTGCTAAATTCAGGATGTACCAGGTATATATACTCCAGTATTGTCGTTTCTACACACTTGCTAAATTCAGGATGTACGAGGTATATATACTCCAGTATTGTCGTTTCTACACACTTGCTAAATTCAGGATGTACCAGGTATATACTCCAGTATTGTCGTTTCTACACACTTGCTAAATTCAGGATGTACCAGGTATATATGTTACAGGGAATATGTATAATCAGGGAATATGTATAATCCCTGAAAATTTCAGGGATTATGTGTAATCCGTGATTCACTCAGGGAATATACATAATCCCTGAAAAAAGCAGGGATTATACATATTCCCTGATTTGATGTCCAGATTTTTAGACATATTCCTTGAAATTGATTCTGTCTTTATTTTCTGGATTTACAAATCATTTTAAAGTAATTTCTGCAGTAAAACAAACACACCTTTTCATTTGAAACAGTTTATTTCTGAAAGGACATCACATTTACATGTAACATATTAGATAGCTTCAGATTAAAACAAAGTTATCTTATTTCACACATGCATTTCAGATAATTGTAGTTAATTCCTCAACAGGCTTAAGGTTTGGAGTAAAGGGTTAATCAATATGTTCTTTTCAGGCTCATTAATATTGTAAGCATCTGAAATTTGCACGGACGATATTCATTTGTTTTTACAGGGCAGGCTAGAGTGACACCTCGAGTTACACTGTAATTTAGCTTTGAAACATCTGCACCGATTTGTCTGACATTTCTTTGTACCTAAACAGTTACATCGAGTAAAACCTTGTCCTCCACATTTTGATTCAATTTGTACAGCCGAACGGAGTGGAATGTGTTTGTCAGTAGCGACATCCTGAGCTGAATAGAGTGCAGTAGCACACACATCGAACTGGTTTCGAGAATACTTTCCATTTAATACACCACCTTTCACAGCAATAGTATACAACTCATTGTCACTACATTCAATCACAACACCAATGAGATTCCTTGGATCAGCACGACCGCGGTCCACATGAGGTATAGGCACAGTTACATTATCACCAATTTGCACTGAAGACATTATACGTTTGCTACGTTTTACCATTCGTTCGGCTTGTTGAATCTGAGCTTCATTTGCACGTTTTCTGTTGACTTGAATGACTTGCTGACGTGATTCAATCTCAGTTTGGGTTGGTTCAGTTGATTCCGGTCTTGTTTCAGTTGATGAGTCTGGTTCACTGGTACCTGATACTGGTTCGCTTGGTGTAAAAGATGTGCTGCTGTTGTTTCCCTGGGTACTGGGGTTATTTCCCTGGAGTCTGGGTCGTCGCTAGTTGGTTGTGTTGCATCAGGTGCTGGTTCGCTCTGCGTGGATGTTTGTGTCACTGTGGCAAGAAGGTCATCTTCACTCTGTAGATTTGATAGAATGTCATGTGGCAGGCTTGATGATGTCAGACCTATCTTAGCATCTGCGCCAAGTAGTGCTGCAAATGGAGAACACTTAATACCACTGTGGTGACTAGCATTTTTCTGGAATTGCACAAATTTAATTCCAACAGTCCAATCAGTTGTGTTGTTATCCCCTAACCATGCCACTAACATGTCTTTTATGTCACAGTTGGCTCGTTCTACAGAACCCTGACTTTGGGGATGTCTAGGCTTTCCGTGGACCATCACAAGGTCAGGCCATAGTTCCTTCAATTCTACAATGACCTTGGCAGTAAACTCAGATCCATTGTCGCTCTGCAATACACAGGGGGCACCAAGCAACAGGAAAATATCAAGTAACTGGTAGGCTACCTCAGAAGCACGTTTTGATGTAAGAGCACGGAGTACACAGAACTTGGTTAGATGATCTTGGTACACCATAATCCATTTGAAATGTCCCTGGTTCATTGCCTGCATGTCTATCAGATCAACCTGCGCTCTGGAATTAAAGTCCTTGCTAATTAGTGGTCTAACAACAACTCCTTTAGAAGTTGGTCTCTTGCGTTTTCGATGGCACTCAACACACATGGATTTGTACAATGACAGGACGTCTTGTGTGATATTGGCATACTTCCTATTTGCTTCTTTCACCATTTTGTCTCTCCCACCATGGCCAGTTGCTATATGTACTCTCTTTACTATGTCAAATGTTTCTTCAATAGTCACAAAGTAAGTTGGATGTTCATCTGGATGCTGACGTTTTCTGATAAGCTTCTCTACATCTCCACACTTTAGTATTTCATACTTCTTCAGCAAGTAATATTGATGTGGAGACTTCTTGGAGCATGCAGAACCTTCAATTATCTCATTGATAATTTTGTTGTATTCATCCTTTGGTATCAACACTCTCTTGTTTTCTTCATACAGTTTGTATAGTTTCTGCCTAAATTCAATTTCAAGTTCCATCTTGTGTCTGTTGTTATAGAATGTGGTCTAGATCACCTTAGCCTTATTATTTAGTAGTTATCATTGTGTTGCATTATACTGCAAGCAGGTCATTGGTCAGTTTCAGCTGAAGCAATTTTTAACCAAATGACTGTTTGCTTTACAGTTGATGAAAACAAGTTCAAACAAATAAGAATAATGTAGGCACTTAAGTCCTGTTCTTTACAAGATTAAAAGAAAATGATTACTTAATTATACATAATTGACAACATAATCTGTTCACCTTGCACGGGGTGTTAAAAACTTGAAACGCTTATTTCTAGATTAAAAACATCAAACATAAAACCCGTGCAAACAACTATTAGCTAAAGACTTAATTACGTTTAACCAATTGGATAGATTAGTATGATTGCCGGTGCATGTTGCTAATTTATCAACTGTTTTATATGAGAAATTGTGTTTGGTTTACTGCAGAAATTACTTTATGCACTCTCTCTAATTAACTGCATTTTAATTAAATGAATCGTAAATCCAGAAAATAAAGACAGAATTAATTTCAGGGAATATGTCTAAAAATCTGGACATCAAATCAGGGAATATGTATAATCCCTGCTTTTTTCAGGGATTATGTATATTCCCTGAGTGAACCAGGGATTACACATAATCCCTGAAATTTTCAGGGATTATACATATTCCCTGATTATACATATTCCCTGTAACATATATATACTCCAGTATTGTCGTTTCTACACACTTGCTAAATTCAGGATGTACGAGGTATATACTCCAGTATTGTCGTTTCTACACACTTGCTAAATTCAGGATGTGCGAGGTATATATATACTCCAGTATTGTCGTTTCTACCCACTTGCTAAATTCAGGATGTACGAGGTATATATACTCCAGTATTGTCGTTTCTACACACTTGCTAAATTCAGGATGTACGAGGTATATATACTCCAGTATTGTCGTTTCTATACACTTGCTAAATTCAGGATGTACGAGGTATATATACTCCAGTATTGTCGTTTCTACTCACTTGCTAAATTCAGGATGTACGAGGTATATATACTCCAGTATTGTCGTTTCTACACACTTGCTAAATTCAGGATGTACGAGGTATATATACTCCAGTATTGTCGTTTCTACACACTTGCTAAATTCAGGATGTACGAGGTATATATACTCCAGTATTGTCGTTTCTACACACTTGCTAAATTCAGGATGTACCAGGTATATATACTCCAGTATTGTCGTTTCTACACACTTGCTAAATTCAGGATGTACGAGGTATATATACTCCAGTATTGTCGTTTCTACACACTTGCTAAATTCAGGATGTACGAGGTATATATACTCCAGTATTGTCGTTTCTACACACTTGCTAAATTCAGGATGTACGAGGTATATATACTCCAGTATTGTCGTTTCTACACACTTGCTAAATTCAGGATGTACGAGGTATATATACTCCAGTATTGTCGTTTCTACACACTTGCTAAATTCAGGATGTACGAGGTATATATACTCCAGTATTGTCGTTTCTACACACTTGCTAAATTCAGGATGTACCAGGTATATACTCCAGTATTGTCGTTTCTACACACTTGCTAAATTCAGGATGTACGAGGTATATATACTCCAGTATTGTCGTTTCTACACACTTGCTAAATTCAGGATGTACGAGGTATATATACTCCAGTATTGTCGTTTCTACACACTTGCTAAATTCAGGATGTACGAGGTATATATACTCCAGTATTGTCGTTTCTACACACTTGCTAAATTCAGGATGTACGAGGTATATATACTCCAGTATTGTCGTTTCTACACACTTGCTAAATTCAGGATGTACCAGGTATATACTCCAGTATTGTCGTTTCTACACACTTGCTAAATTCAGGATGTACGAGGTATATATACTCCAGTATTGTCGTTTCTACACACTTGCTAAATTCAGGATGTACGAGGTATATACTCCAGTATTGTCGTTTCTACACACTTGCTAAATTCAGGATGTACGAGGTATATATACTCCAGTATTGTCGTTTCTACACACTTGCTAAATTCAGGATGTACGAGGTATATATACTCCAGTATTGTCGTTTCTACACACTTGCTAAATTCAGGATGTACGAGGTATATATACTCCAGTATTGTCGTTTCTACACACTTGCTAAATTCAGGATGTACGAGGTATATATACTCCAGTATTGTCGTTTCTACACACTTGCTAAATTCAGGATGTACCAGGTATATACTCCAGTATTGTCGTTTCTACACACTTGCTAAATTCAGGATGTACCAGGTATATATACTCCAGTATTGTCGTTTCTACACACTTGCTAAATTCAGGATGTACGAGGTATATATACTCCAGTATTGTCGTTTCTACACACTTGCTAAATTCAGGATGTACGTGGTATATATACTCCAGTATTGTCGTTTCTACACACTTGCTAAATTCAGGATGTACGTGGTATATATACTCCAGTATTGTCGTTTCTACACACTTGCTAAATTCAGGATGTACGTGGTATATATACTCCAGTATTGTCGTTTCTACACACTTGCTAAATTCAGGATGTACGTGGTATATATACTCCAGTATTGTCGTTTCTACACACTTGCTAAATTCAGGATGTACGAGGTATATATACTCCAGTATTGTCGTTTCTACACACTTGCTAAATTCAGGATGTACGAGGTATATATACTCCAGTATTGTCGTTTCTACACACTTGCTAAATTCAGGATGTACGAGGTATATACTCCAAGCCATTAACAACGCAACTAAAATTGTCTGCTTCAACACGATGACATTATAAAGAAATAATGATATTTTAATTCCCTAACATAATTTCTTAAACTTAATCAATTATGAAATATTAATACTAGGGCAATAGTTTGATTTCCTTTTGATGAATGATTTACACATTTGTAACAAGAAAACGCATTTAACACTGGAGTTGGTGCCGCTTTTAAATAAAAAGTATTGGGGCTGGAGTAATTATCTTCATAAGAATATTAGTAGTCACATGAAATAGGCCATCTGATTACATTCAAGGAGATTCTATCAGTAATTGCAGAGTTATGCTCCTTGATTTGTTAAATAATGGCTTCTTGGAACTCTGAAAGTTCGTGTCGCATATATTTCAATAAGTGTTTTGTGCAAAGCCAACTTGAATGGAGACTGTATTGTATTTAATATTGACCTGAGCGAAGTAGTGACATATGCTTCCCTTTGGTACCAGATTGAGTACAACGTGTTGACATGTCTTAGTAGTATTCACTCTACTCCTGATGAAGTAACTAGGCAACCAGGTGATACCTCGGGTCAAAGGCTTTGCTTGATACATAAACTGATAATTGTCTGCAGTCCCATTGTTGACAATCCTGGATAATGAATTTGAAATGATGTAAACGGCTTATGGGTCACTTTACTGAGTATATACAGGGCCGTAAATTGCCTCCCCTGGAAGCTAAAACCCTGAAATCTAAAATTGGGAAGTTTTGTGAAACTTAGGACAAGGTAGAGGATGTAATATTGTACCCTAGAGTGTCACAAAAAAAATTTTTGGACCCTTTTTAGACAAAAAATGATTTTTTTTCAGCCCGCAATAGGAGGCAACTGCCTACATGCCTCCATGTAATTTACGGCCCTGATATAGGTGTGTATGGGTCGTTGTATGCTTACTGGTCACTGTACTCGATAAACTGGCTCTTGGTATAAAGGCGGTGAAGCGGGTCTTACTTTTCCTTTCCGACTTTTTTACTTGCTCCCTATCCCCCCCCCCGACTTTTCCTTGAAAATGCCGGACTAACCCTACTATTTTCAAATCTGAGGCGTTGACACAATATTTCTTTCCTTTACATGAAAAACAGACGTCTTATCATTAAACATGTGTAGTGAGGTGAATTATTACCATTTTTGATATTCCAAAGGTAAGAAAACATCCATATTAGCCCTATGTTTTAAAAACAATAGCCCTACTTTTTCGAAGGAGGTGACTTGACAGCCTGGGTATATATCTTTGCTTAAGTCAGTATATGGGTGTGTCTATTCCCTTGTGAATGGATCGCTTCACTCAAATGTAATTCTTACTGTACTCGATATATGGGTCGCAGTGCCCAATATATAGTCGGTATACACAGTATCACGGAATGAGCGCCCGATACTAAGGGAGAGTAAACCAGTATGTACGAGTATATTGGTTTATTTACTCAGTACATGATCCTATTGTATCGGTTGCTATACTCGGGCTCTCCAGCGTTCCTCGTTTCCCCTAGTTTTCCTAGTTTTCTTGATGTTTCCTCTTTTTTTTAAAGTGCTCCTATTTTTCCTACTTTTCCGAACAATCTCCCAGTATTCCTACTGTTTCATCAGCAGAGTAGTATGTTGGATAAGGTCTAGACGTTTGTAAGCAAAAGAAGGCTTGATGACGTTTAATTGTCAGGCTCCTTTGCTGATAGTGGTCTGGTATCACTTGGGCATAGTCCAACCTTCTCAACTGATGACTGGAAGGTTAGCCTATATGCTTCAGTGATGCCTACAAGTGACTACGGAAACAATAATCTGTCAACTAAACGATCCAATTGCCTTGGAGTATGCGAATGTATCATATTTCCTTTCAATAATTCCTATTTTTAACTTCCTATTTTCACCTACTTTTCCGTGTCTTTCATTCCTAGTTTTCTCCTAGTTGTTGGGGGGGGGGGGTGGGGGTATATACTGCTTGAGAGCCTGTATACTCTGTATACCGATCGCTTAACACTGTGTCCAGTATGATGGTCGTTGTACCAAGTCAATGTAAAAATGTTTAGTACATAACTACATATATATACATTTTGTGTATCTAAACACATGCTATTTCATTCTGAATAACCTCGCAGGTATCTTGTACACTGATTTGTACCGCCAATACGTGTACATGATGTATAGAGAATGTTTGGCGGAAAATAAGGTAATTTCATCTAGTGAATATCGGACAAAATATGTTCACACGTGGCTACGTGACTCTGAGCACTCCTGCATCACTCACATTCACGTGCATTTCAAGCGTGACAAATCAATCCGCAAACCAGTGAAATAACATATTTATAACTGCGAACAAATGAGAGATGTCAGAGTATAAATCCAGTGATATATTCCGATTAATGTTATTATTTAGTCAACAGGTCGATATGCCACATGCTATGATGTTTATTTTGTAAAAAAAATATGTTAAAGCTGAAAGCTTTGGGCGAGTAGTTTGGTGTTCAATAGAAGCTAACAATGTTCAGAAAACAATGCGTCCATACAGAACATTTAATCAGTATAGACCTCCTACTGCGCTTAAAAACATTTTTCATCGACGTTTTGATTTATCAGAGTCAAAGAGTTTTTTCGAGGTAGTATCTATAGACTGAAATGTATGAACAGTCATGTAGCTCTAATTCTTTCAGGATTTACCCCTTATCAATATGGAAATTATTTGTCGTTAATACCAACTATCACACATTCAAATTGCAATTTTGGAGGCAAATCAACCAAGATCACGTCCTACACTAAACATATTTTCTATCGAAGATTCGTTTGGTATCTCACATTTTTTGAATCAGAAATGAAGAATAAAATACACGTTTTTTTGTTTATTCATATTTTATTTGCTCTTTATCTTATTACAATGTCTACAGTTATACAAACAGAATTAATATTATTACATAAATGAAAAAAAAACAAAAAGGGTTGGGCAACAAGTTCTTTCAACATTAGTAAATGCCCTCACCTGGTTAAGTATGGCACAGTTTCTTGATTGACAAATAGCAGAATAAGACTACATGTATGTAAATGAGCTTTCTAATACAATGTAGATACATTATACAAGTCTGCAAAAAAACAGTGTATAATTTACATTTTATATTAACAAACTTTCAGATGCTTTCGAACAAACTTTGTTGTATTTAACATTTTATTCAGACAAAACTCTTTTGGTTTGTATACACTCAACTGCTTTTTCTAATTGGTCACCTTTTATATTATCATACTTTTCGAAATAAAAACAGAGAAATGAAAATTGACTAATTTTGTTTTACTTCATTCTTACCCATGTCATTATTCGTTGAAATCCAAAATTCACACATGATTGTACAAAAAAAAGTCGACCTGTAAAGATTTCTATCCAAATTACAAAATGCAGAAATGTGGGTTGACCAATTAGAAATGTGTTTGAGTGTATATATGCGACATACTAGTAGCATTGGAGTTAACAATTGGAATTTAAGAGGGTAAACATGAAAACAACACTATACACATCAGACAACACAAATGTCTTCCTGTGTTTAGAGTTTGGTTCATTTTTGGAAACCCTACCATATCAGGCAGGAAAAAAACAAGGGTCGATGATTTTTTTATCTTTTGTATCTACAACATCTTTCTTCCAACAAACAAGACATATATTGTTCATCTAGACATACATGTACGTACAAATTACTAGTTAACACAAAGATCACAAATTATTAATTTTGGCTACCTGACACATTGTAATCGGCTTAATGGGCCGAAATCGTTATGTTTTAATATCATTGCTGCGGATTTTTACATTTTCAGATTTCAGATGTTTTCGCCAATGGTTTGACTAATGAAAACCTACCCGTCTAATGATGTTAAACATAGCCCCACAATGGTTACATGGCCTAATCTTAACGCCATAGAAGACATTCGAATCAACAGATCAACACTAATGTGTAGGCCTACTGCAAAATGTATTTATGTAGGTCGGTGGATTTAAGAGTATACGTACTCGTGCACGGATTGACAGGACGGCACTCCATACCCGCTGTGTTTTCCCAGCCTACTCCATGAGTACAGTAGACAGTAGATGGACTTGATGTGGCTATTTTATAGTATATGTTGCAGTGTAAGTCGGCGTAGGCCCCTGTGGATGTTTGGGTTACCATAAAAGTACCGTTTGTCACTGTCGATGGTGGAATTGTGCAGTTTGTAGTATTTGAAGTTCATATCTATAGAGTGTACTTTTATTCACATGTGTCAATATGTATGCAAACTTAGTGACTTTTTAACGGTTTGCTTGTATATGATGCAGACTAGCTAATATCATTTTTTGTTCCATCTGTATGATGGATTAAAAATACCCTGGTTTGTATTTAGCCATGTCCGTCCATTTTCAGTGCAGTGGTCTCCCTTTATTGAGTAGTGCTAGGGGAGATAATCGCCGAGGTCTAATCTTTCATTTATGTTATAACTTTTTTCTAATACATCTCAACATGACGAGTCGGGTCGTTCCATTATCATTCAAAATGCGGAACAAGTTTGTCATCCCTAATGGTTCCAGTATTCAATGGTTTCCGGGTAAGTTTTTGTAATTCCGTGCCAATGTTTCGCACCGGAAATGTTCGTACTTTGGTCCGAATTGGAGTGTTTTTGACTTGTAAGTTGGATCCATAACTCCAGAAAATTTATTGTAAAATATGGGTAAATTCATAGGAAGGTTCTTAAGACGATCCAAATTCATATAAAAAAGCAAAACATTCCAGTACTTATTTAAGTTAAATGTTATAATAACTTTCCACTTGGCAGTGAGGTTATAAAAAATTGTTAATGTTTTCACCCATTTCATTTTAATAGATATTATACATGTATGAACTCTAAGTCAACCATTTAGTTTATCTCCTATCAATATATGTTGTTTTTTTCCTTTTTATTATCCCAAATAAAACTATAAATGAGCTTGTTTAATTCTTGAACAACATGTTTTGGGACAACTAAGGAATATAGAGCATAGGAAATATTTGGGATTAGTCAATTTCATTATTACCAAAGACCTAAATACCACAGATGCGCTACTCAGCCAGATATCGTAAACTCTCGCGGCAAATAAAATCTCGCGAGAGCAGGTTAACGTTACCAGATATGGCGCATCGATACGATGTTAACGGCAGACGTAGTCTAAAAACAATATATTGTTGTCAAAATAAAATATGAAACTCTCTGTCTGTTTTGTTATTCATACTCAGATTAAATATATATTGTTTATAGTTACTTTTAAATGAATGTCTTATGAAAATGGCACATAGCGCTAAAATCCATAAAATATTTTAGACGTCTTTCGCGGCTGGCCATTTAATTTCAATGTTTAAACAGTTTCTGTGTTCTCATATAAATTGATAATTGACAGTAATAAATGAATTTTCTTGTGTTTTAATTAATTTGATTGGTCGATGCCTATTGTTTTGCAATTCATAAACCACGCCCTCGGCAGATTAGTTCTACTGGTCACTACTGTAATTGAAAATTGCCCTAGGTGTCAGCTGTAAAAACACAAGAGTCATAAAACCCCAGGAGATCTTTGTTATGTGTTAATTCATACTGCTATTTCCTGTTTAATAGAATAATTGCCTTTGATAATTGAAATGATTAGGTCATATCAGTCTGTGATCTCAATTTGTAATAAACACAATCGGGTTTCAACGTCTGTCACCCAAAATGTTCATATTTCAAAGATTAAACCAGCCTCTTCCGACATTTTTTAATGTTAATTCTTGTTCAGAATTAAATTGCTGTCACCACCCTGTTACACAGACAATAAATACATTGCTTTGACCTACTAATTTTTTATTTTTCACACCCTTGTGCTGGGGGAAAATAGACGACTTGTGTACACAAACATGATGTGATCGCGTGATTTACATCATTTGTTTAATTGATCTTTACACAATTTTAAGATTATGTGAACACAGATTGTTTTTCACAGCATCCTTTTAAAATATTTAATTGACATGGAAGTGTATTAGTACAATTAGAAATTGATGAAATATCCATAAATGAAGCGGAAATAACCGACCTGTTTAGAAATATAGTTATGAAGCAATAATGTTGTGAATTTTTTTATTTTGGATTGTTTGATCGCCGTTTCTGGAAAAACTATAAACACATTTTTTTTGAGGATTTGACGTCCTAAAAGATTGCTTTTTACATTTGGGTAAGTTAGATATATGGTTCTTATTGTGAAAATCGAAGAATTGATAGGAAACTTTACGTGAGTCTGTGAAGAAATTACGATTCAGCGTGTGCAGCGTAAATTCGCTACCTATGATTACTTGAATGCTGTTAATGCACAAACTTGAATATATAGTAACCTAATATTTTTAATATGCTTCAACTTAATACAAGGATTTATCGTTTGATAAGAATAAATAGTGTCCGATTTGTACAAGACATAAATAAATTTGCGACCGAAATTCTGAGGCGTGATTCGGCTTTTCATTCGAGCAAAGACCTAAAACGTCTTTTAGGTCTTTTTTTGGAGTAAAGGATCTTTACTTATATTAACTTTTTATCATTGAAAGCTTCTTTAAGAAAATAAAGGTCCAAAACTGTCTAAACTGTGTTTTGAAATGCAATACAAAATTGCGACGTCTAGCAGTTTTCCAAATCTCGCGCACCTGTTTCGTTTCTCGGATCGTCGAGTGAACGAACGAGACTTCGTTCTATGGTCCATACTAGTAGCGCATCTATGGTATTTAGGTCTTTGTTATTACAATTTTTCCATAAATGGTTAATTGTCTTTTATTTCAATTATCAGTATTGCAAAATTGCTCAATTAACAATCTGTTGGCAATTAGGGATAATAATATGTCAATATAATACCGTATTTGGGTATATTTGAAGTGTATTTGGGTATATTTGGGTAAGTCGTGCTGCCGCCGATTTGTTGTTAATTGTTTTGTGCGTGTTAATTGTCAGTACTATTTTAGATTTTAATGTGCTAAGCATGTCTATACAATGAGTCATACCAATAAAATATGCCGAAGTTCTAGCGAGAATATCATGATTAATGATAAAATATTTTTGGAAGTACCAATTATTCGCATAAATTCATCCACGGGCAGACAAGCAGATGCTCGTGCTATTTTGTGCGATGGTCAAATAAAATAGCTGTCAATGTGTAAATGTGTCTGATCTGTACTTTGATAGATTATTTTCCGTGTTCGATTTTTAAACCATGTCTAGTATGTACAGTCAGTTATTAAATAGTGTATATATGGTTGTATATGGACTACATAAATGAACAAATTATGGACATGTAGTTTTAACAACACACTTTTAAAATTTACTTACATTGTCGTATTGCATATTAATATGCACATGTGTATTAAATTCATCACAAACAGATAATGAATGTACATTTGCACAAGTAGATATTATAAACAACATACATTGTACATATACAGTAGATAAGTATTGTATCTCGTAGTTAGACACAGACAGCATATGTTATGCATATTGTTTGTTTATTAAGAATGAGCCATATGGTAATATCAGGAGGTATTTGTCTGTCGTTCATCACGCAGGTGCATCACTATCAAACTGGTGACAAATTGGTTGTTACCAAAGGTGTGAAAGATGTTCGTTAATCCTATTAAACATTTACCTGATTCGTTCTTGTATCATATATTCATAAAATGTCCAGAAATTGACAATTTTAATACCATCAGTTGTTATGTTGATCTGTGTGTAGTCTGTGTGTAGTTTAGTTTATTAGTAAAATGACAGAACGCATACAAGGCCATTCAACATGTGATTTACAAAAGACAACATTTAGGCATACATAATGCCTGCATGACTCATCCAAATAACTTAAACAAGTGAAGATGTAAATATTTTACATAAATGTTAATATGAAATTATGAGAAATAAAAACGGCTTTCTCTATCATAGATGAGCTTATTTCAATATACAGCGGACAGTACAGCATTACATGAAATATTAGAACAGTCTTACACCACAACAATATTGCTATGTATAAATTGATGTTATTCAAATATATATTTGTTTTTCTCCACATTATTTTAAGGAATTATTATAGTCAATAATAAACTTAATAGTCTTCTGTTCAAATCTATTCTGTTAAATATGCAATAGAATACGTATGTTTATATGGCAAGTATAATATTATGCTGCGATGCGTTGTCGTTCATACTAGTACCATGTTTTACGGTAAAGAAATGTTTGACTAAATATCAATTTGCGTACATGCTAGCTACCAATACAAGGTTTTGAATCGTCTTCATTTATCAAACAAATATCCTCAAACAATAAATTCACGAATCATTGGAGATTTAATATAAACATGTTTTCAGAGAAACTACCGGTACATCAAGATATATATATTTCACCTAATAGATACGACTATGAGTAATTTTTGCAAAATAAATGTATTATTCGGTAGTTATTTCGAATTATTCGGTATTATCCGGTATTATTCAGCTTTAAGAGTAACCGTCCCAAAGATATTCAACCAAGTATAAAGTAGAATTTACAAAATATGACATCTGACCTTTGCACCAGTTTTTCGAACAAATGTAAATAACAATGGCAGTTATTTTTATTGCCAATTGTCATGTCTGAATACAATAGAAACGCATGAAATTGTAATAAACAACATGAAAAGTGTGCGTCAAGTCATATGTTTAAATCCATGTGTAGGTGCATCTATGTAACCCTGAAGACATGGTATTGACAATTTTCGAACCGGTGTCCTGATTTTACTACTTCTGGTTATCAATTTGATATGTAATTACAGCAAACCAGTCGGGATGTACTAAAAAAACCAATAACAAAATTAACGAGGTTTATTTTGAAAATTGGGAGATTGAGTCTTCCTGGCAAGAAAAGCATATTAAAGTGACCTATTAAATCTGGGAGCCTCCCACAGAAATTGTGTAAGAAAATGTGTAAGAAAATGTATGCAATCTGTTAGCACTCACACAAGAAGCTGATCATGACACTTGTGAAAGTCACAGAAGGTTAACAATTTTAAATTAGGTTACTCCAACAACTGATTTGTACAACATTACAAACCTGATTATCTCCCTTTGACTTTGGCTTAGTAATTAATACATATTAATGCGTATTAATAGATGTAATGTTACCATAGACGATGCATGACATTTCATAAATTGTGCAGAAGATACATTATTAAATAAATAAATTGCTAAAAGTAAGCCATATTTTTCTGTAATACTTGCGAAACAATGTGAATATCTAATACATAAATTTGAATGGTAAAAACTTGAGATAAAATTGCTGTTAGGTCCATGATGTCGGAGATACTTGTATGTTGTAATTGAAGACCACTGCATGCAAGGAGCATGAGGTTTGACTGTTACAAAGAATGAAATAATCAGTATTACAGATGGTCAGCATGTGGATATGTCAAAAAATAACACTCAAATTAGTCCAATTGCTCAAAATATCATCTACACATATTACTTTGTGGAAATATTTTTTTACATATAGTATCTAATCATGAAGAAATATAGTTATGTATTTGTATATGTTTCATTAATATTGGAAGTTAATTCTGTTTTCAGGTCACATGAAAAAAGGAGTAGATCAGATTCAATCCTCGTTGCACAATATCGATGCTGTGATAGAAGTTCATGATGCTAGGATTCCATTCTCTGGAAGGAATTCACAACTTCGAGATGTGATCCACATTCGTCCACATATGCTTCTTCTAAACAAATGCGATCTGGCTGATCTCTCTCGTAAGGATGACATTGTTACAAAACTGAAAAGTGAGGGTGTGAATAACGTTCATTTTTCTACATGTTCGGCAAAAAATATTACCAAAGATGTGAGAAATAACATTATACCAATACTGATGAAAGAAATCGAAGCTCGTCCACGTTACAGGACTGATGTTATGAATAGGTATAACATTTTAGTCATCGGAATTCCGAATGTCGGGAAATCTACGTTGTTGAATAAATTGATAGAGACTTACACGACCAGGAAAAAAATAGCAGTTGTCGGAGCGATGCCTGGCGTCACTAGATCTGTAATGAACAAGGTGAAAGTTAACTTTGACCCTGAAATGTTTGTTGTAGACACTCCTGGTATACTGAATCCTAAGATTCCGAATGTTGATATTGGTATGAGGTTAGCTTTGTGTGATTGTATACCTAACCATCTAGTTGGTAAGGAGCTGATAGTGGACTATTTACTGTATTGGCTAAATAAACATAACAAATTTTCCTACACCAAATTCTATGATTTGGCTGAGCCAACCGATGACGTTAATCATCTGTTGTCAGAAGTGGCAAAGAAAAACAAATTTGTAGTTCAGGTTAAAGATAAATCTTTAGAAACCAGATACAGACTTAATTTTGATAAATCTTGTAGTTTAATCATCAAGGATTTTCAACTTGGAAGGTTCGGAAAGGTTTTGCTAGATGATGATGTATTGGATTGATAAAGTCGTACACGCATCAATATACTAGAATTATCATTTACAAATTCTCGCCTGTAATGTTCTACTTTTCATTGAGTTGCCAAACTGGGGCTAGTTTTCTACAGTTGATAGCCAGATTTGATGAATAAGTAATCAATTTTAATAAAGTTGAGCTGTCTTATTATCCAATTTGAGACAATTTTGGCAAATTTTAGTTGTAATTTGACAGTTTTATTAGCCAATGGCTGTTTTGGCTACCTACTATCGCTAGTCTAGAGTGGAATATGTAATTCAATTAATTGCAAAAAAACTACCGGTACTTATCATACAGGGCACTAATTGAAAAAGAAAGTGGATGTAGTAAGGGAAATCTTATTAATCTTATTCACAGGTACTTGAAACAAACTATTTTAATGTTCTACATGGCCTGTTTACTATAATAAGAATACAGTACATTAAAATAGTTTGTTTCAAGTACCTGTGATCTTATTAAGACATTTGTAACAAAATACTATACATTTATCCTAATTGAATATTTAAAGAATGGTCATATAGTTTGGCTTAAAATTCCCCTTTCATCTTCTAAAAAACACAAAATTCCCCATTGTGTGCCAATCTCTTCAAGCTGTCTAGTGCCATGTAATATATGGCTCTTTTAATGATGAAACTAAAGATAATCAGAATTTAATTGGTATTAAATTTTTGTGTAAGCTATATACTTCTCTGTGTATGATATTTCAAGTATTCTACGCCTAAAGGTAGATAATAGAAATATTCTTTCTTATGTTTACAGTTACAATGTTACATATCAATAAATTGGCATTATATTCTTCAATACAATATAGACATAACAAATGTTAATGTAAAGAATGTACTTTCATGTGGGCAACCTGAAGTGCGTAAAAGAATTCACCACATGTATACAATAAGTTGTTTACGATTATTTCTAGTGTTTTATGATGCAATAAAGATTGTTTTCTACAGACGGTGTTAACTTTGTATTTGTTTTAGGTCATTAACCATATTTATCGCAAAGAATTCACCCCTTTGTTAAATTAATGAAATAATATGAAGGTTATATCTCAGTTACCACTGAATGTATTCAATTCAAACTCTCCCAGTCATCAAACCTACTACATGTAATACAATAAAGCTAGATTTCTCTTGCAAGTACCATCAAGGCTATGGAGCAGTTACCACTGCACTGATTGGATTGAAACTTCACATAAGGGTTCTCAGTCATCAAACCAACTACAATTACAAAGTTCTCTAGGTAACTCTTGCTGGAATATATTAAAAGTTATGGCCCTTGTTGGACTTCGAAATTTTGGTTAAAGTTTTGCATGCATCGAACATGCTGTGAAATTTTATACAGACTATCCCATACTAGTAAAATAATATATATCCTGCATATGAAACTAATATATGTCAATGAGAACATCATTGTGACAGACTATTGAATATTTGAATAGTTGAGCACATTGTCTAACAGACAGCTCTTGTTTCAAATGTAGTCTGTACTTATGCGAGTAGCGTGGCGAATTCAGTAACTGCTGAGTAGCATTTAAAATCAATGCCCAAGATAAAAATATAGAGAAGCCAAAATGTCAATGGAATCAGGAAAAAGTTACCTAATGGATATTTGGGAATAATTATTTTAAATTCTGTACTATAATCCAGTGATATATCATAAAGTAGAAAAGTCCCTTAAATCGTCTGGATTTTCTCAAAGGGAGCCCTGAACACCATCGTCAGGAGGGATACACTCTCCCTGGGGAAAATTTCAAATTTGTTATGCAATGCCTGGTCTCATATCAATCAATCAATTACTTACAGATCTATGTATTTAATAAGATATATCAATAGCACCGTTCTAACGACCCAAAATTCATTTTGATACAAAATCATTTTCCGAAGATTTAGAATGTACTTATCTTCGTCTCTTGTGAAGACACCTGTTATAATATCCAATGCGATTGTTGAGAAATAAATGGTTGAGATGTAGATTTGGGATTGTATTAAGCAGTGGTGTTTTAACTTGTTATTGGTTCAAAGATCCAGATATTGTTTATGCTGTTTTTTCATTATGTGACTTTATGGTGTGCAAACACTATACAAACCATTGAAAGTAACAAATGCCCCCATATATTTACGAGAAATGAGAATTCTGAAAGACCGAAACTAATTGTTAATTTGGTTCTTGTTTCTCCTGAAAATTGTTATTTGCAGTTACAGGTTTTGAGAATGGTACAATCGATATGTAACTAAGCTTATTTGATGTTGTTATTCCTCATCTTACTTTAGTATATGATTCTTTGATGATTCTTTCTAGTGTAATATAACTAACACATTTACTGTCGTGCTGATAAAAGTTTTGGAAAATACAAATGGGTGAAATGTTATACTTGCTAATAAACGTCAACTGAAGTGAAGAATGCAACTGAATTAGAGCATTTTGCTGATTGTCTGTAACCTTTCTTGTCTGACATTTGTAATACAGTAAAACCTCACTTTAAGACCACCTCAATAATAAGACCACCTTGAAATCAAGAACACAATATTCAATTCCATTTCCACTGCTTTGCTCATTATTCAACCCCAATATTAAGACCACCTCAATAAAAAAAAATAGTTTTCAAGGGTCCCAAGGGCGGTCATGATCGTGGTTTACTATACATAACTTTTAAAGTGCCAACAAAGCCATGTAGTCTGTACATATTTTTTTATAAACAATATCACACTCAGCATAACAAGAATAACATAACAGAATGCAGAACAACAAGCATGGATTATGTAGCCTACATATTTAGATTCAAATAATGATGAATCACGTGTGGCTTAAGTGAACATTTTGAGCAAGGATATCAAATATCGTTTGGCACACTTTCTTAACACAGAATGTTGGCCAAAAAATTTCAGAATAAACCAATTCTTTTAGCCTAAAGTATCACAGGTGTTTAAGCTAAATATCTGTGGACATGCTAATAATTTTTCAGTTGGAATAATTCTGAACATGTCTCACATTTTAGCCAAAATATCCATGGACATGCATAGCATTTGAACAACAAGCATGGATAATTCTAGAATGTCTACTATCTACTTCTGAACATTTTGATGTTATTGCAATAGTTCTTATCATCACATTTGCTGCTGATGAACAAATATCTTTTATCTGGATAGTAACCAATGCAATATGGAAACAACAGTCCATCATCCTTGCTGATCATTACTGGAGCTTCCGTGAAATCCTTTGTCATTTTATGTACAATATGTTTGTCTCTGTTGCAAACGTAAAGTTCATCACTATTAGCCACCATAATTCCCGATGGTTTTTCTAGTTCTGCTTTTCTGAAAGTCACCAGTGCACCATCCATATTGACAGCAACAAGAGTATTGGTTTCTGTATTAGATACATAGATAAGTTTTTCATCTTGACTGATTGCAAGATGCATTTGCTCTTTGGTGGTAATAAACGCTGCAACATCTGGCGAGGGAATCACTTTCTGCAAGAGAATACCATCCAGTCCTAACAGGCGAAATTGTAATGGTTCATGCAATGAAACTAATAACTTCCCATTACAGTACACAATATGATAATACTCCACCAAAAATCTGATGTTAGCTACCACTGATATTTCGTTGATCGTTGACAATAATTTGATTCTTTTCTCCTGTGGTATTGTTACAGCAATTTGTTCACTTGGAAGTGATGTCATGGCACCAACACAGTTTGAAAACTGGATCACTCCATCAATTCCCCAGTCTGTATGCAAAGTTTTGATATTCTTATTGTTGTGATCAAGCACAGCTATCCGTTTGTCAGACAACACGGCAATGCCAGAAATAAAGCAATTTTTTGAGTCTCCTTCATATTTTACTTTAACATCTTTGACAAAAGAAAACTTCTCAGGTACCGAAAATCTCACAGAATTTTCATCCATGTCTCGAATACTCTCCTTTGAAATACTAGAGCCACTTCCGTTAACATCCTTATTTGCAGTTGGTAAGTTCTCGACAGTTTTAGAGTCACCATTACATGATTCATTGGCATTTCTTTCCATGCTTGTGATTTCTTTGTTATGTTCATTAGAATTCGTCACTTCTTTCTTCTTACACTCTCCATTTATTGTTATGTCTTGTTCGGTATGTGTATCCACGTCTCTGATTTCAGGAACTTCATTGCCATGTTTTTCATCAGCTGTAACTTCTGTGAGATCTCGATCCACTCCTTTATCCACGTTATTGTCCTGTTTTGCGTGCTTGTCTGTACCTTTCATTCCTTTGTCAATAGTGGAAACTTCTTCGACTTGCTTATCTTCATTAATTACATTGATAACACCCTTTTCACAATCAGTCCCTGCTTTTACATATTTCTTCTCATTCGTGTCTTTTTCAAAGTCTTTGTTAATGTCTTTCACTTTCAGAATATCTTCATTCACGTCTGTTACTCCTGTAGGATCTTCGTCGATTTCTTCAATTTCTTTGTCGTCATTTATTTTATTTGGCATTTCTTTAAACTTATCATAATCAGTTTTCCAATTTGGATTTTGTTTAATTGTGTTTTTAGTTATCAGTATTAGTTGCAGCATGATGTGGTCTTTCATGTTGTCCTTTGTATAATGCCATTCAATGCATGAAGAACACACAAACTGTTTGCAAACTGTACAGTAACCTGCCGCTTTCACGAAACTGTCCGACGAGCTACATAGACAACACTTTAATTCAATATCTCTATTGGAATGATGCGTGTCTTTCATTTCCTTCGTTTTATAAATAGAAACTGGACTGTTTTCTTTATCGTAGCACGTGTCCTTGTTCGATGCAATGCCCAGCGGTTGTAGCGCTTTCGACGTTCGATCTTCATTTGACATTATTGGTTCAAAGTTAGGATTACCGTCTCCCTGTTTATTTGTTCCATGGACCGACTTCTTAGCAAATAACTTTTTCAACATAATTGTCCTGAATATAATAAGCACTGAACAGCTACATCCACGTGGCGCTGTTCATATCACACTGGTATTTATTAACGAAATTACGAACAATCCATTCTGTATAGCGAATTGCCTTCGTATAAATCCTGTTTATTGAATATATAAACTTAGTTCACTGTAGTCTGTTCCCAAATAAATCTCTATAATATATGTAACTTTTCGTCTGCTTGTCCCTGGAAGTTATCACAATTCTGATCCAGCAAGATCGATACTATTATCCGTGTGCATTTTTTGTTCATTTAGTAAATGCAGTATCTAACAGCCTGCGTTTGTCTCAGTGTATATACAACAAAATACCTCCCTATCGTAGTCAACTTGCCAACTCTCGCAGTGTATTGTCTAATCATTAATGATTTACATAGATCTGTTGCTGCATACTTCTCGCATAGGACTGTAAATACCACGTGATAGACACTGCGCAAATTGTTCCTGGTCTCGTGCTACATAGGGCACATTCTTGTAGTAAGTTTGTGTACCTACACTTAATGTCACTTTCCAGGAAACAGTATATATTGTATGATTGCGATTCTGGCATTAGATGGATGCATACCAGTGAATAAGTGTGCGCTCAAGTGTCATATTTCGTTAATTACTTACAGGTGTGTGCGTATTACAACACATCAGTACATTAGAGGGTAACTGAGGTCCTGTTATGGCTGGCTATGTAACATACTGAACAAGTCTTGGTATATAATACAGTCCGGTAATTACAATCGTCGAATTATACATAGAAACACAAGAATATCAATCTATAAACAAGCCTTAGAACTGTTCGGACGTCAACATGTTTCCACAATTTATCTGCAATCAATAGGTCCGATACGTGATTGCAAATGGCAGTGCGTTCGTCCAATTTATATAATTATTGGATAGCCCCCCCCCCCCCCTCCCAGGAATCAAGCACATACAATCTTCAGAAGCCACCAATTGCCCGATCGAGTTATTTGCAAGGGATGACAGGAGAATGTAACTAGGTTATTCCCCTTTCTAATCCCCCCTCTGTAGTAGTATACAATACAAGCAATCTAGCGCTCTTTACCTATCACCCTTCTTCCAGCGCTTAAATCGCCCTTCAAATAAATGCATCGAAATATTTTCCTCCTTATCACCTTTTTGCGAGTCCGTCAATAATTGAAATGCGCTCATGACAAAAACCTCGTCGATTTCCTCTGCCATTGAACATGTATCGGTAGTCAAATTTCCTGGGTAAAATAATCAAATAAATAATTGTGAATATAACGTAACGTTCTGTTAGTCTGAATAATGGTTTGCATTACGAATATCATACATTTATGTACATAATGCTAAAAATTATGTTTGAAACGGAATGTAGGATTATCATTTAACACTAGGCATTTGAACTCGATTGCCGTTTGGACGATGTAAGCCACTCTTGATAATTATGCTGAAAAACATGTTTGTTTTCTCTTTTCAATGTTTTCAAGTATCTTATGGTATGCTGCCATGTGCATAGAAAAATGCAGAAACAGAACCATGCATAAAGCTTTCATACGAGGGAACCACGTGCACTCATCGTGAGGAATGATAGAATTTGACAGACTAAGGTCAAGTGAAAAAATGTGTGGTTCAGGTATTCTTATCTAGATTTTCCATGTCGACTCTAACGTCTAATTGTTTTGTGAATTCCGAATAACACAAATAATCCTGCGAATGATAGTTCCTACATGGATTTTAAATCTCTTGCACTTTTTTGTGTTCATTTAGACCATTAAATTAAGGAATATCGAACTATCAAAATTAATTTTATCCTACTATGACAGTTTTCATCATCAACAATTTCGAAGAAAATAGAATTTTTTTTTCCTACCTACCGATACTAATATGTTTGCCATTGATACCTGAAACACACACTTTTTATTAGGCCTAAGTTGAAATTATGTGGGGATAATAAAACGTACCAGACGATCACCAGAAAGACTCAATTAATTGAAATATGCACATCGTTGGCATACGGAACAAATGTTAATTACAGATACACAGAGAAAGTCTTCACATCCTGGACGCTCGTTATAGAGCTGCAGTAAAACCTCAATAATAAGTCCACCCTTGGGACCCTTGAAAACGGGTCATAATATTGAGGTGGTCTTTACATTGAGGTTGAATAAAGAGTAAAACAGAGAAAACCGATTTGAAAATGGTGTTCTTAATTTTGAGGTGGTCTTTAAGTGAGGTTTTACTGTATAACAACGGCAACAGCACGTGAGGTTTTACTGTATAACAACGGCAACAGCACGTGAGGTTTTACTGTATAACAACGGCAACAGCAAGTGAGGTTTTACTGTATAACAACGGCAACAGCAAGTGAGGTTTTACTGTATAACAACGGCGACAGCACGTGAGGTTTTACTGTATAACAACGGCAACAGCACGTGTGGTTTTACTGTATAACAACGGCAACAGCATGTGAGGTTTTACTGTATAACAACGGCAACAGCATGTGAGGTTTTACTGTATAACAACGGCAACAGCAAGTGAGGTTTTACTGTATAACAACGGCAACAGCAAGTGATGTTTTACTGTATAACAACGGCAACAGCAAGTGAGGTTTTACTGTATAACAACGGCAACAGCAAGTGATGTTTTACTGTATAACAACGGCAACAGCAAGTGAGGTTTTACTGTATAACAACGGCAACAGCAAGTGAGGTTTTACTGTATTACAACGGCAACAGCACGTGAGGTTTTACTGTATTACAACGGCAACAGCAAGTGAGGTTTTACTGTATAACAACGGCAACAGCACGTGAGGTTTTACTGTATAACAACGGCAACAGCACGTGAGGTTTTACTGTATTACAACGGCAACAGCATGTGAGGTTTTACTGTATAACAACGGCAACAGCATGTGAGGTTTTACTGTATAACAACGGCAACAGCATGTGAGGTTTTACTGTATAACAACGGCAACAGCAAGTGAGGTTTTACTGTATAACAACGGCAACAGCACGTGAGGTTTTACTGTATAACAACGGCAACAGCACGTGAGGTTTTACTGTATAACAACGGCAACAGCACGTGAGGTTTTACTGTATTACAACGGCAACAGCATGTGAGGTTTTACTGTATAACAACGGCAACAGCATGTGAGGTTTTACTGTATAACAACGGCAACAGCATGTGAGGTTTTACTGTATAACAACGGCAACAGCACGTGAGGTTTTACTGTATAACAACGGCAACAGCATGTGAGGTTTTACTGTATAACAACGGCAACAGCAAGTGAGGTTTGACTGTATAACAACGGCAACAGCAAGTGAGGTTTTACTGTATAACAACGGCAACAGCAAGTGAGGTTTTACTGTATAACAACGGCAACAGCAAGTGAGGTTTTACTGTATAACAACGGCAACAGCAAGTGAGGTTTTACTGTATAACAACGGCAACAGCAAGTGAGGTTTTACTGTATAACAACGGCGACAGCAAGTGAGGTTTTACTGTATAACAACGGCAACAGCAAGTGAGGTTTTACTGTATAACAACGGCAACAGCAAGTGAGGTTTTACTGTATAACAACGGCGACAGCAAGTGAGGTTTTACTGTATAACAACGGCAACAGCAAGTGAGGTTTTACTGTATAACAACGGCAACAGCAAGTGAGGTTTTACTGTATAACAACGGCAACAGCAAGTGAGGTTTTACTGTATAACAACGGCAACAGCATGTGAGGTTTTACTGTATAACAACGGCAACAGCAAGTGAGGTTTTACTGTATAACAACGGCAACAGCATGTGAGGTTTTACTGTATAACAACGGCAACAGCAAGTGATGTTTTACTGTATAACAACGGCAACAGCAAGTGAGGTTTTACTGTATAACAACGGCAACAGCAAGTGAGGTTTTACTGTATAACAACGGCAACAGCAAGTGAGGTTTTACTGTATAACAACGGCAACAGCAACAACAATAATATTTATTTAGTATTAGACAAAATTACAATGCTACTAGCCTAAAAATGAATGTTAAGATAAATGGATGTAAATCATTAGTATATGTATCACAGCAAGTTAAATTAAAAGATGATGTTGGTAATGTATTTATCTTCAGCGTCCTGTTAACATTAATTTGTTTCTATTATAATGTATTCATTGAGTTTCTTATCATTGAGAAGCTTGAATTCTGATCTATGTGATCACATACTCGGTAAACTACCAAATACCGGCGGAGACTTCTTTAATAATATAAATTCATATTCTAAATACGTGAAAACTCTAACCACGAATTCCTTAACTTCATGCTTTCACAATCCATGACGTCACAACTCATGATTTCACATACAACCCATGACTTCACACACAGCTCATGATTTCACACACAACTCATGATGTCACACACAACTCATGATTTCACACACAACTCATGACTTCACACACAGCTCATGATGTCACACACAACTCATGATTTCACACACAACTCATGATGTCACACACAACTCATGATTTCACAATTCATGACTTCACACACAACTCATGACTTCATAACTCATGACTTCACAGCTCATGATTTCACACAAAAGCATGATTTCACACATAAGTCATGATTTCACACACAAGTCATGATTTCACACACAAGTCATGATTTCACGAATCATGATATCACACAAAACTCATGATTTCACACACAAGTCATGATTTCACAAGTCATGATTTCACAAACTCATGACTTCATAACTCATTACTTCACAACTCATGATTTCACACAAAAGCATGATTTCACACACAACTCATGATTTCACAATTAATAATTTCACAACTAATGACTTCACGCACAACTCATAATTTCACACACAACTGTAATGCTAGAGAAGATCTCTTTCGATACCTATTAACACGCAGTTTGTCATATACTAGTGTCTAAACGTTACCTACATTTGATATATTTGATGGTAGCATATAGGTACTATGGAAATATGGGGTGCTTCGATACAATTTTCCAGGTGTTAAGTAGTTATAACTTGTTTTACTTGAGCGATTTAACTTAAATGAGTTAAAATTTAAACCAGGACGTATCTTGAGGGAAGGACTTAGACAAATTAGGCTACAGCTGACGAAGCGAATGCGGACGTACATGGTAATTGCTCATTTATATACAGTGCAACCTCTTCAGAGCGGCCCTTTCTTGAGCAACAATCTCCCTTCAACACCATTATCAATTTTCCATTGTAAATATACTACCAATTTAACCTTTATCGAGCAAAGACCTCTCAATAACAGCCAAAACTGGCATCTCTCAAACTGGCATCTCTCAAACTAGCATCTCTCAAACTGGCATCTCTCAAACTGGCATCTCTCAAAGGATGTTACTGATCTGGAGATGTTGCAGTGTGCGCATGTCACGAGTTACTGCCAACACGTATACAAGTACTGCTTGTCTCATCAACAGCTATGTCTGGTCTTATACTGACTTTAATACATTTCTTCATAAAGCTTGTGTGGTAATTCCGATGTAACATTTAATCAGTGTGGATTTAATTGATTTTTACATCGATGCCCTGTGGAAGCACTTCATATAAGTTATGAATTATCTCTTTATTGTGATAATATAAGTGTTTAGTCTGGTTTATCAATGCTGGCAGCTTTTATGTTATTGCCGCCGGCATAGACAAACATGAGACAATAACTGATGAATGTACTGATATGCATACAGATATCACAGTAATTTTTTGCTGCAATAATCTTTATTCTATCATTTACCTTTAGTTTTACAATGTTCCTCTCCATAGCAACATGATTTTGGAGAAGCAATGTTTGGTTTTTGTTAAGAGGTTGTTGCTCCTTAGAGGTTAAATTGATAATAAATCTCATAACTCGAATTTTAACATTTTTGTTGTAGAGAGGCTGATCCTGAATACATGGCAGCTCTGGAGAAGTTGCATTGTAGGTATTTGAAAGTTGCAGACATGTTTGTACGCTTTTAACTCTTATTCCAAAAAAATGTACAACTGAAATATGCGTAGATCTAAATGCAGAGTTACATTCGATGTGATTCTCGGTAACATAAATAGTCAAACCATACGGGAATTTAAACACTTCCTCCTTTTCTGTACGACCAGAATAGTTTATAAATGAAATTTAAAACGATTTTTTTTCAAACATATTCACCGTTATTTTTGTGTTATTGTGCCATACGTATCCTTGTTTCCAGCCTGTCGTCTGCTTATGTATCTTACTGATCGTCTGGAACTTTAAAACGTAGATATCAACGTAACATGTTGCTCGGTATGCATATACATGTATGTATAAAAAGCGGGCTGCAGAAATAGTATACATGTGTATTAGAAGTTCAGCTTATATTCATATATACATATACCGGCACCTCTATTACATGTACGTACGAGTATATCAGGAATACAAACATATTCTAATATACAGAAGAAGACACGTAATTATGTAATTATTTGACGACATACCAACTATTTACACTGTTACACGTCATTTTCGCTCCAATCATATTACTTATTACTGGTAAAAACATTTTGACGTACACAGAACAATTGTTTTAATGATAATGCATTGGTATGCCGTCGATAAGAAGACAATACGTGCCAAATCCCACAATCATAAAATGTTTGGCGTATTTTTTTCGTATCCATTACACGTACATTGTACTCAATTAGGTTCTTAACAGAATACATTGAAACCTCCACAGTACAACACCCTCGGGGAGACGCACATTTTGGTTGTTATTGAGAGGTTCTTGGTGTAAGGAGGCTACAGTGATAATAAGTTATAACTTCATGAAAAATTATGACATACATTTGTTTATTGTTCTTAAATGATGCTACTCGAGTGAGAGACACTTCAAGAGGCTACATTGTAATAGTTTCAGTGTGTAAGCGATTTCTGGTTTACTAGTTTAATATGATAATCAAGTGGTAGATGCGTACAATGGGAGTGGTAGATGCGTACAAGGGGAGTGGTAGATGCGTACAAGGGGAGTGGTAGATGCGTACACGGGGAGTGGTAGATGCGTACAAGGGGAGTGGTAGATGCGTACACGGGGAGTGGTAGATGCGTACAAGGGGAGTGGTAGATGCGTACAAGGGGAGTGGTAGATGCGTACACGGGGAGTGGTAGATGCGTACAAGGGGAGTGGTAGATGCGTACAGGGGAGTGGTAGATGCGTACAGGGGAGTGGTAGATGCGTACAGGGGAGTGGTAGATGCGTACAAGGGGAGTGGTAGATGCGTACAAGGGGAGTGCGTGGTAGATGTGTACAAGGGGAGTGCGTGGTAGATGCGTACAAGGGGAGTGCGTGGTAGATGCGTACCTGGGATACAAAAATTACATTACATTCATTTTTTATGAAACGCCAAATCTACATAAACTCATATATTTGAAGAGCTCGTCAAATAATTAGATAGCTCTTCAAATAATTAGAGAGCCCTTCAAATAATTAGAGACCTCTCAAGGTCTTCAAATAATTAGAGAGCCCTTCAAATAATTCGGGAACTCTTCAAATAATTAGAGACTTCTTCAAATTAATTGAAAAGGTCTCTACATATTTGTTGCTATCATTATATAAGTATGTATGTATTGCTAGCAACAATTCGTTTGTTGGTCTCGCCAATTGAATAAGAGAGCTCTTCAAATCAATTGAAAAGAGCTTTAATTCAAATGACTAGGACAACAAATGATTTGTAGATGGCTCAAATTCTAACAAATCGGTACTTGCCCCTAATTAATTTGAAGATCGCTCTAATTCTATTAATGAGCTATTTAATTCAATTGTTGAGAGCATTAATTCGGCTAAATTTTGAAACAATACAACAGAAAATTGATTTGGAGATATCTTCAATTGAATTTGAGAGGACTCTAATTGATTTGGAGAGGGCTCTAATTCAATTGAAGAGCTATTAAATTGAGTTTATTTGGAGATATCTTCATTAAGTTCTCCAAATAATTGAAGAGCTCTTCAAATATTTGAGTTTATGTAGAGTTGGCGTTCCAAAATTTGTATGTTTCATAACGCGGAATATACAAAACTGAAATTGCCGTAGGTATTGGATACGTGACAAAAACAGGCCTAGCAGTTTTTGAATAGATATAATAACGCAACTTAAAATGTATCATTTATGAGTGCGGCACAAGAGCCGCATATCGTACTGTACCGAAAGGTAAACATTTAGTATCCGGATTCGAAGTTGGCTTTTATCAGGTCTGATTTTGTCAAACTTTTAGCGGCTTGTCGCCTTCGTTTTCTTTCTCTTTTTTTGTAAATTTACCGGTTTTTACTGAAACGATGGCAACTGCACCAGCTGAGAGAACGGGTGTGGTCGTTGATGATGCCACAGGTATTTTTGAATTTAGATTATTTTTATATTGCTTCAACGTGCATTCAACTTTCGTTTTGATGGATTCGCCCGTCAGAAATTTCCATAATCCATCACGTGTCTAATGCCACTCTCCCACACAATCTACTAGTTAATTAACTCTAAATTAAAAGTGAATGGCAATGTCCGGTTATAGTCTCACCTGATGTTTTACGAAATGAAAACAATTGATTTATTATTATTTTTCATTAAATTAAATAGGGCAAATTAAATATAATTAAAGAATGTATAATCGTTTAAGAGAAATCAATTGTTTTCATTCCATAAAACGCACTTTTTAACATCAGGTGGGACTATAACCGGACATCTTAGGTAGTTCCCTTGCTTGACAGAGCATGTTATAGTAAATGCTGAACGCTGCCCTGTCTGCATGAAGCAAATTAGAATGTTGAGTTGTATCCCTGTTACTGTTAGTGTCATTGAATGAAGTCAATCAAGTGGAAAGTGTGTCCGATGTGGGGCTCGAACCCAAGACTCCCCAAACACTAGTATGGTGGTCAACCGACTGAGCGGCCATCTTACCCCACACCACTACATAAATATGAATCTTCTATTATAGGATTGTCTTGGATAGATACTCTAACAAATGTACATACTTTATCTTTACAGGAGAAGCATTCATTCCTGCTTCTCGTAGACCGGATGGTACATGGAGAAAACCCAGACGTGTAAAGGATGGCTATGTTCCACAGGAAGAAATGCCTACGTAGGTTTCGATTTTATTTCTGATCGTACCCATTGGCTCAGTAAGAAGAATGCTTGTTTAGTTTAGTACTAGTTGGAATTACAGGAAAGCTGGTCAGATTTACTTACCTCCATGCATAACTGAAGTTCACAGTAAAAAAAACCATTAACAACATAATTATTTTATTATCTAACCAGTTCAAATTTGGCTGCTCAGTTGCCACAACATTTTGTTCAGATTTCTTATTTAAACTTACACTGCAAAGCTTATCAGGATGAATGGCATTTTTTGTTGTTATATACCGGTATGTTCCTACTGATTCGTTTTAGTTTTACTGTATTTCTTTTACATAAAAATGGAACTACATGTAGTCCCTACAGCTTATACTAATCAATCTTGATGATTGCTTTCTGGGTTATTAACCACTACTCGTTCCAAATTCAAGAATTGTTAAATTCATGATCAGACCCTGCTCTATGTGAAACTCAAATTCATGATCTTCCAATCATGGTACAGACATTCTACTCCTCAACAACTATGCCTGTTGTTATTAATGTCCTTTCATTAAATTAATGCCATACATAATGGCTGATTTATCTGAAGACAGTGTTGCCACTATAATTTTAGACTGTTGATGTGAATGTCAAAATTATCTTTTTCATCTCTACAGGTATGAGAACAAAGGTGTGCAATGGTTAAAAAGCAAGCCATCACTTCCACCAGGTATGAATCCTGATGATGTTAAACAACCTGCAAACAAACCAACAGAGCCTATGTCTAAGTCAGCGAAGAAAAATGCCAAGAGAAAAGAGAAGAAAAAGCAGCAGGAAGTTCCGCCATCAATTCAAAGCATGACAAAGTCTATGCAAGAAACTTATATCAGTAAGCAGTCCAAAAAGTCTGAAGCCAAAACAGAAGGAATTGTGAATAACACAGCTGATGGTGACAGTGAAAAACAAGAAATGACTAAGAAACTCAGAACACTTCGTAAAAAACTTAAACAAACCGAGGATCTCGAACAAAGGATCAGCAGTGGAGAACTGAAGGAACCGGAAAAGGAACAGCTGGAAAATTTTTCCAAGAAAGACTCTTTGCTTAGTGAAATAGAAGATCTTGAATTTGCACTTGACGATTTGTAGTCCATACCCTTAGCAGTAGTGATACAGTCATCAGTAATTTGTAATTTTTCATTACTGTTCAAACCACCCATCGCTCCCTTTCATATCAGTGAGTTAATTTAATTTACGAAATAATTTCTTATATGGTATGACAACTTATAGCTATGTGACCTTTTCTTTTCTCCGATGGCTACAATGTTGTAAGTGCATTTCATTTCACAAGAAGACTTTCTGTAAGTTTGATTATAGTTGTGTTTCTGAACTAAAGGTAGCCAATATTAGACAACAGAATGAACGTAGCAATGTTATTTGACCTTCATTTGAAAGTTTTACTTGTCTGTGAGGATTTTCCAACGGTCGATTTGATTATGAACCGGGATTATTGTTAGGTGTCGTTAAGCATACTTCAGAAAATGTATCTCATATGCGTTTCATATCAGAAAGCATGAACGTCAATAGCTTATGTCTACAGTTCTTAAGTGGTGGCAGCAAAGTGCTTTCAGGAAGACAGGAGCTATGTGTTCTATTTTTGTCTATTTCTTACAATATACATGTATGTCAAAAATCAGTGAAATTGAATAGATTTTCAGCAAAAAACTTTTTACATAGTTTACAGTTATAACATAAAAATGTGATACTGTTATTTTATTGCTATTATGTTGTTTCATGTTTATTTTATAACTGACTCAACTAAATTATTGAACAATTTACAAATCAGCCATTGTTAAGTTTCTTGAGGGGAAACATGCATGAATCGCCAAAAAATGTTATACCAAAATGTATTGAATAGTTGGGTAAAAGATGTGCTTGTCTTCTTTGAATGATTAAATTAAGCTGACTGTAGCCAATTGTATAAAAAATAGGCTAACTTTAACCTGAGGTTACCTGTAATTTCAATCAATTTGATTGGCTAATTACTTGGCCAAACTACAATTCAACCAATCGAATAGAGTTTTGGTTTTATTTTAGCCAAAACCAAATAGTTATCCAGTTTTATACAATTGGCTGGCTGCATGTTTTGGAGACGTCCTGAACATTGCAAAGATTTCCATCTCGCAAATGTTGCTGCTTAAACAGCACAGCATGACACACTGGCTGTTGTTATATGGTGAAGCATGTTTATTTTCATTATAGTTCCATATTTCTCATCAGCATATTCATGTACAGTAAAACCTCAATAATAAGTCCATGCTTGCGAGGAGCCTTGAAAACTGGTCTTAATATTGAGGTGGTCTTAATGATGAGATTGAATAAAGAGAAAAACAGTGAAAATGGACTTGAGAATTGTGTCCATAATTTTGAAGTGGTCATATTATAGAGGTGGTCTTTAAGTGAGGTTTCACTGTATACTGTGTTAATGATTGGGTATTATTGCTCAACTGATTTATACATATTTCCTATATTAAGATGATGACACAGAATATTCCTGTCTAGCATACTGTATATTTACACGATAAATAAAGGATATTGAACATTGATTTCTTTTGTATTTGATAAGACTGCATTGATGAGTTCATGCCCGACTATGTGGACTGCTATTTTACCAATGCACTGCACTAAGCTACAGTAGTTTTGAACCAAGCAGTCAAACATACATAAGAAGAATCTAGACAAAGTGATATGTCAATTCATTAGATTATAAAGGATACAGCTTACTGCAATCAAAGTCAACAGAATATGTATCCAGAGACTTTTCAGAAACTAAGTGGTATAGTACTGGTGGGTTAGCACTTTTGACCTATATACGAGATGGTCGCATATTGGATCTCATGTTTGCCCCCCCCCCCCCAGTCTGGAATTTCTGCATCAGGGCCTGTGTTTTTGTTTAGCTGTTGGAGTATGATAGTTAATTCCTTCTATAACACCTATAAGCACATCACCCTGATTTCCCATTAATGAACACAATCAAAGAACCATCCTCGAGTGCCAAGACGGGATTCCTGTACAAATACAGCTTGTACAACAGCAACCATATTTATTGACCACATTCTGAACACAAATTTTGTTTATGTTGCAAAACCAGTACAAACCATCACTCCAATCAATTGCCTTGCGATCTAATGCTCGGCACTGATGGAGAATGTTACACATTCACATATTGTCTAAAGATGTTTTAAAACCCTTACTTCATAATCCAAAACCAAGCATTACATAAATATTAGAATAGTGAGCCAACGTGAAAATTCATTTGGCTTTAATGACAAAATTGACAGTATTGAAAGACAAAATTCTGAACCACAGGTACTTGAAACATAGGCCATATAGAACATTAAAATAGTACCTGTGTTCTGAACACAAACGTTTTATATTGCAAAAAACAGTACAAACCATCACTCCAAACAGTTGCCTTGAGATGAGATCTAATGCTCTGCACTGATGAAGAATGTTACACATTCACATATCGCAAGACATTTTAAAACCCTTACTTCATAATCCAAAACCATATGAAACTCCAAATCTACATAAACTCAAATTTTTGAACAGCTCTTCAATTAATTACAGACCTCTTCAAATAATTAGAGACATGAATTTAAGAGCTCTTCAATTGATTTGAATTGGTCTCTAATTATTTGTTGCTATCATTACAAAATTATTCCTAGCAGCAATCCATTTGTTGCTCTCGCCAATTGAATTAGAGAGCTCTTCAAATGATTTGGAGAAATCTCTAATTCAGTAGATATGCTATCATTCATTCAATAGAAGCTCTCTTCAATCGAATTGGTGAGCTCTGTTAAAAGATAATTGAAGAGCTCTGTTCAAAGATAATTGAAGAGCTCTTCAAATATTTGAATTTTAGTATGTAGATTTGGCGTTCCGTAATACCAAGTGTAAACAGGGATCGTATGTTCCAGGTGTAAAATAAAATATAAGCGGAACTGAGTGAGCTAGACAACAAGGAATATTTGCCACAATAATTTATTTTGCACTTCATTTGCCTTGAATGATATAATTGACAGTATCGTTACTTTCGGCTTATACTGAACAAACAACACATGCCAACTCTCTGTTGTTGACATAAGGAGGACAAGCAAGGCCTTTGCCACACTTTGCTTCCACAAAATACAAAATATTGTCATTATCGTCGTTCCCACTATGTGGTATCATATCTGGTCGTCGATCCAGGCACACAAATTCTGATGCATCTTCGAATCCTGGGTATGCACCAACAAGATACCCACTGTATTCTTTTGTCCACCCCGGGTGGCAGTCCGTACGTCCGGGTATCATGACATTCACACTCCTCTCAGAGCGACACAGTGAACACGGAGCATCAGCATTGTGAATATTGGCACCAAAGAAAGCACTTAGGTCGCTTAGGTGATGTGAAAATTCATATTCGACCCCAGTCACTGTGATGTCATTGTTGATGGTCTCGGAGTAATGATCCCATGTTGGACTATCGGAAAGGCAAAGATAATTACCTCCAGTGCCATGTAAATTTGCGGTGTGATATGTCCCTGCCATGTAGCCTTAAATGAAAAGTTTCGGTGCTGTTGTTTTACGCACACTCAGATGTTTCAATTAACATGTTAAATTGCAAGAGTATGAACTAGCGGATCCACGGACCCCCCTAAAATTCACCAACCATACATGTATGTCAGAGTATAAATACGAAATTATACAGAGATCTTTAATTATAAGATTTTCAAATAAGCGATTCTGAATTGGTTTTATGTTCAATAACTTAAAAACAAAGATTAAACACAGTAATTGCCGTTTTATAAGGCTTGATCAAAACCAAATAATGACCAAAAAGTTACGCCCACCTAATACCAAATCCTGGATCCGCCCCTTGTACGTAACAAGAATAACACCATCTGGTGACATATTCGAAATCTGTCATATCAATCGTGTTAACAAGACTGAAATGTGTCAAAGATTCGTCAGTTGTTAACGACAACGTTAACGTGCATCAACATTATTCCATTGAACAATCCGACAGCACACACGGCTTACTATAAGGAATTATGTTACACCAACATTGTCCCAGGTTGAACGAATGATGATACATGTACACTATTTATACTCATGTTTACTGTTCGTATTTTAGGTGATATATATAGGTCCAGTAGACCGGGTGTTTATTGCTTTTAAATTATATTATAATACATGTATGTATGTGTACATGTCTATATTATGTAAATTCTTTGTACACATCTTACCATAAACAACACTTTAGTTCCTTACTGTACATACACGTATATAAAACGGTGTTATTTTACCTGCGTACACGAGGTCCGTACCATTACCAGGACAGGATGTACGTCCCCACCTTGTGTATGTTGAACCTTAAAGAAACAAATAAACAATATACATGTACTAGTACTTTAAAATATAATGTTAATATACGAGGATAAGCGCCGGTTGAGAAATGGCTAAATGGGGCTGTATCCCATTTGGTCCCAGATCCCATGGATCCAAGTTCTGGATGTATACACATGTTTGCAAAACTACCGGCTAAATTATTGTAAAAGGAAATGATATTACGAGGCTTCCACCTAGAAGATACTACATTCGGACCTTGTTCATCCGAATTCATCGAGTCATAAATTTTAATTCGAACAATACATGGTTTAGAATAGCCTATATCATCGGGCCCTGATATTTATTTCGGATGATACCAAGTATTCGGATAAAAGGTTGTCAAATAAACGAGGTCCGACTGTAATTAGGTCTATCTTGGATATGAACGAATACATATCCAGGAAATTTGCATTTGCAAGATTATTATATAAAAGTCAACACACAACTTACCTAGCTGCCTCTTTAAGTGCAGTAATTCATTTTTTAGGTTAATAATTTCTTGTTCAACGTCCATTTCAACAACAAATCGTTTACTGTTGACGTGTAAAGACAAACACACAAGAAGAACAAAGCTAAAGAACACCATTCTTTCCATCCTGTTTAAGAAACAAGTACTCCTTTCTATCAATGAGTGACAAGGCTATCAAACGTTCAATTAATTAAACATGTACGAGGGTTGTCCGGAAAGTTCGTAGACAACCTTTACTCTTTCCTTATACACGCTATTTAAATGCTTAGCTCTATATCACACACTTCTTAAACATTCACTATTTCATGCGTGCATACCTAGAATGGTGTTTCTGCTTTTTTTAAGCCAGTTCCAGAATGTGTCTACGAACTTTCCGGACAACCCTCGTACATGAATATTTTTTATCTTGCTGTATCTCATCAGATAAGTAATAACTAGGACACAGAGTTTTTGATAAGGTTTATAATCTTGTAGAACTACAAACAAACGATACATCAACGATGCCGATCCAAAACCACGTACTTTGTACTCGTACAACAGCAAACCTGTGACCAATATTGGTCCCAGAGCAAACTGACAACTTTTCAGGAGAAAATATTTTAAACGTTTTCACTCTGTTCTAGTTAGACCGAATCATTTGGAACAACTAACGATCTGCAGAAATGATAATCGTGTCTTATGTCCAAATGTATGGTGGCATATTTCTGCCGCCAGCTAACTGCTTAATTAACTAGAAAAGTATGTGGTTATCCCGTTAAGGAAACTAGTTAACCACATAATTGTCTAGTTAATTAAGGAGTTAACTGGTGGCCGAAACAGGCCACCATACAAAAGAGCTGCGCCAAATTCACTGCCTATAAGCAATATGAGGAACATGTGCAGATTATTGTGTTTTCGCTCTCACTAAATGGTAGGCAGATACCTCAAACATTGGGGGCATTGTTTACGGAAAAGGCGTATTAATTAGGGCCAGACTGATACATTTGAATTTTCGAAATGTCAACCTAGGTTGGAATTATCCGTGACTGAACTGAATATCGGTTTTTGTTCATTTGTTTACATAAACAAACATGAAACATGTATTTCTTATTGTTCATTTGTTTACACAAACACACATGAAAAATATATGTCGTATTGTTAAAGTTAATTATGAAATTTTGACATCGTTACTCGGTCACTCACAATGTAGTCGGTTGCCCAAGTGCTACCCATAAATCACAAATTAAACAGTAATTTGAAATGTATGTTGTTTTATGTCTTGTTTATCGGAGGTGGTCGAGTTGAAAGGGAAACTTACTATATATAGCAAAAAGATAACAGTGATGGGTGTTGGATATTTTAAAATATGGGCGTAGTATGTGTAGAAGCCGTGTAGTACAGGGCTGAAACCACCCCTAATATTCTCGTAAACATCGAGGGTAGGTATCATGGGTGAAAGATTTAATGATGGTACAACACAACGTGCCAAAGATTATATGTATCGCGTAATTGTACATACAGTATAACGGAGACCTTTTCAGGTGGTCAGTTTAAAGAATTAATCCCTCGGGCGTGTCTTCATACCGTGAAACGGAAATGCACGAGAAGCTCGGTGTGTAGACAGTATGTATAATAATTATCTTTGTCGAATACTAGCGGAAAAACTCGAACACTTTTCGCAACGTCCGATTCTAGGGTCATCATAATATGTGACCTTTAAATCACGGATTTTTGTTGCTGACTGTTATGTGTTGTGGAAATATGTGCGCCATTTCATGGCGGATGGAAATTTAGCATGTGTTTACGATGTTTACGACTGGATTAAATGGACGAAATTGTACATACTTTGGATGGAATTATGTTTTATGTAGGATATATGTGTTTTATGTGCTCATTCGCTGTGTTATATCCTGGATGTTAATGGTCCCAGATAGGACAGTGTCCATTTTCTGTGACCGAGTCAAGAAATTTGGTGGTCTGCATATGTTGAATAGGTATAAACATAATTATATTCTTGTGCGAATTCGTCAGCAAAGATATTGCCTTATGTTGTAACACTTTAGACATAGAATATGAATATCATTTTATTTGTATTTGGTGCTGTTGTAGTGGTGTGGGGTAGAGCACCGTACTAGTGTTACGGGGTCGTGGGTTCTAGCCCCACATTAGGCACACTTTTCCCCCTTGATTTACTTCTATGGTGGCAGTGGTGTTTGACGGCCCATGGTGGTTGAGCCTCAACTGCCGGAAGGTGGAGGAGTGTAGTGGTGTGGGCTTAGACAGCCGCTCGGTTAGCTCAGTCGGTAGAGCACCTTACTAGTGTAAGGGGGTCGTGGGTTCGAGCCCCACATTGGGCACACTTTTCCCCTTGCTTGACTTCAATGGTGGCAGTGGTGTTTGACGGCTCACAGTGGTTGAGCCTCAAATGCCGGAAGGGGGAGGTTGAGTGTAGTGGTGTGGGCTTAGACGGCTGCCCCTTTAGCTCAGTGGGTAGAGGGCCATACTAGTGTTAGGGGTTATGAATCCAAGTCCCACATTGGGTGCACTTTTACCCCTTGATTTACTTCACTGTTATGGTAAAACTCAGGGGAAAAACTAGCAGGCCCCTCAGTGGGATTGAACAGCACAATTTAATCTAGCAGAAAGAAAAATGAACATTCAATTTTTTTTGATTGGCGTTATTTATTTAAGAACTTATGATCTATAATGTGGGTATTTCACGTTCCTTCTTTACAGTAAATTACCAGTTATTGAGAGTTTTATGTATTTCATATATTTATGTAACCGAACCGAAAGAAACTGAACGAAACTGAGAGACAACCAGGCGCGTAGCTTGGCTTACGCATGTATGCACGTGCGTAAAATAATTTTAGACAGGTCGAAAAAATAAAAATGAAATAATTGCGAAAAACGCAATAAAAATGTACACTGGGAGTTAAGGGGGGTCAAATAGTACCACATTCTATGTTGTAAAATATACTTGAAAAGACACCATAGACCATAGAACATGCCCCCGGACCCCCCTAGCAGAGTGCGTAAAGTCAATTTGGGCTCAGCTACGCGCCTGACAACAGGTCTGCATCATTGCAGCCCTACTACACTGGCGTTGATAATATACAGTTAACTCTCATTACAATAGAATATTTGTTTAACAAAACAAATCCAGGCAGTGGGATCAAGTATTCACATTGCTTCATTGGTCAAATTCAATATAATGACGTATTCAATACATTCTAATACTGCAAATAAAAATCCAGTATTTTCAATAATTAAAGGCTCACATATAGTATTCTTTATAATACTGCAAAGAAAAATCCAGTAATTTCATTGGTTAAAGGCTCGCGTATATGATTCTATATACACGGCGCTGACAGGATATATGACATTTTTCCCTTCATGCGCCTCGCGACAATTTTCGCTGACAGCTCGACTCGAAAACTTTCATCTCTTGATATCCGCAAGTTACTAGAAATTGACAATTGATTTTCACACATGATTCAATAAATATTGAACAGAGTACATGTGTGCTAGTATTATTATTCAAAACGATAGATTTTTTAAGGTTTGAGCCAAATTCAGTTCGATAAAGTCCATGAGATCAGACGCTTGAAAATAAAAATTAGAGTGCAAGCGCGCGCTTAACCATGTGTATTGAGGTACCTTACGGGGTAATGCAATTAATTTTCAGGCATTATAACGTGTGAGTGAAATAAAAGAAATTTGATCTACAACAAGTAATTCCATATATATTATTAAAGGAATACGTTTTAATAACTGATATTTTACAAAACTAAAATACTCTAAACAATTTTATGAACCAAAAACACCAAAAATACACAGATCTAATTATTAGATATAGAGAGCTAGGCATCGAAACATTGCTTGTTTAACTAAATTCGTATGAAAACATGGAATTGCAGTATTATAAATTCGTTATACAGGTTGTTGACAGGGTATATGGGGGAATATAACCAGTCTGTGATTCATATAACCCTCGGCTAACGCCTCGGGTTATATGGCACACAAACTGGTTATATTCCCCCATATACCCTGTCAACAACCTGTATAACTAATAATATACACAACGCTGACAGGGTATATGACGTGCAAACTAATTTCCCCTTCATGCACCTCATGGCCATTTTTGTTGATGGCTTGGCTTGGCTTGAAAACTTTTATTGCTTGATGTCCGCAAGTAACTAGAAATTGACAATTGATCTTCATACAGGAGTCAATAAATATTGCAAAGATTAAATGCGTTCTTGTATTTATATTCAAAACGATAGATTGTTTAAGGTTTGAGCTAAATTCAGCTTGATAAAGTCCATGTGATCAGACGCTTGAAATGTGAATTTCAGAATCAAGCGCACGCTTAACCATGTGTATTGAGGTACCTTATGGGGTATACAATACAGGCAATATATGTGCGAGTGAAATAAAAGAAATTTGATCTGCTGCGAGCAAGTAATTCCAGCTTTTAAAAGGAAAACGTTTTAATTACTTATATTATACATAACTAAAACACTCTAAACAATTTTTTGAATCAAAAACAGCAAAAATACACATACAGTATCTAAATATTAGATCTAGAGAGCTAGGCATCGCAACATTGCTTGTTTAACTAAATTTGTATGAAAACATGGATTTGCAGTATTATAAATTCGTTATACAGGTTGTTGACAGGGTTTATGGGGGATTATAACCTGTCAACAACCTGTATAACTAATAATATAACTAGAGTTGACTGTTTTATATCATCTACTTGTATGTTTGTTTTTATTCTAGAATCTGTTAAATTGATGTTAATTTCTTGCCTTATAGATGACAGTGATTGAATCCAGTACCATGGAAGTAATCTTGCACCATTGGAGCTGTAATTATGGTAGAAGTCATCAGAACATGGAAAAGACATTACAGAATAGAACAGAATCACACAGATAAGTGACTCTATTCACTTCATTTTTCTAAAATTTGTCTGCATAATTGTTTGTACCTGTTAATATCATTAGTTAACAAAAAACATCAAAATCATCATCATCATCTAGAAGTGGAAAGAGTGATTGACTGGAGTATAATAGCAATAAAAATGTAAGTTGTATTCTCTACTACAATATTGTTTATTCATTTATTTATTTTATCATCATTTGAAGTTTTCATTTATCATCATTTCATTCATTATACCCCTGGCAAACAAAGTTTGTATACAGGAGTCACTCTGTTGGTTGGTCGGTTGGTCTGTTAACAAAAACTTGTGGAGCGAACTACATCTACAGCTTTTGGAGGATTTTCATGAAACTTCACATGGACAATCTCCATGATGAGTTGTAGTGTGTCACATAATCATCAAGGACTGTATATAAGCTTGATATACAGCTCTTTTTTTCTGACAAAGTGGTACTGCTGGGGTATTACTCACTTCCAGTCTGCTGGGGTATTACTCACTTTCAGTGATAGTTTTAGTATCCTTGGTTGGTGTTTGTGGTGTAAGAGAGATGTTGGTTGAGTAACATGTTGAATGGTCCGGGGAAGGTGATTTAGTCCCATTAATTGGTCAGTTTATAGATGTGGTTTTGTTGTTGCATTGACTGGTTTCTGTGGTAGGTAATGCATGGAAGACAGTGTAACTTACAGAAAGCAATATCAAGGTGCTTTAATTCATTTCAACTTTTGTGTATATACCAGTGCATTAAAATGAAAGTGTTTCAAGTAATAGACATTTGCACTATGCTTTGACAAAACAGCCTCAGTCTGATTGGATGAATTTTAGAAATGTCAGAAATTTTGTGAGAGAATTATATTTGGTGAGAATAGGTATTTTTCTGTCTTGCTTTCTTCCATCAAACTGTAGAAACATACATGAATAGAAGAGTTATTTTTCAATGGAATTATATAAGATATGCTATATAATGAAATATTTATATTGAGATTGGTTTCCTAATCAGCAAGTATAGGCTTATGCATGTAGTTTTGTGATTCCGTGTATTGAGTAAAGACCATTTCTGTAGGCGGACTGTCTGACAGAGTGCATTGACCAAAGTCTGTTGCAGTAAAGGTTACAAGTCAACATGTCATTCAGATTATGTCAATTGTGTGAATATGGTTAGAATTTTCCATATTTTTCAGTTAGCAGAGTTAGATACTTAAATTATTTTGACTCACCTGAGCTAGTTTTTATGGCTTGTTTGAAATACTGTCCTGTGCTCTACATGATATTAGCTACAAAAGAATATTAGTTGAGATAAGCAGGGGCATTGCCAGCGATATTAAAGTTAAAAATTGAAAAAACAATTATGACCAAAAGTGGACCCCTCCATAGAAAGTCTGAAAAATGGCCCAGCTACACCCCTGATAGGTGATATAGGTGATTAATAATTTGAAATAATGTATAAACCGAAGATAATGCTGTTATATTGCCAGTTTATTTATACCTGGTACAGTTTAGTTACAGTTTATTATGTATATACTCACAATACTTAATACTCTTACATGTCTTCCCACCGACAAGTGACCATGATGCAGTAGTTGTCTTACTCGTTGTCCGTAAAACATTCTGGTTCATAGTCCTATTATCCATCCTGTTGGGTCATTCATCCCTCTCTGAAGGCCCTGGTGGTATTGCTTGACTTTTGTTGTCATAGCTGGTGTGGATGTATAAAGTATTGAGAAAAATGTTTCCAAAATGAGATTGTGATGATCGTAATGACATACATAACTGTGCGACAGCAAGTATATTCGGTACAGACTGTTAAATGTCTTGTCTTACTACAGATCTGTCTATATGTTGCATGCACATATGAATGAATTTTACTTGATAAGAAAGAATCATTTTGGATTATGATAATATTAATCTTTGTACTACAAAGTGGTCCCTTAACACAGATTAATTGGAAGGCAGGGAATGGTCATTCAGTGTGTTGTTTGATATGAGTCCATAAATAGAAGAGTCTTTCCGTATCAGGAAGAATGTCCTGGTCATGACACTGGTTGTTATTTAACTGATAAGAGAGATAACCACTGTGGGGAGCTTGGTTGATGTATGTTGTATGCACATGATTAGAAAAGGTATTGAAGTTTGATATTAAAACTTGTTTTGGGTCATTGTAACAGAGATCTTCTTTTTTTATTCATGCATGGTTCATTACTACAGGTATTATGATATCTGCATATGAACTCATTTTAAAGATAAGGGCAGTGGTCCTGAAATGCTGATATATAATCAAAGTGCTGTAAGGACTGTAGGCATGGGCTGCTGAAAGTTGGATTGAGGGTTTGCTTGCTTGTTATAGATGTAGTGATTTGTTTGCACACAAATTATCACATAATGTATTATTTCGGGAAACTGGGACATCATCTTATATTCAAAATTGTATGACAATTTGCTTAAAATTTTGTGTTTATCAGATTTTTTGTGTCTTAATTAGTCTATGTTATACTTGCTTGTTGTATGCACTTATCATATTGTACTATTTATGGTGAGCTTTTTGGATCCTTGGATGTCCGTTGTCATGCATTGTGAATCGTGCGTCGTGCATCAACATTTTCTTGAAACAACAACTCTACCTATACATGTACCACTAAATGGATTTTGTCCAAATTTTACAGGTATGATCCTTGGTTAGGCCTCTTTCAAAGTTGCATAAGTCATTTCGGTCCGCTGCATAATTAGGTCACAGGAGCAAAAAAAGTGTAAAATTTGAAATTGTTCTTGTCCAAAACCCTAAGGTCTAGAGCTTTGATATTTGGTGTGTAGCATTGTCTAGTGGTCCTCTTACAAGATTGCATAAATTATTAAGTTCCGTCAAAAAACATGGCTGCCAGGGGGCGGGGATTGTTCCCTATATGTATATAGTGGAAACTATAAACATCATCTCCTCCTAAACCACTCTATGGATTTTGACCAAACTTCACAGGAATGATCCTTAGGTGGTCCTCCTTCGAAGTTATATGAATGGTTCTGGTCTGTTGCATAAGTAGGTCACAGGAGCTAAAAATAGATTTTAAAAGTAAACTTTGAAAATCTTCTTGTCCCGAACCACAAGGTCTAGAGCTTGGTGTGAAGCATTGTCTAGTTGTCCTAGTTACAAGACTCATACATTATTAAATTCTGTCATGTTCCCCATATGTATATATTGGAAACTATAATTTTTGGATTGTATGATTTATAATAATTTTGTATAATGGTATTAAGAAATCGGGAAATATAAAACACAGTGATAACAACTATTTAGAAGACTATTTATCGGAAACCTAATCTGACATTTTATATAATTTGGCAGAGATGTAGTAAGTATGTTTGCGGTGACAGTTTTCTCTTGAAGATTACCCCATCCATTAGTTTGAACATCTCTTTGTTTATCCAGTAGTATTTTGCCTCTGGACTTGACAAGAACAGGGCCCCTTCCTCCGGTTCGCATTGGTTGTGCAGAAATGGGTGAAAAACTTGCAAGTTGACATCCTTCGCTTGGGAAATATATTCTTACATAATGATCCTTTTTACACGCTATATTTGCACAAGTTTAACATATTTACAAGAATATCACATAACCTTTTTTAGTTTCACATATTTTTAACATTTCTTGCGCGCTAAATGACCAAAGCTGTCGATGCGCCATAAAACAACATAATAATAATAATCCTTCGCTTGGGACTGGTTGAGCTCTTGGGCTGTAAAACCCCAGCTACATGGGTTTCTGGGGGATGTTACTTCCGGTAGTCTCACACTGCCATTGACCATCACCAACAATTTGTTTATGGATATATCCATCGACACCTCTTGTCTATGGGTGTGACAAAACCCTTCCTTGTTTTGGACGTTTTGCTCAAGCTGTATAGTAAGTGAATCTTGTGCAGCCATTATATCCCCTTGGTTGTAGCCTTCACTGGACTCTTGGGAACAAACTGCTCCCACTGTTGTGTTATCGCTTGGCACTGTCATTAACTGCAAACTTCCACTATTAGCATAGTTCACTGCATTGTCTGCCTCCTCAATGAAACTTCTCCACTGTGCATGAGCCCGACAGCAATAATTGCATCCTCCACATGGGAAACCCTTTGGCTGTATCCCTGTCAAGTACGAGGAACAATGGGTTAATCTGTCCAGTAGTCTTGATAAGGCGTCAGTGCTCCCATGCTTGTATCCTAGTCGGTTCTTAACAACCATGTGGTATTGTGCTAGTTCTTCCATCCACAGGGCAAGCTGTCCTTGGCGGTCCCTGAACCTCAACAACCAGGTCAGACTTAAGTGATCGGTCCTTACACCGTAAACACTTTCCCCAATAAGTAATACCTGAATTGCCTTGTAAACCTTTAAATGCTCAGCAGCTCTTTACAAGTAGACAATATCTTTTTTGTTCCGGAGTGATGGCAAAGCTGCCATAAGCGACCACTCTCTCCCTGCCATTGTGGACTTGACTAAGGATGCCTCCAATGGCCCAGTTAGAGGCATCAACATCCAGTATGAAAGGGTCTGAGGGATTTGGGATTGCTAACACCTGAGGTTCCACCACGGACCTCCGCAACTTTTCAAATGCTGTTTGTTGTTCCTCCTCCCATATAAACTTCTGTTTCCCTGTGATGGCATACAGAGGTTGCGCTAGTTTAGCGAAATCTTTAATGAAGGCCCTGTGATCATTTACAAAACATAGGACAGTTCGGGACTGCCCAGTTGGTAACTGATTGTATATTTTTCTCAGTCACGGATAACTATTCCCCATTGACCATTCTTTCCAAGAATTCCACCTCAGTCTGGAAAAATCAGCATTTCTGGGGTTTCAGCTTCAATCCATGTACCCTGAAGCCCTTAAATGCCTCTTCTAAGTTTTCCAGGTGTTCTCTTAAGGTCTTGCCCATCACCAGGATATCATCCAGAAATGCCAAGACGGTCTTCCAGGTCAGTCCTCGGAGAACCAGGTTGACCACGCGAGTAAGTGGCTGGTGCATTTGTTAGACCAAACCCCATCAGTACATGTTCAAATAGACCGTACCTGGTGATGAATGCTGTCTTTTTCCTATCCTCTGGTTTAATGCCCACCTGCTTATATGCCGCATTGGCGTCCAGTTTAGAAAACCATATGTTCCCCGTAAGTGAATCTCATTAAATGCTGTTCATGTCTGTATAAAGGTTGAAATGCTTATATTCACATATCATGTAACTGTAAAAGGCAGTAGCCTATTATTGAGTGTCCAATTTTAAAACATTGTAAGGCATAGGGTTACTTTTCTTGCTTGGCATTATTGTTTAAGAATACATTCAGAAAATGTAAATAAATATAAGCACTCCATTAGTGAAGGAATTCAATCCATTATAAAAATGTTACAAATGAATAATGAATCTTTCTTGGGATGGTTAGATAGTCAAAAGGGTAAATCACAAAGTATAATTCTTTTGCATACTAATTGTTCTAATAGAGCAAGCACTTGTCCATTAGTTAGAAAGTATAAGCTTTAACAGAACAGAACAGAACTAATTAATGCAAAATCAGACATTGGTTATCACATGGCAAAATCCCTTCATACAATCATGATACAATTCTGAGAAAATTGAATACTGGCATACTGAATACAATCTCAGGTTTAATACATTTATGAGCAGGTTGTCAACATATTTCTGATTTATGTTTTCTTAGATCAGTGGCTTATGAGCCATTTGTCACTTATCAATACAAGAACATAAGGGTATACTTAGATGAACAACTCAACTCTTACATAATTAAAGCAACCACTGTTTGATGAATAAATCTCTAATGTCTAAAGCAGTACATAGTTACATCTTGGTAAAAATGCACAGTGATATTCATTGGCTTTACATGTACAATTCAATCAACAAACTTATAATGATTAAAAATACATAATTGCTTATATAATTTATGAAACATTTTTACTTTGAGATCTTTTTACAAAGATATTTAATAGGTGTTTTAATACTTGACATTCTCAGTTATAACACTTGTTGAAGACCAAATTATTTGATGTATTGCAATAGTCTGGGAAATGTTAATGGCTAATTTTACTTTATTTCTTTAAATACCAGTGCATTTTAAGATCCTGTAATTTTCCTCATATTTTTTTATTGGATAAATTGTCATGAAGTATATGACTTCTAGAAAATTAGTAATTAATTATATATACACAATGCTTTGTAAAGATTGGTAATGTTGATTTGAGATCTCACCTTTTACAAAGAAAAGTAATACATATGGTACTATCAGACTTTAAAGTACCTTATTAATAGAAAGTGATTTAAAGGCATTCTGGTGTTAATATGTCAGCTGGTTTTGGATTGTTTAAGGGTGATTCTTGGTTGTCTTGTTGTTGCATAAATAGTTAAAATCTTGTAAATGAGAGGAATTTTTTCAGGAGTATAAATGTTAAAGCAAAAGTTGATGTAGGATTAGATCACCAAGATATTTAAGGTGTATCAGAGATTTGTCATACTCCTGATTATTTACTATGCATTAGGTGGATTGTGTCAGGTTTCATTGTGATTGCCACATTATAGATGATAATGACAAACAACTCTGCAATTGTACAAATGGTGTTTACTTAGACTGTTGTTTATTAAATGGGAGCTGAAATCAGATTGAATACACAATGTACATTGACAATGAGATCAATTTATTTTGAGCTGCCTGTCAGGATGTGAGGCAATGCTGTAATGTGGCTGAACATCTATTCGAACCTAATTTCTCTGTTTGGATAGGTGAGTCCTTAATAGTATTTGTTCTTTCTATTCGAATAGGCAGCGTCTTGTTCTTGACTGGGGACTTTCAAATTTTGGCCTTTGTGTAAAATAAATTTACACCTCTCTATAGAATGTCACAAAACTGTCCTTCTCAGGACAAAAACTGTCCTTTTTAGGACAACATCTCAGTGACAAAAAAAACTGTCCTTTTTAGGACAACTTCTCGATTGACAAAAAAACTGTCCTTTTTAGGACAACTTCTCGATTGACAAAAAAACTGTCCTTTAGGACAACTTCTCAATTGACAAAAAAACTGTCCTTTTTAGGACAACTTCTCGATTGAAAAAAAACCTGTCCAAATGGTGTTTACTTAGACTGTTGTTTATTAAATGGGAGCTGAAATCAGATTGAATACACAATGTACATTGACAATGAGATCAATTTATTTTGAGCTGCCTGTCAGGATGGGAGGCAATGCTGTAATGTGGCTGAACATCTATTCGAACCTAATTTCTCTGTTTGGATAGGTGAGTCCTTTATAGTATTTGTTCTTTCTATTTGAATAGGCAGCGTCTTGTTCTTGACTGGGGACTTTCAAATTTTGGCCTTTGTGTAAAATAAATTTACACCTCTCTATAGAATGTCACAAAACTGTCCTTCTCAGGACAAAAACTGTCCTTTTAAGGACAACTTCTCGATTGACAAAAAGCTGTCCTTTTTAGGACAACTTCTCGATTGACAAAAAAACTGTCCAAATGGTGTTTACTTAGACTGTTGTTTATTAAATGGGAGCTGAAATCAGATTGAATACACAATGTACATTGACAATGAGATCAATTTATTTTGAGCTGCCTGTCAGGATGTGAGGCAATGCTGTAATGTGGCTGAACATCTATTCAAACCTAATTTCTCTGTTTGGATAGGTGAGTCCTTTATAGTATTTGTTCTTTCTATTTGAATAGGCAGCGTCTTGTTCTTGACTGGGGACTTTCAAATTTTGGCCTTTGTGTAAAATAAATTTACACCTCTCTATAGAATGTCACAAAACTGTCCTTCTCAGGACAAAAACTGTCCTTTTAAGGACAACTTCTCGATTGACAAAAAGCTGTCCTTTTTAGGACAACTTCTCGATTGACAAAAAAACTGTCCAAATGGTGTTTACTTAGACTGTTGTTTATTAAATGGGAGCTGAAATCAGATTGAATACACAATGTACATTGACAATGAGATCAATTTATTTTGAGCTGCCTGTCAGGATGGGAGGCAATGCTGTAATGTGGCTGAACATCTATTCGAACCTAATTTCTCTGTTTGGATAGGTGAGTCCTTTATAGTATTTGTTCTTTCTATTCGAATAGGCAGCGTCTTGTTCTTGACTGGGGACTTTCAAATTTTGGCCTTTGTGTAAAATAAATTTACACCTCTATAGAATGTCACAAAACTGTCCTTTTCAGGACAAAAACTGTCCTTTTAAGGACAACTTCTCGATTGACAAAAAAACTGTCCTTTTAAGGACACCACTCAATTGTCACAAAACTGTCCTTTTAAGGACACTACTCAATTGTCACAAAACTGTCCTTTTAAGGACACAACTTCATTGTCGACCAACTGTCCTTTTCAGGACAACCTCTATAGATTGGCTACATTACAAATTAATATAAACTACAACCATTTTTGATCTCATTGATCTCGGTTTTTAGCTATCGTTGGTTCAAAATTAGTCTAAATAATAATCATTTGTTACGAGAGCTGAGTTTTTGTTGATATCATTTTTAATAACAAACCTATCACTCTGAAATGCTTCCACATTCAGTCAATGTATGGTAAATGTGTGTTCCTCAAAATAATCTTTAATATGAAAGAAGAAACAACACAAGCTCCTTGCATTGTTCTTTACAGTCACAAAATTAGCTGATTTGTTATCAACTGAATGTATAACTTCGGCTGGGGTAGAGGCAAATCTTTACATGAGACTCAATAGAGGAGTGCCTGATAGGCAAAGAGTATAAGAATATGAAGGGTTTAGAAATAAAAGGTTTAAAAAGATAGAAAAGTTATAAACAGATTTTTGTAAAAACATACAAAAATGAGTTTTTTTTCTTGAAAGATGAAAACATGAAGCTAAGTTACTACAACTCAAAAAACTGTGTTAAAAATATATATGTAAGGAACATGAACATAGAATTTTACCATTGTATGAAAGCTTTCCAGACTATAAGCTTATTTTTTTATTCAAAATTATTTTATGCTGGAAATTGTTTGGGATGTAAATGTAATCTGTAATTACTTTCCAGCTTTCTTTTAACCATATTTTTGTGTTAAGTTTGAAAATAGTGTTTTCATTGCATAACTTAATATCACTTGGTAGCAGAGCTTTTTTTCAAGATGTGAAATAGTGCTGTTTTATGGGAGATGATTGCTTTATAAATCATTTATGTAAGTGCAAACTGAGTTTTGATTCTATGTATGGGGAAGTCATCAAGTAAAAAACTTGCTCCCCAAATTCTTTAATCAGAACAACAATAAAATGTACACCATTAAACTTCAAGCCATGTGATCACTGACGATCAGACAAACAGTACAGGTGAAAAGCTTTTGAAAATATTGACACTGACACACTGATAAAGCTCTCATTGGCTAATGTAGTCATACAATATTGGAACAATTATAGAGTTAAACTTTATAATTACATGCAAGGTTATCAGGAAATGGGTACATACTCAATGTACCTGGAAGAGTTGTTAAAGCTCTTTGCTGGTAAATCCATATAACACAAAAGCTTTATGATTACATAATGAACAGTGTTTCTTTGCTCTATCAGTGCAAGACTGGGGTTTACATGTTTTAAAAACATAGCTATATTTGTGAAAATTGATTACTCATCAGATTACATGTATGTTTGAAATATGTTGTGTTTAATAGAAACAGGATAATTATGACTTACATGGGTATGTATGGTTAGGGGGTGGAAAACTATTGCTTGAACAACTTCAATCTTAGATATGGTTTGCTTTTTATAACTTTACATTTAACTGACATGTTGGCGGCGTCCACATGGTTTCCGCTCTCTAAGTCAAAGAGTTTTCATCCGATCTTTACCAAACTTTGTGAAAATGTTTGTGGGCATAATATCTCGGCCAAGTTCGATAACCAGCCACATCCCTCAGGCACTTCTGAATTATGGCCCTTGAATTATCCAAAATTCGTCAAATTAACCGTGTCCGCTCTCTAAGTCACAGAGTTTTCATCCGATCTTTACCAAACTTTGTGAAAATGTTTGTGGACATAATATCTCGGCCATGTTCGATAACCAGCCACACCGCCCAAGGTACTTCGAAATCATGGCCCTTGAATTATCCAAAATTGGCCAAATTAGCTGTGTCCGCTCTCTAAGTCAAAGAGTTTTCATCCTATTTTCACCTAACTTGGTGAAAATGTTTGTGGGTATAATATCTCGGCCAAGTTCGATAACCAGCCACATTGCCCCAGGCACTTCTGAATTATGGCCCTTGAATGATCCAAAATTGGCAAAATTAGCCTTGACCGCTCTCTAAGTCAAACAGTTTTCATCCGATCTTTACCAAACTTTGTGAAAATGTTTGTGGGCATAATATCTCGGCCAAGTTCGATAACCAGCCACGCCGTCCAAGGTACTTCGAAATTATGGCCCTTGAATTATCCAAAATTGGCCAAATTAGCCTTGTCCGCTCTCTAAGTCAAACAGTTTTCATCTGATCTTCACCTAACTAGGTGAAAATGTTTGTGGGCATAATATCTCGGCCAAGTTCGATAACCAGTCATATCGCTCATGTCACCCAGGAGTTACCACCCTTTGATTTTAGAAATTTCCTAAAATTCGTCTTGTTTTAACTCTGAGCTGTGTCTTATGACGGGCGTATTTTGTGACAGTTTGGCACTCTTGTTCTTACAACAGATTGACCTCATATTATCAAACTGATGTCACTGTCACAACTTGTAATAACATTACAATTGGAGAAAGAGAAGTACAAAGAATGTAACATTAATTCACAAAACAAAACTTGAAAGTTCAAACACAGTGCATTCTTTCCAGTCTGTCTTGTATAATCACAAATTGAATATCCATGAACTATTCCTTCCTAATGTTCACTGCTTTAGAGAAAATCCAAAGTGAGTCAAATTTAATGAAACCCATCAGTGTATAATGTCAGTCATGTTGGTTGATGGAATGGGTCTTACAACTTGTATGGAGGATATGGAGTTTCTATATTTGATATTGCACATACAGCATACCAGGCTGTGTAAAATTTTGAAAATTGCTCTATTCCTTAGAATGGTCATGTAAATATTGTGTGATGGAATGGATAAAATATCCTACTATTTAAATTGGTACAGTAAGATAATAATTGATATTGTGCATACAACAAGGCCAAATTCTTGAGTATAACATGACAGAAATTGACATGGACATAGTGTATATAATATTGTTAGCATGGTCAAGGTCAAATTGGTTTAGACATACAATAATCCTCATACAGTTGGGCGCATTGATAAACAAAACACAAAAATGTATCAGATATTATGTCTGATTTTTAGAACATTGTATTTTTGTAGATAAAATAGTTCTTTGTAAGTATTGCTTTGGCTCAGAGGGAAAAAATAAATTTTAATTGGGAAAGTTCTTTGCAAGTATTGCTTTGGCTCAGAGGGAAAAATTAAATTTGAATTGGGAAAATATACTATTTTGGTGGGGGAATCAGGGGCTGATATTTGGCTCCAATAATGGAGAATAGAGGGTTCTCATTAGTGCTATCATATAGAGCACTAAAGAATTATGTGGTGAAAGCTTTTTTCCTTCACTGTCAAAATGTTAATTGTGTTAACAGTTTGGTTTTTCAGAATCTTATTTATTTCTATAGGAATATTAAAATTAAAAGTTGATATCGGGCATACAACATACTTGACCAAGTATTATGTTTTCTGGGTCATACAAATATGGACATTGTATCAATGGCAATGGCTAAGTATTGGTTTTGATAAGCCCTTAAGTACATTATGGCAATTTAATCATTTGTCTTAATTTTAGGTAAAACGTTCCAGTAAAAGGTATATGGTAATTCATATGTGGAATATTTTTACCTTTGTGCCTTTAATATTACATAATGGGAACAGAATATAAGTGAAGATTTGATGTGCATGCAACATATCAGTGCAAGTGTTATGGATGTCATACTCAAGTAATCTCATTTACTGAAATTTCTCTATTCGTTATTCATAACAATATCTTGAGTAACTGTTTGAGTGGTTAAAATATACTGTTGTGTAGTATCTTGTACTTGGCATTCATTTATGAGGTCAAATGTTTGAGTCCAGAAACATGCTTAGTGGTTATCACAACTTAAATGTCACATTTAATGCTTTAACTGCAACAATGGGACCTTGTCCATACAGTATGCACAGCAATTATTGATTGGTACTGTCAGATGACATTAAGAACATAAAACAGCAGGTTCTAACATTGGTCATAACTGTTTTAAAAATGAACAACCCTATTAATTTTGCATAACATGCATTTATATGCAATTGTATAATGATGAAAAATGATACATTATAATCATTATATTCCTTTTTGGTAGGGTAAGTTGGTAGAGCACAGGACTGAGCATTCAAGTCTCAGGATAAGGGTATATTTTTCATTTTCACCTAAAATGAATCCTGTAAGCTAGTATTGTTCTAGAATTATGACCCCTGTGTCAATATCAATCAGCTAACATTAATTTTACTTCCATGTCCTGTATGCAAGGGCAGATCTGGGATTCGGATTTGGGGAGCATAACTTTTTGGTCATTTTTGGTTTTGTTCAAGCCTTATAAAATGACAATGACTGTTTCTTTGTTTATAAACATCATCATATTGCTTCAATAAATCAAAATTGCTTATTTGAAAATTGCTTATTTAAAGATCTCTGTATATTTTCGTATTTATACTCATAGTTATTTGTAAGGTTGGGGAATTTTAGGGGGATGTCGGATGTGCCCCCTGGATCTGCTAGTGGTTAATGCACATCAGCATAAATGAATTACTGTTAGGAATTATTGCTATTCTGTAGGTCACATTGATTTCTATGTCAGTTTGTCCTTTGAAAACAGGAATCTGTTAAAGTAACAACACATTATTGCATCCTCCTTCCCTGACCATTTATCATGTTGCCATCAGCGTAAATCTCTTATAACCACATTTACCAATCATTTCATCCATGTTCATTTCTTCATCATCATTCAACTTTTTATGTTTGTTAGTTCTTTTGCCTCTCTATCATTTATTATTTGTTTATGTACCTTAAAATTACACTGTTTATATTTTCAGACTGATGAAGACAGCTCTCCTCCCTCTAGAATGGGTTCAACCGAGTCTAACTAATACTTCATGTCATTGTCCGTTCTCATTTGATTTAGTATTTTGGTCCTATTACTTGAGGTCATTAATACTATACCTCTAACACATGCTGGGAAGTTAGTGGTTCCTTGCAGAAGAACAACAGTGGTTAGTACTGGTAGGCAACCCAGAACTTATATGGTCAACTGACTGCTGTATTATTGAATACTAGTACATGTTCTTACCTAAATGCAACCAGTCTTCCTTGCATTGTTACTTCTTTTGGTGGAATTATTTAGAATTTGGTGTGTATATATTTTCAGGTTTTGTGTGAATGAGAAGTTTTGATGTTCAATGGTTATCATCCAATCAGAATGAACTGGCTGCCGGAATGTGATTTTCCTGGAACTTGTGAGTTTGAAGTCATTACATTTTATTTAGAAATAATGATATAAAAATGCAATTGAAAAATAAAATATTACAGTTACCATGAATAGTACTACAATTGAAACTGTTAGTTTATTTTATCTGGTATAACAAATATGCAAGGTTAAGGCAGTTCTTCAATTTTGACACAATGATATTTTATGATATTATAGTATGCTTTCTAAAATACACTGAGAAGAATCTGAAGGGATTTGCGCCCCCTGCCTCCTGAGCAATAATGTGAGTGAATGAAAGCGAAATCAATCTTGTATCTTACAATACAGAAAGACTGGTTTCGCTTTCACCCCTCAACATTTAGAGTTAGTATATCTGTAGATAACTGTAGTGTTAGGATTGTGTACTATTGTATTGGGTTTTAAGAACTGTTGATTGGTTTATGGTTTAGTTCTGTGGTATAGTTTTGATTTCTTTGTATTCTTAGTATTTGTTCTTTCTATTCGAATAGGCAGCGTCTTGTTCTTGACTGGGGACTTTCAAATTTTGGCCTTTGTGTAAAATAAATTTACACCTCCCTATAGAATGTCACAAAACTGTCCTTCTCAGGACAAAAACTGTCCTTTCTAGGACAACCTCTCGATTGACAAAAAAACTGTCCTTTTAAGGACAACTTCTCGATTGACAAAAAAACTGTCCTTTTTAGGACAACTTCTGGATTGACAAAAAAACTGTCCAAATGGTGTTTACTTAGACTGTTGTTTATTAAATGGGAGCTGAAATCAGATTGAATACACAATGTACATTGACAATGAGATCAATTTATTTTGAGCTGCCTGTCAGGATGTGAGGCAATGCTGTAATGTGGCTGAACATCTATTCAAACCTAATTTCTCTGTTTGGATAGGTGAGTCCTTTATAGTATTTGTTCTTTCTATTCGAATAGGCAGCGTCTTGTTCTTGACTGGGGACTTTCAAATTTTGGCCTTTGTGTAAAATAAATTTACACCTCTCTATAGAATGTCACAAAACTGTCCTTCTCAGGACAAAAACTGTCCTTTTAAGGACAACTTCTCGATTGACAAAAAAACTGTCCTTTTTGACAACTTTTCGATTGACAAAAAAACTGTCCAAATGGTGTTTACTTAGACTGTTGTTTATTAAATGGGAGCTGAAATCAGATTGAATACACAATGTACATTGACAATGAGATAAATTTATTTTGAGCTGCCTGTCAGGATGTGAGGCAATGCTGTAATGTGGCTGAACATCTATTCAAACCTAATTTCTCTGTTTGGATAGGTGAGTCCTTTATAGTATTTGTTCTTTCTATTCGAATAGGCAGTGTCTTGTTCTTGACTGGGGACTTTCAAATTTTGGCCTTTGTGTAAAATAAATTTACACCTCTCTATAGAATGTCACAAAACTGTCCTTCTCAGGACAAAAACTGTCCTTTTAAGGACAACTTCTCGATTGACAAAAAAACTGTCCTTTTTGACAACTTTTCGATTGACAAAAAAAACTGTCCAAATGGTGTTTACTTAGACTGTTGTTTATTAAATGGGAGCTGAAATCAGATTGAATACACAATGTACATTGACAATGAGATAAATTTATTTTGAGCTGCCTGTCAGGATGTGAGGCAATGCTGTAATGTGGCTGAACATCTATTCAAACCTAATTTCTCTGTTTGGATAGGTGAGTCCTTTATAGTATTTGTTCTTTCTATTCGAATAGGCAGCGTCTTGTTCTTGACTGGGGACTTTCAAATTTTGGCCTTTGTGTAAAATAAATTTACATCTCTCTATAGAATGTCACAAAACTGTCCTTCTCAGGACAAAAACTGTCCTTTAAGGACAACTTCTCGATTGACAAAAAAACTGTCCAAAGGTGTTTACTTAGACTGTTGTTTATTAAATGGGAGCTGAAATCAGATTGAATACACAATGTACATTGACAATGAGATCAATTTATTTTGAGCTGCCTGTCCGGATGTGAGGCAATGCTGTAATGTGGCTGAACATCTATTCAAACCTAATTTCTCTGTTTGGATAGGTGAGTCCTTTATAGTATTTGTTCTTTCTATTCGAATAGGCAGCATCTTGTTCTTGACTGGGGACTTTCAAATGTTGGCCTTTGTGTAAAATAAATTTACACCTCTCTATAGAATGTCACAAAACTGTCCTTCTCAGGACAAAAACTGTCCTTTTAAGGACAACTTCTAGATTGACAAAAAAACTGTCCTTTTTAGGACAACTTCTCAATTGACAAAAAAATTGTCATTTTTAGGACAACTTCTCGATTGACAAAAAAACTGTCCTTTTTAGTTTGAAGTCATTACATTTTTAGTTCAATTTATCTCAGAATTTTTTAATTTACCATAAAGTAGGTTAAGATACAAAACTTTGAGTTAGGTAATTATTTCTCTTGTGTAATTGTTTTGTTTAGGTGTCATTTAAGGGTATTCTGGATTTGCATCATATGGCAACATTTCGGCCAGACCCTATTCCAAATTTCATGCTAAGTTGGTTAAATGAAGACATATTGAACATGGTAATGAGGTTTAAGGACCTTTTGGAATTCTGCACTTATTGATTCAAAATTTCAAGCAGCAAATAACCTCACTTAGAATTTCAATAATATTATAACTATTTCATTAACTTATTGTTGTATTAAAAATGTCAGTTATTAGGGTTAAGATAGGTTTAGGGTACTTTTCAGAACCTTATTTTACTCAAAATTGCATATTAGGGTTCATTTAAGGAAATATGTGGAACCTTTTTTCCATCAAAATTTCAATTAAGTGCATGTTAGGTTTAGTGGATACTGTTGAAACTATTTAATACTAAAATTTCATATTAAGGTTTAGGTTAAGGAACTTTTCGGAACTTTTTTGCATCAAAATTTCATTAAAATTATTCCAAATACTTCATCTGCATATATCTTATTCTTGCATAAAGGAGCGGTTATGGTCTGAAGCTCATAGTGGCCATAATTTATCCTTTCAACTATTCAATTTAAATAAGGTCATGTTCAATGCAAACTCTGTTTCCCTTAGGAAAATTGAGGGGTGGAAGTGAAACTGGTCTATCTGCTTGTTTATAAATAGGCAGTTAGACAATTTCAATTTTGCACCTTGATTTTAACCTCAGATTATGTATCAACAATCAACGACTCTTCAACTTTTCATTTACTTTTCTTAAATTATTTAAGGTTCAGGGTCTTAATGTTTTAGGGATTTAGGTTTACTTTAAGGTTGTGATTAAGGGTCATATGGTCATTTCCAGGATACAAGGTTAGGCAGAGAAGTCGTAAGTCCTCTAGCCTCATTTAGGAGTTTGTATTAATATTGCATTTTTGCTGTTAATTGATATCATGAACATACTTGTATAATTCTGATGAATGATCAGATTACTGTATGTGTGTATCTTTCTTGATAGGAGGTTTTTCTGTTGGCCTCTGTGTTATTTGTGAACAACATTTTTTTGTTTATTGACACAAGTTCTGTCCCGTAATCCCTTCCAGTGTGCTCTCCCTTTATCCCTTCTCCATTGTGTTTTTGTATATAAAATACAGATCTCACATATCCTTGCTGTATGAACATCTTTCATTTTTGATGTGTTGTCCATTCAACTGATGCATATGATTCACTTGTTTATGCTAATACAGTTTCCACCTGTGGTAATGTGACATGGTTGTAACCCAATGGTCCACTCCATATATCTTTTGACAATGACCAATACATCCCTTCTGAAAACGCTTTGTCTATAAGTTCTCTTACCAATATGGTTCCATGTGGCTGTCAGTGTTTTGGGTTTGGTTGTCTATAAGTTCTCTTGCCAAGATGGTTCCATGTGGCTGTCAGTGTTTTGGGTTTGGTTGTCTATAAGTTCTCTTACCAAGATGGTTCCATGTGGCTGTCAGTGTTTTGGGTTTGGTTGTCTATAAGTTCTCTTACCAAGATGGTTCCATGTGGCTGTCAGTGTTTTGGGTTTCGTTGTGAAGCTTGTAGTGTAGATATCGATATGTTAAGTTATCAGTAGTGTAGATATAAAAAAAAATGTATATAACTAATATATTAATCATTTAGATAAGAATATCATAAATATTACACCTATATATTATTTGTATTAATGTTATTCCTTAATAAGATTACGGAATGAAGCAGACACTCACACAGTCTCTTGGTTTATATGTATTGCTTAAAACATATTTTGGTTTATTTTGTCCATGTCTGCAACCACCTGAATATCAACAATGTGGGGTGTTTGATGTGGAATGATGGACAAATTGTTTAGTTGGGAATCAGAGACCTAAGATAACAGGTAAATTATTTTTTATCATATTTTCTACACTGACTTTTACTGTTGTACAATAATACTTGAAGTTGGCCAGAAAAAAATCAGAACCTTGAGCAAATTGCAGTTTTCGTGCTGTTTTACAGCACAAAGTGCTCAATGGTGAGCTATTTGGATCTTTGGCTGTCAGCCCATCTGTCATCTGCTATTTGATTGTTTACACTAAGCATCCACATTCCTTGAGCAATCCTAATCAAACATGGATACAATGTATAATATTGAGGGCTCAACGCAACACTGTCGTAACTCCTATATAAATACATAGGAGTTACGACAGTGTTGTATTGAGCCCTCAATATATGGGCATCAGTTCTTGGCCAGTTTCAATTATGGATCAAATCAATGTATGGCCCTTAATATATAGTACAAATTTGCCATAATTATACTACCATGTTTACACTCTAGCTCTTTCATTTCTCCACAAGTCCTAATCATATTTAAACAGAATGTGCATACCTGTAAGATCTATGGGTTAGCTTGATTTGGACCACATTGGACTTGCAGGTCTAGAGAGTTATCAAAATATGCCATGTTTCATTATGTTTGCACTTTTAGTCTTGTTTACTCTCTAGAGACCACATTGTTTCAATTTTATGAAACTTGGGCAAAATGTATGTTTCTGTAACATCTAGGTCCTGTTTGAAACTGGGTCACATTGGGTGAAAAACTAGGTCAACATATCAAATCATAGTAAAACAACTAGGTCACATTTGCAACCTGGTTTTCAAGAAATTTGATCAAAATGTCTCTATGAAATCATTGGGTGACATTCTTCTGAATTCCTGCAATTCATGTTATTTGTTAAAGACCATGACTGCCAGAGGGCATGGTTTCAGGTGAGCGATACAGGTCATCATGGCCCTCTTGTTGTTAATGTTGAACTTCCTTATATTAGTTGTAGAAATGGGATTGAAGAAAAAGACAACTGGCTATACCCCTTACATGTAAATGACTAAATTATTTCCCCCCTTGTCCACACTATTTATAAATGCATTACTGTCAACTATATACAGACAAAGTTGTCCAAAGTCGGATCATTTAATTTGCTCTAGATGCAAAATTATGACACTAGATCACTGAGCTGAAAAGTGAATACTGATTGAATAATATTCATAGTGAAAAATGGCCAGTCAGCTGCATAAACATTATGACTGTGGTACTACAACTGCATGGTGAACCTTTCATTGATGGGTATAGACTAATTTAGAGGCCTTTATATGTGAACAATCTTGGTTTCAGCTTTTATTTATAATGCATAATTCTGATAATAAGTATTTTTGTAGCACCAAGGCTTGAACAAACAGAAATAAAATCAATAAATTGATGATAATAATAGAATGTCTAAAACCATTTTCTTCAAATGAGTGGAAGCTGGAATTGTTTTGTGATGGAAAACTTCACATGAAACTAGTGTTTAGAATAATATATCACAAAATCAATTTACAGTTATACAGTTGTCTTACGTTATAAACTTTGAAGATCATATGAAAAGTTATGGTCTCCTTGAAAAACATTTTTTTTACCAACAAGTATGACAGTTTATGTCACTCAAAATATGTTTTTTAGAAAAGTTTGTGCACATCACCCAAAATGGAAGTATCAGAACTTAGTTAAACATAGTAGTTGGTCATGCCACTCAATATAAGTTTGATCTAATAAATTAATAAGACTGGTAAAGTCCGGGCGTATAACCATAACATGATTTTAAATAATTCCAAGTATGGATGACAGGATTTTAAACACAACTAGCTGTGTGGTTGTTGTTGTTCTTGTCTTGAATTGACCATTTATCACACAAATGTCACAAAATAAGAAGGATGCAATAATCTGGGTATATATTAGCTGCACAGCGTTAAAAGACTGTTGCTGACCCGAGGAAGTGATAAAATATCAGCTTATGGTAAAATCATAAACAAGATTCTGAGTAAAAGTATAGTCATGACAGTGATCATCAGTGCATACTGTTCACCAGAGGAAACCAGTAATGTCCGATTACTGTCCTAGTTTTTGTTGCACGTTAGTTTAATGTAATAAGCTCAACCCTATTTATTGTAGACCAAAGCATTAAAAAACACTATGTCAGCATTCTGTAACAGCAATGACGTCACCAAACATCTTCGTGCATCATTTAATCAATATACTGGTGTAAACTTCTAACCAATATGATTGTCATTTAAGTGCTAATAACCTGCATTAAAGTGTGTATGCCATTTTAGTTTTTGTAACACCTCCGTTTATATTATAATTTTGAATAACACAGTTTTAAAATTTCACAAAAATTACTTGAGATCAACATTTGCAATCTGATTGGTCAATTACACCAGTCAGTCAAATGTTGGGGTATAGTCAGTTTTGAAATGTTTTGATATGCAACTACATGTACTTGCATTTTACATAATTACAGCAATAGAAATGCTGATATTTTAATATTTAATATTTTAATCAGTCAAACAAACCAATTTCAAATGCTCTGAGATTTTGTTGTGTGAGTAATTTTATGAAAGAGCATAGTTAAAGTTATTTGGATTCAGATATAATCAGGGAGGAATTGCCTACCATAGAATATGATACTGGTTGGTAACCTATGAACACTGTTTAGGTCAACTAACCTTGTAGATAATGATGCAGAAAATGGGTTTTTTCTAGCTTTCCGTTGCCTGTTTGTTTTTTAAAAGGCTAATGCATTTTTTTGGAAAATTTTTCCAGGGTGGAAATGTACGTCGTCAACAGGTGTGCATAATGTTTCCCAATGTGTTATATAGGACGTAAAACACCTCGATTGGTGAGTAATTTTGCAATATCTTCATTATTAACAGATCACTGTAGAAATGCATGTATCAGGGGCGTATGCACAATTTGGGATTAAAGGGGCGGTTTTTGTTTGTATATGTATGTAGTGGAAACTATAAACGTCTTCCCCTCTTAAACCCCTGAATGAATATTAACCAAACGTTACAGGAATGATCATTAGGTGGTCCTCTTCCAAAGTTACGTAAATAATTTTGGTCCGTTCATAAATAGGTCACGGGAGCTAAAAATAGATTTTAGAAGTGAAAACTATAAGGTCTAGAGCTTTGATATTTGGTGTTTAGCATTGTCTAGTGGTCCTCTTAAAAGATTGCATAACTTATTAGGTTTGATAAAAAACATGGCAGTGTACTCGGGTGAACGATAAAGGGCCATCATCGCCCTCTTGTTTGATTGTTTTCAAAAACGCGCCATTACTACCCTTTAGGCAATCATGTCATTGATGTCCCATCCATGACAACTCTTAACGTGAAAGTCATTATTTCTGAATTGAATTCTCACAAATAGGTCATCGGCCCAAATATTTTGAAAAATTATGGGGATGTTATAAATCTGTAGATCACATCATTTATAAAAAGCAGCATATATTATACTAATATTTTCCCTGATAAACTTAAAGAGGGGCAAGTTTTACCTATTTTTAAAGGAAGTAGGGAACTGGCCAAAAATTACCATCCCAATTCGATTCTACCCACTATTTCAAAAGTATTTGAAAGCCGTTTATCTCCAGTTAGTTTTTCTGACATACTTACAATTAAGCGAGGTGTTCCTCTAGGATCTATTCTTGGACCATTATTGTTTTTGATATATATTAATGATATAACAATATTACACCATGACCTTAATAGATGTATAGATTTATTCACAGATGACTCTCTTATATAAGTATTTTTGTCAATTATCTAAAAAAAGAAGCATCCAAAGAAACAAACTATATGATAATCGGTTCTTTATTGAATGTTTTACTCTTGAATTAAAAATTAATAAGACAGTACTAGAAAATATTACAGTGCAAAAATATTAGGTATTTATGTAGATAACACATTAAACTGGCACGCTCCAATAGACGTGTTTGTAAAAAACTGAATGCAAAAATTGTACATTTGGAATATGATTTTTACCCTGTTTAAAATAACATGAACTACAATTGGGCAAATTATGTTCATGCATTTAAATCTTAAGTCCGAAGGTCCCGGTTCAATCCTTGGTCCAGCCTGAGCTACCGTCACTGTGGTGATTTGATCTAAGAATCTTTCTGAGGTCATTTACCTTCCGCCACTGATTCAAGTGGGAAAGCTGTCAGTTGCTTGCAGTGAAACTGAGGACTGCACTGACTATGGAGCCCATTTAGATCCTGTATAGACCGACAGTGCTGTTAAATGAAGACAGTTGTTAGTAGTGGGTTATTTAAACAAATTAAATTGAAAAGATACTGAGGAAACAATATACAGAATGGTCAGTCAGCTCTAATCAGCTGTTTGAGGAATGTGAATTCCATGTCACTATTACAGAATGTAAATAGTCTAAGCAGTAAGTGGTTGCTTATACATGTAGCAATGACACAAACTGTAACATACCAAAATGGCTGCCAAAATAAGGTAAACAAAAAAATTAAAATAAAGACTTTTCCGTTAATAAACAACCACTGTAAATAAACCTTTACAAAATCTAAAGCTTAAATAATGTAGTTAATCAATGAGTACATAAAATAACTTGTAATATTGAAATATTGCACTGATAAATTAATGTCTGGGTGGACAGTGAAGGACAGTTCATTACTATTGACATTAACATTTCATGAATGAGTTCAAATTAATGTACTATAATGCATAATTATATTCTTCCCATTCTTGATTACTGTCATTGGGTATGGGTAAAATACATGAAATGCTATATCAATAAAGTACAGTAAAACCTCAATAATAGGACCACCTTTGGGACACTTGAAACAGGTCTTGAAAAGTCCATGATATTGATTCCTACTCCTTGAAAACTGCTTGAATTTGTAACAGCCAAAAACTTCTAGAAAAGTACTTGAATTCCTCTGCTGCAATAAAAAAAATTATTGGAAAAGGACAACAAAATAACAAACATACTAACCATGATGGAAACGCGAAAAAATGTCAGAACTATCTTTGACAGTGCCTTACTTTCGAGTACGCAATAGTAAGGTGATACAATACAATACAGTACTCAACAGATTTTCTGCACTCTTAAAGTAATTCTCGCAATGTGTTATTTATCCGTGCTGCATTGATGGTCATCTCAGGGGATAAACTTGAAAAATACACTGGATCCCCTATTCTCTATACCAAAAAATCAACATTTCTAGTCCTTGAAAATGGTAAAAAAGTCCTTGAATTTTGTTTGGGTAGTTCTATATGAACCATGTAAAATACCAGTAAACCAGGACACTGCAAATATTCAAAGAAAATGCAAAATAATATTTTTGCATGTTGCAAACCTTTTTATATTGTTAATTACAAATGCTTATGTACATATTTCACATGCATGTATCATTTTGATAAATGAGAAAACATGACATCATAATGTGAAAACATGACATCATAATGAGAAAACATGGCATCATAATGTGAAAACATGACGTCAAAATGAGAAAACATGACATCATAATGTGAAAACATGATGTCATAATGTGAAAACATGTCGTCATCTTTATTGCGTTTTTCTCAGAAATGAGGCTCAGTGCATTTGGGCCAAAAATCTCAGAGACTGCCACAAATATGTCCAAATTAGCTGAAGTTCCACCCTGTGGGATAGTAATTCTCATGATATGTTTAGATAACTGCTGTGGAACTGCTTTTGTATATATGGTAGCAGATCTCAGGACTCCATTGTTTGGTCTGTATTAGGTAGCAGTGGTAGAGGAAAAGATATCTGAATACTGAAAACCTAGAAATGTTTGCAACAATATTTCTGGGTTTCTTTCATTGATAGACATTTTTCTGACTGAAAAATGTTCACATCTTTACAGGAATCATGAAAAATGTGATTATATAGTGGAGATTTGTGTGTTTCTTTGTAAGATCGAAAGTTATTTCACCGCGTGAGCAGCAGACAGAATATTTTCACTTGTGACATAGCCACAAATAAAAATTTCAGTCAGACGTTCATGAGATGAAATCACTTAATCTTACACTGAAACAAACAAATGTTCTATTTATTTCATGTGTCATTTTGGTCTTTTTTAATTTTTTACTTGTTAATGACTTCAAATTTCCCTCCTTTACTTTCAGGTCTCCATTCAATGATCAATGATCGGTGTATCTGCTAGTCATTGTTGAGAGAGGTTTCTGGTGCTGAGATACTGACACACATCACATGGTAAGTTAGACTGTCTGAGACAGAAACCTTCATATAAACAGGAAATATTAATCAAAAGAGCTTACCCACCAGAATTGATTATGGATAGTTTGAAAATATTAAATTGATATTGTATTTAGTACAATATCATGACAGAAGTGAGCAATGACAAGGGAGGTAACGATAAATAAAAAGTGGTGGGTTAGCTCTGTTATTTGATATTTGCTGTGGAAATTCTGCTGATAATCAAATGGAGAGAATTGAAAGTGAAATTAGTTGAATGCCTATATGTATAGTAAAAACTAACTTAAAGACCACCTCAATAATACAACCACCAACATTAAGAACGCAAACTTCAAGTTGATAAATTGACCACTTTTTCTTAGGTCCCAATGTTGGTCTAATTATTGAGGGTTTATCATACAGAGATGAAGCTGAAGATGAACCTTTTACACTTTCATCCCTCCAGATGTTTTCATGAATTCATTGAATGCAAAATATAAGTAGGGTTAGGTTATAAGTTGTATAGAAGAACTGACATCAGTGTGGGATAGCATGTATAACATTTTATGCCGGTAAACAACGACTGCTTTCGAAAGAGCAAGTGAGTACTGGTTAATAATTATTTCCAGGAAAACTGGTTAGGTCAACTGACATGCTTGAAATGAAAAAAAAAAAAATTGAATGCATTTATTAAAATACTGTGGATTCATAACATTAAATTGTTTTAGTAATTTACAACTACTAAAAGGTCATGACCAAATATTTATTGCTTGTTTACCATCCTCTCATCTCTTCATATTACCTATACAGTTGTGAGACAGCTAAACATTGTAAACTTCACTATAGACTCGGTCTTATGAAAAATTGCCAATTCGAATAATACAAAGTTGAATTTTCGACTTTCATATTTGCTAGTTTTATATTCAGCATTGCTTGAGGTCATGGGTTTATCTGTGTTGCTACGGAAAGACCCACCTCTGGAAGAACAATTCCTAATATTTGTCCAATATAACAGATACCTTGTACAGCCCCTATAAAGAGAGGCACTTTTATTTTGCTTATACCAGATTCATTTCTTTTTATTTATTCCATTTGTTACGTTTCTTCATTTCTTTCATTCAATAAGGAAATGCTATCGCCTTTTCTTGATTCCACTACCTTCAGAGTTACTCCATCCCTTCTACACCTGGACTTCTTGTCTTACCGTCTTCTCATAACAGAGCTGACACACGCATGTTGGTTCTTTATGTACCAAAATGTTATCTTTGTCTTTCAATCATACATTTAACCAAAGAGCAAAAACGGAGAAATTATTCCTTAATTACGAAACAAATGATTTTTAATCTACGGAACACTCAGATAAACGAACGTGCAGTCATATAAATACTTACTGATAAGTTTGTTTTGCTATTGTTTACTTTAACGTTCAAATGTTAACATGAATAAAACAATGTCATCGTTTTCCATTGTAATTAAGACAACACACAATATTTGCAATTATATTGAGACGCATTGAAAATTAATAAATAGTTTAAATACCAATTCAAATGAACTTTCACTAGATTTTCTTGGCATTTAGATAGATTTAAACATAAAATAAATTGTCTTTTTGTATATATTTACCTCTTAAGAATATGTTTCTAACAACTCTTGACATAAAAACTTACCTTCACCATATTATTAGCACAAAAGTCAAACTATCTTATTGTTTCTAATCTACGAGCCACACATTTGACAGGGAAACACCAATATATATATCAATTTCTATGATGTATTTTAATTGAAAAATTATCAGCAATTAATTAACAGGCAAATTCAAGCATAGGATCCAATGTCACTCAATGGGTCTTATCTGTGCTAAACATTATAAACTGTGCTATAGGTCTTAACTGTGCTAAACATTATAAACTCTGCTATACCGGTAGGTTTTAATTGTGCTAAACATCATAAACTCTGCTACGGGTCTGAACTATGCTAAAAATAATAAACTCTGCTATAGGTCTTAACCATGCTAAACATCATACACTCTTCTATAGGTTTTTACACTGATTAACATAATAAATTCTGCTATAGGTCTTAAACTGTGCTAAACATCATAAACTCTGCAATAGCTCTTAACGCTGCTAAACATCATACACTTTGCTTTAGGTCTTAATGCTTCTAAACATCATACACTCTGCTATAGGTCTTAATGCTGCTAAACATCATACACTCTGCTATAGGTCTTAATGCTGCTAAACATCATACACTCTGTTATAGGTATTAATGCTGCTAAACATCATACACTCTGTTATAGGTCTTAATGCTGCTAAACATCATACACTCTGCAATAGGTCTTAACGCTGCTAAACATCATACACTCTGCTATAGGTCTTAATGCTGCTAAACATCATACACTCTGCAATAGGTCTTAATGCTGCTAAACATCATACACTCTGTTATAGGTCTTAATGCTGCTAAACATCATACACTCTGCAATAGGTCTTAACGCTGCTAAACATCATACACTCTGCTGTAGGTCTTAATGCTGCTAAACATCATACACTCTGTTATAGGTCTTAATGCTGCTAACATCATACACTCTGCTATAGGTCTTAATGCTGCTAAACATCATACACTCTGCTATAGGTCTTAATGCTGCTAAACATCATACACTCTGCTATAGGTCTTAACACTGCTAAACATCATACACTCTGCTATAGGTCTTAACTGTGCTAAACATCATACACTCTGCTATAGGTCTTAATGCTGCTAAACATCATACACTCTGCAATAGGTTTTAACACTGATTTTCATAATAAACTCTGCTATAGATCTAACCATCTTGAACATCATAAACTCTGTTATAGGTCTGTAAATGCCACTAAACATTGTAAAAGCTGCTATATGTTTTAACTGGGCTAAATATCACCTCTACATTAGTGCAGGGTTTGATCACAACCTACACACAATCCCTGTATTTGATATGAGTACTGGTTTGTTACCCAGGAAACGGGTCATCAAGAGTGAATAGTTTGATAATTGTAAGGACTTGTTTCACTACTGATGTAAGATAAATAAGTTTAAAGTAAACTTAAGCTGGGAAGTCGTCGATGTATTCAGTCAAATACAAATATATACAAAGTAAACATACAAAAACAATGATATAAGAGTAATGTCAAACCCCATTGATGTTAAATATGGTAAAAAGAGATAAATAAAGTTGTACAGATGTAATTAACTGTCAGCCTTATACTTACACTAAAAAACTAAATGTGGATGGATTATTTCTAATTCGATTCTCGATCATGAGTTTTCAAACCGATCCGATAATCGATTATGAAATTTGTCTGATTATCCATCACTGATGTCTACTGTAATTGAACAAATTTTGTTGGAGAGGTCTGCATGCCAAAATTGAGCTGTAAGGATATTTTTAGTTTATTATTTACTGAAGATTGTGTAACAAATTTACTCTTTAATTTCAGGTCTGCATTCATAAATTGTTGGTGTTTCTGCTGGTCATTGTTGAGAAACATGTCAGGTGCGGAGATCCTGGGATACATTTCATGGTGAGTTAAATAAAACGGTCACAGAATTCTACATATAAACAACAAATACTGATGAAAGAGCTTACCCACCAGCATTGATACTTACATAGTTTGTAAAGATTAAAATGATATTTTGAGTACTTTCTATGAAATCATTACAGAATTGACCAATAATGTCTGTGGTAACATTTTTTTTCATTTGCTGCCAGTGTCCTTCAGAGATGTGCTTAAGTTTCAGTATGGTATGATACAATAACATGGAGATAATGTCAAAAAAACTGATTGGTTAGCTCTGTTAGTCAGTATTTATTGTGGTGATTCTGCTGATAGATAAATTGAGGGATGAAAGCAATACTCTGTCTATAACATTCTATATTGCATATAGATGTAGCAGTAGACATACTTTTTTACTTTCACCCCTCAAAATATTGTAATGAATCCAACTGAATAAATAAGGCACTTGGCTATTGGCAACACCAAATATTAACTAACTTAAAATCTAAATGAAAGGTTAAAATCCTATTATATTTTGAGCTTAGTTCATTTCGATAACATCAATGTGATTAGGTGCTTGAAAATTAATCTTGTCTTCAGCGAGTGCTTATAGCAATGTATATTGAGGTACATTATGGGGTATATAATACAGGCAATATACGCGCAAGTGAAATAAAAGAAATTTGATCTAAAGAAAGTATTTCTGTAATATTTGGAAAGGAAAACATTTTAATTATTGATCTTCTATTCATGACTAAATCAGACTAAATATTTTATAAAACAAAATAATACATATGTGTAATTATTATATCTGGACTAGATCTATGCAGATTTGAAATTCAAAGCTAAAACTTAAAACCTTGCTCGTTGTACATAGTTCTACTGAAAAATTGGATTTGCAGTATTATAAATTATTTATACAGGTTGCTGACAGGATATTTGGGGGAATAAAACCTGTCTGTGATTCAAATAACCCTTGGCTAACACCTAGGGTTATATGGCACACAGACAGGTTATATTCCCTCTATACCCGACTAACAACCTCAATATAAGATGATTTAGTTTCATTTGTCATATTCACACCAAACTTGGTGTATTGCAAAATCATGTGGAGAGCTCACGTGGGATTGCTTTAGGGGTCTGTTCGGTCCAAGGTCAGAATGAATGTGTACCATCTTGTATTCCTTTGCCATACGTAATACATTGTGATATACATGAATGTTGGTAAAAACCATGACGGTTTTGGTTGAATTATTTATTTCATGGATTTCATAATATCTAGGCAGGAATTATCAATCAGTGAATAAATGTGTACGACATTAATATCAAATGATACTTTTTGAGTATAAATGTTCATGTCTGAGAACTAAAGCATACTATGTCATATTATGTAACGGTCCATTAAAGATCTGTTCCTTCCTGACAACAACTCCCTCTCTACAACAAACACTGTGTCTGTCTCTGTAAAATGTTGTTCAAGAGAGGGACCACTGTTTGTTCTAAATCAGACAAGCAAGGGCTTGAATAAGAAAGAATATTGTCGTCTGAATTTCTAAGCAGTATTGTAATTTCTAATGGTGCAGGAAAGGTCTGGCATTGTCGGCATTGTAACATCTTCAGTCGAATAAGGTCTTGTGATTAATGATAACATAATACCCCTAATCAATGGACTAGGTTTCCAGATTTAACACACAACCAACTCCATTTGATGGTATAGTGGATTTTGAATGTATGATATTATAACTGATATGCTCATTATTATTAAATCAAAAACATGCATCCAAAATTAATTCCATTCTTCATGTCTGCATTGTGTTTTAACTCCGCTTTAACTGACAAATCAAAAACTTATACATGTACATACTTAATTAAGGCCTATCTACTTATACCTTACCTTACCTTACTAAGCCTATTCCAGTCAGATGCCTATTGACTAAAAATATCCAACAAAGCTTCATTTAACAAAGTCTCTTAACCAATAAAGTAGATTGTCATATTGTCTGATGCCAACTGCATTTCAAGTTTTAAAAATGTCATAATACCAATAAGGTTCCAACAATTCTAGAATAGTTATTAAATTAGGGATGGCAACGAATATTCGAATATGCTTATAAACATATATTTGGCTTTAAGAATGGGTCAGATAGTCACATCGTTGTCGGATCTCAACTAAAATTGCTGTTGTCGAAATCATGGACATCGAAAATATTTGAGAATTTTAGCTAAGAAAAGATGTGGTTTTTTTTTGGCTCGAGCGCAAAACCTAAGCGCACGTGGACGCTTAACAAAATTCCAATTTGGCATGGCCTTACTGTATACATTATCATTTGAAATATGTAAAACATCAGATCAAGTTTTGGAGTAAAATTATTTTTGTATTGAAAAACTATGGTGGCATATTTCTGCCACCAGTTAACTACTTAATTAACTAGATAATTATGTAGTCAACTAGATACTTATCGCATTGACTACTTAACAGTTACTAAAAAATTATGAAGCTAACTTAATTAACTAGACTTTACAAAAATATATTGCCTGTTCCGGGGATTAACGGGGTAAGTGGTGGCAGTTGTGGGCACTATCAGACAATTTTTGTGTTAAGATATTTATCTGGTATGAAAATTGATCATGATACAAAATGTACTTATCTAGTTAACCACATAGTTATTTAGTTAATTAAGTAGTTATCTAGTTACTTCAAGGCGATAACCAGATAATTATCTAGTTAATTAAGAAGTTTACTAGTGGCAGAAATATGCCACCATAAAAAATAGATAAACTGATCAGATGTTGATAACATTTAGGGATTGGAAGCTATTTAAGTTCATTAAAAATTTCACATGTACTTTACATGTACTTTACAAAAATCCCAGCTGCACTAATAATACATTTTCTATAAATTTTTGTCCTATACTCCAGCAATTGTCAATTATAGACATTATATAATATGCAAAATGGATATTCATATATACTTGTCTATTGAACAATAATTGTTGTTAGGGATTTCAGGTAAAAAGTCCATTAAGCATTAAGCTTAAATAGTAAGCGATTCTCTGAAATCAACAATTAAAAAACATAAATACATGTGATAATAAAACACAATGCAGAAATAAAGGATTGGACAAAAATACACTTAGCAAAAGTTATAAGTACTCTGATAACATGTTTAGGATATTGCATTAAATTTGAATGTATCAAACAGAAATATAAGACACAGAAAGTTCAATCTGTCTGTAAATTGTTCCTACTAACTTTAAGCGCAAAATATAGCAATTTAATTGAAATCAAGCCAATTATTACCACCACACAGAAATGAAAAGTCACATTAACTTAATCGGTCATTATCGTGGGAGATCGTCGCATTTGACTGGGTAATGTTTGCCAGTCAAAATCTTAAAAAATCGTGTCCATGATGAGTTACCTCACCGCAGAACAGGCCCCAGGCGATATTAACAGGAATGTAAAATATTTCCCAGAATAATATCTATTTGTAAATTCATTATGTCCAGGCAAAAGGCGGTCACAATCGGTAATGACCAATTCATTCTGAGATTTTTTATTTCTGTGCGGTGTTATGTAATTGGCTTGATTTCAATCGATCGGCTGTATTTTGTGCTTATAATTAGTAGAAGCATTACAGATAATAATATTGGTCTTTCTGTGTGTGAAATTTCTATTGGATTTATTCATATTTAATTACAATATCCTAAATATGAAATCGGAGTACTTATAACTTTTGCTAAGTGTACTTCTATGAAACTGTAACTAATAATAGATGGATCTAGATTTACACACAAACTGCATTCTTGTAGTTACTATATTGTATATTATTAAGATTATACGAAACTTTAATGTAATATATGATATAAATAACACTGTTAACAGAAACTAAAAATGTTGCACCCACTATGGTGCATCATTCAAAATCACTTTAAGCAATTTAATAAATTCAAGCTCAGCATTTAAACATCAACATATGAGCAACGCTGTACGATTTCAAACCTCTTCTGTAAGCGACGTCATTTTCAGAAAACGTCACATGTGACGTCACCTTATACTGGCAGTAAGCAATATTTGCCCCATATGGAACTATGAAAACGAAGTGACCGAATGGAGTAAATATTGTTTCCTGCTCACAAATAGTGACATCATTTGTGACGTCTTCTGGAAATGACGTCACTTACAGAACAGGTTGGAAAACGTACATCGGAGCTCATATATAAAGTGACGTCAATGTCTTTTTATCATCAAACAACAATAAAAAAAGACGCAAGGCGACGTCCTATGGTGGTGCGCCATTAATGTCAATGACTGGCATTAACAATTATTATTTGTCAGATATAAAATGAACAATATGCTGATTTATTGATTAAATCTTTATGATGTAAAGTATTAAAACAATAAGCGATGTCAGTTAAACTTTCAAATTTGGTTGACCTCTTCTAGGCACTGTCTTATGTATGTGCGTTCCCTGTAGCAACTTATTCTCTCTCTTTTAGAAGTACATGTAATAAGTAAATGTATCTAATAATTAAACAGCATTTATTGCAGTTAATTCTGTATTAATATATACAATAAATAAGTTTAATAATGAAATTCAAAATATGATACAAAACTTCCATGATATTTAATAAATATGACTGTGAAAATACTAAGATGAAATTGTTTAGTATGTCGTAATGCTTAGTAGTTGGATAAAAACTTCAGTTGATAAACATTAATGCATGTATTATCAAATACAGTATAACCTCACTTAAAGACCACCGATATTTAGAGCTCCTCAAAATTAAGAACACAATATACAAGTCCATTTTCACTGTTTTGCTCTTTATTCAACCTCGATATTAAGACCATATCAATAAGAAGACCAATTTTCAAGGGTTCTAAAGGTGGTCTTATTAATGAGATTTTACTGTATATAGGTTTAAGTCTCATTTTCTTCATTATCAAACTGTCTACCTGTAGAGTTGTCTTTTTAAAATTCACCTGTCACATTCCAATGTGATGTTTTTATACCTCAAAACCATGGCAATCTTTACAGTGAATGGCTACTACATTGTAAAATTAGGCATAACTTTTCTCTCCTCAAAAGCAGATACATGTATATTATTTAAGTGTAAAAACCCAGGAAATTCTTTTTTGTTGTTGCTTACTTTGAAAGAATATTTTACAAAGTTTAGTCATGCAAAGGGGAAATTGGTGTTTCCATCAGAATATTCTCTAAGTATTAGAATGTTGTTTGGCAGGCAGGTAATTGGATTGGTGGTCATAAAACTGGGGATTTCTGGTGATTATCTCGAGTTTCATTTATCATATTCTCATCAAACTTGGTACATAGTAAGAACATGTGATTGGTTTTGGGGCCGTTCTGTCCAAGATACTTACTAAAAATAGCAAATAGGTTTCCACTAAATATCTCCAATTTTGCTGATCCATACTGTGTCATTATTGGTTTCGGCTTTGCATATTTTCATGCCCTGACCTACTTATGAACTATCAATTTCAAGTGTTGCCTATGCATTTATGCTTAGATCAGTGTTTTAGCATCCCCTGCAAAATAGAGGCTTTCCTAACCCATGGGTTTTCTATAAAAAATGTTGGTGGTATTGCCACATTTCTTGTTTTATTGGGTCACATGTTTTCTGTATAGTTGGAAGGGAATAACTTCATAAATGGTCTTGTCCAGAACTAACTTTCAACTAAGCTTATTGAAGTTCTATGTGCACAATGTAGCCCTTAGAGCCCCTGACTTTTTGGGTCTCTTGTTGTAAATTCAAAATTTTAAATCGGTAAAATCAACAAATAGTCAAATTTAGATATTTTGGAAACAAGAAGAAATGTTTTGTAAAACACCATATTTTTTCATTTCATTCAGTTTTTTATTTCAATTCAATTTTTATTTGAAGTTGAATAAAATTGTTAAAGTAAGAAAAAAATCTACAGTCAGAGATGAGATTAATGAAACAATATATTGTGGTACATATTGCAATGCACTGCTAAAGTATTGCAATATATCATGGTACACTATAGACATAACATGACACCCCTATAAAAAGTATTACATGTTATATACAAACTATGAAGTGGTTGACGTGTGACAGTAAAGTTTCAAACTTTTATTTTAGTTGACACAAACTTATTTATCTGTGATTTCTTTTTCAGGATCAAAAGACAATGGTGATCCATGTAGTGTTACACAAAGCCATGTATGTGTACTTGGTTGTGTTGTTGCTACATGTTGATTTACTGAATAAGGTAATATAAAATATTGAAAATGTCAAATAATTGATGTAAGGGAGACAACTTGCATTTTGTTCAAGATCATTCAAGAACATTTTCCAACATTAGACATCACTTCAAAGAAAACAGGCTTTCTAAGGTCAAATACTTATACTTTTTTACCAAAAAACGAATATTTTATTACGAGTTGGAAGTTAAATGGCTAGTTAATTGCAAATTATGACAAATTCAGCAAAATAAAAAATATTTTCATTGACAAGAATATCATTCCATACTAAATTCCTGACAAAAGTTATGTTAAATACATTAATTTACATACAATATGTAATGCCACTTTAATAATATCACAGTATGTTAAATTAACTTCATGATGTTGTCAGAATAAAACATGGGCAGTAGAATATACCAAATACTAAGTAAATGCCTTATGTAATGTAGAGCAAACTATTCCTTTTGAATCATTAATACTTGCTGGTATACTTTCCATAGTCAGTCAGTCAGTCAGTGAGTCAGTCGGTCAATAAAACTTCTGAACATTGAATAATTGTGAAGTGAATTAATAAATGAAAGAATTGTATTCTGAACATCGAAAGTTTGAAATACTTTGGTTGGTATTTAAGTCTGCCAGTATTTCAAAAAAATGTGGAATTATAACTTGGTTTTGGTTTTTGTAGCCGAATGAAGACATACCATCAAACAATAAATATCATATTTTTCTTTCATTTGATGCATTTAATAAAATAATATCACAAAGCGAACAAAACTTCGAAGTTGAATAAATTAATTTTATATTTAAAAACATATATTCAGAATCCACATTTTAATAATTTCACAATAATAAAAAATATCAACATACATTTACTACTTTAAGTCCAGTAGAGTTTCAATTGAATAATTTAATAAAATTAAATGCACATTGTAACAAAAAAATGATATCATGGCATTGTGATAAAATTAACTGTTCATACAAAAATATTGATGATTACAATTATTAATAAATTATTAAATTTCCTGATATTTTAAACTTCGTATTATAGTTTGGCCGAGTATTCTCGAGAAATCAGAGCTAGGAGTATCAAATTTGTGACAAATAATAGTGAAATATTTCAAATGAACACCTTTGTCTGAGGTTATAAAACTTGAGATTGATTTCAAATCTTGTTTTGTGTGTTTTCTTAGATTAATTCTGTTGTTTTATAATTGATCATGCAGTAATTGCCATATAACATAAATAATTAACCTCAAAGGTTACTGAAACATTTAACAAAATATCTATTTGACAAAATAAGTTGTGACTGAAAAGAAGCTTTGAGTACAGCAACTGATCTCAAGTTTATAATCTCTGGCCATGGGCATTGATGGATTGCAGATTCACATTAAAATTAAAGCAAAAGCTAAAAATACAGAAATAAGTTTATTATCAGAATTTTTTCTCGTACAAAATGATGGGGAAAAATAATAATAGAGAAAATTAACACAAAATTAGATAAATTCTTTGCCACTGAGATAACAGTAAAGAATAACTGGAGCTGGTTGATTAATTAACCAAAATATTGACTGACTTGCTTTAAAAAGTAAATACATGTAGTAGAATAATTAGGGATCAAACGAGAATACAAACATTTACTGCATAGTAGATTAACTGTAACACAGTTGGTACATATACTGACATTTGCAATTTCGAGTAATCATGTAGTCATTCTTGATGAGTTCTTCTGTAAATGTCCTTTGAGTTCAGTCTGTGTAGACACTAATGCCATTGCCATGGTCAGAGGTAATGTACAATGCATATTGATGATTTGCCATCACTTTTATAACTTAAATTATTAACATACAGAAATGTATTCTCTATACAATAGTTATAGTAAAACAGTAGCTGAAAATTATCTCAATATGTCACACACACCGTATATACTATATGTACTGAAGTAACGACAACCATATCAGCGTCATTTGAATAACCGTCTTTGAGGTTTCTTCAGTGGCATAGTGGGTATGGTTGCAGTTTCTTCGGTGCTAGGTGCTGACGTCATAGGGATCATAGGTTTGAACCCCTTTGGGTTCACTAATAAATTTCCAAAATTTATTTGAAAGACATTCATTAAAGTCAAGTCTGTCAGTGAGACATTTAAGTAGCTAAAATTTATCACCAAACTATAGTTGTTTTGATGAAAAATGTTGGATTTTGTCTTGACTGATAATTATACTAGGTTGTTTCTTGCAATTGAATAAGCAGACAAATTTTCCCATCATGCCTTGGCATCTGCAATGACTTGGCTCATTTTGCATTTCTCATGATACTTATACACTTAGCAATTAAATACAGCTATAGTAATTTACAGTCAGACCTCATTCATTCAAATTCATCGGGTTCAAAATTTTAAGTAATACTTGGTTTCAAATAGCCCATTTCAATTTGACGTGCATAAGAAGATACATCAGGACCAGATATTGATTTCTTCCTTTTTGTTATTTGAGGATATTTTCGATATACAATGTAGCTGTGTTAAATGTGACAAAATTGAGACAAGAAAGTGGACTAATTTTGATAAAAAAGTTTTAAGAACATACTTTTTTATATTTCAGGTATGGAATGAATCTCATCAAACAACTTCATCAAATTGGTGCATTTGTCCCGAATGAATGGTTGTCCAGAATGAATGGTTTATTTTTTAACGTTATTAAATAACAAAAAGTGACATATTAGACATGAATGATATGTTTCAACATGGACCAGAAGACTTTTGTGTTAGAAAATAGACAATTTATGTACTTTCCATTGTGAAATCTTGTATATTATGTTTGGTTTGTCCATAAAGGACCATGGTCCGTAGAAGTGACCAGATATAATTTGTTGCATCTTGTTGGTCTTACTTATTGCTATCTACTTACTATAACCACCCACTGACATCCATGACTATGATCTATTCTCTTAACTGCTCCATCATCTATGGGTTTTAGTTCACATTTTTGATAGATTGAAAGTATTGACCCACAGTTGATGACAGCGGTTAAGTATGATAGTCAGTTGCAAGTTACAAAAGACTTGCAAGGCCTGCCATTGATTAAATGAAGCAGCCATTGGATAATATATGGATTGTCAAGTATTGGTGGCCAAGTCACAGGGCTTGACTTATGTCCCGGTTGTCAAAGGGGCTAACTCGCCTATGAAGTTCTGCCACATCTTAAGCAGGGTAGATCACTCTTACATGGTAAGACTTGTGGAACCTTGTTTTCAAAATGGAGTGATATCTGCCATTTTGAAGTTTGGGGATATTACTGTTACTGTACACTTCCACCATTTCAACATGCAAAGTATGGTTATACTCGCTGTTTATAAAACGGCTACAATCCATAACGTCCCTTTATTTCAAATGGAGGCAATGTAAGAGGCTACTCTTGTTTCGAATGGTGGCATAGAAAGTAATAGCTATGCCCCCTACTTTAAAAGGGCCACTATTATGAATGAGAGTAATGCCCCTTTATTACAAAAAGGATGCAATTTAAGACATGATGATGACCCTGATGTCAAAATGGCTGCCATTTTCGCTGAATATCAACCATTTTAAAATCAGGGGAGGTAATCAGAGCTGTAAATTTCTACCATTTTGAAAGAAGGGAGGCTACTATTGTTTCAAATGATCGCATGAAAGGCAGAGTTATGCCCCCTGCTTAAAATGGCCACTATTGTGAATGAGAGTAATGTCCCTTTATTACAAAATGGATGCAATTTTAGACATGATTAATGTCCCCTGATGTCAAAAATGGCTGCCATTTTCAAGGAATATCAACCATTTTGAAATCAGGGGAGGTAATCCATGCTGTAAATTCCCACCATTTTGGAAAAAGGGAGACTACTTTTGTTAAGAATGGTCGCCTAAAAGGTAGAGTTATGCCCCCTGCTCAAAATGGCCACTATTGTGAAAGAGAGTAATGTCCCTTTATTACAAAATGGATGCAATGTCCCCTGACGTCAAAATGGCTGCCATTTTCGCGGAATATCAACCATTTTGAAATCGGGGGAGGTAATCCATGCTGTAAATTCCCGCCATTTTGAAAAAAGGGAGACTACTTTTGTTAAGAATGGTCGCCTAAAAGGTAGAGTTATGCCCCCTGCTTAAAATGGCCGCTATTGTGAATGAGAGTAATGTCCCTTTATTACAAAATGGATGCAATTTTAGACATGATTAATGTCCCCTGATGTCAAAATGGTTGCCATTTTCGCGGAATATCAACCATTTTGAAATCAGGGGAGGTAATCCATGCTGTAAATTCCCACCATTTTGAAAAAAGGGAGACTACTTTTGTTAAGAATGGTCCCCAAAAAGGTAGAGTTATGCCCCCTGCTTAAAATGGCCGCTATTGTGAATGAGAGTAATGTCCCTTTATTACAAAATGGATGCAATTTTAGACATGATTAATGTCCCCTGATGTCAAAATGGCTGCCATTTTCGCGGAATATCAACCATTTTGAAATCAGGGGAGGTAATCCATGCTGTAAATTCCCACCATTTTGAAAAAAGGGAGACTACTTTTGTTAAGAATGGTCGCCTAAAAGGTAGAGTTATGCCCCCTGCTTAAAATGGCCGCTATTGTGAATGAGAGTAATGTCCCTTTATTACAAAATGGATGCAATTTAAGACATGATTAATGTCCCCTGATGTCAAAATGGTTGCCATTTTCGCGGAATATCAACCATTTTGAAATCAGGGGAGGTAATCCATGCTGTAAATTCCTACCATTTTTGAAAAAGGGAGACTACTTTTGTTAAGAATGGTCGCCTAAAAGGTAGAGTTATGTCCCCTGCTTAAAATGGCCGCTATTGTGAATGAGAGTAATGTCCCTTTATTACAAAATGGATGCAATTTTAGACATGATTAATGTCCCCTGATGTCAAAATGGCTGCCATTTTCGCGGAATATCAACCATTTTGAAATCAGGGGAGGTAATCCATGCTGTAAATTCCCACCATTTTGGAAATAGGGAGACTACTTTTGTTAAGAATGGTCGCCTAAAAGGTAGAGTTATGCCCCCTGCTTAAAATGGCCGCTATTGTGAATGAGAGTAATGTCCCTTTATTACAAAATGGATGCAATTTTAGACATGATTAATGTCCCCTGATGTCAAAATGGCTGCCATTTTCGCGGAATATCAACCATTTTGAAATCAGGGGAGGTAATCCATGCTGTAAATTCCCACCATTTTGAAAAAAGGGAGACTACTTTTGTTAAGAATGGTCGCCTAAAAGGTAGAGTTATGCCCCCTGCTTAAAATGGCCACTATTGTGAATGAGAGTAATGTCCCTTTATTACAAAATTGATGCAATTTTAGACATGATTAATGTCCCCTGATGTCAAATGGCTGCCATTTTCGCGGAATATCAACCATTTTGAAATCAGGGGAGGTAATCCATGCTGTAAATTCCCACCATTTTGAAAAAAGGGAGACTACTTTTGTTAAGAATGGTCGCCTAAAAGGTAGAGTTATGCCCCCTGCTTAAAATGGTCACTATTGTGAATGAGAGTAATGTCCCTTTATTACAAAATGGATGCAATTTTAGACATGATTAATGTCCCCTGATGTCAAAATGGCTGCCATTTTCGCGGAATATCAACCATTTTGAAATCAGGGGAGGTAATCCTTGCTGCAAATTTCCAACATTTTGAAAGAAGGGAGGCTATTCTTGTTTCGAATGATCGCCAATCAAGGTAGAGTTATGCCTCCTGCTTAAAAATGGCCACTATTATGAATGAGAGTAATGTCCCTTTATTACAAAATGGATGGAATTTTAGACATGATTAATGTCCCCTGATGTCAAAATGGCTGCCATTTTCGCGGAATTTCAACCATTTTGAAATCAGGGGAGGTAATCCATGCTGTTAATTCCCACCATTTTGGAAAAAGGGAGACTACTTTTGTTAAGAATGGTCGCCTATAAGGTAGAGTTATGCCCCCTGCTCAAAATGGCCACTATTGTGAATGAGAGTAATATCCATTTATTACAAAATGGATGGAATTTTAGACATGATTAATGTCCCCTGATGTCAAAATGGCTGCCATTTTCGCGGAATATCAACCATTTTGAAATCAGGGGAGGTAATCCATGCTGTTAATTCCCACCATTTTGGAAAAAGGGAGACTACTTTTGTTAAGAATGGTCGTCTATAAGGTAGAGTTATGCCCCCTGCTCAAAATGGCCACTATTGTGAATGAGAGTAATATCCATTTATTACAAAATGGATGGAATTTTAGACATGATTAATGTCCCCTGATGTCAAAATGGCTGCCATTTTCGCGGAATATCAACCATATTGAAACCAGGGGAGGTTATCCTTGCTGCAAATTTCCACCATTTTGAGTGAAGGGAGGCTATTCTTATTGGAATGGTCGCCAATCAAGGTAGAGTAATGCCTCCTGCTTAAAAATGGCCACTATTATGAATGAGAGTAATGTCCCTTTATTTCAAGATGGAGGCAATTTAAGACATGAGTGATGTCCCCTGATGTCAAAATGGCTGCCATTTCGCGGAATATCAACCATTTTGAAATCAGGGGAGATAATCCATGCTGTAACCCGCCATTTTGAAAAAAGGGAGATTACTTTTGTTTAAAATGGTCGCCTTATAGGTAGAGTTATGTCCCCTGCTTAAAATGGCAGCTATTGTGAATGAGAGTTATGTCCCTTTATTACAAAATGGATGCAATTTTAGACATGATTAATGTCCCCTGATGTCAAAATGGCTGCCATTTACGCGGAATATCAACCATTTTGAAATCAGGGGAGGTAATCCTTGCTGCAAATTTCCGCCATTTTGAAAGAAGGGAGGCTACTATTGTTTCGTATGGTCGCCTAAAAGGTAGAGTTATGCCCCTGCTTAAAATGGCCGCTATTGTGAATGAGAGTAATGTCCCTTTATTACTAAATGGGTGCAATTTTAGACATGATTAATGTCCCCTGATGTCAAAATGGCTGCCATTTTCGCGGAATATCAACCATTTTGAAATCAGGGGAGGTAATCCTTGCTGCAAATTTCCAACATTTTGAAAGAAAGGAGGCTATTCTTGTTTCGAATGATCGCCAATCAAGGTAGAGTTATGCCTCCTGCTTAAAAATGGCCACTTTTATGAATGAGAGTAATGTCCCTTTATTACAAAATGGATGGAATTTTAGACATGATTAATGTCCCCTGATGTCAAAATGGCTGCCATTTTCGCGGAATATCAACCATATTGGAATCAGGGGAGGTAATCCTTGCTGCAAATTAACACCATTTTGAGTGAAGGGAGGCTATTCTTGTTTCGAATGGTCGCCAATCAAGGTAGAGTAATGCCTCCTGCTTAAAAATGGCCACTATTATGAATGAGAGTAATGTCCCTTTATTTTAAAATGGAGGCAATTTAAGACTTGAGTGATGTCCTCTGATGTCAAAATGGCTGCCATTTTCGCGGAATATCAACCATTTTGAAATCAGGGGAGGTAATCCATGCTGTAACCCGCCATTTTGAAAGGAGGGAGGCTACTCTTGTTTCGAATGGTCGCCTCAAAGGTAGAAATATGCCCCCTGCTTAAAATGGCCGCTATTATGAATGAGAGTAATGTCCAGGGTCGTCAAGTTGGTTACTTATTCGCTATTCCCTATTCGTTACTTATTCCCTATTCCCTATTCGTTACCTATTCGTTACTTATTCCCTATTCCATATTCGTTACTTATTCCCTATTCCCTATTCGTTACCAATTTGTTACTTATTCCCTATTCCCTGTTCGTTACCTATTTGTTAATTAACCTTCGTTCGTTATTTTTGTTTATAAGGTCATCAGTCACCATGTACACGTAGGTACTTATAGGCATTTTTGTTGAATGAGAGTAATGTCCAGGGTCGTCAAGTTGGTTACTTATTCGCTATTCCCTATTCGTTACTTATTCCCTATTCCCTATTCGTTACTTATTCCCTATTCCATATTCGTTACTTATTCCCTATTCCCTATTCGTTACCAATTTGTTACTTATTCCCTATTCCCTGTTCGTTACCTATTTGTTAATTAACCTTCGTTCGTTATTTTTGTTTATAAGGTCATCAGTCACCATGTACACGTAGGTACTTATAGGCATTTTTGTTGACCCCATGTTAATTAACCCTAACCTTATGCGTTTTTTATACATTGCATCTTTTAAATGATTTCTTTTCTAGGTTTGTAGATATGAAAAAGCCTTGTTAGCGCATATGCACCAATTCTGCGCTCGACTGATACCCTGTTACCTATTCGTTACCTATTCGTTCCCTATTCGCTTTTTCTACATTGACCCTTTTGAATGATTTCTTTTGATGTCTCTGGTGTTAGTTCGAGGTTTTTAGATATGAAAACACATTGTTAGTGCATATGTACCAGTTTCTGCGTTTGACTGATACCCTGTTACCTAATCGTTACTTATTCGTTCCTATTCGCCTTTTCTACATTGCGTCTTTTAAATGATTTCTTTTCATGTCCCTGGTGTTAGCAGTCGAGGTTTGTAGAGTTGAAAAAACCTTGTTAGCGCATACGTACCAATTCTGCGCTCGACTGATACCCTGTTACCTTTTCGTTACATATTCGTTCCCTATTCGTTCCCTATTCGCTTTTTCTACATTGACCCTTTTGAATTATTTCTTTTCAGGTCTCTGGTGTTAGTTCTAGGTTTGTAGATATGAAAAAACCTTGTTAGTGCATATGTACTAATTCTGCGCTCGACTGATACCCTGTTACCTATTCGTTACTTATTCGTTCCCTATTCGCTTTTTCTACATGGACCCTTTTGAATTATTTCTTTTCAGGTCTCTGGTGTTAGTTCGAGGTTTGTAGAGTTGAAAAAACCTTGTTAGTGCATATGTACCAATTCTGCGCTCGACTGATACCCTGTTACATATTCGTTACTTATTCGTTCCCTATTCGCTTTTTCTACAATGACCCTTTTGAATGATTTCATTTCTTCTATTTTCTTGTCTCTGGTGTTAGTTATGAGTTCGAAGAGGTGAAATTACCCTGTCGTTTGTATTTCATATGTCAAAATGCATCATATTCTTTAAAAGGAGCAAACAGGGTTTTTTAACGGAGATACTGCCACTTCAATTATGTTTATATTTCATTTTTATCAATTACCCTGATCAATTTATTTCATGATTCGTAATACGATTCCAACAGAGACATATGTCTCTGACTCCAAGTACTGTTCTGTTATTCAATTAATACTTTTCTACACATGTTTTGTTTTTCCTTGTAAATGTGACGAATATGTTTGGGACGAATATATATGATAAAGGACAAAGTCATTATTTTCAGTCCCCTTCATTATACATGTATATGAACCTTTTAACCAGTTATAAAAACGGAGAAACGGAGAAATGAGAACAACGGAAAAAAGTAGAGTAACAAATTGATCATTAATTGCTTCACTTGAACTTTTGTTTACAAAACAACATGATGGTTTTCATGAACTACAAGAATGTAGCTTCAATTGAGGCAACCGAGGCAGCTGCATCGGCAATGCTCTGTAAAAATAAAGCAAAAGAAAAAGGGAAAAAGGGAAACAAACGAGAGAAAAAAGAAAGATAAATACTTCATCTTATATTTTCTAAAAGTTCCACCTCGTGAAGCAGGCTTTTGCTAGTTGTATGCGTCCTCACCGTGAAAAGCTATGCAAATATTATGCTTAAATAATTTGCTAGTCACAATCATTGGTTATAAATCCCTTTTGTTTGGGTACTTTTTTATTCAAGATCGTCTTTAAATAATTACAGGGTCAAGACTCTTGACTCAGTATTACTTGACAGAAAGATTCTTTATATCCGACAAGCAGTCAGGATAGGACCAGGTTCTATAAGGGGTGTTTTTGGCCCCAAATCAGATGTTTATGAAACTATTGTCAAATGAAAGACATACACTCACTGTGTATGATTTGAACATTTTTATTTCATTTTCTTTCTTTTTTGTTGCCATAGCAACCATTTCTTCTTATAACTAAATAATGCAAAAATCAGTGTTTTACATAAAATTAAGCATATATATTGAGAGCAAAATGTTGAATAGTGACACTGACTTGTATAACAATGTCTAAATAAGTATGACATGTGTTGCTATGGTAACCATGTAGAGTTTTTTTCAGCCAATTGATTCTTCAGTCATTTTTTTAGTATTCTTAACAGTTTTTATACACACTACACAATGAACAAATGCATAAACAGCATAAATATGAAGCATAACACTTTACAATACAAATAAATGTAATTCATAATGATGATTTATTATATATATCATTAAAATGACGTTGTAGACATAAAATAACGCCCATGTATTAGTATTGATGATTCACATGTCAAAAGGCAAATGACGCGACGTCGCAATTGTTTTGGAGTGATGGCTGCTGCTATCACAGTCAAAATGTTGAAGATATACATACTAAAATAAATACATGTTCAGCAATAATTCATTGAAAGAAGTTTAAAGAAAATAATGGTCTATTTTACCATTTATAATAATTAATAGGCTATCATTATACGTTCTCTATTAATTGATGAGCTGTTCATCCAAACAACAGAGAATTAAAGTTGCATATATCACACATTGTATTTATATGTATATTTACCATACACATGTAAGTAAAAACGAGTATCAACAATTCAACAATTATATAATGCTAAAACAATTGAACATGATTGAAGAACAAATCCTACAAGTTTTATAGAATCAATAACAGTTAAACACGAAACCGTGTAGCATGCACATTTAACAAATAATCTGGTATTTTGTCTGAACAATATATAAAACTTATTTAGTAATGAATGAAATCAAGAATATATAAACTTATATGAACAATAAGTCAGACATATCTGGTACAAAAGTGTGATCTCAAACTTATCTGAACAAATTGTAAAAGGGTCTGGAATATTTAATCATGGACATATAAACCCCATTTTTATATGTCCGTGAGATAATCAATAAAATGTAATTAAATTTCTTAAATGAGTAACTTTCTTTATTGACGAGGACCTTTTACAAATACATTTTTCTTTTGAATAATATTTACGTAATGTTTTTAATCCATTTATTAAGGTCGTTCCAAATTGGGGACGCGTGTTTACTCTTCAAAATGAAGTTACGCATTATAGCAGAATTCCGCGGAAAATATAAAAATGTCTAGCAGGGAGCTAAAACCACTTCCAGCAGATACTGTGCGGCTAATCGGCGGTTCTCAAGTCATCACATCTGTATTCAGTGTTGTAAAAGAACTTGTCGAAAACTCCTTTGATTCTGAATCAACGAGTGTGGAGATTAAATTGGTAACATTACATTTGACTGAGTGATAAAACACAGTCGAATTATTCGTCCTAACTTCTATTCAACTTAAATAAACTGTTTTTAGAATTCTATAATGTGTAAACTATTGAATACTTGTGCTACCTAATCTCATCAAGGTTTTGTATTCAAAGCTGCCGAAAATGAAACATCAGGAGAGAATGGTAGTACTTACAAAATATTAGACGTTTACATGCCATGATGATTTAACCATAAACATTCTTTATGATGTTTTTTAACATTTTACTTTCACTTTGTATCTACAAAACTGGAAAATGTCAAAATGTGAAATAAGGTATCAAGGGTCTTATTTATAGGACTAGAGATAATGGGTGACCTTGATGGGGTGCAACCAATTTTGAAACCACAGGGTGAAGTAGTGATTTTATAAAAAATAAATATCCTAATTCCTGTAGATAATGAAAGGGGTAATGACTCCACCCATTTCATATTTCGACCCAGTTCTGTTGGCTTGTAATGAATCAAAACTGAACAAATATTTCCAAACCTTGTCTAAACTAATTTTGCGAAATAGCGTATGCCTGTGTTTTGTTAAAATCAATGCATGCTTATGGTGCCTATGTAAAAGTATAGGTCTGTGAATGATGGAATTTATGCTGGCTTTTGTTTTATTTAAATTTGCAACGATTCCTTTGTCTCAAAGTTCCTATCATACATTGAATATATTTATCTTGTTGCAAGTTTGAGCTACATGTACCTATATTTAAACTACCCAGAGCCAAATTAAAATAATTTTATTGACTGTGTAATCATCCTAGTAACTAGAATGGAATGATACAATTTTTTTATTATGATTTTTGGCCTTGGATAGTATGTATCTGATTTTGCTGACTTCAGTATCTCATCTTCCAGAGCACCTGACTCCAGATCCAAAGGTAGCAAGTTTGAGTCCCGCGAGGAGCAGGAATTGTACACAAATTTCACAATCCCTAATTTGGTGTGAGTACTGGTTGGTACTCAGGAAGCAAGTATGGAGAAAGATTGGGATATGTTGTAAGAACTTGTTTCACAATTGATGTAAAATAAATAAATTTCAACTTAAATATCTTTCAGGAGAATTATGGACTTGATAGAGTTGATGTTCGAGACAATGGATATGGAATCAGAAAGTCTGCAATTCCGGTTGTTGCTAAGCGACACCACACCTCAAAGATATCATCCTTTAATGATTTAGATGACCTGTGTACATATGGATTTAGGGGTGAAGCTCTTGGTAAGTATGAAGGGCTTAGCCCAAAACGTTCATAGCTTCTTATTTACAAACATTGAGTACCACGCTACCCATGATAAGTTAATGTGTTAAGATTGATCTCAATATGTAATCTCTTTTTGGCTCCAAATACTTTGTAGTCAAGGATATCTGAATTACTTCTTTTCTATTTATAGCTAGACTGCTACTGTAGAGGTCATAGGGAAGTTTTCCATTATAATCAAACTGAAGAATACTTCACAAATCATTTGTTCTCAGCGTCTGATTCATGTGGATGTTGTCAGTGGAAAAGTCAAATAGTGCTGGTTGGTAACCCAGCAACGCTGGTAATAGGTCAACTGACCGCAGTACATAACTGAAATTAATACTGATGAAAAATGGCGTACAACTCCACAACACATTTATCTTGAACATTTAATTAATTCTTGTATATATATCTGGTGTTCAGGCATTTTCCCTGTTTGTCTCGTACAGGCGTTTTGCCCACTATTCAGCGGTGTGGGTTATTATGAAATGAAACAATTGAGGACATTGATTTATTCGGAATAAAAAGCACTAGATGTAGCCACAATCATATTTGTGATATGATATATTGTAGTTGTTTATTTATATCTTTTTTCTTTCAAGGTTCATTGTGTTCCTTATCAAATATGTCAATCACTACAAAGACACCCGACGATAGTGTAAGCCAAACGTACACATTTGATTATAGTGGAAATGTTCTGTCTGAGAAGCCATCACATCTTGGACAAGGTAAACTTTGTGTAGTTAATAATTAAGGTCAAGTGGTCAGGGGTAGAGCACCTGACTCCTGATCTGAAGGTCATGTCTTAATTCTGCCTTGGGTGAGGTTGAGTCTCATGTTTCAAAATCCTTGACATAAGATTACTGGTTAGTTACCTAGGTAGCAGTCATCGAGGGTAATTAATATATGTTGTAGCAATGTGTTTCATAGTCAATTACAGTTCAACTTCGATGCATAAGCTTTCTCTTGAGCAAAAACTTCTCTTCAACAACTGTGTTAGTTTTTCCTGTACTAAAAATTAACTATTTATTTAACCTTTCTATAACCTCTTTGGCTTGCGGAAGTTTTGGGCAGTCCTACTGAGGTACCAGTCTAGGCTATAAGGCGTGTCTGGGGTATTTCTCCACATCAATTGCTGGTAAAGTGACATCATGACTCGGCAGTTTATCATTTATGTGACTCCCCATTAGATTTATTATGGTTCCTTAAATTTTACTGAATTTAGCTGCAAGATTTGGTTTTGATCAGCCTTAGAATGTGGTGTATTTACAGACACGCTGTTAATGTTTTCTCCTTATCAGGCACAACAATATCTGCCAGCAACCTGTTTAAGAATATGCCAGTAAGACGGCAGTTCTACAATAATGTGAAAAAGAAAAAAGAAGATTTGAAGAAGGTGGAAGAGTTGCTAATGATGTACGGTGTGGTGAGACCTGATGTCCGCATTGTGTTGAAGCACAATAAGGATGTTGTATGGCAGAAAGCAGTAATGGCTGATGCTAAGGCAGTTCTTAATAGCATATTTGGCCGAAATACTGTTTCAAAGATGGTGGAGAAATCTTCTAAGTTGGATGACTCTAAGGTGAATTAGTTAAACTGATACAATTGGGCCTTGTTTATTCAACAAACTTGGTATCATCCGAAATAAGAACCATGTCCTGATGTAAATTCTTATGTAAGTCAAATTGAAACAGGCTATTCGAAACCATGTTTTAATCGGAATGAAATTTTGGACCCAGTGAATTCGAATGAATAAGGTCTGAATGTATTGATATAATCTCATGTTGCATGTAAGATAGGTTGATAAGCTTACCACACTGCTAAAACATGTACTAACATTTGTATTGATTCATTAGTGCAACAAAAGAACACTTCAACAGTTTTTGTCAGATAACTTTTAAAGGCCTGTGCATTAAGTTTTATTAACAATTTCATCAAATATTTCTTTTAATTGCTGTTACAAATTATTTGCCAATTACATATACATTTATATGTATTTCCAGGTGTCAGTGCAAGCTTTCTTACCAAAGAAAGGTTCAGAAACGTCAATTACCAGTAGATCTACAAATGATAGATGCTGGCTTGCTGTCAACAAAAGGCCTGTACAACTCAAGGATATTGAAAAGGTCTGTTGCATCTTAATAAGAGATTTACAATGAGAAGTTGAATAAAATTAACCTGAAGGCAAGATATAATGTTACTTGTTACAGTATTTTGATCTATATTATATCTGCGTTTTGGATGATACGTTAAATTTGTAGTCTCATATTTTGTTATTATGCATACCAAAAATGTATAACAGTCATTTGTTATAGGTTGTGAAGCAGCATTATTGCCATGGCAACCAATGTGAGAATAGATATCCAATGTGTTTTATACACATCACAGTACCATCCAGTGATATAGATGTAAATGTGGACCCCAACAAGACTAGAGTTATGTTGCATCAGCATGTAAGTGGATTTTGCAATGAAAAAGGGTCCAGTATTATATCTGTAGTACTGTATAAATCCATGGTCCCTTCGTGTGCCACTCTTCATATATGTTACATGTTATGTTCAACTTCTATTTCAATTAATATACACACATTCTAGTCTGGGGGAATTTTTTAAAAGTTTGTTCAAAAATACACCACCCCACAGTTCTGTTTTTCGAGTGAAAAGTGGACTTCGCATGAGTAAGTGACCTTGTGAGCTTAATGAATGTTATTGGCATTATTTGTTTTCTTTCTAATTGTGAGGTATTGCAGTTCAGGGGTAAGGAGACTGACTTCTGAATGTAGGGTGGTGAGTTCGAGTCGCTTATTGAACAGGTTTGATCCCTAATTTCATAATCGCTAACTTTGGTGTTTGTACTGGTAAATAACTCAGGTAGAGATTTCATTAGTGATTTGTATAAGGTACCTTGGTTTGCTATCAGTGTGAAATAATTACGAATAAACTGAATTTATTTACTTTTCAGTCTTCTGTAATTCAACTACTGTGCTCGATCCTGGAAGAGTTGTATGGTCCACTGGAAAAGTCTGATCAAGCTGTAATAACTGACCTTGATAATACAAATGACTCAATACTATCAGACTCATGTTCAGACAGCAGTTTTGTTGATTCATTTGATTCTAAGATGTACTATGGCAACAAGGAGGAGAGATGTACAAGTGAAAGTACAAAGGTAACTTCTATGGGATTCAGGGCCTCGAAGGTTATCTCCATGGAAACCGCATCAAAGGAATTTGTGAAACCAAGTAATAAGATCGTGGCATCAGGATTCTATAAGAATTGTGATGACAACAATGCGGTGTCTGTTGATCAATTCAAAGGTTCCAATAATACTAATGAGGCTGAGGAAAATGATAATAGTGTGTCAGGTAATAATGTCGATGTCATAGAAAGTGATTTTGGATTATTGACAGATGTCATGTTTGAGAGCAAGGTTTCTGATGATAGCAATGTTGAATTGGTGGTGAGTAACAATGGAACTGAAGCAATTGATACTAATGAGAAAGAATTGGCTGTTGTTAGTCAACTTGAAAAAGGTAGATTTGATATAATTGATGATGATCTTGAAGATTTGTTCAATACTCCTGTGAAAGACAATTTTAGAGCAACCTTGGATGACACTGAAGATACTGCTATTGGGCCTGATGAAACCTTTGCTGACTTAGTAATGAATACCAGTCCTGTGGTTAATGCTGAAAGTGATTCTAGAACTTCTTATGAAAATTCTGATGCTACTTCTAGTAAAAAAATAGGGAATTGTTCAAAGGATGATTTAAATTCTACCGATGACATTCTTGCTCTGTTGGAAGACGATGAAGATGGAATGGGTGAAGTGTTAATCGTGAATGAAAGAACTGAAGCATCTAGTGAGAAAGTTGCTGGAGTTGACAAACATGACTATACAAACATATTAGATTGGAGTAAAGGGGTTTCAGAAAATCAGACGAATGGTGTAACAATCCAACCTGTGAAAGTATTAACTTCTGGTAGTAATTCTTCCTGCCCAGGTAGCTTATCAAAGAAGAGACCATCTTCACCAATGCTTGATGTAATTGGAACTCCACCTGCAAAGAGGCGATCAACAGATATTCAAGTAAGCTGGTTATTCCTGACTATTTCATGTAGCAAGACCAACCCATATATTTACTCCTTACTCAATTCTTTTATGGCTAAACATTCTGATATTGAGATCCCTGTCCCTATACAAATATATAAATAATATAAGATGTGTCCATTGTTTCAAGCAATATTGACCAGATATTCATTTTTTAAGATACATGTAAAAGGGCCATAACTCCTCTATAACTTGACCAGTATTTTATTATCCTGTGCTTATAATATGAATTGAATCCATTCTTTCTAGAGTTATTGATCAGAAACCAACATTTCTCATGTATGGACGTGTGTACAGGGGTAACTCAATTTAGTTTTTATATTCGGTGTTTTCGAAAAAGCAGTGGTTTGTAGCAGCTTGATCGTTGTTGTCGGTGTCAGTGTCTGTATTCACATACATGTAAAATATTGTATTTAGCATCGTTTTTGAGAAAACTTAAGTAGATGTGTTTTAGAGTGGGAACAGGAGTCTGGACCCCCTTAGAATTTAGCAAAATAGAGTTGTCTGTATGTAATCCTAGATCAAGAGGGGGTCCCAACCGGGAGCTGGATCCCCTGACATAAGTTGCTGGATCCACTGACATACGTTGCTGGATCCCCTGACATAAGTTGCTGGATCCACTGACATACGTTGCTGGATCCCCTGACATACGTTGCCGGATCCCCTGACATACGTTGCTGGATCCCCTGACATACGTTGCTGGATCCCCTGACATACGTTGCTGGATCCCCTGACATAAGTTGCTGGATCCCCTGACATACGTTGCTGGATCCCCTGACATAAGTTGCTGGATCCACTGACATAAGTTGCTGGATCCACTGACATACGTTGCTGGATCCCCTGACATAAGTTGCTGGATCCACTGACATACGTTGCTGGATCCCCTGACATAAGTTGCTGCATCCATGAATAAAGTAACATGCAGACAAAGTGTTTCCACTCACTTGCCGTGCTCTTGTTTTATCTTTGCTGTAACTGTTGTAGGATACAGTACATGCATCATGTAATTGTGTTTTACAGATTAATCAACCCAAGCTGTATGACATGGTGGGGAGAAGTCCTGCTGATAAAATATCTGTTGGTTTCATTGCATTCTCACAGGAGTTCAGACCAGAAGGTGTGTTGGATTGTTCAGTAATTCATAGTACTACAGAATTAGTTTTGTTTACATGTTTTGTTTCTTGAAATTCACTTGTGGCCGAATGGTTAAGGCATCCGCCTTGGGAGCAGGAGGTCAAAGGTTCGAATCCCTGTAAGGGTCCGTTCTGATATAGCCGGTTGGTGAACCACCAGCTAGTTACATAATGGTTACCATGTGCCTACCTGCCTGGTGTCTGGCATTTTAGGATAGGAATTGAGGAGTAAATGTGCTCAGAAAATAGGTGTCTCATAAGTCAGAAATGGCTGACCGTTTAAATATGGGTGACACTAATAAACACTTTACTTTTGCCGTAAACCTCGAAATGTTCACAAATACAAAGTGTGGTATTTTTCATAACAGTAAGAATTGTGATTGGCCGCATTAAATCAACATTCTTACAATAAGATCAGATGGGCAAAGTTTTGTGGATATTTGATTTCATAGAAATATATCAGCAACTAAAATAGCTAACTTGAAGAGTGTGACATGTTTAATAACAGTATAAACCTCAAAAATAAGTTTTTTTGAACTGTACTGAACCTTTACCCTTAAGTTGCTATTGAAAGAAGCTTGAAAATAACATTTGAACCACGTTAAATGGTCATAAAACCATTCTCCATTGTCTATCATAATTCTCTTAGTCAATGAAGATCACTGACTGCATTCAATGGTACATTGCTGTAATAGTAAATACTGATTAGAAGTGGCTAAATCTGGGACATAATGAAAATGGCATATGATTTCCCCCCGCCCGCATCCAGTCAAATAATAATGCCTCATTACTGTATCCCTCAATAGTTGTCGAAGACAACCCTACAGTTAACCACGATGAAATCACAACCATTGTGAGAAGGAAATGGGAAGTATTAGCTGACGATGAGAAGGAAAGATATGATGAGACGGGTAGAAAACATGTAGCAAAATTGAAAAAGAAAGCTGCAGAGAAGAAACAAGATACAAGTATGCAGAAGGTTGACTATAGATTGCAGAAAGTTAGTACTGTCTCTATTTTGATAATTTCACTGTTTTGAAAACTATTTTCTTAAATGAACTATAAGTTAAACTTAACCGTAAAACTTTTGTGTCACATGTTGTTCACTAATTATTTCAGGCATGAGAATTTGAGGTTGCAGATTTGATGCTTTCAGGGACCCTTTTTGAGACAATTTAAGTCATCTTAGTTGCTTTAATCCAGCAGCGTCAGCACCCATTTGGACCCCTTGGTCGAATTTTCAGCTGATTTTGAAATTTTGCATTCTCATGCCTGTTATTTGTTGTTGTAATTTTCCGAATGGCATTTTTCTTGTCAATGATTGCGGATGAATATGTGAAGTAGAATCAATGTATTCTCACGTCAGAAATGAAATATTAAAATATTTCTTTTCTTTCCTTACTCTGTTATTGAATTCTCATAATGTGTACGTTCATGTAGGAAATGCAATTAAGAAATTGTTGTTTTTATTGAAAAACTACCTGATGGCAGATAAGCGCACGATGGCAAATGAGGTCACATGAAATATTGAGGCACTGATTGGCAAAATTAAATGTAATTATAAACAAGTAAAATTTCAGAAAAATACCAAAATGAAGCATAAAATAAATAGAATATTAGTATGTTTTGATTCAAGATACAACTCTTGAGCATCTATGCCACTCATGAAAATATTGCGTCATCTGCTTAATCGGTGTAATGAGATTTGATTTTACATCGAAACATACAACATCCTCTAAATTTGGCTGAGTGGGTGGGACGAGTACATCTGCACTCTTCCTATAAGCTGACAGACTAGTTTCATGTTCACCCCTCTATGTGAAGGTTGAAGCTATCTTAAACATGTTTGCAGGTTGTTGGGTTGCCGTCTATCAAGGATCAGCTGATCGCTGGTCGTAAAAAATTGGATGTGTCCAACACGAAGCCTATCAAATCAGTGAAAGTATCATTTTGTATGAAATCATTACGGAGACTCTACCAGTCTGGATTGAGGCAGACGTATGTATATGTGGTTATGATACAGATGATAAGCATGTTTTGTATTTTGCTCAGTTCAACAGCAATGAATAAGAATTTCATCAAAGAATATTTGCTATCTCTGAAGAACTATAGGCATAAACTGTTGAATTTGATGCTTTATGACATGATATCACATATGAATAACATTTTTGATGTTCCATGTTCATAAACAAAATGGTAAATTTGAAAATCCTCTCCAGTTTCTCAGAATATACATGTATCTAGTTAAGCCACTGAAAATCCCTACTTTCGTTTTGATGTCTTAAATTTCATACTTTCAGTTCAGAAATATGTCTTAATTTTTTTTTAAGAAATTGAATGCAATTTGAGTGGTTTGATACTACATGTACCATTTAGCCATCTGAGAATAGAAAAAGAGTCATTCAGCTTTAACATGAAAAGTAGCATTAATATTTTTTCCTACAGGCAAACTCAAAAGTCAGCCAGCCCAGAATTAATTGGTCCATTGAAGTTTTACAATGGTTGGGTTTGTCGTCATGGAAACAAGATTCAGGTGATAAATCCTCACCGTGTGGAAGAAACTCTGTTACATAAGGAGCTGATGGACAATCACATTATACCTGCTGCTAAGTTGGAAAACACCATCGGTCTGAACGCCAGGTTTGTAATCTGTGTCTTAATGTGCTGGAAATAAGAACATCATACCATGCATGGTGTGGATACATTAAGGGAGTTGGTATTGTTATGGAAAAGGGCGTCAAACCGAAGGTTTTAAATGCTTAGCTTTCACAAATAGGAAATTTAAGGTCATTAAATGAAAATCCTTCGTACAGTGATTTTGATTTTATGTTTCCAATTTTATTCTTTTTTTATTGTTGTCATGGTTACAGTTCTATTGGTGATGTAAAACTGTATGAGAAGCTGTTGGAAATGGTGCCTTCTAACACATGCCAGACATTTGTCTATATAGGAGACAGAAGATTGAAAGCAAATGGAATCGAGGTCAGTTCTCGTAAAAACCTACTTCTCGTTCCGGGTGTCCTGGTTAAAATCATGTGTAAAAGGTACATCAGCAGACTTCTGATTATGTCGGAAACGTTTCCCAGGAATCCTTATTGAAATCTTTATTATAACATAACATATGGTGCAGAGTGGTAATATCACCCTTGTATTATTTTCGAAAATTACTTGAGAAATAACAAGTCAAATGCATGATCTCACAACAAATAAGCGTGATGTAGATTTGCTCAAATGATGTTAACATTGTTAAATATTTATTTCGGATGAAGTTTGACATTTTATTTCTTGTTAATTTGAATATAAATGTGATATAATCATTTGCGTTTGTATCATGTGGTTGAAAAATAAAATTGTCGGAACTATATTTTGTTGCGTCAGCTTTAGTTTACTAAAAACCGAATTACACATGCCATACTTTGCTCGCATATAGTAGGTCAAGGTATTGTTTTGTCAAAAATCTGCTGTTCTACTATTACGCCATAAACAGAATTTTACATTCGTAGTTATTATTTATTGAATTTATTAAACTCATCATTTTTAGAAAACTTGTTTAATAAATTGAATGAAGAATGACCACTCATGGAGGATCCACTGTTTGAACCATCTGTACTTTAATTAGGAGAATGTACTTTAATTAGGAGAATGTACTTTAATTAGGAGAATGTACTTTAATTAGGAGAATATTTTATAGTAAATGCTATTCACTTGTAAATTTTGTGTGTAATTTGTGCAGACATCGGATATTTGCCAAGGTGTGTATATAGTGCATTGTTGAAGATAAACAATGTTTATGAAATAAAAGATAAACAATATTTACCAATGAAATTTTTGTGCTTTAAAGTAAATTGTGCTCAAAATAACTGATGAAATTTTCTGTTCATTGTAGATTTGTTGCCATTTGGACCAAAATAGTCAACCTGTTTTAGAGTTGGTAGGTTTAGCCAACTGTATGCCAACGTATGGTGTTAAAGATCTGCAGGAGATTCTGAATTTGATTGCTAACTCAGGAGCCAATACAGTGGCTCAGTCCCGACCACTAAAAGTTCAGTTTTACCTACAGGTATAGTATCCCTAGACTACAATCGAGGAGTCAGAGCAAAACAAGTCTATCTGCTTCATTTTCTATATGAACATAGACTAGTTTCACATTGACCCATCAAAATAAATTTCATGTTTTAGAAATTGTATTTTCTTGATAAAAATTTCATAACCAAATTTATGTAAATTTTAGTAAGTCTGTAACTATCTGTGTATTGACCTTATAGGAAAGAATATTGGTGAGTGTTAAATTACTTATATATGGTAGGTTAAAACAACATCACATTTGACAGGGTCCTACCTAGATTGCTTTATCTTTTGTGTATTTGCCTAGTTATTGTTTGTATTTGTTATTTACTATATAAGCGCTGCTGTACGATTTCCTACCTCTTCTTCAAGTGATTTAATTTGAAGAAAACGTCACATGTGATGTCACTATGTGCAAGCAGGAAACAATATTTACTCCATATGATCACTTTGTTTTCATATTGCCTTATGGGGCAAATATTGCTCACTGTCAGTACATGGTGATGTCACATGTGATGTTTTCTTGAAATTATGTCACTTATAGAAGAGGTTGGAAATCGTACAGTGGCGTTCATATAATTTTTGCTTATTTGTGAAACAGACAAGATGCTTGCTGAATATTTGATATGTGTAAATAGTTATTGCTCTCTTTATATTATGTTACAAAAAATGAAATGGTTGCTTTATACATATCATTGTAACAAACGTAATATCTCATATCTTCTTCCATTCATTTTGTCAACATCATTTTGACCTAGCCTTTTCTTTGTCTTGTTCAACTGCAGCGATTGAGTTTGCATAGAGTGAGTTGCATAGAGTGAGTTGCATAGAGTGAGTTGCATAGAGTGAGTTGCATAGAGTTGTATATGACTTTATCTTGTAGGGAGAAGCTGTGAGAATGATACGACAAAGACCGGTTCATCGCTCACGTGAAGATCTGATGGAATTGTTTGATCAGATGGAGGATAATTTACCCGTTGATTGTGTCACCTGTCTACATAACAAACATTTTATACAGACTTTGTATGACTTGAATGATATCCCAGTGTCACAAAATATGTAATTATGGTATGGCAATTAATTGTGAATAAATTTTATTTTTTTAAAATCCTAATATCTTAGTTTTTGTATGAACCCCAGACTGTCAGACCAGGTCCTGATTCAAAAAACTTCTTAAATTGAGATTTGTTTCTTAAGTCAAATATTTCTATTCTTGGAAATGATGCAACAAGATAGATACAGTGGTGCTTAAGTATCTAAATTTAGTTCACACAATATAACATCTCAAAAGATCTGTCAAGATTTTCTGAGAAATTGGGCCCAGTGTCGGTACTTGGTGTCGGTGTAGTGCAGAAATACTATCATTGTTTTAGCAGATGGAAAAATAAGCGACACATAATTGGCGTAATACACTTTAAAGAACAACTCGAGCTCAGGATTAAATGGTTTAGTATCCACTAGAAAATTTAGACCAAAATTGAGGTAGTGTTTGTGGGTCGTCTCAATAGCTACCAGTCAAAAATCTTACACTCCAAAAACTTTTATACGCTCCTGGCAGGAATTTTTCATATTGATGAAGAGAAATATGGATCACAATTAAGAACAAGAAGTACTTTAATGCCAATCCAACGTCGGTGCTAAAGGTTTGGAGACAGCAAACAAAGACTGTTTTAATGTGGCCTTAACAATTCTGACTATGGATTTGTGAGCTCGGTATTGTCTGTGAAAAATTGTTTACTGATGAAATATTAACACAAACACATGACATTATGTTTAACTTTATTTAAATTTAAAAAATAAATAAAACATCATCAACATGCAGATATTATCTAGTTCAATAGAAAGTCGCACACAAACTTCATACTTCACTTAATAGATTGAAAAAACAACATCATCTCGAAAATGAGTCACACACACATATAGCAGTAACACAGGTCTGTGTCGTTGCCAAAATGTTAGGTAAACAGTATGTATGTACAAAATGAGGTTATAATATTAATGGCTTAGTTTTTACTATCTTTGCGTTGATAACAAATGATTAGTTTTCATATTAGAAATCTACCTACAAGTTACAATCATGTTTCTGAACAAAATGAGATTAAATGCTATTTTATATAATTACACATAATGGATAAATCTTTTCTTGTGTAGGTAAAATATGATGAATTAAACATATACATGTAGTACATCATACGCATTATGAGAAATATTATACAATGATATATACTGCTTGCACCAATTGTCATACTGATAGCCAGTCTACTCCAAAGACTGTCAAACTGATAGCCAGTCTACTCCAAAGACTGTCAAACTGATAGCCAGTCTACTCCAAAGACTGTCAAACTGATAGCCAGTCTACTCCAAAGACTGTCAAACTGATAGCCAGTCTACTCCAAAGACTGTCAAACTGATAGCCAGTCTACTCCAAAGACTGTCAAACTGATAGCCAGTCTACTCCAAAGATTGTCAAACTTCATTCTTACGGCTTCAATATAGCTTTAATCTTTATGAAAAATACATTAATTCATTGTCTGGTAAAAATCTAGGCAATTCACTTGAAGCCTGGGGCCTTATTCACAAACATTGAAAGTCAGACTTGGACTTTCAATTTGCAAAAAATGAAATTTACCAATCTTTCGTTTTTATTGAATCTAAATGGATGCAATTTTGACAGAATAATTGTTGTTTCCCTCTCTACACTTGTGCCAAGTTTTATAATAAAATATTCTGTTGTAGCAACATAGGAGTAAAAGTAACATTATAAAGTTTTAAAGTCTAAACCTGAGTTTCAGTCTTACAATGTTTGTGAAGAAGGCCCCAGGTATCACAAGCCGACTTATTTATGCTTACATCTAGTGCTGATGTAATGGTAACAATCCACTGTGATGTTTCGTGTGATTCAATAAAATTTTACTTCATATTGGAGATAAAAAAAACTGTATAATGAACTAATGATAATCTTAAACAGAATTTTAACAACAACTAAAGATAGATGACAACAGAGACTAAACATACGCAGATTATAACACAGACAAACACATACATTATAATGCAGATAAAAGATAAATACAAATATGAGGTATACAGTATCCAGTATCTTTGATACAAAATAAAATACAGTTAAAACCCACACTTCAAAATGACAGAAAGAAGTATTAATTTGATTAAACAAGGTATTGGATAACAACAAGTCTTTGAAAACTATAGTCTTAGGCCATAGGCCTATGTAACAGTGAACAATATACATGTACATATTGGTCAAAAGAGCTCACCGATCATTTTGTATTATCTTTAACAGATCGTATTTCTAAGAATTATACAGTAAAACCTTGATAATAAGACCTCTCTTGGAACCATTCAAAACAGGTCTTATTGAGGTGGTCGTTATATTGAGGTTAATTAAAGAGCAAACCAGTGAAAATGGACTAGGAAATTGTGTTCTTAATTTAGAGGTGGTCTTTAATTTTTAAACGTTGTACAAGACTGTAACAGACATGCATTAGATACATACACCACTGCTTACAGTTTGTCAGCAGCAAAATTCCAAAACAAATTGCCGTAGTAATCCAGAAATACAGCATACCATTGCTTTGCCTCCTTTTCAAAAGTTTTGTTGGAACCGCCCCCAAACCGCCAATCTCTCGAGCACTTGCTCACTTCAACTCATTTGCGACTCGGCTGCTCGGCTTGCAACTATACATCTCATATTTGGCGTACAATAATTCATCGTATTGAGCACCTGCTCATCACATAATATATTTAAAAGTGTCGAGTAACTATCTAAAAAACTATTTGAAATAGTTCCAGTGCTCTTTTGACTAGAAAAATACAATGGGTATTGTATTGATGGTGAATACATGACAGAGATTAATAATCATAACATAATATAATGCATCATACAATATATCACAGTTCCTGAGTTCATATTTTGGCATTAATACAAATGACCAGATCAAAAAGCAGGTACACGAATATATTTCAAGTGTACCAGCGAATGTACTTGTTCCCTATACTTGATTGGTGTCATATAGAATAGTTTGGCAGCTTAAGCCTCCAAAATCACATACAATCTGATCTGTTAACTCATTAAAGTAAGCCTTCATATGCAACAAAGCCAAATCATGAACATCTACACGGATAAAATGACACGTACGAACCAGCGTGTATAAGCAAATGATGAAAATTAAAACTTCTTTAAAAAGTCAATGATGGAAGTAATGAGGGAATATACAGACCACTACACATGCACCACACAGTCCTTTGATTCCACATATGTTGTGATCATATTATCAAAGTACTGGAATACACCGTTGATGCTTAAGGAGAATGCATTGTACTTGGTCACAGAATTAACAAGGTTTCAATAATGACAACAAAACATTGACTTCTTTGGCAAGAACTTGCTTAAGAAAGTCCCTGGTAAACAGATCCATCTCCGTCACCATATCAAGAGAGATGTTGATGAAATTAACATAATGCTAGTTGCCTCTGTCAAGTCATATTCCATCACAGTCTTGCACATTTTGTTCAAAAACCTTGCTGGATTTTGATGAGAGTTTATTTCTTTGACTTTCTTGCCTTTGCAAACAGGATTATAAAAGCTATTATTCTGTACCCAACCAACATGCCTATTAGCAAGCCCCAATCAAGCCACTGGTTGTCCTGAAAAAAAGAAACACATGAATAAAAAATGTCACTCTATTTCAAAGCAGTGAAAATGGAGTTGAAAATTGTGTTCTTAATTTTGATTTGGTCTTATTATTGCGGTGGTCATTAAGTGAGGTTTTACTGTATATCTGTATGGTGATCAGCTGACCAAAGCATTGTTCCTGGGCTGCCAAACAGTACTCACCTGTTCCACTGCAAGCAACTGATAACTTGCTTGCATGAATCGGAGGTGAGGGACAAATAACTTGGATGCATTACATTCAGTCAAACTGTCACAGAGAACGTACGTCTCTAAGGTGCTTTAAACCCATGACCTTTACACAGACAGTCAAGTGCTCTACCAACTGAGCAGGCTCAAGGTTACGCAAGGTCAGAAGTGATTAATCTCTGATACATTTTGTATACTAGTTCAGTAAAGGATTTACTAGATTTCTTGCAGAAATAATTAAACTGTTAGTACAGTTAAGTATATTTCTTGATTTGGTTAGGGTTTAAGATTGAGAGTTTGATATTTGAATTTTTCCTTTTCTAACCTTCAGTATAGATGGAGCCATTTATAACATAAAGAACACAAACTTCATGATCAACCCTTCTCTATTACCCTATCTATATGAATACTTACAGTTTCAAAATTAAGGTATTTCAAGACTTCATCGCCATTCTCATACAAACATACGGACTCTGTACTGTTATCACAAGCTGAAATATGAAAACAAATTCGTATAAAAATCATTTCGATGATTCTTTTAGGTATTTTCTTAGGTCCGTTGCATGCGGGAAACAAACATAATTCTAATAGAAGTCTTGTAGGAAAGTATAACAATACAGAGGTGGCAAAAGATATCATTGAAAAGGCTATCTGATAAAAGGATCATTTTCTTGACTTTTAGCTCGATGAAAGACAAAGTATTAGTACAAAATACTTCCCCGAACTAATAGCCCTGATGATAAAGTGAAAAAATGGCTCATTTTACATTATTCAATCCATGGCCGTGTCATTATTACGCAAAATGATGAAAACTGTGAAATCATACATGTTTAAAAAATCAAAAATTATAAACATGAGCAGATCCAGAAGGTCTGGACTTTGGCAAGGAAGCGTTGTCCATATCTAATTCTATATCATGAGCGGGTGGGGGTGTCATAAATTCAAGGGCCCCTGTTTATCAGGAGCTGGATTCCGGATGTAATTTGCTGGATCAGCGCATGTAAAAGAGTGTTTATTTAGTATAATGTCACCCCTAGTTAAAGGGCCAGCAATTTCTGACTTCTGAGACACCTACTTTCTGAGCACATTTACTTCCTGATTCTTATCTTTTAATGCCAGACTTCAGGCATGCATGCACATGGTAACCATTATTTAACTACCTTAAGGTTCACCAACTGGCCATATCATAGTGAACTATTACAGGGCTTCGACCTCCTACTCCCAAGTCTGATGTCTTAACCACTCAGCCACGGGAGACATGTAAATTACTAAAAACTTAAGATGTGATTATAGCAACAAGTAATGAACTTACGTATAGACTCAATTTTGCCCCATTGGTTGATTGCAATCAACTCATTTGCATATTTGAACCAAGATAGGTACTCCAACCATATGAAATATACAGGAATGGAACTGAAATGGAAGGACAAGATTCAAGCATCACAATTCTGTTTAAGTCAGATTCTAGTCCACATGAAATGAACATATGGTGTTAAATATCTTATAGGTAAATAATTCTACAACAAAAAACACTTAACAACCAAATAAATATATTCCTGCTATGAATTTTAAATGCTTAATGAATGAGGGAACTAGTTCCATATGACCTATATTGAGGTGCTGTGATCAAGGGGAAGAGCCCCTGACTCCTGATCTGAAGGTCATGAGTTCAAGCCCCGAGGTTGGCAGTCAATCATCGAGAGTGATTAGTATAAGTTTTAAGAACTTTTTTCATGATCAATGTAAAATAAATAAGTTTAAACTAGACTAACTAAAACTCTATATTGAGGTAAAAATGTATTAATTTTAAGATTTTCTGTTTCATAATGTACATTTCAGATGTTATGAAACCATTTACATGACCTTACATTTCTGCTGAAATTTAAATAGCTAAGATCTGTATGATACATACTCAGAATTTAAGAAGAATCCACCAAACATCATTAGAGGAATCATCAGTGGTGGAGCGATCGCTAAAGCTGTGGTCACTGAATTCGCAGCTGTTGATACGATGTAACCTGTCAAAGGTCAAATATGCAAACAAATATTATACTTGAAATAGATGCATATCTAATAAATATACACTACTGTCCAACTATTGACTATCTTGATAACTGAAAAAAATGCTATTGTATAATTTTCTCTAGGCATCATCGCTCGGTGCTATGTGTGAGATTTCACGGGTGCTCAGAGAAAATTTGAGCTTTTTCCATTTAAATAAAACATGGTACATGTACCTTATACAGAAAATGGGTCCATACAACAATGTAAGTTCAGTAGGCAACTGTGTAACTATAAACTATGAATTCATATAATATATGACATAATATATAAATATATTATAAATATAATTTTGATTCCATAACATTATATGCTATGATATAATGTTCTCTTATTTAAGACGTCATTAGTTCTTTAGTTAACAACACATCAAATCTCACACTTCAAAGCCAAATGCTTATGAAAGGCTTTAACATCTCTTAGTTTGCAATATAAAGTTAAAATTGACTCTGTAGTAAAACACCATAAACAATTAAGAAACTAGCAATAGATACAAAGTGCATTGAGGAACATTTGTAGATTTCAAGTTATGATAGCTATTTTCAAATCATTTGTCCCTAACTCCAGTGGGTTCAAATCCCATCTAAATAGGGAATTGTCTTTGAGGAAGCCATCTACCTTGCTGATGGAAGTTGGTGGTTGTATGAAGGTGTCCACAAGGAGACTTCCTCTGACTAGATAACTGGAGAAGTCGCTCTATCACCCTCACTGTTTCAGTGACCATCACTCTATCACCCTCACTGTTTCAGTGACCATCACTCTATCACCCTCACTGTTTCAGTGACCATCACTACTCTATCACCCTCACTGTTTCAGTGACCATCACTCTATCACCCTCACTGTTTCAGTGCCCATCACTCTATCACACTCGCTGTTTCAGTGACCATCACTCTATCACCCTCCCTGTTTCAGTGACCATCACTCTACCACCCTCGCTGTTTCAGTGACCATCACTCTTTCCCCCTCGCTGTTTCAGTGACCATCACTCTATCACCCTCGCTGTTTCAGTGACTATCACTCTATCACCCTCGCTGTTTCAGTGACCATCACTCTATCATCCTCGCTGTTTCAGTGACCATCACTCTATCACCCTCGCTGTTTCAGTGACCATCACTCTTTCACCCTCACTGTTTCAGTGACCATCACTCTATCACCATCGCTGTTTCAGTGACCATCACTCTATCACCCTCGCTGTTTCAGTGACCATCACTCTTTCATCCTCGCTGTTTCAGTGACCATCACTACTCTATCACCCTCACTGTTTCAGTGACCATCACTCTATCACCCTCACTGTTTCAGTGACCATCACTCTATCACCCTCACTGTTTCAGTGCCCATCACTCTTTCACCCTCGCTGTTTCAGTGACCATCACTCTATCACCCTCGCTGTTTCAGTGACTATCACTCTATCATCCTCGCTGTTTCAGTGCCCATAACAAAAAAATCACAAGAAACAACAGCAAGAAAACTGACATTAAAACTTACCAAATGATACAGATATATTTGCAACTAGAAGTAACACTGCCGAGAACACCAAGAATGCTTGGAATGATGCATAAAGACCTAAAATGTAAAGAACATAAAATAGAATGCTGCCAATTATATCACACTGCAACGTTGACCTGCTTAGTGTATTAGTTAAACCTCAAGTTTTGCAACTATTACTATAAAAGTCAGTTTCAAAAGACCCTTCTCCCCAACCTACATACAAATCCGCTAAAAAAGTACTTGAACTAGTAGCTCCCTTGCCTTTGCTATGCATTGCTAGCACTGTTGGTCAAGGACAGGATTCATTTCATTGGGTGTGGGGCATGTCAAGTGAATATGGCAAAAGAATCTCGACGAAGCACCATGGCGCAGATACAGGATTTGGGCTGGGGGGGGGGGGGGGATAATAGGTTGGGAGGGGGGGGGGGGTATAATTATAAGGTCAGTTTTTGTTTGCAAAAGGCAAGCACAATATTATTACATAGCATATATATAAACATCATCAATATAAAATATAATGCTACAATAAATCAGAATAGCTTATTTGAAAATCTTATAATTAAATTCTCAGTCAGACATACCTGTAAGGTTGGGGAATTGTAAGGGGGTGGACATGCAGACTAATGCCCAAAGCTATTGATGCACCATAAAACAACAAAACAACATTACATTTTTTAACAAAACACCTAATCAATTGACACTCACCCACCATCCAGTATGTGATGACACAGAATATGAACGGAATAACGATGAATGATGGTAACTGAAAAAAGAAACATTATTTACTAAAGTAATCAAATTATAAATGTATTCATGTAAGATATTCACGTATGCTTTTTTATCAATGAAAGACCATCGGTCTGAATTAAGGAACATAATTAGGTGTACTTTTACTGTTTAGTCCAATCAAAAAAATGGTAAAGGGAAATTATGGCAGAGAAATTTTAGATGAAATACAGGAGTGAACTCCCTTGTTCCTGGGACCATACTAAGCCAATACCCATATCTTCTGTCAACAATTAACTACATTTCAACATAATTTTTTGCAGCTCACAGTAAAAACATTGAACAAATAATTCATTATGGTCAACAAAAAATTTGAATTCAAAGTAAATAAAAGCCCAAAAACATGTAACCCCACATGCAGAAACAGCACTGAGTATTAAATACTTTTGATGATATTTCAAATCAATTGCCCCGCCCCAAATCCCAAACAGAATGTAGAATTTGTGGGGAAACTATCCAGCTGGTTTACGTAAGGTCGACAGTTCTGCCCAATGCATACCTGGTGCCTTCCTCCACACATATAGTAAAGTGTTTATTTATTATAGTGTCACCCCTATTTAAAGGGCCAGCCAATTTGACTTATGAGACACCTACTTTCTGAGCACATTCACTTCCCGATTACTATCCTTTTAATGCCAGGCACCAGGCAGGTAGGCACACGGTAACCATTATTTAACTAGCTGGCGGCTCACCAACCGGCCATATCAGAACGGACCCCTGCCTGGATTCGAACCTTCGACCTCCCGCTCCCAAAGCGGATGCCTCAACCACTCGGCCAAGGGAGACGGTTAGCTGGAACAGTCACTACACGACAGTTTTTGTGAGTTAAATTCCCATTACATGTACCATTATATCTGAACATATCATAAAGAAAGATTACCTCAGCGAGAGTTTTACTTAAGAAGTATATATCCACTCTATATAAACCAATACCATACTCTCGCAGAAAGATTGGCGTCTCCAATGGAAACGACTGAAAATAATTTACATGTTGTATCAGAAATTGCATAAAGCTTTCCAGTGACTAAAAAATAACATTGAACATTTGACTTATGATAAAATATTTATGATTTAGGCATAATTATTAAACGCTATCTAGCAAAGACAACTTGTAAGTTTGTTCTTTTATGTAGTATACATTTATTCAATGTTATATCATAACATATGATGCAGAGCGGTAATAACACCCATGTACTATTTTTGATTATTCACTAGCTTAATAACAATTTGTGTCACAACAAGCGTGATGTAGATGCGCTAAATGTAACAACAATGTTGACAGTGACAAAGAACGTCTGACAAAGAATTCCCCCGCCACATTCACGTCTCGTCCGAAAGACTGTTAGTACTGTCAGTGATGGAGCGGGGAATTGAACCTGTGATCCCTGGATAACTAGTCCAGCGCGTTACCACTGGACTATGGATCCGCTAAAAACGGGCATAAATCTAAAACAATTATATACCCATCTCTCAATATATTTGCTGCAATACACTACTTGCTTATGACACAAATCTGGTGGGAATAGACTTGCACTTTGTATCATTGAAAAAGATCAGTACAACAACAAGTATAATAATATGGCGTACATCTAGGGAACAGGTATAGTCATTATAATGAGAGATGACTGTTAGAATTCTGCAGGAGATTCTATATCTAAGGCTAAACTTACGTTCAATACTCCAAATACATTTGAGAAGGTCATGTTGGTCAGCATCAGAAACAAGACACCATTAATGTTCATCACTCCTTGCTGATCTATATCTAACTGTAGATAAATCAGACCCAAAATCAAAGCTAGCATCTGAAATAACAAGAAAATATGCCAGTTTTACACAAAAACAATTTGTTGCCAAGGAAACACTTACCAACAAATATTTTGGAAAGAATCAATTTTACTTTTTAGGAAGATCATAACCTTTAATCCGAAATCTGAAAGGAAAATTTCAGTTCCTCACTGTCAGTACAGCAATGCATGTGATGGAAAATGTGTTGTTATGATGAATGATAGGCAATGATAAAGTGATATTTACATAATAGTATGCATGTGTGATGCAGCAATTTACATCAGGGGGATCCAGCGTTTGGTAAGCAGTGAGGTCCTTGAATTTCGGACCCCACATGATTTAAAGTAAGGTATAGACAACCCTATTTTACCAAAATCTCAAGGGGAGGGGTTGTAGATCCCCAGTCCCCCCCTGGATCCATGCATGCAGACGTATAAGTGAATATTGTTTATATATAGTCGTAAAATAGTATGCGAACCTGGAATTTCAGATATTATGCAAGCAGACATCAGTATTGTTACTGTTTAAAAGTAAAGAATATAAGTATGTACTTCTGTGAATTGGGAATATGATGCTAGCCTATACTATGCATCATTTTTTAACTTGAGAATTTGCAAACATTTCCATGACGAGCAGTTCACACATACTTTATATAAAAACGTGTCACATAGAGTCTGTACTAACTAGAATTACCAATGCAAAGTATTAACAGAAAACGATAACACAATGCACAAACACCCGTAAAATGTAAAGTCACAATTTTGACTTACAATTGTTTGGGCGATTCGAACTCGTACTACCATTGGCTCCCTCAGCATTGTCAACCATGATCGTGCAAACACGGCTTTAAGCTGCTGGTACCATGGGGATTCATATCTAAATAGAATCAATATTTTATTAAATGACAGTTCGTTTATATAGAATTATGCTATATTTTTGATATGATTGAATTTGACCAAGCAGAAGAATTGTCTGCATAATTTACACATTGTACAGCTCAAAGTATTAAAATTCATTGCTGTTGATATACAGTTGCAAATTGCAATGACACAAAAAATAATACTAATTTCAGGCCATCAAAGGCCCACAGTGTTAGTTAATGTACTCATGTAGTCATGTGATAATTAAGTCCCTCCCTTTTACTGAACATTTAATTTAGCTATGCTTATTAAGAAGTAGCACTACAAACTGCAAAGAAAACTTATGAATCTATAATATAAGAACAAAATTAATGACTTACCTAGATGTATTACTGAATGCTTCTTCAAACTGGGAAGGAAAAAAAATCAAATAACATAATTAGCTAAATTTGTAGTACTACCGTCAACAACATGAAAACATAACATTTACATGTACAATGATAACACGAGTCCACACAAACCATGGGATGCATTCATTTAGTATAATACTGACAAAATAGCACTTTAACTTTGTCACAGGAGATTGTCATGAATTCTCTCCCTTAATCCCTTCTACATGTACAAAGACTAAAGAAGTAATAAAGACAAAGAACTCATGAATGGATACAGGGAGAAAACTCGTGACAATCTACTGTAATTTGACAAGTAAACACGGTGAAGAGGGATAGCTCTTAAAGTGACCTAGCTAAGCATTTAAGTATCTAGATACTTAGTTAACATGATGATAACTAGAAACGTATGTAGTTAACTAGATACTTAACTCGTTAACCACTTAATTAACTAGAACATTATATAGTTAACTAGATACTTATACCATTAACTACTTAACAGTTATCTAAATTTATGTAGGTAATGCCTTACCTATCTAGTTAACTTGATAATGAACTAGAAAATTATGTTGTTAACTAGATATTTATCACATTTACTATTTAAAAATTATCTAAAATAGATTGTCCATTCTGAAAACCTAGGGTGGGCACTATCAGACAATTTTTCGTGTTAAGATATTTATCAGGTATGAAATATTTTCACGACACTTTTCTAGTTAACCACATTTTAGTTAATCTTTTGGTTCAGATTGTTATTTTACATGTAAAATAAATATCCCAAAACTGGACGATAATTGTCTGCAAAAATAAGTCAGATAGTATAATTGCTGAGATTGAAAAAAAGTCATGATAATTTTAATTGCCTCAGGGTGTAGATCATTAAACATTATCATAGTATTTACATGTATTCTGTTTTGATGGGAACAAGGTAAGCACGGTAATTATGTAAACAATCCTTCAAGAACAATTAGATAGATAATGTTGTAAAAACATGCGGTGTTAATTGTTTCGCAATTGATAATCCCAGCCAATTAAAGGATGAGCAGTGAAACTAATGAAAAAAATGTGAACTACATATGGATGTGAGAGCAGAAAAGGCCCATTGGGTACACAAATCACAATTCATAATGTTTGCCCTAGATTATTATATTCTTCTACGAAAAATCTTTTGAAATGAAGCTATGGTGCATAGTTTTCAAGTATAGCGTTTTGAAAATACACCGTACTATGTGCATAGCTTGACAGGTTTATGGACGGTAACATAGCGAAACAACCACACTTAATTGTCAGCTATGTTTGAAATAATTTGACATATTGAGTGATTCATTGAAATATTTGCTTGAGATTGATAGTATATTATATAATTTTGCTGTAATTTCTACATCAATTTAAGAATGAACTGCAGGTCAAAATCTTAAGTTAATTATATTCAATGCTTTCTCATACAATTTTAATCTATAGCAGTGCTTATCCTGAAGAATCTAAATTTTCTCAAATTTCTATAACGTATAAACAAATTTCATAATGATAATTTACATAAAGAAGAATTCAATATCAACCACCATGTATTTTGTATACTGCGATGAAAATCTTCCTTTTATGAAAGGAGCACGCATATGTTGGTCTGATAAAACTTATGCATTTGGTCTATAAATCGAATTTTCAAGTTTTTGTAAAATACTGTACATAGCTTAAATTTCCCTGACTTGAATAAAAGAATGCGTTCAGACATTATGTATTACGTCGCTTTAAATCCTCCAGCAAACTTGTTCAAACTACTGAAAGAATGTCTAGCCTACGTTCATTCAATCAAGGAATCCTCTCTAGTCCGGAATCTCCTCTAATCCGAACTTTATAGTTTGTCTGAAGGGTGGTCAGATTAGGGAGTTTCCAATGTATGTGGTAATATACATAGTATATATACAAAATACAAGGGGCAATAACCTACTTATCAGCATTGTTACAATATCTTGATTATAAAACTGTGTTTGGAGATAGAACATAAGTATATTGACTTACTATAACACCCTCTCGCTTAGGATTTGTTCCAACAGATTTGATGCTTTGTAATATTGACTTTGATTGTTCTGTAGATTCAAACCTGTCACATATTGTCTGTAAAAAAAGAATCAACATTGCAGTATCCACTTACAGTAGCATATTATGTCAAAAATAAAAGACATTGTGAAGTATTGATTTTTATTTATCCTTTTACAACTAACAGAACCCAGTCATTGCTGTTTATTGGAAGAATCAACTACATGTACTGATCAAAGTTTCACCCCATCCTGTTAAGGGGGCTGGTGTATAGGGGAATGAAGACATCAACAGGTGGGAATCTGAACGGTCCAGTGGGGCCATCCGAATGGACATAGATACAGCCAAGAATAGGAAAGAGTGTTAATTACAATTACAGTCAAACCTCACCTAAGGACCACCTCAATAACAAGACCACCTCAATATTAAGACCACCTCAATAACAAGACCATCTCAATATTAAGACCACCTCAATAACAAGACCATCTCAATAACAAGACCATCTCAATAACAATACCACCTCAATATTAAGACAACCACAATAACAAGATCACCTCAATATTAAGACCACCTCAATAACAAGACCACCTCAAAATTAAGACCACAATGTTCAAGTCATTTTCAGTTTTACTTTTCATTCAACCTCAATATTAAGACCACCTCAATAAGAAGACCACATCAAAATTAAGACCACAATGTTCAAGTCATTTTCAGTTTTGCTTTTAATTCAACCTCAATATTAAGACCACCTCAATAAGAAGACCAGTTTTCAAGGGTCTCAAAGGTGGTCTTATTATTGAGGTTTTACTTCATAAAGATAAAGAAAGTGAAATAAGGGGACTAATATATCATTATATTGTATTGTATTGTGTATACCTCAATTTTCGTCTTGCATTCTGTCTCCTTGCCAGGCACCACAGCCATTGTCATGATGTAGAAATCAGCCGGATTGTAATTTGTAGGACAAGGGTGACCTGACCTGCAATATACACAGAGTAACACCATAGATATTGCTGGGGCCACTAAAGAATTTGACATCTGAAGATTTTAATAGTACACAAGGTCATGTAGAAATTATTATTTTTTTAATTATCCTGACTTATACAATTCATTCTCTATTTTTTTATGATAGTACATCAGATATGAAACTGAACTTAAAATGTAAATATCGCGTGCTGAGTGCCACATTACAGTTATAACAAGGTCCATGCGTGTCTATGGTCCTTGTCGGACCTTGCGAATGTTTCAGTAAATGTTTCATGTAAAAAAACACAGTACACGTGCATGATACATGATTTAGGAAATAAAATAGCAAAATCAGGACAAGCTCTACACAAAGACCGCAAAAAATATGATATATCATGTATAAATTCACAAACCAGAACTAGATAACCCATTAGTGTAATACATCATAAAAGGGTAACAGGTGGCAGTTCTGGGCACTTTCAAGCCTGTTTCTAGTGTTATGATATTTATCTTAACGAAAAAGAACCACGAATATTAACTAGATAGCTAGATAATTATCGCAATAATTAAGTGGGTAACAAGAAACAATTCGCGAATGATAACTGGTGGCAGTATAAAGCCGGCATAATAATGATATCTGATATCATTTCATTAGAATATCTTCATCATGCTATATTCATCATGACATTTGAAATTACATACTCTTTGTAAAATTGTAGAGCTGCATCAGCGTCTCCCATGTAAGCCACTCTTCCTTCTGCCATAACTAACACACTGGAAAATAATAGCAATACAATTCATATTACATTCCCATGATGACCGTGGTGGCACTTATGAACATGATTGTGATGATGATGGTGGTGGCACTTATGAACATGATTGTGATGATGACGGTGGTGGCACTTATGAACATGATTGTGATGATGACCGTGGTGGCACTTATGAATATGATTGTGATGATGACGGTGGTGGCACTTATGAACATGATTGTGATGATGACGGTGGTGGCACTTATGAACATGATTGTGATGATGACGGTGGTGGCACTTATGAACATGATTGTGATGATGACCGTGGTGGCACTTATGAACATGATTGTGATGATGAGGAAAATGCTGAGAGTGCTGATGCTGATAAAAGTAAAATTTGAATCAATTAGAAATGGTACAAAGGCATTCGATTCTTCCATGAACAAACACAGCAACAGCACTTCCATTGCTTTAATCACAGGAGATATATATACATGTATATATTATAGAAGGGATAAAGAAGGGATAAAGGGAGAGAAGTTGTGACAATCTCCTGTGTATCATACTGATGCAAAGCAAATAATGACTGCCCTGTGAGCACTTAGGATATATTGACTTGATTGATGTATAATTATATCAATATTTGATGTGTGATTTGTGTAATGACTGTATTCAATACTTTTCCATATTCGTTTACAAGATAATAATACCTAAGGTCAATGGGATGTATGAGTTAGACAAACAAATAACACTTCACAAATCATAAATATTTACAAAGAATATTATGCTGTCCTTTTTCATGAACAAAAGTTAGAAATATACTGTAGATATAATAAGATACCTATGATTCTGTTGCTATTAACAGCTTAAATGCTCTGACGAAATATAAACTGAACATAGTTCAGACGGCATGAAATGTAAACTGATGATGAATAAACACTTACTGATTAAACAAAGAAAATACTTCAGACGACGGTTGATGTATTGTACATAATACTGTCTTCCCCTTGTCGGCCATGTTCTTTAATAACTGTACAATATTTTCTGCCATGAAGGAATCAAGGCCAGACGTCGGTTCATCGCAGAATAACAATGGAGGATTTGTCAATATCTGTAAAGGTGGAACGAGACACTCTAATTGAAAGAAGTGATGAAATGATTGAGTAGAACTGAATAATCGTTGCAAACAATTTCAGGTGGGCAACAATCAATGTTAAAGATATCGACAGTAAATTTGTGGATCCAGAGAGGGACGAGATGTATGCATCCCATCCTGAGACTTTTGGTAAAATAGGGTTGTCCATATCTAATCCTAGATCAAGAGGGGGTCCGGGATTCCAAAGGCTGACTTAAGTTTGCTGCCTTACCAGGAGCTGGACCCCTCTGAACATAAATTGCTGGAAAGTTGGGAGTATATCAACTACCATTAATTTCCTTGCTAACAGAATATAGAACATTTTTTACTTGACTATTCAATATAACAATACATGTACTCATTTTGGTGAATTGTGCACTTTCTGCTCGCGCCACGCCTTAAATCCCTAAATCGCAACTTTCAAGTTGGCAAAAATATGTCCTTTTTCAGTACTCAATGTTTGCTTTGGATTAAGAGCTAAATAATTTAAGATATCATTAATAAAATGATGCTGAAGGTTTATTAAAATATAAAGAATTGTAAAGGTAAGCAGCTTATGAGAAAAGAAATGTTGTGATATAGATTGAACGGCTGCTTGGGTCAAGGTTGTTTATAGGAAAAGAGCAAGAAATAGTTTCTGGCAAAATAATTACACTGCTTAAGGATCAAATGTGGGTCAACAGTTAAATACTGACTCTCAAAACAGCTTCTAAACACAAGGATTGGTATTTGTTAATCATTGCGAGTTCTTTCAAAATATCATTGGACCTAATCTTATATTGAATCACAATATATCACTGTATCAGATTCTCTATAAGTGGAAGAGAGTTTACGGTAACTATTACCATTATATTGATAAAATAAATAGGAATCAATGAAAACTTAATTAAACTATCATCGTTAATGGACTTGAACTATATTTTATTGATCAAACAATTGTTATGTTACAAAAGCAATGAATGAAGATCAAACCTAGTCATGCAAGTACTAGCATGACTGACCAAACAGGAGTCTACAGTCCACTAACGAAATATGTAAATAAGATTGATACCTCAGATGCAAACGATAGACGTCTCATCTCACCACCAGAAATACCCTTGAGTCTACCTGGGTCACCTATGAGGTTATTCTGACATTTCTGCAAGCCCAATTCTTGTATCACTTCATCGACACGCTGTAAACGTCTTGCCTTTGATACCTCTTGCTCCATTCGAAGAAGGGCCTGTTAAATGCAAAGTGGTGAAATTGATGTAAAAATGTTAATAGTTAATTCCTCTACTAGCAAAAAAAATCTTTAATGAGTTTAGTGACCAATGACTAGACCAAATTAATTTCAGACAACATTATTCATCCAGACGTTTTGATGAAATAAAACGGTTTTGTTATGTGTTTGAACAGCGTATCAAACTTTACTCCTATATCAATAAATGTGTAATCATTATCCTTTAATCCATACATTGTTTCATAATGGAATGTTTGTACAAACACATGAAGTGGACTTTTTTTATTGATAATTACAGAACTTCTTCAGAGCAACACCCTTTGGGAGAGGCAAATGTTGGCTGCTTTTGAAAGGTTTTTGCTCTAGAGAGGTAAAATTGATAATAAGTTCTTACTATGGGTCCGTAACAAAAAGTGTGCCCAATGTGGGGCTCCAACCCATGACCCCCTAAACACTAGTATGGCACTCAACCAACTGAGCAAACCGGGCAGCCATCTATCCCCACACCACTACAACATTGTACTTTATATGTTTTACAGGTACTTACCCTGAATGTAAGATGCTCTTTCACTGTCATTGTGGCTATAAACAGATCATCCTGTTGGACGTAAGCAGAGATGTTTCGAATACCAGTTCCTACGTCAATTCCGTTAATTTGGATGTCACCAGATGCTGACAATGTCTCGCTGTTAATTCGTGATGTCAGTGTGTTTAACAACGTTGTTTTACCAGATCCGCTGAAATGTTGATAATCATGTGACATGAAACTCATACCCAATTAAAATATTCATATTACAAATACACTAGTCCTAGCAAGTTTGACCAATTTTTAAGAGCATACGATGCACAGACAGCACATTGTTTTGTGAAAGCTGGTAGATTCTGGACATGGAGACTCAAACTTTTATTTTGCTTTCCACATTAAGTTCGGAAGAAAAAACTTACTCTTTACAACTTTTATTAACTTTAATTGATGAAGATTAGAATATATGGTTTAAAAAAGATTGGGTGTCATGAACTAGATCTACATTACTAGATTTAGTATAGAACTTGAATTTTTATTTCAGCTTCATAAGACTACTGAAGAAACTATCAAGCTTGACACATACACCGGGCATGTGTCACCACGGTTATCAAAACACTGTGTGCCCTTCATCTATTGGAAGAAATGTTATGAAAATAAATGATCAAGTTTCACAAACTGCGAATTTCACTCATATACAGTATAAAGTAAGGTATTACTTTACATTGCACATAAACTTGGTCAGTATACTATATACTGTATCTATGGGTTCTAACAAAATTACACAAATCACTAAGTTCAATTGTATACTTTACATTGCACAACAGGAACTTGAAACAAACTATTTTAATGTTCTATATGGCCTATTTACTATTTTTATTATAGTAAATATGACATAATTATAGAACATTCAAATAGTTTGTGTCAAAAACATGTGCATTGCACATACACTTTAGTTATGAGTACTCTTGACAGCAAAATTCTTTGTGATTTTTGAACATCCCTTGTATAGGTTTATATAAAAATTACACATCAACAACTGAAAGCATCAGCTTCGATTGTTTGTTAATGCAGCCCGAAAGTCGGACAGGGTTGTCCTAATTCAACATACTTTGAAGTAACACCAAACCACAGCTGATAAGGTATTTCCTAATATCGTAACTTTTACCACAATTCACCTCATCATAAAATTTATAAAAGCAAATTATGCTAATTTGCTGTCTCATTTAGTTCGTAAAAATTGGTCTCCATTTTGTAGTAAATGTCAAATTGTGAGAAACATATGAATCTGAAGCAGACATTGTTCGGAGAAATTCTCGTTGATATAAAATTAGATTAATGTAGGATTGTTCTGAGATATTTACCAATGGGAAATCACGGAAATAACTGTGGCTATGTCTTTGAATAGACAAAAATCTTGCACACTGATGCTTGCATTAGTAAAAAATTATTTTGTGGACCTCCATTCATATACAAACCAAGTGGATTTTCTTTCACAGTAAAGTTTCCAATCTTGAAGTTCGCAGAAGGAAAATATTATCAATATATGATGGAATTGTGTGACATTCTATAAGAAGGGCTGGATATTATGTGCACTTAAAACAGCGGATAACAACTTAACAGTCATTATATTGTCGATATCCCATAGTAAATCTACTTAGAATGACATTGGATGCCAGTAAACTTACCTGGCTCCGATAATCGCAACCAGCGTCCCAGGCTGAACCATTCCATACACTGCAAAAGCAACAAAAATTTTAAGAATACATCAAACTCATCATATGTACATGTACATCATACTCTCAAGTCTACTAACACCAAACTCATCATATGTACATGTACATCATACTCTGAAGTCTAGTAACATCAAACTCATCATATGTACATGTACATCATACTCTGAAGTCTAGTAACATCAAACTCATCATATGTACATGTACATCATACTCTGAAGTCTAGTAACATCAAACTCATCATATGTACATGTACATCATACTCTGAAGTCTAGTAACATCAAACTCATCATATGTATATGTACATCATACTCTGAAGTCTACTAACATCAAACTCATCATATGCACATGAACATCATACTCTGAAGTCTACTAATGTATTATTTTACTGTGCCACTGGCCAGTACATCTCGCTACAGAAATCTTAACAATGTTAACATTAAGATTCAAACATGATGGTGCATGCCCGGTAAGCTCAGTCGGTAGAACATCCTACCGCCAGTAAGGGGGTTGTAGGTTCGGGTTAGGTTAACTGGTCACCGTACGAAAATTGTCATGGAAGTCCAGAACAACCGAATCAACAACTTGATTTAACGCTTCAAAACCAATGTTTCATATAAATGGAAGCTGGAGAGTAGTTAAACATACATTTATGTAGAAAGTGAAGTAAAGTGTTTTTGTATTAAAGTGTCACCCCTAATTAAAGGGCCAGCCTATTCTCACTTATGAGACGCCTACTTTCTTAGCACATTTACTTCCCGATTCCTATCCTTTAATGCCAGACACCAGGCAGGTAGACGCATGGTAACCATTATTTAACTAAGCTGGCGGCTCACCAACTGGCCATATCAAAACAGACACTTACCGGGATGCGAACCTTCGACCTCACGTTCCCAAGGCACTCCCTTAACCACTCGGGCACAGGAGACATTTATGTATGTATTCACTATACACAGCAAACACAATCAAGTTATAGTTAATTCCTATGTCACCATCGTAAGTAAATATTTACCATTTCTGAGAATGTGTTTAGATTCTGCTTTAGGATCAGGACCTCTGCAACATATTCTGTCAGGAGGTTTGACATAAACGTTAACATTCTGCCAGGAAATGGTCACTGTTTCCATGGAATCAACCATACTATGATGTGCTTCATTCCTGAAAGTACAAGAATACAAAATGCTACAGGTAAATAAAGTGCAACATTCCCTGGGAACACCCTGTGTGAGACGCAACACCCTGTGTGAGACGCAAGAGGGGGCTGTTGTTGTGAGACGCAAGAGGGGGCTGTTGTTGAGAGGTTGTTGTTCTAGAGAGGTTAAACTGAAGGTCCATTCTTAGTTAAGGGAGCATTGAGTAGGGCCTATGCTGTTGAAGAGATTTGTTCAAGAGAGGGATCATTTTGTCAGGAGCATTAGCTGAAGATAACTGATCGAGTCTTTTAGTCTTTGCGTTATACTTCTAGACTTGATGGAGTTATATATATACACCCAAAGTAGGTATATTATTCCGTGTCTGTTGTGCTGTGTGTTCTACCTGAACTGTGATTATTTCTTAATGTCAATATCTTGTTGTGGCATTTAAGGTTAAACATTTATTTTGTTTTTCATTCAAACGTGTGTGGGAGAAACCACGTGGTTTGTGACGTCATTTTGCCACTCGATGTTCTTTTACTGCTTTTTTTCAATATTTAAGCATAGTAGATCTATACGCCTCCTTGGTCTATTTAGTTCTACACCTTCTCAGCTTCCATGAATTACAAAGTCGAAAGTTATTTCAAACACTTCCAGGGGCGTAGCTAGGAGGTTTGTGATGTGTACGCAAGATCCTTTTTGCGGGAGGGACCGGGGTAATCCGAGACTTCTCTGACCCTATAGCCTTTTTTTTTTTTTTGCGGCTTAGGGTCAGAGGAACTCCTATAGTAAAAATCCGGGGATTACTGAAAACCACACAGTCGTGTACAGTCGAGTACTTTCAACGGTGTATGTGGCGTTTGGTCTCATTTTAACGGAAAGTTAGCCGAACAAATCGGTAAATTGATATTTAATTTACCAATCTGCATCGATCACGTGACAGCCAGGTGCTTTGACCCAAATACATATTTACATGAAGAAAATTATTTTTTTAGCTTACTCTGAAAAGGATTGACCGTTACAACGTATTAAAGGTTTTCAAAACAAATGTTACGGTTCAGATAGGTTAATTAATATATTGATAATAGATGTATATGCTTGAAATGTTCATCTAATCAATGTTTACATAGATATATTGATTTAAAGTTCCTCTCCCGCGCGGGAGAGGAAATCCCCGGGTTTTTACTATAGGAGTTCCTCTGACCCTAACCAGCAACATGAAATATCAAAAATCGTAAAAGGGGCTGGTTTAGGGACAGAGAAGGCTCGGATTAGGACCGGGGGTACTCCCCCGAAAAAAAAATTGTTTCTAGATTGTCTGTAGTGACTTCTGGGCGCATTCTTATCCCTGAATTGAACGAAGTTTTTTTAATGCAGATTTGAACTTTTTATTTTTTCGATTTTTCGAGACAATGTGTACGCAGCTGCGTACTCTGCGTACAGGACGCTACGCGCCTGACTTCAATAAACTTTTGCCAACACATTACTTTGACTTCGTGTTCAGAATGCAGTCAAATTCGAATGTCTGCAGAAGCAAAAATGACGTCACAATCCACGTGGGTTTCCAACACTGTAAGTGATCAGTCCGAAGGTCATATTGCCAACGAGATGCATTATATAATAAGATCACATAACACTTACACCGACACATTCCGTAATCATAAAATAATAATGAACCACAGGACAATCAACTTCGGCATTGATTATTAATATCACAGGGCGGATTAAGTCGATCAGTATCATATCACGGGCAATATACGCGCGTCATCAGGACGGGTACTCTACATAGTAAACTCATCATTCTTGCTTTCAGCAATACTTATTTTATCTAAGACTCAACTATTAGTGAATGTCACAATCACATGGAGATCTACATGTTATTCGTAACAACGAAAGCTATTTCTATACATTGAACTGTATACTAGTGCTTGAAGAACGCCATACATAATCAAGAAAAGGGAGACGGGGTTGTCGAGGGGTAGAGCGCCTGACTCCTAATAGGAAGGTCACGTGTTTGAATTCCACCTTGTACTAGGTAGCGATCCAAAAAGCTGTAATCGAGAATAACTAGTGTAAGTTTTAAACTGGTTTCACAATCGATTGAAAATAAATAAGTTTAAACTAAACGGACCATACACCACATTTCAAAAGGAAATATTGGCGTTCTCAAACTGCAGCTAAGAATCATCCTGACTGCTCCAGCATTAGCCAATTAGAAGCAGGTTATTTACATATTTGTGTATCTAAAATAGTAAAGTGTATGTATTGTAAACTACAATGACGGTTGCGTCTTAAGAAGAACATTGATTATATATGTACACATTAACACAAAACAATTTACGAGTCACGTACATAATTCAATCAATGGGAATATTACAACTACACCATCTGCACAATTAGGTCAGGTAGGCCAAACAAATAGTTTACATTGTTTCCAGACCCCTGTATTTATAGATTGGTTCGAATTCAATAGCTTGAATCGATCAGTATGTACGTTTAGTTCTGCTATGCTCGATCATGTATTTATAGGTTTTAATACATCAACTGCTGTTTCTAGAATTCTGCACAGACTCAACCACATTTAGTTCAACAAAGCTAGACTACATTCATTAACAAATAACCAATGTCTGAACGATTTATTCTCCATAAAATTCAGCGAATAAATGCATTCAAATAAAAAAAATTGTAAAACAATAATCGATGCAATTTCATTCGGACTATGATGAATTACAGTAAGATGAATTGAACTTAATTATAATCATATTGGAAACCTGAGGAATAATATCCGGTCCAAACATGCATGGTTGTATACCACAACGGAAAATATATCAGTAATTAATTAAACAAATTAATTAAAGAGATAACCTCTGGTTGCAACAAGAGAACGCATGTTTCAATGATTTGTGGAGAACAAAAAACGGTTATTCTCATCAAACATGAATAATTTATGAGTTTAAGAAACAAAATGTAATCATATTGATACCAGTTGTAACAATCAAATTGAGTTAGAGAAGGGAACGTAAGGCTCTGTATGAACACTACGACATTTCAAGCTAATTCAATAAGAACCATTAGCAAACTAAACAAACAATAACAAAACACCTACTAATCACTATCAACGTGAGAGCTACGTGACGGCAACATCAACAACACGTATAGTGATAGCCAGAGTAAGCACAGGGGCTCAGCACGGGGTAAGGGGTTTGACCTTAACAAAATATGTTATTATGAGTAAGAAAAACACTGTTACAAGTTGACCATATGCCATCAGGACGATGAAATGTGTATTTGGGCCGTATTTTGAGTATGTGTAGACGTGTATGAACACACCAAGCACCTGAGATAGTTAAACCAACAGAACCAGCAACAACAACAACTATAACAACAGCAGTAGATGAAACTCACGAAGACAGACTGTTAGTGTTGGTTGAAGATAAGTAAAGATTCTCTTCACTTGGTCAGGATGTAGAGAAATATTCACACGCAAAACTGTGAAATGAAAGTTAACAGTTCAACAAAGTGAATGAAAATACTTGAACATGACTAATGTTGGACTATGCATTAAACGAAAGCTTTCTCTTCCTGGTGGAATCTGACACTTGGGAGTACAATGTACGTTTATTGTATTCACATACACATATCATCCTGAACAATATTGAATGATATGATTATAATTGGTCAGTAATGAACAATCAACGGTCCGGAAAAACCTGTTACACATACTTATATTCAGTGATAAACTTCCTCGTTTGTAAAATGATGTACCTAACTATAACCATCATATGACAATCTTTAAACGTACTTAATACATCTACATGTCACATATGACAGTTATATATTATATATTATATACGAGTACCAGACTTTTAAGGTATGTCTGCATTTTACAAAACATCAACTATATCGAGCAAGGACAAGATAAATGAACCGAGTAATAAAGAGACCAGAGGCTACATGACTACCTCTGAAAAGTCGTCTGAATACAGTTTTCCCCTAAATACTTCCCCCTAATACGGAAGACCGAGGTACATAGATCTCGAAATGGTTTTCTAATACGTACCACCATAAGAGGGGTGCCTCAGCAGCCCCATTCTCCTGCACGTCACTCTTAGGGGTTGCAGGTAACTCCTTTATTTCAATAACAGTACCTTTAGTATCATCAGTTTCGTTCAATGTTTCTGCAGTGACTGCTACAGTATATGTAGGACTAGACGAATTGAAATCCATGACTGTTCTCTCGAACTAATCAACAATTATACACTAAAATATACTTGATAGAGAAGCGAATCCAAGAAATAACTTCACTTTTAAGAATTACAACTTAAGCTCACGTATTGCAGAAACAGATCAATTCTACGATCACACCAAGAAGTTTTCAACTCGAATCCCGTATACATGTATATCCAACATTTATCAAAAATCGTCAAATCATGAAGTATTGCATTCTCCCTATCTAACCGCCTGTAGTAGTTGTATTCGAAGTACACAGGCTCGGTAACAGATGTAAGACTCAACAATAATTCTTCATACAGTAATAATCAATATAGTTCTTATAGTTTGTTACTACTATCACAGTTATATGCAGTAAGTAGTCCGATTTCCGATTTCATTTACATTTATATTCCAAATTTCTACGAATCGATTTCCCACTATCCTTTTTAACAGTTATCCTTTAACCAACACGGGTGCTACATACTACACTACTCGGAGGACATTTCGCTCCTTGTTACAATATCACTCGCCGCAATATCCTGGTCACAAGTTAATTATTTACATTGCAGCATCAAAACCGACAATTCAAAAGTTACGAGATATTCTACATTAAGGGGGGAATCGAAGCAGTCAGTCGTTAAACTCGCCAAGATATTCAGACAGAGAGAAAGCAACCTTTGACATGCAATCAATATTCCCATGTACACACCGGCTGTCTTATATACAATTGAATAGAGTCCTCCTTTGTAACCTTTGAATAAAACACTAGCATAGAACACGTTTGTGATGTATATGAGCAGTGTATATACATCAAAGCCGCAGGCATTTGCTTGTCATCGGCTGTTTCCGGCAACTGGATCGGTTGAATTCGGCAATTTCCGTTTAATTACGAGTGTTTGGTATACAATAAACGTTAGATTGGAAATACTTCGAAATCAACAACTACATCACTGATTTATAGCATTACATAGAGGAAACAGAAAAATGGTACGATCGCAGACCAATGTCCGGATGGATCGGGTTACTGTGATTATTTATATATAAAGGAGTACCACATACACTGTTTAAACATTATTAAAATTGTCACTGACACCAACATTATCATCAGCATCATCAGTGTTATAAGTATTACTATTTCACATAGCATTCCCATACATTAACTTAATTGAGTCTGATTGAATTTGAGTAGTATGCAATTCTACCTTTCATATAATAATTCGAAGAATGAATTAAATTAACAGTTGATAACGTAGGACAATTATCTTCTACACACGTCGGACGCCTGGAGGCAAATTGATCAATCACAATATACGTTCATAGCGGTATTAAACTGTTTATGAAACATGAAATATTCTAGCGTACTGCATGTCAAGTAACATAAACTATAACGCCTTGAAACTGCAACGTCTATATGTTAACGCTTTCAGTGATCAACAGTGCGCTGCAATCAATTTAAGAGGTAGTATAATTATATCAAATGCCAAGTAAATCAACTTCGATATTTCAAGATGTAACACTGCCAATTTAATTATTGATTGTTTAATACAAAATCTTTACTCTGCACGCTAATCAAAGAGAAACACACGTAGATCGAATACAAGAGAGACAACTGCATGTATACGGACAATGTCATAATTAGTCTCGGGCTAGTTGTCTCCCTTGTTATATCAATAAAATTCTTATCAGAAATTAGTCGTTCACTGAATTGATCCCGTCGATTTATTATCTATACATGATATATTTATATAAAACACCATTGACTGATAAACACCCACAGATAACATGTTAAGTACTTTATGAAACCTTCATATAGATTAAACCCCTACTTATTCGACAGTTATTACTATTATACTGGCCTACATTGTTTAACTTTTCATATCAAAGTGACACACATTCAATACATGATTTTATGTCACAAAGGCATTTCATTGAGCCCGTTTTCAAAACCTCATCCTACATCTGTAGCATTTAACCCACTTCCTAGTTTCAAGATTTTTGATAAATATTATTTTTTAAACATTCATCGTAGATCCGTGGCTGGTTGTTAGCAATAATAGCGGACACATTTCACCCGGGGTCCATAGTACATAAAATCAGAATAAATGAGCGTTGCAATGGGATTTACAACCTCTTCTGTAAAGGCCCGGTCACACAGCCTTTCGCGTCTGTATCGCGGGTAAAATTTCGCGATTTTTTTTTGCCCGCGGTTGCCCGTGGTGGAAAATGTGCAAAATTGGCTTACCCGCGGTTTACCCGTGGTATGCCCGCGGAACAGACGCCGGCGACTGTTCCGCGTCCTTATCGCGGGTGAAGCGCGGCGGTACCGCGGCCTACCACGGGTATAATAAAGCAGCCGAACCGGGCTGTAGAAATCATAACCGCTCAAGACACAGTCCCGTAAAGATCAAGCTATGGCACCGAAGAAGAAGCACACGCCCACCCTCCTCCTCCTCCTTCGTCTTCTTCTGTCAATGAGGAGCTGATGGACCTGTACCACTTGGTTCTGATGCTGCTGGAGCAGCAAGACGAGGTCATTACGGTGACGGGGATCCATGTTCACCCCTTGACGTCTGGAGCACAACTGACGAATGCTCGGCAAATCGCGCTTTTTATATACCTAAAATCAGACGTTGTACGGACGCGATTAGGCCGTGGACAATCGTATTTGGGACGTGTACAAGACGCAATTGAACGTGATTAGGCCGGTATTGGGGCGCGCTGTTTACGCGGAGAAAGGCGTTTGTCCGTGCTTACACGCGGTACACACGCTAATGCACGTGATAACAACGCGGTACAGACGCGGAACAAACGTGCTATGACCGTGCTCCACCCGCGATTACCCGCTAAAATTTCGCGTCCTACCGCGTGTAACCACGTCTTAACCGCGGCCGTAGCACGTCCTAGCACGTTCGTTCCGCGTCTGTACCGCGTCTTTACCGCGTGTGTACCACGTGTACCGCCCGCGATTACCCGCGGTCTAAATTTTTGGGCAGCCCAAAACTTTTTCGCGCGGCCAACCGCGTGTGAATTTCTTACCGCGTGTAACGACGGGTAAAGTACGGCTGTATCGCGTCTTTATCGCGACCTCAAAGCGTCCAACAGCGTCTGCTTCACGGGCAGAAATTTTTGGCCGTGATTCGGCCGCGATACGCCCGTGGAGGGCTGTGTGACCGGGCCTTAAGTGAAGTCATTTTAAGAAAACGCCATATGTGATGTCACTATTTGCAAGCAGGAAACAATATTTACTCCGTAACGTCAGTTCGTTAACATATTGCCATATGTGGCATATTTTGCTTACGGTCAGTACATGGTGACGTCACATGTCACGTTTTCTGGAAATGACGTCACTTAATGAAGAGGTTGGAAATCGTACAGTGGTGTTCAAATGAGTTTGGTATAAATAAACTTATAACCAAATGAAACTAAATAATACAGTGCTAATACTTTTAATACTGCAATAAGAATTAACTTTGGCAATCAGAAGTAAATTTATCTTTGTAGCGGCACGCGTGTGCACTGTTTCCCTATCGCCTTGCAACGGTTATGCATTTTTCTATCATATCACTCATGTAAGGTATGTCATGCAAAAAGCAAAATCCAGTTTAGATAACTTCAAATAACGACACAAATTTGATGAGATAAACCTAAAAGGTCCATAAACACACACGGTCGTAATAATGTTCGTGGATACTTTAAAAAAGTCGCAATCTACAATCAGGCAAGTATGTAAGACTCGTCTTGTGTGAGAATGCTACAGGAAATCATACATCAGCCCTGCCTTGCGTTCAGTTACGGCTAAGAGAAGCCGCTCACAGTTCGCGTCGCTAACAAGTGTATTGACTGACTCGTTTGTATTCTGCCCTGCCTTAAAAGACAGTAAAGACAGGGAACCAGCCCTGCGTACATTTTGCAATTTGGTTCCCCGTGTACATACGGTGGGCTAGGGATAAAAACAAAATGTGAGCGACAGTTAGCCGTTACTGAACGCAGTTTTCGGCTCACAACGTAACGTTTTGCAATTTAGTTCCCCATGTGCAGTCAATGTTATACGGTGGGCAAGGATACAATACAAAACGTTCGCGACTGTGAGCCGTAACTGAACGCAGGACAAAGGGTCCAACTGGTGGTCTTGCTGTATATATATAGCATGACCATAACTGTGTCCGCTGTGTTATAACATACATTGTAACATATCTAACTGTACAAACACGCTATTCGACTTTTGTTGATAAACATCAAATGTTTATATTTCGGTTGCGGATTAAATCAGTGACCGAGACATCGTATCATTAAAGCCCTAAAGCATACCCCACACAACATTTAAAGTTTGGACATTATCTTAATATAAAGAAATCACAGATATAAATGAAAACAACCTTGCAGAAATGTCCGTTTTAACGAATTTTGGATTGCAGATTGACCATTTATTGTTACATTTATTGTCAAACCTCACTTAAAGACCACCTCAATCATAAGACCACCTTAATATTAAGACCACCTCAAAATTTAAAACACATTTTCACTGTTTTGCTCTTCAAAACACATAATCGCCTTAATATTTGGCAGGCTGTAATGACCACAAAACCCCTTGAAAAAATGATGACCTGTAAAAGCAAATTTTAAGTCCACTAATGTTTGTACATAGCATTTAAATCACTAATGATATTGTTATAAAGACATATGCTGTGTATAACCTAGTTTTGCATATTGTGTTTCTTCAAAATGTATAAAGTAAACCGGCCGGTCGTTAAGGATCGTCTTACAAGGAACATGATTTTATGCTACAAACAACTAGAGATATTATGATTTTATGCAATTTAACGCAAAGTAATAACAATATAAATGTGGTCAAATAATAAACGATACGAACATATCTGTGGTATTATTCTTTCAGCAATACAATCGTTTACTTTGATTTGTTTAATTAAGACGAGTTTTCTAAATCGGTATTCACAAACAACACTTGAGTCACCGAATGGTCACTCAAACCCCTCCCCACTCATTTGAGCTATCCCAATCTCGGTGAAACCTAATATCTATAGCTAAAGTAGTCCCACCCTCCAAAGCATGGATCGTTTGTTAACTAATACAGTATTGTCTCGACGAGTGTGCGCGGATATGTACAAAACATGAACGATATGAATAAAACATACAAAAACCTTAAAATCTCCCTTAGTATAAAATACACTTACACATTTCTCTATAAAAATTGTTGGTGAATATTTGCATAGCAAGTAAACTGTCAAGTATATCTTATCTCTAACTACTCTCAGTCATTCTCAATGATAAGTTGTCTACGTCAGTACGGACAGACATCAGTGACTAGGGGTCGTATTTGTTTAAACAAATAAACTATTTTCCCATGTAAGTAAATTCTAAGTCACGTACAGTCGCACCTACTTTATACGACAACCTTCTATCCGAATATTTGGCATATCAGGTCCGATACATCTTCTTAGGCATGTCGAATTGAATTGGGCTATTAATTCAAAATAGCCCGATGAATTCGAATGAACGAGGTCCGACTGTACTTGAGTGTCATGGTGTAGCGATTGATATGATACATAATTCCACATCGTACAAGGTGCTTGATGATTATAAGAGGTGTGTACCAGGAAATGTAGTCATCTCGGGCATGGGAAGAAAGTTATCCTCCTCTAAAAAATCGTCCACAAAGTATTAATACATAAACATTGTCCGCTCCTTGATTCTGCTGTCATGCGCCGTACACACACGGTATACAAGATTGAGAAAGATTTTAGCAGGAAATGCAACATCAAATTCTCAAAAAGTATGAACTCCCAACAAGGATACTCGGGTTTCGAAATAAATACAGGCTGTGGACGGCGTAGTCCTCTCGACATTTAGTTTATGTCATGTCTTCACTGTCACGTCTTAAACTTGATATCGAGGTGGGCGTCTGCTTCTTAGATGACAATCGATCGCATATCGATAAAAATCGATGCATCGTACAAACTACCTCCATCCGTTTATAATGACTTCAAGAAAAACTACAGTCCTGCGTTCAATAAAGGTATTTGAGGCTAAAGTTTCGTAACGTTTTGCAATTCGGTTCCCCGTGTGCAGGTAATGTAATACGGTGGGATAGGGAACAGTACAAAACGTTCGCGACTGTTGGCCGTAACTGAACACAGGGATGTGATACACACAGGACATCATAATGAGTTCACTACCTGTCCCACAACATGTAGAAATATGTGGATGGCTGAAATCTCTGGCGGAATCTCCGGTACACCACTAAGGTTTAAAATGATGTACGCAATACTATGGAGGCTTTAATCGCCCACATCGTAACTTGTTCAAACATCGTGGTAGGTTCAAATCCATGCCAGTAGGCCTATCTTTGGTATGAAAGAATGATTTGTATATATACAGGTGGATGAAATATTAAATATTTTATGTTACTTACGACGTTGTGAAGATATGATCTATATGCTTTTTATCTCCCTGGTGCATGCCGTTGTGTTGGTGTTGTTGTTGTTGTTGTTTTTGTTCTGGTGCCCCATTAGCTCCTCCACTCCATTCGCTATAAGTCATAGCTTTGTCTGGTGACTTCTGAGACGTTGAGTGGTTCATACCTTCATCCTCCATCATAAACACGGAATTATCCCGACTTGTCATGATCACAAACAAATTGACAATTATAATGTGTCTGTTAAAATATCCATATACACATTCACCATATAATCGTTCAACAATCACCGTCTGTAGATTCGTTTTAAATAAAAAAATATTCCAATACTATGCCTTATAAACGGCTGGCTCACTATATGTCTACTGTTCAAATCGATCGCTCACAACTGTGTCGTTCTAATCTGTTATCTTTCTCAACTCCCAGGATACTCAAATATTTATATATCACTGTTAAACGAAATGTTTGAACGAGTTGCTTGCTGGAAGAAGGCGAATGTTCTGCTTGCTACCCCGAGGAATGTTGTATTTATAATCTTCTCGGCAATAAATCATGGTCTACTGATACCTTGGCAAATACGTTCCGTCTTTTAACCCAACGGCCATAAATCCATACAACAACAACAATGGATTAAATTTCGATCGAGTGCGGTTTATAAACTATTGTCGATACGTAAATAAAGTAACCGCTTTGTCATTGCGCGCGTGTCCTTATAATGGAACACAGTCGCGCGATAGATTTTTGAATGGAAGCGTCTTACTTTTTAACTTGTTCCCACAAATCAACAATACGGACATGTATACATGTAAACCCACCGTCCTTGAAAACCTAGGTAAGTGGAGCGCATCATTGTTTTAAAAGTTAGACTATACATAATCTCCATGTACCCGTATATTGAAATATTATAAAATCAAATCAAAGCACTTAGTGGATTTGTATCATCCGGGACAAAGTGTATAAACGTTTATAAATGTATCTGGTAGGATGTAGATTCTATAGGGTTTTAAATAAGATCTCCAACGTGTGAACATGTTCATGATACCATCACAGTGTGGTAACCGAAGTCCAACAACGGAAACCTATATACATGACATCGGGTAGTAATTCGTTATATTTTGGGGATCACGCCTTACAGCAGCTTAGCGGTTCTTAAGGACAGTCAACTAATTGAAACGTCGCTTCTTGAAATCACCTAGAAGTCAAGTACACATTTGCACTTCCTGAAGCAACTGACCGCTTTCTTACACGAATCAGGAGTGTCTATATTTAGATCACCACCGGGAACATTTATATGCATTACGGAATAGAGGATATTGAATGAGTGTTGTATTAGAGTATAGACAGCACGAATATAATATTCTATTTATCAGATACACGACAAGTTAAGATAAAAACACATTATTAAATTGACCTCTTTAATATTGACAGCAGCTTCCCGAAAGTAATTAGGTTTTTTTTAATTAAAGAGCCGAAAAAGTAGCTCCAATAACAAATTCATTTTTTCTAAAAGAATCCATAGATCTATGAATATTTTATAATTTTCCAGTTTATCAAATATATCTAAAAATTTGCTAATATCAAGTGTAACTGTAACACGTATTAAATAAAGGAAAAAACTTTACCTCGAAAAGAATGTCATCGATAGATGTGTTTAATGACGTCATCACATAAACAAGTCTCTGACGTCATTCAGAATACATGCGTTTAGTAGTGAATCCGTTCCATCTACCTGAATCGAATCGCTATCAACTTCAAGTGTGCATAATCATTCATTTTGAATGATTAAGTAGCCGCCTGTGTATACTGGCAATGTGTTGAAGTCGTATTACGGACCGGCAATCCGTAGACCTGGGTTCGATTCCCGGTAGCGCCATTGACCGATTTTTCGTGTTTCTCAAACTTGACTTTATTTAAACACGAACCGATTGAGATGGAATAAATTTACCGAAATGGATAGCTAGGTTGAACCGTTGAGAGAATCTACCTCACGACTTCCACATTGACAGTCGCACAATCTGTCCACGGTATCCTCATCCGGGGATCTAACTCACGACTTCCACATTGACAGTAGTGGAATCTGTCCAATGAACCATCACCCGGGAATTCAACTCACGACTTCCACATTGACAGTAGTGGAATCTGTCCAATGAACCATCACCCGGGAATTCAACTCACGGCTTCCACATTGACAGTGGCGCAATTTGATCACCGTGCCCTCGCTCTATGCTCAAACGCGCTACCTCAATATTTACAGTGGCGCAATTTAGCCACGGAACCTTCGCTCGGAGTCAAACTCATGACCATCATTATTACAGTCGCGCAAGTTATCTTCTGAACCCGTATCCGGGTACATTACACGCAATCTCATCCACAAGCGCGGTCTTGTATTCTGCCTAATGATCCCTCAATCGGAAATCAAACTGACAACCTAGCTATCTTATAAATACACCATCGGTTAGATTATATATATGTCATGATATAACAGACCACAGAGAGGAACTCTGGACAAGGCGACCACTGAATCAACAACTTAATAAGGATCAATGACAGTGAACAGAACAGTTAGATAATAGGTCAATGGGATGAGTAATTAAGATACCCAGCAATGTATAGATATTGTATCCTTGTAATGATGAATATTGATATAACCATGGTTATAAATCATAGAAGGTATGGTATTGATATAACGTGGTCGTAAATCGTAGAAGGTATGGAGAGGTGGCACAGTTTTGTGACATGATACGACTAAGACGTAAAGACAATTTGATGGGCAAGAGATATTGAAATGTTAAATATAGCTAGAGGGAATGAATTGGTATCATCGAGAGATAAAACGATAGGGAACATCGGGAGAAAGAGAAAGTCAAGATTGAAAATGATCTAGGAAAGAGAGGGACTAGAGGCGGGAAAGATGGGTACATGTGCGCGGGATAGAGAGTTAATGTGGAATTCAAATATGCTGATTTCTAATTATGATTATATTGATCATCTCTTTCGCATATTACACAAAATTTATGAGTATTATCGAATCAAAGTGTCAATTTGCCGAAGTTCACTAAGAATGCAAGGCGCCTCCTGCCGGATAAAATCAACATAATTATGCACAGTTCAGTATCTGCTCGTATATCAAAATCCCTTTAAGGCTTTAACCTACTAACACTCACCGTAGAATTTGGCAATCAAAATTGACCCGCGATAACACATGTACACGTATGTGTATTCATACGAACCACGGTCTATTAGATTTGCAATGTATAGATACGCAAAAATATAACATTGTTCAGCTTCACTGTCAGAAAAAAAACATTAAAATGATCCGAATTTTGAATTTTATGGATAATTATGCACAGCACCATTATCAGTCTATTACTAGTACAACGGTATAACACAATAATTCGTATGAAAAAATATAAAAATCAATATTATATTGACTAGTTTTCCCCCTTAAATAGCGGACCATTTCAGCTTAAAATCTCTACTTTATTAGGCTATGTTGAAAGTATAATATTATCGTTTTATCTTCTGAATCAAATATTTCCGCAAAATCGACTGCAAAATCGTACATTTTACATAAACACCCGGTTTTAGAAGTATGATGTACGACCTGCTATGCATTGAACAGCACACAAACTACTTCTATAGCAGACTGAATGTACATAACACAGTGATCGATTTATTGGACTAATACCCGCGTCCTATGTTATACCCGCGTTCCACATTATAACCGCGTTCTACTTTTTTACTTGTTATGGCTTTCAAAATGGCGTCCTGTAAGCTATTTGGTCCAGTTTCAAAACCTTCAATCAATTTATTTCTGTATTTCTTTGCGTGAAGTATGGAATAGATTGTATCATTATTGATGTCATATGAATAAGCATATCAAAAAATGTACACCTGGTATTAAACCGCAATGCAATTGCTTTGGATATTTGATAATGTATGAAAGATTTACACCACATACATAAGACAATGCCTCCCCAAACAGACCACTGGAAACACCACATACATTATAAGACAATGCCTCCCCACACAGACCACTGGGAACGCCACATACATTATAAGACAATGCCTCCCCACACAGACCACTGGGAACGCCACATACATTATAAGACAATGCCTACCCACACAGACCACTGGAAACGCCACATACATTATAAGATAATGCCTCCCCACACAGACCACTGGGAACGCCACATACATTATAAGACAATGCCTACCCACACAGACCACTGGGAACGCCACATACATTATAAGACAATGCCTACCCACACATACCACTGGGAACGCCACATACATTATAAGACAATGTCTCACCACACAGACCATTGGGAACGCCACATACATGATAAGATAATGCCTACCCACACAGACCACTGGGAAATAAGGCAGTGAGGCGGTGTAAGGCTAACCATGTATGGGAATAGGGGACCACTGTAAGACAGTGATATCAGTATATAGCCGGGCGACCAATCTTATACGTAACTTCCCATGTATACCAGCTTATGTGACAAGCCCGAGTAAAATACAAGCTAAAAAGTGGAACACTTCACATTATTTTATTGTTCCAGAAATGCTTATCATATATTGCGTCGTAAATATCGTTTACGCCAATTTTATATAACCGGTTCAAATGATACTTTTTTGTATGAAGTCAGACTACATTAAAATGAATCGCTCGGATTCAGTTACAACAATGAAACGGATGCATGTAACATGATACATGTATTCTTGTTGTAATAAAGGAAATATTATACGTGTGGTCATAAAATACTGAATTCATTAAGCGAGATTTTAACGCTAAGTCATTATATCTTATGAGAATATGTCTATGATTTGTGTCACGCACAGCGTGGATCCAACAACATACGTCCAGCTCCGGTTAAGCAGCCTATCTAAGCCCTATGTTGCCAAAAACTCAGGGGGTCCGCACCCGGTCCAACTCTGGGTCCGCGCATGTGAAAGCCTGTCCACTGTTTATTCACTGATGGACTGATGGAATATATTTTCTTAAATAATAATACATGTACACGAGTGTTACTACACGTGTGCAGCGTCATTTACGATGTTATATCGAATAAACATGTGTGATATTTATTGTAATGTGACATTTTTGTCAAACACGCGTTCAGTACAGTTGAACAAATTAATATTTTATACACCCGCACCCGTAGAAGTCGACTACATCTTATATACATGTGTGATGAAGTATGTTATTGTGTCTCGCGTACAAATGTTGTGGGTTTGAGTTTATACTCATCACAGATAGCGAACTCACGATCTCAACAATGCAGTTGTACTACCTTCCCACGGTACTTGCTGGAGTGTATCGAAATAATGAAGAAAGATTTCCTTCAGAGTAAAATTAAAATCCAATAGCTTCAGACTTAAAATCAAATTTCAACTTTTCATTGTGATTATTGAGCCATGCAGGTTAACTTGTATATACTTTTGCCCGTTGTAGTATGACGGTATACGGGTCGATTGTTTATAATTTGTTTCGATGATTGATACAAGATACTCTCCAAACCGATTGATCATTACTGGTTAAATGAAGAGTCAAAGTTTGTTCTATGCTTAAAATGGCCCCTTTTGAGACATGTTCTATGGCTGTCTGTATGTTTGGAAATCACCCCCCCCCCCCCCCAGTATATTTATCGCAATGTATAAGAAATAGCTAAGCACTGAGCACTGGAATGTGGACGATTGGAGTTGCTACATAATTTAGGCAAATAAATGTTACATTCACCATATGTTATTAAGTAGAATATTGATATGTTGTACTTATTGATATGTTGTACTTTATTTAGAAATTAAGGCATTATGCCCATGATTTTCAATTACAAGTTAGATACCTTCATTTTGTTAAATCATGAAATACGTTTCAGTAGTCGTATATACAATATTTTCTTAAACAAAACATGAATACATGTTTAACTTACCGGCATACACCATTATTATCAATTCCTCTTTACATTTTATCTACCATATTTGAAATTAAGCTTTACAATGTACTAGTATTACTAAAGTAAGGAAATATAAGTAGGGATATATAAGCTATTGCAGAGTCACATGTGTTAAATGAAAATGCTTTATCCTTTAACAACTGTGGTATGTATGTTGTAATGCTAAATACATCAATAACTACTCTTAGAAAGGCTCTGGCGTTTTTTGTTCTTTTTGAGAGATTCTAAAATTGCTATGGTTACTGTACTTGAAGCTTTTATTGGAGATACATGGCGACTGTGTTAACACATAACTATAACGATTTTACATTATTGTCAATTGCATGCTATTTACCACCTGATACTTGATGTAGATATTTTAATGAAATTCTTCTGATATTTGTAATTTGATATCAGTTCACTAGTCATGGTAATACTATGTGTGCATTCCGTCACCAAATTGTATGGGAGAAGTAAATGGAGTCCTTGTCGTCTCTCGTCGTATTTAGTATGTTTAACATATATCCATGCCATCATCAACAATATTGTGATACTTATACTAATATTAGACAAATCATGACCCATAAATCATCATTAAGTGAGCACATTTATTCAAAATATACTTTTAGAAGCTTATCATAACCAGTTCTAGTTGCATTGTCGGCAACATTTATTATACTGTTTCCTGATAAATCTTTGTTCATATTCAAACACGAGTGAACTCCCTTGTTCAATGTACTCTAATAATCCAACAGCGATACCGGAGTCGTTTCCCTTTAGTCAAAATAATATAATCGACCGACGTCGACCATTTACATAGAGGTATCTTGCTATATCTAGTACGATAAGTATTGCTAAAAAGCAAATATGGCTATTTCCTATAGCATATATCGCCTTAAACAATATAACAAGTTTGAGCTAATATATAAATCGTTGGCACCATAAACGCTACGTTTATAGAAAATAGTGACATAATACTCCCTTAGTGTGGACGAAATTATTTGTCACTGGTCGCAACTTCAAAACCTTCAGAATCCTCGCACTCTGGTATGAGAACGGAACTTCTTCAGCAATCAGTTAGCATCAATAAAGTTTTGAAGAAGTATCCGATGTATTACTTAAGGTTGGGACTGCCAGTATGATTAACAGTTAATATTCTACATGGATGATCCATGTTTTGGGTACAGTAAAACCTCAATAATAAGACCACTCTTGGGACCCTTTAAAATTGGTCTTAATATTAAGGTGGTCTTAATATCGAGGTTGAATAAAGTGCGGAACAGTCAAAATGGACTTGAAAAGTATGGTCTTAATTTTGAGATGGTCTTATTATTGAGGTGGTCTTTATATGAGGGTTTTCTGTATTAAATTCATACCTGTAAAACTTTCGACGTCGTTCATCTAACGATGTTGACCTCTCAGGTACATAGAATGCTACACTTGAGCTTCTGTTGTCACTCATCAACAGGGGGCTCTCCTCATCGTCCGCCATCGTCTGCTTCTGTGGTGAAGACATATTAAAGAGAACACCTCAATTAATTGAATAAACTATATAACAGACGGCATATTATACATGGTTGTATCAGATTCACGGTATATTCACAGTACATTACGGCACGGACACGTAACTGGTGACAGAATATAACTTACTCAAAACGGAAAGACACCAAATATGAGAATTTCATACAGTTATTATACACATTTCATTTATTTATTAGCATAAGCAACGCATTAACAATATAAATACTCAGGCTTAAAGTTCAATCTAATTACATACGGAGAATTAAGGAAACTTACTGTCAGAAATAGTAGAAAGTGCGCGATTTCAACTTTCTTAGTTACACAACATAGTTCAATTACCAAACGCTTAGTTACACATTACGGAAAAAACACTTAGTAAGTAATCCAATTCAAATTTGTATATTCAATGACTACATAGAACTGTATACAAAATGTAATCCACACTGAGAAATGACACGATGTGTATACAAATCGATTAATTTCAACGTTTTAAACTCTTGAGCTAAAATGTGTATACACTGTCTCTTTTTGTTAAATGTAGTGTCTGTAATGTCATTAAACCGGTTTCAATCTGTATCGTCCTAATTGTTATCATATTATCACATATTATGGTGTTATCCACACACAAGGGTCAAAGTATATTATATATCATCGTATTACAAAGTGAACTATTTGAAAAAGTATGACAGTTAATATTTATTTACTCTACAATATAGTCTCACTATTGTAAAATATACAAAAATGTATACTATTATAGATAACAAAAAATATCTGATTTGTTATACTATATCCTTCATATTTGAATTATAAGAGACTACTAGTTCTCATTAGAACATTTGTTCATGGCATATTCTATACATAAAATTGGCAATGTCATATTCAGGCTGTTTCTATATATATGTATATCATTGGTGTAAAAGAATTATTCATATGTGATGAATTATTATGTGTCTTATACTCCTCTCGTATATTGGCGATATTATACTTTAACATTGTGTTCCTTATTAGAGTGAATTTAACATGTGCGTATGTTTAACGCAAACTCTCCAGGGAGGCCCTCTCTTGAGCAGCAACCTCTCTGAATCGAAATCGACGTCATTTTCCCCGTAATAAAGATTTAAGAACAATATAACCTCTTCAGAGCATCAACCTCTTAGCAACAGCCTGACCTCCCAGCGGTTACACTGTGCATACATTCCGTCGCGTAAATCTACTAGTATATGATTTAACGTACACGATATTATAAGTTGTTAATTGTTACAGAGATTCGGTAAGACATAGCATGTTATTTCCAATTTGGAAAACTTCAATTTTAACCGTATAGACTGCTTACATGTAATCATAACTGTCTTGATGCTTATGACGTTAATTAGTAAACTTATTTCTTTATTTTAGGCTCACACTCCGCATTAATTAACTTGTCTGCGAATGGAAGCAAGTAGATACGGAAGATCTGGTATAGAGAGAAATGAGCGAATATGCTTAATATGTAACGATGGAGACTTAGAGGACGAGTTTCATTTTATTCTTACTTGTTGCTTGTTCTTACAGTAAGACCTCACTTAAATACCACCTCAATAATAAGACCACCTCAAAATTGAGGACACAATTTTCGAGTCCATTTTCGCTGTTTTGCTCTTTATTCAATATTAAGACCAGTTTTCAAGGGTCACACAACGGGTGGTCTTATTATTGAGGTTTTACTGTAACAAAGTTTACGAATGCGATACATAAATGAATATTACTGGCGAAAACCTAGAATGCATAAATGGGTTCATTTGTTTAGTTTTAATAGTGATGTAGCTTTAAAAAGATTGACCATGTACCTACTAAGTGCTGTTAAAGTACAAAGGAATCTATTACATTCACGATTAGATGTTCTAATTATAACGCTGTGTTTCATAAGTATTCATATTACATCACTATCATTTGTCATGTGTATTGTAATATTTCGCTTAACCTTGTTGTCCGTATACAGTACAAACTAACCCATAACGTTCATGAATGGATGTTATATAACGCTGTTTTTCATATTTATTCATATTGCATCAATGTCGCATCGATATCAACATTATTATTTTGTCAATTGTGTCCATTGGATGTTTTATACTTAAATCCAAATGTAAATAAAGCATTCTGTTCTGCTCTGTTTCTTTTTGCAAATAATCTATTGATAAGAATAGTAAAACTGTGTTTTTTTTGTTGAAGTAAACACTCCAATATTTAACGACCGAAAGCACAAATATAACGGCTTATATAAGCACATATTTTCTCCACCACGTGACATAAGTGTTATGTATTCGTTGATACACATTTTGAACTGCAATCATATCTCAGATTTTGAAATTCTAGATGGAAATACTTTTTATACCATTTTTAGAGCGGCTTTAATTTTACAGTCTTGCTAAAGTTCTATTAACAGAGAATGAAGTATGGAACAATGAACCATGATAGTTTCAGATACAAAGAAGGTGCACATTTTTCATATATACTCGTACATTGGAGTTTTAATGAACGGACCAAAGCAATCTTGAAAAGTGAGAAACCGCAGAGCAGGAAATGCCGCATTAAGAAGTAAAGCCTCCCACACAACTCCTTTACAGTATGATAGAAAACTATGCTACTCTATTATCACGCTCGAGTAAAAACAAGCTGGGTCATTTTTATATAAGCGTAATTTGAGCCGCATATACCTTCTCGTAGACGGACAGTAAACAGCCCATACCATACTAATACACTTCCACTTCTGCGAAGCAATACTCTTCTTGTAGATGCGAATTTAAACTCAGTGTTGTTACGAGGTTGTTAATATCGACAGTTAATTTGATAGTAATGCATACGTAACTATAGAAACAATGATAATGTTATTGAAGAGAGGGTGTTGCTCAGCTCCATGAGATGACCGCACTTGAGTGTTTGGACTGTATTGATTTAGAAAATAACAATAATTTACTACTACCTAAATCTGGTTGTTCAAATTATGAACATTCACACGTGTATACATACGAGCAGGTTAGATATGCTGAATTACATCGATATTTTATTGATCTATGGCGTCGTGAATTAAACAATTTTGTCCACTCTGTGGACTGTTTTCCTGTCCAATGATTAACATTGGCATACGGGTAAGAGGTAGTCAGTAAAGGATTGTTGGACATGTTGATATTTTATCGGTCTACCCCACTTTGAATTATATACACCATATAACATCAGCATGTTGAGCTTTTATGTTAAGCTTTTACTATTGATTTTATTTATTGGGGTGGCGGTTGTTGTCGTTAAATGTTCAGTACATATTATGTAAAGCACCAAACAAAGAGTTTTCCAGTGACAACAAGTTTATTTGTTTCCAAGCAACGTTATGATACAATATTGCTTACATAATGAATTAGATAATGAAATACAATTATGAACGTGAAATAATGAAATAGGCTACAATTATGAATGCGTTATTTATACACATTAATGAACAGGACTTTGAACTAATCATAAATCAAGAATGAATAAAGAAATACACATATTTCAATAAGTTTACACTGAATAATTACTAAATCATTACTTAAATACTCATTTATAAAATCGAATATAAGTGATTAATATCTGCACGCCATTTGTAACGTAATAATGAATAAAGTACACAAATTGCGTATTTTTGGGGAAAACTCGCTTAACTTAAGTGTGAGGTACCGAAATAAATGCCAGTTTTGAAAGTATTCATTTCAATGTAATTTCACAAATATGAGCTTATTTAAAAAATGCTTCAATAAAATTTAAAGAATTATAAGAACAGTTAAACAGTGCAAGATACTTATAACGTAGAATCAAATGTCACAAAAATGTACATAACTACAACAACTGAATACAAAATGTATAGACAAATCAACATACATGTAAAGCACCAAACGAAGAGTTTTCCAGTGACAACAAGTTTATTTGTTTCCAAGTAACGTAATGATACTTGACCAGAAAACATCTTCGTTTTTATGCAGAAGTCACATCCTGCTCAAACAATGCCTTTATAAAACCGTCATAAGTATATCCTATAATTACAATAGACCCTTAGTCTCGGGGCTAAATGGTAAGATCAAGGTTTCCGATTTTAAGAGGAAATAATTTTCAAAAGTGATAGATTGCAGGTGATTTTGACCAAGAGTTGATAAGCCAAAACTGTCAAAACGTGTTACATGTATAATTAAATATGTCATATTGAAAAGATAATGTCGTTTTATGGAATATATTTTGACGGTATACACAGAAAAATATACTGATGAAATACTGCGAAAGTAAAATATAATAACTTATACACAATGTTTGATTTAATGATGCAAAATCATTATTTTTGCATGACAAACAGTAGGAGATTATTTTTGTAATGAGTGTAATCATTATAAATACTGATTATAAATTTGTACTGTAGTTATTAAGCAATTATTAATTAAACTAAATGCATTTGAATCTGTAAGTATTAGGCTGATAATGGCAATCAATTAGTATACATTTAATGCCGCGAATGTATGGCTGAACGCGTGTCGGACCTACGTCGAGAGGTTCTGGCTACACCGTAAGACTCCGGTGACGAGCTGAACTGTAAATAAGGAGCAAGAATGGTTTATCCAAAGATTCCTTTATTTTATTGTAGCATGATATATTACAATGAATACAAAGATGTAATATGTATCAACATTGCATATAGAAAATATAATAACAAAATGTATGGGGAATAATTATATATGAAAATTAACTCGCTTAAATTTGCATGAGAGAGGTTGTCCTTGACAACAATTATTTTAACATGAAAAGTACATATAGATTTAACTTATCATAATTAGAGTATACTAATTAAACATAGCATAATTTGACTATAATTTTGATACTACATAAGTCTCATTTACCATAAAATATGTATGGCGGATTTTTGCCAAATGAGCCAAATTAATACAACCATTTGATTAAACAGTTATTTCTAAACAGAGTGTTTATAATGTAATATTGGCTTTAGCCAAATTAATTACAATACAGTTGACATGAACTAAATTCAAACAATTAATAACTAGCAATGTTTACTATGAAACATGAAATATTCACATGTTAATTGAATATATGAAAGAATATTTGAAACTGAATAAATTGATAAGATGTGAAAAGTTAACAACAACAATTCAAAATTTTCTTGCAACAAAATATTTAAATTGAACGAAATGTAATACAAACGCATCATACCTGTAGATAAGGAGCAAGAATGGTTTATCCAAAGATTCCTTTATTTTATTGTAGCATTGATATTATACATTTATTATGCTAGTCTTGTTAGAAACTGATAATGTATTAACTATATCATATACATCCTTAATGTCAGAAACTTGAACACATACTGTTAATCGATATATTTATCACCATAACTGTTTGTTTATATACATTAAATGAAATTTAAACATTTGAATATGCACTATATAACATCATGTGCTCCTGCAAAACCATGTCTTTCGTTATTTTGTTATTATGTACATTATGTTGCCATGAAACATGTTATGTTTTAATGCAATAAACTATTTGTATTGTATTGTATTATATATATATTTATTTCGGCATTGAGTATACATGTACATGGATAATTAAGACATGATATAATATTAAAACAATAAATATAACATGTGCATAATATCCATGCCATACACACCAACACCTAGGGTAGCACAAAAAAGAGTAAACTCTTATTTCCATTGTGGTCCTACGTGTTGATGGCATGACATAGAGAGGTATCAAACATCTAATTAAATCATATCACAGAACAAGAAAATAAATATATCACAAACTGCCACATACCCAATTACATTATCACAAGATTATATTTAATGAAAGACAATTATAACTAAACTATCACAGATTACTGTATCTCATTACATACAATCCGATTTAAAACATTAAAAACACTAAAGACATTAAGTTTGAATATTTAAAAAGTGTAGTTTTAAAGCATCCTTAAAAGCTGAAAGTGAGTCGATGTTAACAATACAATGAGGTAATTTATTCCACAGAGAACATCCTATGTAGCAAAGTGATTTTATTCCAAAACTTTTGACTTTTGGGACAGCGAAAGCACCTTTTGAACTTAACCTTGTCTTATAACTGTGAATACTGTCTTGAGAAATAAAATGTTCTCCCATGTAAGATGGTGCTAATCCATTTTTAATTTTAAAAACATGACATAGAATAATCTGGTCGACTCGTTTATGGACAGGTAACCAGTTGACAGTTTTAAAATGGTCAATATTTACATGACTTCTGCAGTCCAATCCAATTACAAATCTCAGTAATTTATTTTGAGTTGTTTGGAATTTTTTTCTGAGAGATTGAGACATGTTATAATACCATATAGAACAGGCATAGTCAAAGTGACACTGAATTAGTGACAGAACAATTAAACGTTTGGTGTGTTGAGTTAGATATTCTTTTTTACGGTATAAAAACTTCAGTCTGGCATTAGCTTTTTTGAGGATTGAACATGCCAAAGTATCAAAAGACAGAGTTTGATCTAGAATAACACCCAGGTATTTAACAGAAGACGTAGACTTAATAGTTGAATCATTGCATTTAACATCAAGATTAGTAGTTGACTTTAGTTTGTGTTTTGAACCAAATAAAATAGATTCAGTTTTACCTAGATGTAGGGATAATTTATTGTCAATCAGCCATTGATTAACAAGAGCAAGGTCTTCTGATAACAATTTCTCAATATGAGACTTATCTTTACCTGAAACAAGAATAGCCGAGTCATCAGCATAAAGCAGAAGTTTATTTTTGACTATGGCTGGCATGTCATTGACATATATTAAAAATAAAAGCGGTCCAAGTATAGACCCTTGTGGTACACCACATGTAATAAACGCACTTTTAGAATGTGTCCCAGACACATCTACAAGCTGTTGTCTGTCTGAAAGATATGATTTTAACCATCGCAAAATATCATTACCAAGACCTGAGGCTTGAAGTTTTAAATGTAAAATGGAGTGATCCACAGTGTCAAACGCCTTCTGTAAATCTAAAAGAATCATGCATTGTATTGTATTGTATTGATATGCTGGTCTTTGGATTTGCTCCAGTTTATATAGCGAAAATGGCCGCAGAAGCGTCATAATCTCATAACAAACATAATGAAAACATAATTAAAATTCCTTTTGCAATGTTCGAGAAACCCTTGGTAAAGTAATCCTGTTTGACACATTAAAAGGAAGTTGCAGACTTTGGGCAAACAACCTGATGTCATCTCAATTGAGAACAGTTTTACCCAAGCTATCAATTAGCAGGTTTGACTTTTGCTTGCCTCCAAATTTAAGTTGGGTAATAATGAAATATAATTTACTGACACCTATCATTATCTTGGCGTCACTTTCTCAAATTCTGGGTCTTTTTTGAATGCTCGCAAACACGTCGTTCAGCAAGCAAAAAAGGCTATGCATTTACTGTTCATAAGAGTTAATAATGCTGATTTACCTATTGACTTGATTCTTAAGTTATTTGAGCATACCGTGCTTCCAATTCTCACATACGGCTCAGAGATTTTTGTATTTGAAAACCTTAAAATGATTGAAGCTGTTCATAATGATTTTCTCCGAAAAATAACTAAAGCACGTAAGAGTACTCCTATGTACATGCTGTATGGTGAACTTGGCCGTTATCCTTTATCTATTGTAATCAAAAGTAAAATGATTTCATTTTGGACACGCCTTCTATCGGGTAACCAACATAAACTATCCTACCGTATTTACAAATATAGAATGTAGGACATTAGCCCCAATGCAAAAATGTGCACATGCGGACATTTGCCCCATTCTGATATTGCACATGCGGACATTTGCCCCATTCTGATGTTGCACATGCGGACATTTGCCCCATTCTGATATTGCACATGCGGACATTTGCCCCTTTCTGATGTTGCACATGCGGACATTTGCCCCTTTCTGATGTTGCATAGTCGGACATTTGCCCCATTCTGATATTGCACATGCGGACATTTGCCCCTTTCTGATGTTGCACATGCGGACATTTGCCCCTTTCTGATGTTGCACATGCGGACATTTGCCCCTTTCTGATGTAGCACATGCGGACATTTGTCCCATTCCGATGTTGCACATGCGGACATTTGCCCCTTTCTGATGTTGCACATGCGGACATTTGCCCCTTTCTGATGTAGCACATGCGGACATTTGCCCCATTCTGATATTGCACATGCGGACATTTGCCCCATTCTGATATTGCACATGCGGACATTTGCCCCATTCTGATATTGCATAGGCGGACATTTGCTTAGATATCACCTTGACCAGAAGTTGTCAGAGTAGTTTTGCTAGCTGACTTGGTTGTGATATACAAGTCTACTGTCCTGTACCGAGATCATAATAGTTGGGTGATATTTTAAATAATAAAAATTATCACAAAATCCCTGAATATTTCATTACTTTATTTAATCCGTATTGAAAACAGTTAGAAGTGTCAAATAAAATCCAATTTGAATACTGAGAGTGATTCCGTTAGATGATTTCCAAGTTCTATAATTCAGTAAAAGATTGTCAGGAAAACTCTCAGGAGCCTGGCACGAAAAGACTGAATCTGAAGCGGCTTGCTGGCGCTATATGATTATACATTTTTAGGTTCTTGACCATTCATAATATATCACATGATCCAGACTTTGTATCATGTACTTCTGACGTTTTACTAAGACTAATCATGTATCCTTATTTGTTTAGAAAATCTTGGAATCAGTACTTGTAATCACTCTTAGTCATAGGTTATAGGTTATAGTAAGTGAAAAAAGAATGTATAAACTATGTGATGGTACATGTTGTTTACTCGTGGTCAGTTATACCTGTAATTTTTCTGGTATAGCAGAATCATAGATAATTGACTGAATGTAAGAGCGATGTAAGAGGTTACATTATTATGAATCCAACCAGGGACGAACATACACCATTGGTAATCGATCCAACCATGTTTAGTTAGTCTATATTACCTTATAGAATAATTATACACAATATATCAGCGGTGCCGATCCACAAAACTAAATTTTGAATGAAACAAACGTGAAAATAGTCCTGCCCAATTTGTCTAGTCGCCTTCTGATTGGTCACTGTCCTTACTTCTGTACCATTGCGTTCTTCAGGCGAAAATCTCGTATAAGTATACTTGACTGACAATTTTTAGTTTTAATTAAAAATAAACAATACCTAAACGAGATTTCGATATGAGTTTTGCAGTTACAGGATATATGCTAGTTGAAATACCATCTAGGTAGTCTAATGTTGTATTGAATTTTACTGCCGAATTTTATCAATTCCGTCTGTAATACTAAGTACCAAATTTGCAACATTAAAACTGGCAAAATCAAGATTTTAATCGATAATTGCAACTGTAATGTCGATAATTCCAAGAAAAAACTGAGCATTATATTACTTAAAAGTTCAGTCCTAGGCTAACATTTCGAAAATTAAAATGTATCAGTTTGGCCCAAATACGCTTCCGTAAACAATGCCCCCAATGTTTGAGGTCACTGCTTACCATTTAGTAAGAGTGAAAACACATTTTCCTCATATTCCTTATACAGGGTGTTAAAAAAGTTCGTTCACAAAAATTGAATTTTAGTATTTGTTTAAATGCTCTTTCCATCTATGTCGCTATGGACCAATAGCTAGTCAATTTCTGCGTGAGAGTTCTAAATAAAACAGTTATTCATGAAAAAAGCAGTATATTTGATTATGCGAAATAAAGCCAGTGTATACAGCATTATCTTAATTTTATCTAAATTCAAACTTAGTGCACAAACATTTTAACACCCTGTAGGCAGTGAATTAGGCGAAGCTCTTTTGGACATAAGACACGACTATCATTTATACAGATCTACATATGATTCGGTCTAACTACAAAAAATGTCATTTAAATTATTTTCTCCTGAAAAGTAGTCAGTTTGCAGTTATACACGGTTTTGGATCGGCATCGTCAATGTATCGTCTGTTTTTAGTTCCACGAGATAATAAACCTTATCAAAAACTCTGTGTCCTAGTTACTTATCTGATGAGATACAGCAAGATAAAACGTATGCGTGTCCGAGGGTTGTCCGGAAAGTTCGTAGACACATTCCGACACTGGCTTAATACTCATTTAAAAAAGAAGAAACACCATTCTAGGTATGCACGCATGAAAAAGGGAATATTAAAGAATTGTGTGATATAAAGCTAAACATTGAAATAGCGTGTATAAGGAAAGAATAAAGGTTGTCTACGAACTTTCCGGACAACCCACGTACATGTTTAATTAATTGAACGTTTGATAGCCTTGTCACTCATTGATAGATTTAGGAATACTTGTTTCTTATACAGGATGGAAAGAATGGTGTTCTTTAGCTTTGTTCTTCTTGTGTGTTTGTCTTTACACGTCAACAGTAAACGATTTGTTGTTGAAATGGACGTTGAACAAGAAATTATTAACCTAAAAAATGAACTGCACTTAAAGAGACAGCTAGGTAAGTTGTACGTTGACTTTTATATAATAATCTTGCAAATGCAAATTTCCTGGATATGTATTCGTTCATATCCAAGGTTTCGATTTCGATTTATATGGCATCCGGCCCCAATACAATATATATAACATAAGATAAACATAATGCATGAAGTTATGACATAAATAGTTAAACAACATAGTCAATTTAAACAATGTTGACGTATTATAGTTTACAATGCATATCGAAAGTCATATTTAACTGAACATTTCTAGATATTTGTCCCTCTCTTTAAAAGAGTAGTAAAGATACATGGCAACTTTTCTAATTACATTCACCGTTTCGTTTGACATCAAAGCATAAAACTTTTGAGTTGGATATTGACAATAATACATAGATAGGTAGATATCTCGTACGAATTTCAGAATATAAAGGGCATGATAACATGAAGTGATATTCATCTTCCAGTACAGTTTCACAATACATACATACACGATATTCTCTCGAGATGTTATAATGTCTACCTTTCTCTATCATTAAGCAATGTGAAGAGCTACAGAATCTTGCCATACACTTTCTAAATTTCTCAACATATATAGCAGTAATACATTTTTCAAATTCAAAACAATATCTATAGTTACAATAGTATTGCAGTTTAATATTGTCTCTACACCTTGACTGCCAGTTTTGTATGAACTGGTCTTTTAAAGTCTGAACATATTGAATAAAAAAACCTTGGGTTTGCAACATTTTGTGCTTCCCACACATATCCAAACCCATTGCTGTATAAGTTACGCTTAACATCAGTAACCCAGTTTTCATACCCTATATTGTCATAATATATAGGCATTTCATAACACAATCTTGTATATCTATCTTTGGGCAAATTGAGTAATCTTAACCAATATTTAATACATCATTTTGAAGCATAAATGTGCGTAGGATATCTCCCCGTATCCCAAAGTACATCATCATTACATGCAGTGTTATAGACATTCAAACATACACCTGTACAGTTTCTATTCATTATGGGTGTTTTAATCCCCAAAGTTCGGAACCATATAACATAATAGATGCAATTTTCGAATCAAATACTCTAAAAAACGTTTTATATGGCAAGCAAGATAAATGTTGAAGAGAACTAAAAATGTACATAAGTACCTTCTTCGCTTTCACCGACATGGCCTCTGCCATTTTGTACATTGATAATCTATTTGAAAAGAATATACCGACATAAGTAAAACCATTGACAATGTCTATCTGTCTGCCATTATATGACCAATTTTCTCTTCTCGCCACCCTTCCATCTCGTTTAAATACAAGTACTTTTGATTTGGTCGTATTTACAATTAGTTTGCTCTTTAAACAAAACGGATTTAAAACATTTAATTGTTTTTGTAAGCCAACAACAGTGTCAGAAATCAAAGCAATATCATCAGCGAACATAAGCAAAAAACATTCAACAATATCCGGAAATAACTGAATCCCTCTGATATTATTTTCACATAACATTGAATACAATTCATTTATGAACATTGCAAATAGAACGGGGCTTAGGCTACAGCCCTGACGTAAACCAACCGGACATGTAAATAAGTCTGATACACCCTCGTTGGTTCTTACACATGCCTTGACAGATGAATAAATGCTTTGTATTGACTTGTATAAGTGACCCTTTACTCCATTTCGTTTTAATACATCATACAAAATCGACCGATCAACTGAATCAAAGGCTTTTTGAAAGTCTATGAAACTACATATACAGGTTTCTCTTTTAAACATAAATATTTATTAACAATGGAATATAAAACAAACGCATTATCAACTGTAGTATATCCCGCTCTAAATCCTGCTTGGGATTCTGAGAGTTTGTTATAAGCCTCAACATAAAAGGTAAGTCTTTTAGTAATTATTGATATATACACTTTACTATACACATTTAGTAATGCTATACCCCTGTAATTATCAGGACTGCTATAACTACCCTTTTTGTGTAGTGGTATAATGACTGATTTTGCCCAGTTATCTGGAAATTTACCTCTAGAAAACAATCTATTAAAAAGTATACGTATAAATGGTAACAATACATGTACGCCATATACTAGCTGCTGGGGTATAAGACTACCTCCAGACGCTTTATTTATTTTCAATGCTTTTACACTATGTAATATTTCTTCATCATTAATCTCAGAGTTAAAAATTAACTGCTCAATATCATCAAAATTTGTATCTATATCAAAAGTGACACATACATTATCACATACATGGTTATTTACTACAGTATTCGAAAGTAGATCACTGAAGTGATCATACCATTTGTCCAATGATATAATATTCTCTGATTTAGGTTCATTTAATACCCGTTTGATTTCACTCCAGAATTATTTATAGAGGACTCGACTTTATTTAAGTATTTTCTGTTGAACAACATTCGTTTATGTTTACACACAGTTTTATATCTACATTTACTTAGTACATAAGCATTCAAATTCTCATCACACCTGCGGTTTCTGAACCTTTTCAAAACATTTCTAGTAGTACGTTTTGCCTGCGTACATTCTTTATCAAACCACTCATTGCATTTCGTTGGTTTACCTTTTCTTCTAATCTTTTGAAAACTAATACTACTGTTACAAATCACAGTTTCAAATTCCTGAATAACTTAATTTATATGTGTTTCATCATCTGACAACATAGTATCTAGATTTGTAAAATACCCATTTGGGATATTTTCAGATATACAATTTAAGTACTTCTCACAACTATCCTGATTTAGGTCATAGAACATATCAGTACTTTACTATTATTTACAGGTATATCACCTTGACCTATCTTCAAAGTCACAGATAAAGGAACATGACTACTTTCAGTGCACGAATTGATCTCAAACAATGTAATTATATCAAACAAATTTTTCGTCACAATATAATAATCTATGACACTACAACCGTTTTGGTTAATAAAAGTGAAGCAATCACCTCCATCATATCTACCAAAGCGACCATTCACAATATAACATGAGAACACTTTACAAAACTCTAACAACTCGTGTCCAAATTTATTAGTTTTGATGTCACATGATATCCTTTCAATACCAATATCACTGTCAATTATATCGCTGAACTCTTCTAACTCCGGAATACTATCCGGACATACTGTGTGGTCAGGGAGACTAGCAGTTCTGGCATTAAATTCACCACATACAAGTAAAGCAGTGTCTAAAAAGTTATTACTTATAATATGGTCTTCCAGTTGTTGCAACGCAGACATGACAAAATCATTATAAACTGGTGAATTTCCAGGGGGTATATATACTGCTATATCAAGTACATCTCGATCTAAAGACAATTGCTTTCTATCTATTATTAACATCACTCCAAAACTTAAATTGTCACAAACACGTCACGTTTAAAATAACTGGCAATATTGTATTTTACCAAAACTGTTACACCACCCATAGCTCTACCTCCGGCACAAGACTTTTTAGCATTGCAAGAACAAATTGTATATTCATTGAAATATTTGTTACTGTAATGTAATCCATACGTATACATGTTTATACTGGATACGGTCATTAAGTAGTACTGTCTGACACGTGTCTTATATTACATGTATAGTAAACACATCAATTAGCTCAGTGATATAATGTTTACCAATACTCAATTATAGATCACACAACTTAGCTAAATGATATAATATATGTCTGGAAACACAATGGCCTATTGACATTTAAGTATCGGTTATTAGTATATTATACAATAAAACCAGACGATACCCATGGCCAAAATTACCACGAATTAGAAGCCGAATAACATCATGGTTATAAAAGGAGAAGGACAGTCTGATTAAGTGAGAAAGGTTTTGGAGAGTGTTGAATGTTCTGGATTGTCCATCAAAGTCGCCAGTCAACAGTGCTGCCTTTGGTCTAAAGGCTATAAGTTTACCCTTTTTAAAGTAGCCATTTAGTCCTTTCTTCTTGAGCTCCTTTAGCTTTTGTCGCTGTAGGACTGACAAGTCATTCGATACCCGGATTCCCCTGCCTCTCAAAGTTTCTCTGTAGTTGAATAACTCAAATTTATGATCACTATTTTTTAATTTTACAATGACCATTCTTGGCTCATCATCATTCAATTCACCGACCCTTTTAACACTATCAATCGAATCAATGTTAAGCTCATCCGGTTTTCCAACTACATTTAAAACATTTTCAGACCCCACATGCTCCAAAGGTACCAATTCTGTCTCCGTTTCTTGTAGACCGAAAATTCGTAGTGACGATTTCAACCTTTCCGACTCTATAATATTTAACTGTATTTCAATATTTGTCAAACGTTCTTCCTTTACTTCATCTGCAAGAGACAGTGTCGCTACATCACTGTTCATTATGAGAAATATTATACAATGATACATACTGCTTGCACCAATTGTCATACTGATAGCCAGTCTACTCCAAAGATTGTCAAACTTCATTCTTACGGCTTCATATGATCAATTTAGCGTTAATCTTTATGACAAGTACATTAATTCATTGTTTGATAAAAATCTAGGCAATTCACTTGAAGCCTGGGGGCTTATTCATAAACATTGAAAATCAGACTTGGACTTTAAATTTGCAAAAAATGAAATTTACCAATCTTTTCTTTTTTATTGAAACTAAATGGACGCAATTTTGACAGAATAATTGTTGTTTTCCTCTCTACACTTGTGCCAAGTTTTATAATAAAATATTCTGTTGTAGCAACATAGGAGTAAAAGTAACATTATAAAGTTTTAAAGTCTAAACCTGAGTTTCAGTCTTCCAATGTTTGTGAAGAAGGCCCCAGGTATCACAAGCCGTATTATTTATGCTTACATCTACTGCTGATGTAATGGTAACACTCCACTGTGATGTTTCGTGTGGTTCAATAAAATTTTACTTCATAATGGAGATAAAACAAAACTGTATAATGAACTAATGATAATCTTAAACAGAATTTTAACAACAACAAAAGATAGATGACAACAGAGACTAAACATACGCAGATTATAACATAGACAAACACATACATTATAATGCAGATAAAAGATAAATACAAATATGAGGTATTCAGTATCCAGTATCTTTGATACAAAATAAAAAACAGTTAAAAACCACACTTCAAAAAGTATTCATTTGATTAAACAAGGTTGTGGATAACAACAAGTCTTTGAAAACTATAGTCTTAGGCCATAGGCCTATGTAACAGTGAAAAATATAATATACATGTACATATTGGTCAAAAGAGCTCACCGATCATTTTGTATTATCTTTAACAGATCGTTTTTCTAAGAATTATACAGTAAAACCTTGATAATAAGACCTCTCTTGGAACCATTCAAAACAGGTCTTATTGAGGTGGTCGTTATATTGAGGTTAATTAAAGAGCAAACCAGTGAAAATGGACTAGGAAATTGTGTTCTTAATTTAGAGGTGGTCTTTAATTTTTAAACGTTGTACAAGACTGTAACAGACATGCATTAGATACATACACCACTGCTTACAGTTTGTCAGCAGCAAAATTCCAAAACAAATTGCAGTAGTAATCCAGTAATACAGCATACCATTGCTTTGCCTCCTTTTCAAAAGTTTTGTTGGAACCGCCTACAAATCGCCAATCTCTCGAGCACTTGCTCACTTAAACTCATTTGCGACTCGGCTGCTCGGTTTGCAACTATACATCTCATATTTGGCGTACAATAATTAATCTTATTGAGCACCGGCTCATCACATAATATATTTAGAAGTGTCACGTAACTATCTAAAAAACTATTTAAAATAGTTCCAGGGCTCTTTTGACTAGAAAAATACCAGGGTATAGTATTGATGATGAATACCTGACAGAGATTAATAATCATAACATAATATAATGCATCATACAATATATCACAGTTCCTGAGTTCATATTTTGGCATTAATACAAATGACCAGATCAAAAAGCAGGTACACGAATATATTTCAAGTGTACCAGCGAATGTACTTGTTCCCTATACTTGATTGGTGTCATATAGAATAGTTTGGCTGCTTAAGCCACCAAAATCACATACAATCTAATCTGTTTACTCCTTAAAGTAAGCCTTCATATGCAACAAAGCCAAATCATAAACAACTACATGGCTAAAATGACATGTATGAATCCACGTATATAAGCAAATGATAAAAAATAAAAGTCAATATTGAATTAACTGTAATGAGGGAATATACAGTCAACTACACATGCACCACACAGTTCTTTGATTCCACATCTGTTGCGCTCATATTATCAAAGTACTGGAATACACCATCGATGCTTAAGGAGAATGCATTGTACATGATCACAGAATTAACAAGGTTTCAATAATGAGAACAAAACATTGACTTCGTTGGCAAGAACTTGCATAAGAAAATCCCTGGTAAACAGGTCCATCTATGTCACCATATCAAGAGATATGTTGATGAAATTAACATTATGCTAGTTGCCTCTGTCAAGTGATATTCAATCACAGTCTTGCACTTTTTGTTCAAAAACCTTGCTGGATTGATGGAGTTTATTTCTTTGATGTTCTTGCCTTTGCAAACAGGATTATAAAAGCTATTATTCTGTACCCAACCAACATGCCTATTAGCAAGCCCCAATCAAGCCACTCGTTGTCCTGAAAAAAGAAACACATAAATAAAAAATGTCACTCTTTTTCAAAGGTTGTCTAATGCCTCCAATAGCAACACATATCCCCTAATTTGGAACCATAAAATGTGTGATATCATTGCCTGACAGACCAAATGCTGCAACAGTAATATAAAAAATCTCCAAATTAATAAACTAGAAAAATTAATATATTTGTATAGTTTTACACTTCTATTTCAACAGTACAGTAAAACCTCAATAAATAGACCACCCTTGGGTACCTTGAAAACTGGTCTTCATTTTGAGGTAGCCTTAATATTGAGGTTGAATAAAGAACAAAACTGAAAATGGACTTGAAAATTGTGTTCTTAATTTTGAGTTGGTCTTATTATTGCGGTGGTCTTTAAGTGAGGTTTTACTGTATTTCTGCATGGTTGATCACCATACCAAACCATTGTTCCTGGGCTGCCAACCAGAACTCACCTGTTCCACTGCAAGCAACTGATAACTTGCTTGCATGAATCAGAGGTGAAGGACAAATGGCTTGGATGTATTACATTCAGTCAAACTGTCACAGAGGATGTACGTCTTTCAGGTGATTTAAACCTATGACCTTCACACAGACTGTCAGGGACTCTACCAACTGAGCAAACTTGGCAGGCTAAAGGTAACTTAAGGTCAGAATTGATAAATCTCCAATACACTTTGTAAATTAGTTCAGTAAAGTGTTGATACAAACGTATTCATCTCATACTACAGTTACTAGACTTTCTTGCACAAATATTTCAACTGTTAGCTGTACAGTTAAGTATATTTCTTGGTTGAATCACTTGGAGTTTTGTTATTTGAATTTTTCCTTTTCTAACCTTCAGTATAGATGGAGCCATTTATAACATGAAGAACACAAACTTCATTATCAACACTTCTCTGTTACCCTATCTATATGAATACTTACACTTTCAAAATTGAGATATTTCAAGACTTGATCGCCATTCTGATATAAACATACGGACTCTGTACTGTTATCACAAGCTGAAATATGAAAACAAATTCGTATAAAAATCAGTTCGATGATTCTTTGGGTCGCAGGTATTTTCTTAGGTCCGTCGCGTGGGGGAAACAAACATAATTCTAATAAAGGCCTTGAAGGAAAGTATTACCAATACCGAGGTGGCAAAATATATCATTGAAAAGGATCATTTTCTTGACTTTTAGCTCGATGAAAGACACAGTATTAGTACAAAATACTTCCCCGAACTAATAGCCCTGATGATAAAGTGAAATAATGGCTCATTTTACATATTTCAATCAATGGCCGTGTCATTTTTACGCAAAATGATGAAAACTGTGAAATCATACATGTTTAAAAAATCAAAATGATAAACATGAGCAGATCCAGAAGGGGAGATAAAGGTCTGGACTTTGGCAAGGAAGCGTTGTCCATATATAATTCTAGATCATGAGGGGGTGGGGGTGTCATAAATTCAACACATGTAAAAGAGTGTTTATTTAGTATAGTGTCACCCCTAGTCAAAGGGCCAGCAATTTCTGACTTCTGAGACACCTACTTTCTGAGCATATTTATTCCTGATTGCTATCTTTTAATGCCAGACTTCAGGCATGCATGCACATGGTAACCACTATTTAACTAACTTTAGGTTCACCAACTGGCCATATCATAGTGAACTATTACAGGGCTTCGACCTCCCACTCCCAAGGCGGATGTCTTAACCACGGGAGACATGTAAATTACTAACAAGTTAAGATGTGATTATAGCAACAAGTAATGAACTTACGTATAGAATCAATGTTGCCCCATTGGTTGACTGAAATCAACTCATTTGCAAATTTGAACCAAGAAAGGTACTCCAACCATATGAAATATACAGGAATGGAACTGAAATGGAAGGACAAGATTCAAGCATCACAATTCTGTTTAAGTCAGATTCTAGTCCACATGAAATGAACATGGTGTTAAATATCTTATAGGTAAATAATTCTACAACAAAAAACACTTAACTACCAAATAAATATTTTCCTGCTATGAATTTCAAATGCTTAATAAATTAGGGAACTAGTTCCATATGACCTATATTAAGGCGCAGTGATCTTGGGGAAGAGCCCCTGACTCCTGATCCGAAGGTCATGAGTTCAAGCCCCGAGATGAATCCCTTAATTTGACGTTAGTACTGGTTGGCAGCCAATCATCGAGAGTGATTATAATAAGTTTTAAGAACTTGTTTCATGATCGAATGTAAAATAAATAAGTTTAAACTAAACTTACTAAAACCCTATACATTTGTATTTTTCATACTGTACATTTCAGATGTTGTGAAACCATTTCCGTAACCTTACATTTCTGCTGAAATTTAAATAGCTAAGCTCTGCATAATACATACTCAGAATTTAAGAAGAATCCACCAAACATCATTAGAGGAATCATCAATGGTGGAGCGATCGCTAAAGCTGTGGACACTGAATTAGCAGCTGCTGATATGATGTAACCTGTCAAAGGTCAAATATGCAAACAAATATTTACTTGAAACAGATGCATATCTAATGAATATACACTACTGTCCAACTATTGATTTTCTTGATAACTGAAAAAAATGCTATTGTATAATTTTCTCTAGGCATCATCGCTCGGTGTTATGTGTGAGGTTCATGGTGGCTCAGACAAAATTTGATTTTTTCCATTAAAATAAAACATGGTACATGTATTTTGATACAGAAAAATATAAGTTCAGTAGGCAACTGTGTAACTATAAACTATGAATTCATATAATATATGACATAACAAATATTATAATACTGCAAAGAAAAATCCAGTAATTTCATTGGTTAAAGGCTCGCGTATAGGATTCTATATACACGGCGCTGACAGGGTATATGACGTTTTTCCCTTCATGCGCCTCGTGACAATTTTCGCTGACAGCTCGACTCGAAAACTTTTATCTCTAGATATCCGCAAGTTACTCGAAATTGACAATTGATCTTCACACATGATTCAATAAATATTGAACAGAGTACATTTGTGCTAGTATTAATATTCAAAACGATAGATTTTTTAAGGTTTGAGCCAAATTCAGTTCGATAAAGTCCATGAGATCAGACGCTTGAAAATAAAAATTAGAGTGCAAGCGCGCGCTTAACCATGTGTATTGAGGTACCTTACGGGGTAATGCAATTAATTTTCAGGCATTATAACGTGTGAGTGAAATAAAAGAAATTTGATCTACAACAAGTAATTCCCGATAAACTTTTTAAGGAATACGTTTAATAACTGATATTTTACAAAACTAAAATACTCTAAACAATTTTATGAACCAAAAACACCAAAAATACACAGATCTAATTATTATATCTAGAGAGCTAGGCATCGAAACATTGCTTGTTTAACTAAATTCGTATGAAAACACGGAATTGCAGGATTATAAATTCGTTATACAGGTTGTTGACAGGGTATATGGGGGAATATAACCAGTCTGCGATTCATATAACCCTCGGCTAACGCCTCGGGTTATATGGCACACAAACTGGTTATATTCCCCCATATACCCTGTCAACAACCTGTATAACATTATATGCTGTGATATAATTTTCTCTTGTTTAAGACGTCATTATTTCTTTATTTAACAACACATCAAATCTGACACTTCAAAACCAAATGCTAATGAATTGCATTGACTACTCTTAGTTTGCAACATAAAGTAAAACATGACTATATAGTAAGAAAGTTAACAGTAATAGGGAAAACACCATAAACAATGAAGAAACTAGCACTATATACAAAGTGCATTGAGGAACATTTGTAGCTGAGAAGTTATGGTAGCTATCTTCCTTTGTCTCTAACCACAGTGGGTTCAAATCCCATCTGAATAGAGAACTTGTCTTTGAGGAAGCCATCCAGCTTGCTGATGGAAGTTTGTGGTTGTACGAAGGTGTCCACCAGGAGACTTCCTCTGACTAGATAACTGGAGAGGTCACTCTACCACCCTCACTGTTTCAGTGACCATCACTCTATCCCCCTCACTGTTTCAGTGATCATAACAAAACAAATCACAAGAAACAACTGCAAGACAACTGACATTAAAACTTACCAAATGATACAGATATATTTGCGACTAGAAGTAACACTGCCGAGTACACCAAGAATGCTTGGAATGATGCATAAAGACCTAAAATGTAAAGAACATCAAATAAAATGCTGCCAATTTTATCACACTGCAACGTTGACCTGCTTAATGTATTAGTTAAACCTCAAGTTTTGCAACTGTTACTATAAAAGTCATTTTCTCCCCAACCTACATACAAATCCCCTAAAAAAGTACTTGTACTTGTAGCTTCCTTGCCTTTGCTATGCATTGCTAGCACTGGTTGGCCAAGGGCAGGATTAATGTCATTGGGTGTGGGGCATGTCAAGTGTATATGGCAAAGAATCTGACCTGGAGTGTATATGGCAAAGAATCTCACCTCGAGTGTATATGGCAAAGAATCTCACATGGAGTGTATATGGCAAATAATCTTACCTCGAGCTTATATGGCAAAAAATCTCACCTCGAGTGTATATGGCAAAGAATCTCACCTCGAGTGTATATGGCAAAGAATCTCACCTCGAGTGTATTTGGCAAAGAATCTCACCTCAAGTGTATTTGGCAAAGAATCTCACCTCAAGTGTATATGGCAAAGAATCTCACCTCTATAGTATATGGCAGAGAATCTCACCTCAAGTGTATATGGCAAATAATCTCACCTCAAGTGTATATGGCAAAGAATCTCACCGAAGCAAAAGGGGCATATCCAGGATTTGGGGTTGGGGGGGGGGGGTGGGGCATAATTATCAGGTCAGTTTTTGGTTGCAAAGGCAAGCACGATAATATTACATAGCTTATTTATAAACATCATCATTATAAAATATAATGCTACAATAAATCAGAATAGCTTATTTGAAAATCTTATAATTAAAGATCTATATTTTTGTACTCATACTCAGACATACGTGTAAGGTTGGGGAATTTTAGGGGGGCGTGCGGACTAATGCCCAGAGCTATTTGATGCACCATAAAACAACAAAACAACAATAAAAAAATTAACAAAACACTAAACTAAACAATCGACACTTACCCACCATCCAGTATGTAATGACACAGTTAATCAACGGAATAACAAGGAATGATGGTAACTGAAAAACGAAACATTATTATAAGTAATCAAATCATAAATGTATTCATGTAAGACTTTCATGTATGCTTTTTTATCAATGAAAGACCATATATCTGATCCAAGCAACATAATTAAGTGTACTCTTACTGTTCATTCGAATACAAAAAATGGTAAACGAAAATTATGGCATATACAGAAATTTTTCGTTGAAGTACAGGAGTGAGCTCCCTTGTGCTTGAACCGTACAAAGCCAATACCCGTATCTTCTGTCAACAATTAACTGCATTTCAACATAATTGTTGCAACTCACAGTAAAAATATTAAAAAAAAAATTAATTATGGTCAACAAAAATTGAATTTAAAGTAATGGCTCAAAAACATGTAAAACCCAACATACAAACATGCATACAATTACCCTGCACAGCTGTAGGTTTGAATCCCAAACAGAATATAGAATTTGTGAGGAAACTATCAAGCTGGTTTACGTTAGGTCGAAAGTTTTGCCCAATATATACCGGGTGCCTTTCCCCACACATAAAGCTGGAACAGTCATTGCACGAAAGTTTATCCGAGTTAAATTCCCATTACATGTACCATTACATCTGAACATATTATATAGAGGATATTTGTTGATTTCGATGGAAGATCGAATTTTATTTCACGAGTGGTCAAAAGAAATATATATTTTCACGAGTGGCGTAGCCACGAGTGAAAATATACTTTTCTTTTGACCACGAGTGAAATAAAATTCGATCTTCCATCGAAATCAACTAATATTCTTTTTATTTTATGCTTTTTTAAAGAATTAAACATTATTTTGACCAATAACTACTCTAGCGTCTCATTTACTACCCTATGCGGTGCCTCTGTAGCCGCTTTACAACCATATAAATTTCGAGCACAACCGCTGACAAAATAGTGCGAACTCTACCAATTTATTAAACTATACAGCATTGAAAACATCGATAAAACAACAATTTGATAATAATATTGAGACAATTTAATTATTGTTTCACATTAAATTATAAATTAAAAAAAATATTTGTTCGAAATTATGCAACAAATTATGGCGTAGCAATATTCATTGCACATCGATAAATGATCAAAGCGGACGCCATGTTGGAAATGAAATTGACAACACGTAAAGATGGAAATAACTTGTTAACAAAGAACTTTGAAATCTGGAGAACGCTTTTAATTAACAGTCTGTAGTAACTGACGAATTTGCACATGAATAACCGTCACTGACACTGTCAGAGATGACACGAACTGTCTTGAATGGTCTGGCGAGAGGGGTTTCTTCGCGTGGCTACGCTTCATCAGATACAATCATACATAATATATCTCAGGTTTTGTACATTTGAATTGTTGACCATTTGGGAGAGTCCCGTTGATCTAGATTCCGTGTGGTTGAATTCATTTTTCCGTGTAAATAGCTGTGCCATGTTAACTAGAGCTATATTGTTAAATGTTGCAGACGAAAAATAAAGTAGCTTTAGTTTTCGACGTTACAGGCACTTAAATCAAAATACCCGCATGGCAAGATATCGCTATGTAAATAAATATATATAAAGAACATTCATTTGTTCGAAATTATGTGAAATACAAGCGGAAAACAACCGCATCTTACTTCGAAATGTCAACAAATATACCGGATGATGACGTCATTGTTTTCTAGTATGGTTGCCTTTCCTAATCTCGTGGGTTTTCCTTATGCCGTGGGTAAGTAAAGCACGCGCATTTCTAAGGAAGGAAGGATCGCATCCGCAAACGTTCTATCCGGTCATTTGTACAGAAGCGTCACGTTCAAGATACTGCAAGAAAATGCGTCTGAAACAGGTATTTATCACTCTACAACTGAAAAAATCGATAGTTTTTGCTAAACAAAATCTTAAATCGTTGTAATTGCCATAGTAACCTTCTATTTTGAGCTGTTTTTTCTCGTTTCTCGTTTGTTTACTTTTTTCGTACCGCCGATGACGAGTTATCGGATTTTTGCGCATGCGCGAAAAATGTTGTTTTATTTTGTCTCACCAAACTATCGTTTAAGTCTATATTAGAGAATAAAATATTTCGTCTCGTCAAACGTGCGCGCATGTTATTGATTTACACTGAAACAATGTTTATTACCTTTTATTTCATATCATTTTGTATTTTATACATTAATAAAGAGTTTTTATTTGTTTATTCTACTTCTTTTCAGTCACGCCCTAAAAAGAGATCTAATCTATACAGTAAGGAGTTGCTATTGAAAGCCTACAATGCTGTTAAGAATGACAACATCCCGACAGATAGAGCTGCCAGACTTTTTGGAGTTCCTGCACAAACTCTGAGATATAGGGTATTAGGCAAGGTCAATTTAAAATCATCATGTGGAAAACCGTCGATGTTCTCATCTGACGAAGAGGAATCTTTGGTTAATCACCTTGATGAGCTTGCCAAAGTTGGATATGGTTTAAACAGATCTCAACTGAATGTTCTAGCAACTGAGATGGCTATAAAACTTGGTAAAATTGAACATGGAAAGTCACTCAGTGATAAATGGTATTATGCATTTCTGAAAAGGTGGGACCATCGATTAAAAGTAATCAAACCAAGAGCATTATCATCTACACGAGCATCTGCACTTACCAAGGAAGCTATTGCTTCATATTTCTATGGTTTGAATGTGGTTCTTGATCAAAATGGTCTAAAGACAAAGCCTCACCTGATTTACAATTTAGATGAAACTGGTCTACAACCAGAACACAGGCCGTCCAAAGTGATAGCGGGTAAATCATCTGGCATAATCCAAGCAGTGACATCCCCTAATTCCACAACTACAACACTAATTGCATGCATCAATGCTGCTGGAACTGCATTACCTCCTTTTTATGTATTTAAAGGAAAGCGGAGAAATGATGACCTATTGAAAGATGCTGCACCAAATTCTGCTTATGATATGTCCGAATCAGGATGGTCAAATGGTCAAGTTTTAATGACATATTTGAACAACCACTTCATGAAATATGTCCAAACAGGTTCTGGCGATAACAATGACCCCATCCTATTAATATATGATGGACATGCATCACATGTGAATTTAAATATTATGAAATGGGCAATTGAACATAATGTCATATTATTTGTTTTGCCACCACATGCTTCACATGCTCTACAACCACTGGATGTTGGTTGCTTTGGTCCATTTAAAGCCTGTTATTACAGTGAATGTAACATGTATATGGCAAAACAACGTGGTCAAGTCATTACCAGATATGATATGGCTGCTTTGTCTGGAAAGGCTTACATGAAATCTATGACCCCCACTAATATCGTCGCATCATTTAAGAAATGTGGGATTTCCCCTTTTAATGACAGTGTAGTTGCAGAGGAATTGTTGCTTCCCTCCAACTCATTTCCAAAGAAAAGGAAGGAGGTTACAGAACCATCCAATACCATGCAGGAACTTCTGTCACAGAAAATGATTGAAACGGCTCCAAAAATAAAATCTCCGAAGGTGAAAAATGTCCTATCTAAGAGGCCAAGACTCGGAGGAAAGTGTATTACTGCTGAATTTGTTCAAGAGTTTGAAGAATACGAATGAACTAGAAAGAAACCGACAACTGAAAAAAACACATAAACCCCATAAGAAAAATAAACCAAAACAAGTCTCTCCAAAACCATCAACTAGTGGCTGTAAACAGGCACAGGCATGTAGAAAACTCGCCTTTGAATACAATGATGACAGTTCATCCGAATCTAACTTTGAGGATGATGATGATGAAAAGTGCTGTGTTTGCAATTTATTCTCGCCTCCTGGACTGAGAGAGTGCAATGAAATTGTAATAGTAAAGTGGGCAGAGTGCACAAAGTGTGGACACTGGTGCCATTTGCGGTTCTGTTCCGCAGTGAGAGTTGTCAGAAGGCATGGGGAATTCCTCTGTCCACATTGCCTATAATAATACAAACAACTACATACAATAAAAAACTTGTTACTGTTTTAAATTTTTAATTGTTCCATTTATTTGACAGTTTACTCAATTCAATAGTTTGGTGAGACTTATATATATGCATTTTCTGTTTGACTGCATCCGGCCCACGGAATAAGGCAAAACAACATTTACTTATATTTAGTTCGACGGGTGTTATAAATAGCTTCAAATATTTACAAAGATCACAAGAGAGGACATGCAAGTCGTAAATTATGTAGATAAGGGGTAAGTTGGTTTATTTATAAAATCACATGCGCTTTCCATTGACGTCATCACGCATTCTAAAGCTATTTTTAGAATTGGCCCACGAGTTTAGGTAAACAAAGCATACATGTACAAAAGAGAGGTCATCGCAATTCAATACAAAGGGAGGCAATTCAATTTAGTTTCTACACTGATCTCCCTGTTGGGGTTACCAGTGGGGTAAAAAGTAGTCCCAAAAATCGGAACAGTGAGAAATATCAAAATGTTATTTTCACTGTTTGAAACAGTGAAAATACCAATTTTTATTCCACTGATACATTTCTATAAACCACTGGAAAGCATAAAATAAAAAGAAATATTACCTCTGCGAGACTTTTACTTAAGAAGTATATATCCACTCTATATAAACCAATACCATACTCTCGCAGAAAGATTGGCGTCTCCAATGGAAACGACTGAAAATAATTTACATGTTGTATCAGAAATTGCATAAAGCTTTCCAGTGACTAAAAAATAACATTGAAAATTTGACTTATGATAAAATATTTATGATTTAGGCATAATTTATAAACGCTATCTAGCAAAGACAACTTGTATGTTTGTTCTTTTATGTAGTATTCAATGTTATATCATAACGTATGATGCAGAGCGGTAATAACACCAATGTATTATTTTCGATAATTCACTAGCTAAATAACAACTCACGTCACAACAAGCGTGATGTAGATGCGCTAAATGTTACAACAATGTTGACAGTGACAAAAGAGCGTCACAAAGAAGGCCACATTCACCAAAAAACGGGCACAAATCTAACATAATTATATACCCATCTCTCAATACATTTGCTGCAATACAATATTTGCTCATCTCAAATCTAGTGGGAACATACCTGCACTTTGTATCATTGAAGAAGTTCAGTACAACAACAAGTATAATAATATGGCGTACATCTAGGGAACAGGTATAGTCATTATAATGAGAGATGACTGTTAGAATTCCGCAGGAGATTCTACTTACATTCAATACTCCAAATACATTTGAGAAGGTCATGTTTGTCAGCATCAGAAACAAGGCACCATTGATGTTCATCACTCCTTGTTGATCTATATCTAACTGTAGATAAATCAGACCCAACATCAAACCTAGCATCTGAAATAACAAGAAAATATGCCAGTTTTACACAAGAATAATTTGTTGCCAAGGAAACACTTACAAAAAAAATATTTTGGAAAGAATCAATTTTACTTTTTAAGAAGATCATAACATTTAATCCGAAAGCTGAAAGGAAGATTTCAGTTTCTCACTGTCAGTACAGCAATGCATGTGATGGAAAATGTGTTGTTATGATGAATGATAGGCAATGTTAGAATAAAGTGATATTTATATAATAGTATGCATGTGTGATGCAGCAAATTACATCAGGGGGATCCAGTGTTTGGTAAGCAGTGAGTTCCTTGAATTTTGGACCCCCACATGATTTAAAGTAAGGTATAGACAACCCTATTTTACCAAAATCTCAAAGGGAGGGGTTGTAGATCCCCAGCCCCCCCCCCCCTCCCCCTGGATCCATGCATGCAGACGTATAAGTGAATATGTTTTATATATAGTCATAAAATAGTACGCAAACCTGGAATTTCAGATATCATGCAAGCAGACATCAGTATTGTTAGTGTTTAAAAGTAAAGAATATTAGTATCGTACTTCTGTGAATTGGGAATATGATGCTAGCCTATACTATGCATCATTTTTTAATTTGAGAATTTGCAAACATTTCCTTGACGGGCAGTTTACACATACTTTATATAAAAACATGTCATATAGAGTCTGTACTAACTAGAATTATCAATGCAAAGTATTAACAGAAAACGATAACACAATGCACAAACACCCGTAAAATGTAAAGTCATAATTTTGACTTACAATTGTTTGGGCGATTCGAACTCGTACTACCATTGGCTCCCTCAACATTGTCAACCATGATCGTGCAAACACAGCTCTAAGCTGCTGGTACCATGGTGATTCATATCTAAATAGAATAAATATTTTATTAAATGACAGTTCGTTTATGTAGCTATGCTTTATTTTTGATATGTTTGAATTGGACCAAGCAGAATTTACACATTGTACAGCTCAAAGGGTTAAAATTCAGTGCTGTTGATATACAGTTGCAAATTGCAATGACACAAAAAATAATACTTATTTCTGGCCATCAAATGCCAACAGTGTTAGTTAATGTACTCATGTAGTCATGTGATAATTAAGTCCCTCCCTTTTACTGAACATTTAATTTAGCTATGCTTATTAAGAAGAAGCACTACAAACTGCAAAGAAAACTTATGAATCTATAATATAAGACAATATTAATATTCATGTAAATGACTTACCTAGATGTATTGCTGAATGCTTCTTCAAACTGGGAAGGAAAAAAAATCAAATAACATAATTAGCTAAATTTGTAGTACTACCGTGAACTACATGAACACCTTTACATGAACAATGATAACACGATTCCACACAAACCATGGGATGCATTCATTGAGTGTAATACTGACAAAATAGCACTTTAACTTTGTTTAATTTGTCCCACAGGAGATTGTCATGACTACTCTCCCTTCTACATGTACATAGACTAAAGAAGTAATAAAGATAAATAACTCATGAAGGGATATAGGGAGAAAAATCTACTGTAATTTGTCAAGTAAACACGGTGAAGAGGGATAGCTCTTAAAAAGACATAGCTAAGCATTGCTTTATACCTACTAAGAAATTAAATATTTGGTTAACAAGTTAAGTATCTAGATATCTAGTTAACATGATGATAACTAGAAAAGTATGTAGTTAACTAGATACTTAACTTGTTAACCACTTAATTAATTTGAACATTATTTAGTTAACTAGATACTTAACTCATTAAACATTTAATTAACTAGAACATTATTTAGTTAACTAGATACTTATCCCTTTAACTACTTAACAGTTACCTGAATTTATGTAGCTAAAGCCTTACCTATCTAGTTACCTTGATAATGAACTAGAAAATTATGTTGTTAACTAAATATTTATTGCATTTACTTTTTAACACTTATCTAAAATAGATTGTCCATTCTGAAAACCTAGGGTGTGCACTATAAAACAATTTCTCGTGTTAAGGTATTTCCAAAAAAAAATTCACGACACTTTTCTAGTTAACCACGTTTTAGTTAATCTTTTGGTTCGGATTGTTATTTTACATGTAAAATAAATATCCCAAAACTGGACGATAATGTCTGCAAAAATACGTCAGATAGTATAATAGCTGAGAATTGAAAAAAAATCATGATAATGTTAAATGCCTCAGGGTATAGACAATTAGATATTATCATAGTATGTATTCGGTTTTGATGGGAACAAGGTAAGAACGGCAATTATGTAAACAATCCTTCATAAACAATTGGGTAGATAATGTTGTTAAAACATGTGGTGGTAATTGTTTGGCAATTGATAATCCCAATTAAAGGATGAGCAGTGAGACTAATGCAAAAAAATGTGAACTACATATGGCTGTGAGCTCAGAAATAGCCCATTGGGTACACAAATCACAATTCAAAATGTTTACCCTAGATTATTATTTTCCTCTACGAAAAATCTTTTGAAATGAAGCTATGGTGCATAGTTTTCAAGAATAGCGTTTTGAAAATACACCGTACTATGTGCATAGCTTGACAGGTTTATGGACGGTAACGTAGCGAAACAACCACACTTAATTGTCAGCCATGTTTGAAATAATTTGACATATTGAGTGATTCATTGAAAGATTTGCTTGAGATTGATAGTATATTATATAATTTTGCTGTAATTTCTACATCAATTTAAGAGAGAGAATACGTAACTACAGGGAAAGCCACATACATAAGACAGTGCCTCCCCACGCAGATCTCCGGAAAAAACAACAATCCACAAAACATAAGGCACTAAAGGAGGTCTAACGGTACACATACTAAGGAACTGAGGCACAAGGAATGGCCCAGCAGACCACAAGGAATAACTAGGAGAATCAAAGTGGACTGTAAAGGGAGGGGGGAGGGGGAAATTAATGGATGGAAAATATCACAGGACAAGTCAAGACAACTGGCCGTAATAGGCCTAAAATGGGCAGGAAACAATCTGAACACTGTATAAAGTGGCAGAATTGCACAGGGGAAAGGGAAATACAAAACACATTCAAAACAGAAACAGAAACAACAATCATATAGCGAATTACAGCCTTGGAACTGTCAGCAAAAAATACTAGGGGTTAAAATCGATTTAACAGCTAGCTAACCTCACCCTTAATCGCTATATGGTCCTTGAATTCCAACATATATACAAACATTGACTAAGTAGGCAGTAACTAATCATTAAAAGCAACCAACCCATCACGCACACAACAACATACAATGTAACTAATCTAGCACGAAGGAACAAGCAGCCTCAGTCTGACCTTGCTCCCAGTAACTAAGCTAGTAACATAAGAATGTGAAAAAAAACTAAAATTTCAAATTAATAATGCAGTTTAAAGTAAGGTCAACTCGATAATGTAATTAATAATTAAACAATTCGAAAATATTTGTGATAGGGAATTTAAAACTAAAATAAATATGTCTATTAATCAAACTAAAACGATAACACAAAATACGACTGTACCCAATGAATATACGTCATACAATTTTAATGACCTCTTAAAGGAGAGAGAATACGCGGCCACAGGGAACGTTACTTACACAAGACTGTGCCTTATAAAACTGATAAATATACAATAGAAACAAATAAGTAAGTAGTTACAGAGAACATCACAAAAAAAACAAGAAACAAGGACAACACCAACGTAAATTCGAAAACAATATATATTAGACGACACAATACAAACACAAATGGGCTGGTCGATAGTTTTAAGATACTCCATGGAACACATCATGTTAGTTCCAGAGCAAAACTCAATCCCTACAAAGTCCCGAACATAATCCCCTAAGACATTGTGATCAGTCATATCCTGCCATACCAAGTACGGTTTACAAATATAACTTCATTTGGTCTCAAAACATTAGTGTCCGGCGTGCAGTAAAAACAGGTGTGAAAATCTATCAAGTATTGATTTACTTAAAAAATTATCTGCAGTTGTTCTCATTATGTCAGGAGTATAACCCTTCCTTATGAACTTGTTAATTAATTTCACAATTAACTGATCAAAGTTACAACTGTTATGAATTTTGCGAATTATATATAATAGATCTCCATAAAATTTGGGTTTAGTAATTCCTTCTCTAACATAGATTTTACACTAGTGCCATATTTTAAATTAATATCGGTATATTTATGGCAAAACTTACGAAACGTCTTACATAATTTATGATAACGATACCCTTGTTTTAGCAGTTTACCTGTTAGTAGAAGGTTACGTTTATTAAAGTCCTTTAGATAAGTATTCGCCCTCATAAATCTAATAAGTTGAGATATATATATGTCATATGTTGTATTTTTCGGTATATCACTAATAAGCCAGGGAAAGTTGATAATCTCAAAGGCATAATCATCTCGTTTATCATATATTTTAGTAGTAATAATACCATTTTCTTTAGAAATGTCCAAGACAAGAAACGAGGCATGTGTATCCAAGGTGTCAGCTTTCGATAGGTGTAGTTCTGTTGGATGTATATTATATATCATGGTTGGGAAAACTCATTATCAATATTTAAAATATCATCTAAATAACGGGAGGTATTATTGAAAGCTTCAATTACATCCATCTGATTTTCTTTGGATAAGGATAACATAAAGTCTCTTTCATAACAGAATAAGAATAAGTCGGCTATAAGTGGAGCACAATTAGTTCCCATAGGAATACAGACTTTCTGTTGGTACATTGAGTTATCAAATTGAATAAAGATATTATTCAGTAAAAAATTAAGAGCTTCACAGACGTCCTCACATGTCCAGATGGTAAAGTTTTTGTAATTATTAGAAGCAAAAAAAGCCGTATCATCATTGCAGGCCAAATATACATGTTGATTGAACTGCAGGTCAAAATCTTAAGTTAATTATATTCAATGCTTTCATACAGTTTTAATCAAATGAGAGGCATCTATAGCAGTGCTTATCCTGAAGAATCTAAATTTTCTCAAATTTCTATAACGTATAAACAAACTTCATATTGATAATTTACATAAAGAAGAATTCAAATGTCAACAACCATGTATTTTGTATACTGCGATGCAAATCTTCCTTTTATGAAAGGAGCACACATATTTTGGTCTGATATAACTTATGCATTTGGTCTATAAATCGAATTTTCAAGTTTTTGTAAAATCCTGTACATAGCTTAAATTTCCCTGACTCTGCGAAGTGGAATAAAAGAATGCATTCAGACATTGTATATTACGTCGCGTTAACGCTGAAATCCTCTAGTGAACTTATTCAAATTACTGAAAGAATGTCTAGCTTACGGACATTCAATCAAGGAATCCTCTCTAGTCCGGAATCTCCTCTAATTCGAACTTTATAGTTTGTCTGAAGGGTGGTCAGATTAGGGAGTTTCCAATGTATGTGGTAATATACATAGTATATACAAAATACAAGGGGCAATAACCTACTTATCATCATTGTTACAATCTCTTGATTATAAAACTGTGTTTGGAGATAGAACATAAGTATTTTGACTTACTATAACACCCTCTCGCTTAGGATTTGTTCCAACAGATTTGATGCTTTGTAATATTGACTTTGATTGTTCTGTAGATTCAAACCTGTCACATATTGTCTGTAAAATAAGAATCAACATTGCAGTATCCACTTACAGTAGCACATTATGTCAAAAATAAAAGACATTGTGAAGTATTGATTTTTATTTATCCTTTTACAACTAACAGAACCCAGGCATTGCTGTTTATTGGAAGAATCAACTGCATGTACTGATCAAAGTTTCACCCCATCCTGTTAAGGGGGCTGGTGTATAGGGGAATGAAGACATCAACAGGTGGGAATCTGAACGGTCCAGTGGGGCCATCCGAATGGACATAGATACAGCCAAGAATAGGAAAGAGTGTTAATTATAATTACAGTCAAACCTCACCTAAGGACCACCTCAATAACAAGACCACCTCTATAACAAGACCATCTCAATAACAAGACCATCTCAATAACAAGACCACATCAAAATTAAGACCACACTTTTCAAGTCTTATTATTGAGGTTTTACTTCCTAAATAAAGTGAAATAAGGGGACCAATATATCATCATAGTGGATCGTATTGTGTATACCTCAATTTTCTTCTTGCACTCTGTCTCCTTGCCGGACACCACAGCCATTGTCATGATGTAGAAATCAGCCGGATTGTAATTTGTGGGACATGGGTGTCCTGACCTGCAATACACACAGAATAATGTTTAATTATCCTGACTTATACAATTCATTCTCTATTGTTATTATGATAGTACATCAGAAATGAAACGGAACTTGTAAATATCGCGTGCTGAGTGCCACGTTACAGTTATAACAAGGTCCATGTGTGTCTATAGTCCTTGTCAGCCCTTCTTTCAGTAAATGTTTCATGTATAAATTATATGAAGATAATCAGATATTCACAGTACATGACTTAAGATTGAAACAAATATGATATTTCATGAAAAAAATCCCAAACCATAACTAGATAACCCGTAAGTGTAATACATCATAAAAAGGTAACAGGTGGCTGTTCTGGGCACTGTCAAGCCTGTTTCTAGTGTTATGAAATTTATCTTAACAAAAATGACCACGAATATTAACTTGATAGCTCGATAATTATCGCGATAACTAAGTGGTTAACATGAAACAACTCGTGAACATTATCATGTTAACAGGTGGCAGCAATAAGCTAATTCAAATATCTTCATCATGCTATATTCATCATGACATTTAAAATTACATACTGTTTGTAAAATTGTAGAGCTTCATCCGCGTCTCCCATGTAAGCCACTCTTCCTTCTGCCATAACTAACACACTGGAAAATAATAGCAATACAATCATATAACATTCCCATGATGATGGTGGTGGCACTGAAGCACATGATTGTGCTGATGATGGTGGTGGCACGGAAGCACATGATTGTGCTGATGATGGTGGTTGCACTGAAGCACATGATTGTGCTGATGATGGGGGTGGCACTGAAGCACATGATGGTGCTGATGATGGTGGTGGCACTGACGAACATGATTGTGCTGATGATGGTGGTGGCACTGACGAACATGATTGTGAGGATGATGGTGGTGGCACTGACGAACATGGCTGTGCTGATGATGGTGGTGGCACTGACGAACATGATTGTGCTGATAATGGTGGTGTCAATGACGAACATGATTGTGATGATGAGGAAAATGCTTACAGTGCTGATATTGATAAAAGTAAAATTTAAATATTTTAGAAATGGTACAAAGGCATTCGATTCTTCCATGAAAGAAAACAGCCACACCATCTCATTGCTTTAATAGCAGTTCAACATTCAGATTGGATACAGTGTGTTTATTTCCTTATTGAATACTAACAGTACTTGTGAATTGTGATAGGTCTAGAACTCTGTATCACAGATGATTAACGCTCAATGTTCAACTGTTTTCTGTTCAATGATTGATGTATAATTATATCAATATTTGATGTGTGATTTATGTAATGACTGTATTCAATACTTTATCCATTTTCGTTCACAAGATAATAATTCCTTAAGTCAATGGGCTGTATGAGTAAGTCAAACAAATAACACTTCACAAATCATAAATATTTACAAAGAATATAACTCTGTCCTTTTTTCATGAATAGAAGTTATAAATATGCGGCAGATATAAACACAGATACTTATGATTCTGTAGCTATTAACAGCTTAAATGCTCTGATGAAATATAAACTGAACATAGTTCAGACGGCATGAAATGTAAACTATGATGAATAAACACTTACTGATGAAACAAAGAAAAAACTTCAGATGACGGTTGATGTATTGTACACAATACTGTCTTCCCCTTGTCGGCCATGTTCTTTAATAACTGTACAATATTTTCTGCCATGAAGGAATCAAGGCCAGACGTCGGTTCATCGCAGAATAACAATGGAGGATTTGTCAATATCTGTAAACATGGAACGAGACACTCTAATTGAAAGTGGTGATAAAATGATTATTGAATAGAATTGAATAATCGTTGCAAACAATTTCGGGTTGGCAACAATCAATGATAAACAGTACATTCGTGGATCCAGAGAGGGACCAGATGTCTGCATCCCATCCTGAGACTTTTGGTAAAATAGGGTTGTCCATATCTAATCCTAGATCAAGAGGGGGTCCCGGATTCCAAAGGCTGACTTCAGTTTGCTGCCTTACCAGGAGCTGGACCCCTCTGAACATAAATTGCTGGAAAGCTGGGAGAATATCAAATACCATAAATTTCCTTGCTATCATAATATAGAACATTTTTTACTCGACTATTCAATATAACAATACTTATTTTGGTGACTTGTGAACTTCAATCGCTAAATCGCAACTTTTAAGTTGGCAAAAATATGTCCTTATTCAGTACTCAATGTTTGCTTTGGATTAAGAGTTAAATAATTTAAGATATCATTAATAAAATGATGCTGAAGGTTTATTAAAATGTAAAGAATTGTAAAGGCAAGCAGCTTATGAGAAAAGAAATGTTGTGATATAGATTGTATGGCTGCTTGGGTCAAGGTCGTTTATAGGAAAAGAGCAAGAAATAGTTTCTGGCAAAAACATTACACTGCTTAAGGATCAAATGTGGGTCAACAGTTAAATACTGACTCTCAAAACAGCTTCTAAACACAAGGATTGGTATTTTTTAATCATTGCGAGTTCTTTCAAAATATCATTGGACCTAATCTTCTATTGAATCATCATATATCACAGTATCAGATTCTCTATAAGTGGAAGAGAGTTTATGCATAACTATTACCGGTATATTGATAAAATAATAAGGAATCAATGAAAACTTAATTAAACTATCAGCGTTAATGGAATTGAACTATTTTATTGATCGAACAATTGTTATGTTGCAAAAGCAATGAATGTAGATCAAACCTAGTTATGCAAGTACTAACATGACTGACCAAACAGGAGTCTACAGTCCACTAACGAAATATGTAAATACAATTGATACCTCAGATGCAAACGATAGACGTCTCATCTCTCCACCAGAAATACCCTTGAGTCTACCTGGGTCACCTATGAGGTTATTCTGACATTTCTGCAAGCCCAATTCTTGTATCACTTCATCAACACGCTGTAAACGTCTTGCCTTTGATACCTCTTGCTCCATTCGAAGAAGGGCCTGATAAATGCAAAGCGGTGAAATTGATGTAAAAATGTTAATAGTTTCCTCTACTAGGAAAACAAATATTTAATGAGTTTAGTGACCAATGACTAGACCAAATTAATTTCAGACAACATAATTCATCTAGACGTTTTGATGGAATATAACGGTTTCGTTATGTGTTTGAACAGCATATCAAACTTTACTCCTATATCAATAAATGTGTAATCAATATCCTTTAATCCATACATTGTTTCATAATGGAATGTTTGTACAAACACATGGAGTTGACTAATTAATAAGTACAGTAAATAACTTTTTCAGAGCAACACCCTTTGGGAGCAGAACATTTTGGATGTTATTGAAAGGTTTTTGCTTTAGAGAGGTAAAATTGATAATAACTTCTGGGTATGACTAAAATACGCAATGGAGATTAGTGAGGGTAATGGGGGCAATGGGGGCAATGGAGATTAAAAATTCAATTTACAGCGATTTTTACTTTAAATATGTCACATATTCGACAAAATGTGGTACATGTATATAAATGTGTATATATTGTTTATAAATATGTTATGATAGATGTACTGTAAACCAATACATATATAACGATTTTCACTTGGGCAATGGAGATTTTTCTTGTACGCAATGGAGATTTCTCCCTGTTATATTTACCACGTAAACTTATAAACTAACACACATTAACCCGATGTTGATCATGTAAATATGATAACTTTTTTCAAATATGCATGTACAATACTTATATATGTGAATTCACAACTGCAGTGAAGTACGCAATGGATGTTTTCACTTGGGCAATGGAGATTTTCTCGTACGCAATGGAGATTTTCACCTGGGCAATGGAGATTTTCTCGTACGCAATGGAAATTTTTTTACCTGGGCAATGGAGATTTTTACGTACGCATTGGAGATTCTTCAGATGCGCAATGAAGGCTGATCTCAAAAAAGTTATTTATCATAGAAGAGTTATACGTAGTATATTTCATGATTTTGGAAATTACATGCGCATGAAGTTAATAAGTTTCCTGTATGATCGAGTCCATATACAATAACATCCGTAATGTTATTATTTGTTTGTCAAAGTCGTTGTCTGTTTGTCTGTTCATTACTTTTTCCACTTGTTTTACATTATTATTAGAAAGTTGTTCTTTAATCTTAATTGAAACATACTTTTTTGTTTTTACGTAAACCTTATTCTTGCTTGCGTGTTTTGTGTTTCCATGTAGTTGTCCGCCAGGACTAACGCTACATTATTTGGAAGGTACTGGTATGAGTTTGGTATGTTGCCAAACCAAGTAAATCTACGTTTGAATGGACAGTTGTCAGAAGAGGATTTCAAAGTTTGATAAATTCTGTATACTTCAAGGATATCAGTTTTTGAAGGTTGTGGATCAACGGGACGTACGTGCATACCTTTTTTTACATTTTTCAATACAGTATTTTCCATTTTTCAGCACTATAGAAATTAATTTGTCTCCACATTGTAAAAACAATCCTTTGGGACGTGACGATTTTTTTCACGCCCCACAGTCATCCCATATTTCCGCCCGTTCCCCCAATTCCCGTTTAGACATATTGGCGCTGTTGTCCAATAAATAATACATCCCGTCTTTGCGACCTGTGGGTATTTCAGTCAAACAGGAGTGAGGCGCGCGAAATATATCAATAGTAACTGGTAGGCTTGTAAGGTTGTTGCCTAATGGACCAGGTAAGAAGGCGTCATTTTCCTCAAGGGAGCTGTCATGTTCTGAGTCAGTAGAAAGTGAATTATTTTCATCAATTAGCGAAAGTGGAGAGTGACTTGTTACAATATTATCAATGTCGCCAGTTGTAGACAGTGGAAATGTGTTTGACACTTCCGGTGTGCAATGCGCTGGGTCCAGAGCGTTTCCGGTGCTGGTCAGATATTCAACCTCATCAATGTTTAATGGTTCTACAGTCCTATTCAATACTTGAAATCTTTTTTCGGAGGTAAAACTTGGCTCTGATGTGAGCTCTCTTTTGGCACTAATTTCACTAAAGTGGTTTGTCATCTGAATTATATTTTGTCTGGGCGTATTTGCCACTAACGGTACAATATGGTTAGGTACCCATTCATCCCCTAAACCTGGACGTGTTGTTGGTAGATCTAGTTTAGTCCACATCAGAGTCATGGATCCTTGACTTGGATCGACAAATGGTGGCCTTAAGATTGTATTCATTACTTTGAACTGGTAGTTTTTAGTACCATTTAGTCCTGGGCAAATGACGTCTATTTTCAAATCTTATCATAGAAGAATATGATCCCTGTTTAGCACAGTCTAAAGTGTCATCCTTAAAGTCTGGACTGAAGATAAGTATACGTTTGAACTGACGATGTTGGGTGATTTTGATCTCATTCAGCGCCATATATACACAACAGCGGTATCTTAATTCAACACTACGTGATTCATTACCAGCTAATATGGTTGATACAGAATTAAAGAAACAGTCACCGTCAGGTGTACTATGTAATGCAGTTTTCTCAGAGAAATGATATTGTGCCAACAGTGTATTAGCCACGATATCCTGTTGATGGTTAGTGAACTGATTGTATAGCTCTAGTGTTCAATTTAACACGTTTCATTAACAATTTCTCCCTTTCTGCAGCCTTTTTCAACTTGCTATACCCTTTGTTGGCAGCCTAAAATACCAATATAGTGAAGTGTAAAGAAATTCTTACTATAGGTCCGTAACACAAAGTGTGCCCAATGTGGGGCTCCAACTCATGACCCCCTAAACACTAGTATGGCACTCAACCAACTGAGCTAACCGGGCAGCCATCTATCCCCACACCACTACAACATTGTACTTTATATGTTTTACAGGTACTTACCCTGAATGTAAGATGCTCTTTCACTGTCATTGTGGCTATAAACAGATCATCCTGTTGGACGTAAGCAGAGATGTTTCGAATACCAGTTCCTACGTCAATTCCGTTAATTTTGATGTCACCAGATGCTGACAATGTCTCACTGTTAATTCGTGATGTCAGTGTGTTTAACAACGTTGTTTTACCAGATCCGCTGAAATGTTGATAATCATGTGACATGAAACTTATACCCAATTAAATAGACTAGTCCTAACAAGTTTGACCAATTTTTAAGAGCATCCACAGACAACACATTGTTTTGTGAAAGCTGGTAGATTCTGGACATGGAGACTCAAACTTTTTTTTTTGCTTTCCACATTAAGTTCGTAAGAAAAAACTTACTCATTTCAATTTTATCAACTTTAATTGATGAGGATTAGAATACATGGTATAAAAAAAATTGGGTGTCCTGAACTAGATCTACATTACTAGATTTAGTATAGAACTTGAAGTTTTATTTCAGCTTCATAAGACTACTGAAGAAACTGCCAAGCTTGCCCTACACCGGGTATGTGTCACCACGGTTATCACAACACTGTGTGCCCTATTGGAAGAAATGTTATGAAAGCACATAACCAAGTTATACAAATCGTGAATTTCACTCATATACAGTATAAAGTAAAGTATTACTTTACATTGCACTTATATACTCAACCTATGGTTTCTGACCAAGTTACACAAATTTAAATTGTATACTTGACAATGCACATACACTCAAGAGTTTGGTACTCTAGACAGCAAAATTCTTTGTTATTTTTTAACCACCCGCGTATGTTTAAGGTTTAAATAATAACACATCAACGACTGAAATCATCAGCTTTGATTGTTTGTTAATGCAGCCTACAAGTCGGACAGGGTTGTCCTAATTCAACATACTTTGTAGTAACACCAAACCACAGCTGATACGGTATTTCCTAATATTGTAACTTTTACCACAATTCACCTCATCATAAAATTTATCAAAGCAAATTACGCTAATTTGCTGTCTCATTTAGTTCGTAAAAATTGGTCTCCATTTTGTAGTAAATGTCAAATTTGTGAGAAACATATGAATCTGAAGCAGATATTGTTCGGAGAAATTCTCGTTGATATAAAATTAGATTAATGTAGGATTGTTCTGAGATATTTACCAATGGGAAATCACGGAAATAACTGTGGCTAGGTCTTTGAATAGACAAAAATCTTGCACACTGATGCTTGCATTAGTAAAAAATCTGTTTTGTGGACCTCCATTCAAATACAAACCAAATGGATTTTCTTTTACAGTAAAGTTTCCAATCTTGATGTTGGCAGAAGAAAAATATTAACAATATATGATGGAATTGAGTGGCATTCTATAAGAAGGTCTGGCTATTATGTGCACTTAAAACAGCGGATAACAACTTAACAGTCATTATATCGTCGATATCCCATAGTAAATCTACTTAGAATGACATTGGAGGCCAAGCCAGTTAACTTACCTGGCTCCGATAATCGCAACCAGTGTCCCAGGCTGAACCATTCCATACACTGCAAAAGCAACAAAAATGTTTAGAATATGTCAAACTCATCATATGTACATGTACATCATACTCTGAAGTCTACTAACATCAAACTCATCATATGTACATCATACTCTGAAGTCTACTAACATCAAACTCATCATATGTACATGTAAACTCTGAAGTCTACTAACATCAAACTCATCATATGTACATGTACATCATACTCTGAAGTCTACTAATGTATTGTTCTACTGTGCCACTGCCCAGTACATCTCGCTACAGAAATCATAACGATGTTAACATTAAGATTCAAACATGATGGTGCATGCCCGGTAAGCTCAGTCGGTAGAACACCCTACCGCCAGAAAGGGGGTTGTAGGTTCGGGTTAGGTTAACTGGTCACCGTACGAAAATTGTCATGGAAGTCCAGAACACAACCGAATCAATAACTTTGTATGCTTCAAAACCAATGTTTCATATACATGGAAGTTGGAGAGTAGTTAAACATACATTTATGTAAAAAGTTAAGTAAAGTGTTTATTTAAAGGGCCAGCCTATTCTCACTTATGAGACACCTACTTTCTTAGCACATTTACTTCCCGATTCCTACCCTTTAATGCCAGACACCAGGTAGGTAGACGCATAGTAACCATTATTTAACAAGCTGGCGGCTCACCAACCGGATATATCAAAACAGACCCCTACCGGGATTCGAACCTTCGACCTCACGTTCCAAAGGCACTCCCTTAACCACTCGGGCACGGGAGACATTTATGTATGTACTCACTATACACGGCATATGTAAATAAACAAACACAATCAAGTTATAGTTAATTCCTATGTCACCATCGTAAGTAAATATTTACCATTTCTGAGAATTTGTTTAGGAACTGCTTTAGGATCAGGACCTCTGCAACATATTCTGTCAGGAGATTTGACATAAACATTAACATTCTGCCAGGAAATCGTCACTGTTTCCATGGAATCAACCGTACTATGGTCTGCCTCATTCCTGGAAGTACAATAATACAAAATGCTATGGGTAAATAAAGTGCAACCTTCCCTGGGCAACTTCCTGTGTGAGACGCAACACCCTGTGTGAGACGCAACACCCTGTGTGAGACGCAACACCCTGTGTGAGACGCAACACCCTGTGTGAGACGCAACACCCTGTGTGAGACGCAACACCCTGTGTGAGACGCAACACCCTGTGTGAGACGCAACACCCTGTGTGAGACGCAACACCCTGTGTGAGACGCAACACCATGTGTGAGATACTACACCCTGTGTGAGATGCAACACCCTGTGTGAGACGCAACACCCTGTGTGAGATGCAACACCCTGTGTGAGACGCAATACCCTGTGTGAGACGCAATACCCTGTGTGAGACGCAACACCCTGTGAGGGACGCAACACCATGTGTGAGACGCAACACCCTGTGTGAGACGCAACACCCTGTATGAGATGCAACACCCTGTGTGGGACGCAACACCCTGTGTGAGACGCAACACCCTGTGTGAGATGCAACACCCTGTGTGAGACGCAACACCCTGTGTGAGATGCAACACCCTGTGTGAGACGCAACACCATGTGTGAGATGCAACACATTGTGTGAGATGCAAAACCCTGTGTGAGACGCAAGAGGGGGCTGTTGTTGTGAGACACAAGAGGGGGATGTTGTTGAGAGGTTGTTGTTCTAGAGAGGTTAAACTGAAGGTCCATTCTTAGTAAAGGGAACATTGAGTAGGGTCTATGCTGTTGAAGAGATCGAAAAAGTTTTGCTCAAGAGAGGGCCGCTCACGAGTTTGCCAGTTGTATCTACATATACAATTAGTAACGTTCTTTTTTTGTGCACGTATATCTGGTACACGCGTCATTGAGATATACAACAGGAGTTGCTGCAATCTCATTAAAATCAGCTCCAGTCGCACGCTCCTATACTATACGCTAACTGGCAGCGAAAAGTAATGGAGCTAAAGTTGGGGGCTGATTTCAATGATATTGTAGTTGCTGGTACATCGCATTATGAACCCTCGGGATCATTTTGTCTTTGCGTTATACTTCTAGACTTGATGTTAACTATATATATACACCCAAAGTAGGTCTATTATTCCGTGTCTGTTGTGCTGTGTGTTCTACCTGAATTGTGATTATTTCTTAATGTCAATATCTTGTTGTGACATTTAAGGTTAAACCTTTATTTTATTTTTCATTCAAACGTGTATGGGAGAAACCACGTGGTTTGTGACGTCATTTTGCCACTCGAGGTTCTTTCATACTGCTTGTTTTCAATATTTAAGCATAGTAGATCTATAAGCCGCCTTGGCCTACTTAGTTCTACACCTTCTCAGCTTCCATAAATTACAAATTCGAAAGTTATTTCAAACACTTCGATAAACCTTTGCCAACACATTACTTTGACTTCGTGTTCAGAATGCAGTCGAATTCGAATGTCTGCAGAAGCAAAAATATATTGCCAACGAGATGCATTATATAATAATATCACATAAAACTTAACCCGACACATTCCGTAATCATAAAAGAATAATGAACCACATGACAATCAACTTCGGCATTGTTTATTAAGATCACTGGGCGGATTAAGTCGATCAGTATCATATCACGGGCAATATACGCGCGTCATCAGGACGGGTACTCTACATAGTAAAATTATCATTCTTGCTTTCAGCAATACTTATTTTATCTAAGACTGATATCGATCTGCATCCACAGATAAAAGGACAGCGACACTTGTTTCATGCAGATAACTACGTTAGTATTCTACTACATTCTTGTACATCAAATATTAGTTAATGTCACAATCACATGGAGATCTACATGTTGTTCGTAACAACGAAAGCTATTTCTATACATTGAACTTTATACTAGTGCTTGAAGAACGCCATACATAATCAAGAACAGGGAGACGGAGTTGTCGAGGGGTAGAGCGCATGACTCCCAATAGGTAGGTCACGTGTTTGAATTCCACCTTGTACTAGGTAGCGACCCAAAAAGCGGTAATCGAGAATAACTAGTGTAAGTTTTAAACTGGTTCCATAATCGATTGAAAATAAATAAGTTTAAACTAAAGGACCATACACCACATTTCAAAAGGAAATATTGGCGTTCTCAAACTGCAGCTAAGAATCATCCTGACTGCTCCAGCATTTGCCAATTAGAAGCAGGTTATTTACATATTTGTGTATCTAAAATAGTAAATTGTATGTATTGTAAACTACAATGAGGTTGCGTCTTAAGAAGAACATTGATTATATATATACACAAACTAATTAACGAGTCACGTACATAATTCAATCAATGGGAATATTACAACTACACCATCTGCACAATTAGGTCAGGTAGGCCAAACAAATAGTTTACGTTGTTTCCAGACCCCTGTATTTATAGATTGGTTCGAATTCAATAGCTTGAATCGATCAGTATGTACGTAGTTCTGCTTATCATTATCGTTATCATTATTAAAATTGTCACTGACACCAACGTTATCATTAGCATCATCAGTGTTATAAGTATTACTATTTCACATAGCATTCCCATACATTAACTTAATTGAGTCTAATAGAATTTGAGTAGTATGCAATTCTACCTTTCATATAATAATTCGAAGAATGAATTAAATTAACAGTTGATAACGTAGGCTTATTATCTTCTGCACACGTCGGACGCCTGGAGGCAAAATGATCAATCACAATATACGTTCATAGTGGTATTAAACTGTTTATGAAAACATGAAATATTCTAGCGTACTGCATGTCAAGTAACATAAACTAACGCCTTGAAACTACAACGTCTATAAGTTAACGCTTTCAGTGATCAACAGTGCGCTTCATTCAATTTGAGAGGTAGTATAATTATATTAAATGCCAATTAAATCAACTTCGATATTTCAAGATGTACCCCTGCCAATTTAATTATTGATGGTTTAATACAAAATCTTTACTCTTAACATGTTCTCTTGCACGCTACTCAAAGAGAAACACGTAGATCGAATACAAGAGAGACAACTGTATGTATACGGACAATGTCATAATTAGTCTCGGGCTAGTTTTCTCCCTTGTTATATCAATAAAATTCTTATCAGAAATTAGTCGTTCATTGATTTGATCCCGTCGATTTATTATCTATACATGATATATTTATATAAAACACCATTGACTGATAAACACCCACAGATAACATGTTAAGTACTTTATGAAACCTTTATATAGATTAAACCCCTACTTATTCGACAGTTATTACTATCATACTGGCCTACATTGTTTAACTTTTCATATCAAAGTGACACACATTCAATACATGATTTCATGTCACAAAGGCATTTCTTCGAGCCCGTTTTCAAAACCTCATCCTACATTTGTAGCATTTGGGATTTACAACCTCTTCTGTAAGTGAAGTCATTTTAAGAAAACGCAATATGTGATGTCACTAGTTGCAAGCAGGAAACAATATTTTACTCAGTAACGTCATTTCGTTTTCATATTGTCATATGGGGCATATTTTGCTTACTGTCAGTACATGGTGACGTCACATGTCACGTTTTCTGGAAATGACGTCACTTATACCCTGGTCACATTTACCCTACGAGCTCCGTACGAGTAGGTTTTCAGCCGAAATTTTGCAGAATCGTACGGAGTCCGTACGGACATCGTTGACTCTTGCGAGTATCGTACGGATGTTTTGAACTCGTAGAGGACTCGGGGACTCGATGAGAATGTTTCACCGAGCTCCCGTGCTCTCGCAGAGCTCGTATAAATCGAAGTCGTGAGCATCTCGCAAGGGGCCCGTACGGGTACCGTAAGGGACCCGGCAGAGCTCGTACGGGCATCGCACGATGTCCGTGCGGATTTGGAACACCGCGAGGTCCGTAAGAGCTTGCCGGGGCTCGCTCGACTATCGCAGGGTAGTCGCACGGTCAACGTACGATGTCCGTACGATACTACTTGCGATGTCCGTACGGGTATTGTTGAAATACAAAGTATAACATAGCTTTGTATGCTAAGTCCAAAAACGGAAGTAGTGATGTAACACAATCACTAACACAATCACTGGTAATTATTTTTGTGATATAAGCAATCACATATAATTGTTTATCATCGCCGCCTTCAATTTAGGGTGCTGACTGAATTGGTCATCTGTCAGAGGTGTCAATCGCACTCGCCACATTTCTGGTAGCCACCCGAGTATAACCTGGTAGGTTAGTGCTAGCATAACCCATACCTTATCAGTCTCATATGACAGATCAGTTTATTGAACGATAATTACAAAATAGATGAACATGGCTATGCCGATAGTAATGAAATCCCAATATATAAAGTACCCTCCCCATATCTGTTAGATTTACCCAACAGCAGTAATTTTGCAATAAACATTTCAATATGAATCTTGTTCAAAAATGTACCTGTCACAGTATTTGACTATTAATGTGTATATAACTCCTTATATGGTCAAATGGACAAATTTCTGTTAAATAGGATGCCTGAGGCATATACATGTATGTCCTATCTACCTGTCATATTTATTCGTATCTGAATCTGTCATTAGTATCTGAACTTTATTTTTATGCATGTATGGGTCATTTGACCTTTACATTTGTTTACACCAAATTGACAAATTGCGTCTAATTATTTTCACACAAGGCAGTCGAGCAAGTCATGAATCTATAAACATATTATTGTTCCGATCAAATCAACAACATAACCAGGAAATACTTGTCCTTTTATGCAAAAGACACAATATATAAAATTTACACAATATATAAAATTTACACATATATAGAAACTCTACATTTATCAACGCTACAATGCATGTAATACAATTTCTCATCAATTTACATTGTAACTATTACGCGTTTCTGGAAGTCATTTAATTAGTATATATATATAGGAGACTCTAATAAGTATTTAAGTGGTTTATGGTCAGTGCGTACTGTAAAATCAGCACCATGTAATATATGATGAAGTTTTTGTAGCGAAAAAAAAATACCAAAGGCTTCTTTTTCTATTGTACTCCACCTTGTCTGAGTATCACTAAGTTTGTGTGATAGAAAATAAATCGGTTTCTCATTAACAAAATCACCAATTTCACCATCTTCGCATTTCTGAGTAAGACATGCACCAATGCAAGTGTCAGAAGCATCAGTGTATAAAAAGTATGGTTTATTCGGGTCTGGATATGACAGATACGGTATAGCAGTCAGAACATCTTTTAATTTTTGGAAGCTATCTTGACATTCACTTGTCCAATCAAACTTTACATATTTTCTAGTTAGTCTAATTAATGGTGTAACAATTTCAGTATATGACGGACAGACACGGCGATAAAATCCAGCCATACCTAACAAGATCTAACATCACGGACACATTTCGGTGCTTGAAGCTTCCTAATACCATCTACCTTGCGTGGATCTGGTCTGATACCACGTTCATCAATGATAAAACCAAGATAATTAGTTTCAGTTTGTAAGAATTGACACTTCTTTAATTTGAGCTTAAGGCTATGTTGACGTAACCTGTCAAACACTGTTTGAATGTGACTCATATGATCCTCAATGTTTTTACTGAATATTAAAATGTCATCTAGATAAGCAACTGCGAAATGGCCAAGTCTTTCCAGAACTTTTAAAGCTAATTCTGAGAAAATATATGGTGCACAGACTAGACCAAATGGCATAACATTAAACTGAAATAATCCTCTAAATCCTGTAGAAAAGGCGGTTTTTTCTTTAGAATCTTCGCTAAGTGGAAGTTGAACATAACTCTGTCTTAAATCCACACATGTATAATATGAACTCTCGCCTAGCATAGCCAAAATGTCATATATATTTGGTAGTGGAAATGAATTTGGTTTCGTAATTTTGTTCAATCGTCTAAAATCAACACAGAATCGTTTAGACCCATCTTTCTTGTCAACTATAACTATGGGAAAACTCCACGGACTTTTAGACGGTTCAATGATTTTTGCCTCAAGCATTTGATCTATGGCTTCATCAATGATCTTTTTCTGAGTTAATGGTGTTCTATATGGCCTTAATTTAATCGGTGGGTTATCACCCGTATCAATTTTCATCTAAATTGATTTTGTGGGAGTCAAATTACAATCGTTTTTAGCAAAAATGTCCTTATTCCTATGAATCAGTCTAGTAATTCGGTCCAAATGTTCTGCCGGTGCATGTACATCCGTTAAAAATTCATCCTCAAAGTCATTATCTTTACTTTGCCAGGTTTCTTTAACAGAATGTATGTTGTGCACCTCGACTGTCTCAATTTAAGCTATTGCGCAACCTCTCCTTAATTTAATTGTCTTATGTGTATTGTTTACAATCATTAACGGAAAACGCCGTTCATTTGGAAGGTTCATTACAATTTTGGAAGTCCTGGTTCAGAATAAAAAAATATATTGTTAATGTTTTTCAGCTCATAAGTTTTATTTGAGTCTAACCCATTATTTTTCTTTAATTTTCCTGTCAGCACATTAACAGTTTGAGGTTTAAGAACAGTCTCTTTTTGAAGTCTAACAATTGATGCTATTTGCATATCTTCTTCTAACGGTACATAACAGTTGTTAATTTTCAAACACTTTAGATCAAAATATAATCTGACACCATGTTTCGATAAAAAATCACGGCCAATGATAACGTTTCTCTTTACATCAGCTACTATAATAAATTGATGTGTTTTAAATGTGTGTCCAATTTTAAATGTAAGATTTACACACCCGTCTACTTGTAAAGAACCCCCATTTACAAATCATAAATGTATTAACTTATTTGAAATTTTTGGTTTATTCTTTAATGTCGCAAATGCGGCACGAGAAATTAATGAAACCTCAGCACCAGTATCTACTGAACTTCTAAATTGTATGTCATACAAAAAGCAAAATCCTGTTTAGATAACTTCAAATAACGACACAAATTTGATGAGATAAACCTAAAAGGTCCATAAACACACACGGTCCTAATAATGTTCGTGGATACTTTAAAAAAGTCGCATACGTCAGAAGATCTACAATCAGCCAAGTATGTAAGACTCGTTTTGTATGAGAATGCTACAGTAAATCATACATCAGCCCTGCCTTGCGTTCAGTTAAGGCTAAGAGAAGCCGCTCACAGTTCGCGTCGCTAACAAGTGTATAGACCGACTCGTTTGTATTCTGCCCTGCCTTAAAAGACGGTAAAGACAGGGAACCAGCCCTACGTACATTTTGCAATTTGGTTCCCCGTGTGCATGCAATGTGATACGGTGGACCAGGGATACAAAACAAAATGTGAGCGACATATAGCGGTTACTGAAGGCAGTGTTCGGCTCACAACGTAACGTTTTGCAATTTGGTTCCACATGTGCAGTCAATGGGATACGGTGGGCAAGGATACAATACAAAACGTTCGCGACTGTGAGCCGTAACTGAACGCAGGACAAAGGGTCCAACTGGTGGTCTTGCTGTATATATATAGTATGACCATAACTGTGTCCGCTGTGTTATAACATAAATTGTAACATATCTAACTGTACAAACACGCTATTCGACTTTTGTTGATAAACTTCAAATGTTTATATTTCGGTTGCGGATTAAATCAGTGACCGAGACGTCGTATCATTAAAGCCCTAAAGCATACCCCACACAACATATACAGTTTGGACATTATCTTAATATAAAGAAATCACAGATATAAATGAAAACAACCTTGCAGAAATGTCCGTTTTAACGAATTTTGGATTGCAGATTGACCATTTATTGTTACATTTATTGTCAAACCTCACTTAAAGACCACCTCAATCATGAGACCACCTTAATATTAAGACCACCTCAAAATTTAAAACACATTTTCACTGTTTTGCTCTTTATTCAACCTCAATAATAAGACCACCTGAACGTTAAGACCATTTTTCAAAGGCCATAAGGGTGGTCGTATTATTGATATGCTGACGATAATCTGATATTTTGTATTCATTACTGTTTGTACATAAACTTAATTATTTGACAATGCACATGTCATTTGAAGTAACAATTCACTTATGATACTTAATAACATATTGATACTTTTAAGTTGTACGTACACATAACCATAACCATAACAGACCATAGACTAGGTACTTTTTTCTTTGGATATTTTTATTTCTCATCAGTTGTGAAATTATTCTTTCAACTTAAAAAGGTCATAAGCTATGACTCTTTTCAGGTTAACTAACCATTACTCGCGCCAAAATCATGGGTTGAAGAGTCGCGATCAAACCCATTCTACTGCGAGGCTCAACTTACGACTATTGAATAAGAAGTCAGAGGGCGTTCTACCCTCGACCACTATACCTTCATTCACATTTGATTGTTTGTTTGATAGAAACCGAGTATGTCCGGATCATTCTTCTTCATGTAGATACGTTCGATTAAGGCGATATAGACAGAAGGAAACAGCCATATTTGCTTTTTACAAGTTTTTAGCAATAATTGTCTAACTACATGATATAGCAAGATGAAATGTATACTGTTTTATGGTTATACCGTGTTTCAACTAGTACTGCTATAATTTTGTAAAACAATAGAAAAAATAATGAAGTTTCTAGAACTTTTGGTATTTTATTCCAAAATAACAACAAAAGAAACAAGAGGTGAGAACGGAAAATTTTACGTCCACTTATGTTTGTACATGGCATTTAAATCACTAATGGCATAGTTATAAAGACATGTGAAGTGTATAACCTAGTTTTGCATATTGTGTTTCTTCAAATGTATAAAGTAAACCGGCCGGTCGTTAAGGATCGTCTTACAAGGAACACTGATTTTATGTTACAAAATCGTCCCCTCTTATACTAAAAATAGTTTAAACATTTGTAGTTTTTTATAATCCGTTAAACGTTATAGACACTTAAATCAATCACGTACCTGTTGGAAATGCATATTGTTAAGAAAAAAGACCTACATAAGTCATTGGCTTTCGGTCTCATTCTTTTTACACTACCCATTGAACAAACTATCCCCGTGTGCAGGTAATGTGATACGGTAGACCAGGGATACGTTCGCGACTGTTAGCCGTAACTGAACGGAGGGATGTGATACACGCAGGACATCATAATGAGTCCCACAACATGTAGAAATATGTGGATGGCTGAAATCTCTGGCGGAATCTCCACTAAGGTTTAAAATGATTTACGCAATACTACGGATGCTTTAATCGCCCACATCGCAACTTGTTCAAACATCGTGGTAGGTTCAAATCCATGCCAGTATCTTTGGTATGAAAGAATGATTTGTATATATACAGGTGGATGAAATATTAAATATTTTATGTTACTTACGACGTTGTGAAGATATGATCTGCTTTTTATCTCCCTGGTGCATGCCGTTGTGTTGGTGTTTGTGGTGTAGTCATACACACAAAACAAAGATTTGATCATTTAAATATGGCTTTATTATATTGCAGTAGTGAACATTGTATAATGTATTATAAAATATGTTAACACAGAATTCAGCAGACCAGGTGATCTTATGTTGTCACAGTTACTATGGCCTAAGGTTCATCATGATACAGTTACCTAATCACGTGGGCAGAGATATATCGTAAATGTCAACCATACATGTGTGTATCCATATAATATTCCCAGAATGAACTCTAGTTACGGGAGTTGCACTTGTTAATGTGCAACGTAAGTACCTCGGTGCATATTAACTGTGACCTACTTGTTGACATTGATGGATGAGGATTGACCCTTCGTGTGTAAACTAAACGAGATAATATCTGCTGTATGTTGGGAGAGAGGTTTTAGGCTCGGAACTGTACGCTACTGTTGTCTTGAGTACTATACTAAATAAAGTTATAATCATGTAAACGTAAATGGCTGTTTGTGGTTCTTGTAGTATAATTAGTCCTAAGGTACTGCAACGATGATAACGCTAACGACGAGACGGGACTACACATGTTGTTGTTGTTTTGGTTGTTGTTGTTTTTGTTGTTGTTCTGGCACCCCATTAGCTCCTCCACTCCATTCGCTATAAGTACCATCCTCCTCAATTATAAACACGGAATTATCCCGAATTGTCATGATCACTAACAAAACCTTAATTGACAATTATACTTTGTCTGTTAAAATATCCATATACACATTCACCATACAATCGTTCAACTACTACCGTCTGTAGATTCGTTTCAAATGAAAAAGTATTCCACTTCTATGCCTAATAAACGCCTGGTTCACTATATGTCCACTGTTCAAATCGATCGCTCACAACTGTGTCGTTAAGGAGTTATCGTTTATAAAGTGTATATTCTATAAATGAAAGCAATCCTTTTCTATTTGGTTTTACAGTCAAAGATGTACAATTGAGAAGGATGAGGGCAAGTTGGTACAAAAACATCTGACCTTGCATGGACACTTGAAGGTTAGTAAAATCAATTGTTTAACTCACAGGTTTGCTAACAGATTGACTAATCTACTTACTGTTTGCTAAGTGTGTGACTTGTACAGGTTAACGGTCTGATATTCACTACCATGTCACTCGCTGTGAATGGCTTACTAACTCATTGAATGACTAGGCAGTGACATACATAACTCGCTCTTACCAAATGATTTGCTCACTGACTGACTCACCAACAGACATTCTGACTGGTGTGTTCAATGATTCACTGACTGACTAACACACTGAATCCCTGTATGACTGGTTGACTGATTTATTCTCTGGCTGACTCACATGCTGCCTCAGTCACTGACTGACTCGTTGACTGACTTACTCTCTGAAATACTGACTCATATACTGACTGATTCAATATATCACTAAATGACTAACTGCCTCAATGACTGACTAATGCCCTAACTGACTGACTAACTGATGTACTCACTGACTGACTGATGAACCCACTGACTGACTAGAGGACTGACTGACTGACGTACTAACTGGTTGACTGGTGCACTCACTGACTGACTGATGTACCCACTGACTGACTAACTGGTGTACTCACTGACTGACTAGAGGACTGACTGATGTACTCACTGACTGACTAGAGGACTGATTGACTGATGTACTCACTGATTGACTGGTGTACTCACTGACTGACTGGTGTACTCACTGACTGACTAGAGGACTGACTGACTGATGTACTCACTGACTGACTGGTGTACTCACTGACTGACTAGAGAACTGACTGACTGATGTACTCACTGACTGACTGATGTACTCACTGACTGACTGATGTACTCACTGACTGACTGATGTACTCACTGACTGACTATAGGACTGACTGACTGATGTACTCACTGACTGACTGGTGTACTCACTGACTGACTGATGTACTCACTGACTGACTGGTGTACTCACTGACTGACTGATGTACTCACTGACTGACTGGTGTACTCACTGACTGACTGATGTACTCACTGACTGACTGATGTACTCACTGACTGACTGGTGTACTCACTGACTGACTGATGTACTCACTGACTGACTGATGTACTCACTGACTGACTAGAGGACTGACTGACTGATGTACTCACTGATTGACTGGTGTACTCACTGACTGACTGATGTACTCACTGACTGACTGATGTACTCACTGACTGACTGATGTACTCACTGACCGACTGGTGTACTCACTGACTGACTGGTGTACTCATTGACTGATGTACTCACTGATTAACTGGTGTACTCGCTGATTGACTGATACACTCACTGATTGACTGGTGTACTCACTGACTGACTGATGTACTCACTGACTGACGGATGTACTCACTGACTGACTGGTGTACTCACTGACTGACTGGTGTACTCACTGACTGACTGGTGTACTCACTGATTGACTAGAGGACTGACTGACTGATGTACTCACTGACTGACTGATGTACTCACTGACTGACTCGTGTACTCACTGACTGACTGATGTACTCACTGACTGACTGGTGTACTCACTGACTGACTGATGTACTCACTGACTGACTAGAGGACTGACTGACTGATGTACTCACTGACTGACTGGTGTACTCACTGACTGGCTAGAGGACTGACTGACTGATGTACTCACTGACTGACTGATGTACTCACTGACTGACTCGTGTACTCACTGACTGACTATAGGACTGACTGACTGATGTACTCACTGACTGACTGATGTACTCACTGACTGACTGATGTACTCACTGACTGACTAGAAGACTGACTGACTGATGTACGCACTGATTTACTGGTGTACTCACTGACTGACTGATGTACTCACCGACTGACTGATGTACTCACTGACTGACTGATGTACTCACCGACTGACTGATGTACGCACTGATTTACTGATGTACTCACTGACTGACTGATGTACTCACTGACTGACTGATGTACTCACTGACTGACTGATGTACGCACTGATTTACTGATGTACTCACTGACTGACTGATGTACTCACCGACTGACTGATGTACTCACTGACTGACTGATGTACTCACTGACTGACTGGTGTACTCACTGACTGACTGGTGTACTCACTGACTGATGTACTCACTGATTGACTGGTGTACTCGCTGATTGACTGATACACTCACTGATTGACTGGTGTACTCACTGACTGACTGATGTACTCACTGACTGACTGATGTACTCACTGACTGACTGGTGTACTCACTGACTGACTGGTGTACTCACTGACTAAAAGTATTAGAACAATAATAATACAATATAAACTGACCGATTAGGAATTTTGTTGAGTGTAGTCATGTTCTGCTCGCTATATTATAGTATTCAAACACAATTTTAGAATAGTGTTGTTTTTATGTATAGAACATGATGATTCATCCAAAATATTTGAAATTATTAGATGCCATTACGAGTTTTAAAGTGTTGCTAATACCAAGTGCAACGTCTATGTAATACGGAAACTCATAGTTTTCCTATCTGATTTGCGTCTTGGATTAATGGCTATACAAACAGTGACGGTGAAAATTATCTGCTGTGTAAAAATATATTCACAATATCACGGACATATGTTTTATATGTCCGTGACATAATGGAAACCATAGCAACCAAAGCGACCATCACGGATACCATGTGAATCTTGTTTCAATGTGCGTACAATGAATTGTGTGTATGATAGGATGTACACGACTTCGTCTTGCTCAACGGCTCAGAATTTGGATTGTAACATACTTCCAGCTAATTGAACACAAATTGTGACGTAAAATATATATTGAAGGACACTTCATTATTGCGGATATTATAATAAAACGCGTATTTGTGTTTTAAAGGCATGGACGAAACATCTATTATTAGAGGCTGGAAATATACTGGTACATGGCATGTGCTCATGTGTCTTTCTTTAAGACTATAGCTTGTTTAATGTTTAGCATTATAGTGCAGTTTACGTAGCGTATATTTCGCAATATCAAGTTCTGTGGCGGTTCAACGAGCGCTAAATGGCAAAAGTTGAGTTTCATCCTGGTTACGGTTATCACCGGAAATCGATCAGTCACCACATCAGCAATGCTAATGAAATATTAGACGGTTCCACTTCCGGTGAGTAATAAACAACACAAAGTGTACTCGAAAGTGTATGGTCATATTTCGTATATCTAATTTGTATTCAAGCTCTACAGTTGGTAGATAATATTCTTATATTTGCAGTTTTCAGTAATAAAACATGCGTAGCCAGGGTACCAAACGTATGAGAATAAAGCAGTTCCAAATTTCAATGTTTTACATAAACGGAGTTCTGCAAAAACAGTACTATTGGTGCGATGCTGATTAACGGTCAGTACGGTGACGGATGTATGGAATAAATAACGGTTTCCTTTGTTTGGCAAACTGTCGTATCTGTTCAACATTCTATCACATACTGTCCATAAAAGTAAACCACATTTGCTTACTCGTGTAAATGATTTGCACAAAAATATTCTATAATGTTTACGTCAGTTAATGTAATAGTATAAAGTAACATAGTTGCATGCTTTCTATGTTTGTTAACAAAATAAAATACAATACCATCGTGTCATAGCGTGATTTTTCCTAATACGTAATTATACGTGACTTGATGACGATTAAGATAAATTAAACTTCACATTTATAATTTTATATACTTATGCAAGAAAATATTATATAGGATATTTGTTTCTCTTGAATTGAACATGAAGCTAAAATTGTTTTTATCAATCTCTTATGTAGTGCTGCTATCGTTCAAATGTATCGATACAATATTATATCGATATATCGATGCAAAATGGTCTTGGTCCGAATTACTTTACGATATTCTGTAACTAAAAACTGAAACGTTTTGTTGATTATTTATTCAATGTTGGTTACAGAAACTATTCTCCGATGATTGTCTTTACCAGTCTCATCATAACAATAAATAAAACACGTGTTTTCTCCTCAACTACCTCAATTACCGATATTTGACCGATGTTCGATGTGATATATCGCTTAAACCAATCAAACCTAGGAGTATCATGAACCCGAGTTCATATTACCACAACGTAGTTTAAATTACCCCCCTCGCTGATAGGGCTTAAGTGACAATTTCCAATAGTTTCAAATCATGCCAAGTTAATTGAATATCATTTGCTAAACATATTAAATAATCCATGTAGTCTCAAACTGCAGAACAATTCGTAAAATGTTATTTCCATGCTGTTACTGCTGTTTTAGTTGTTGGTGTTGCTGCTCCCGTTGTCGTTCCTGCTGCTGTTGTTCCTTTCCATTTTGTTGTTTTAATGCTTACCATTTTATTTATATCATTTGCTGTTGTTCTTGTCAATTTATGCAGTGCTCTCTGAAACCGATTTCATCCTAACTCCCGGTAAGATTTTAAGCTACCGGGGGGAACTTGGAATGTTGGTTGTCTGAAATCGCTACACCGGTATATCGAGTACCGGTACGCATTCCTACTGTGAAGTCGATTTGGTATAGAATTAAACATAAGTTGTCTTAAAAATAATTATTTAAACGAATAAACCGGGTAGGTTGGCTTAGTCTACGCTCAGCGCAGGCCAGTCACCCGGGAGGTCCCGGCTCGATTCCCGGGAGGTTTCGGCTAGTGTCGGGTGATAATCAATTCCAGGAAAATTGGTAAAATCAATAACCAATTAGTGTAACTGAACAGCAAGTCGAAATGGCGTTAAACCCACTAAAAAATAAACAAATTCAATTAAGTCAGAAAGTAATGAAATTGAAAGCAATGTTTCAGGTATATCACATTATAAATGCCCATTTTATTTGTAAAGCAAGCTTTCTTGTCCATAGAAGCAGCGGTCATCACGGTAAGGAAATTTTTTGTTTCACTGATGAACTGTCTAAAATAATAGTATTATTTGGAATAGTGGGTATAATTATACACGTCAGGGACGTCATTAATAATATGATTGGTATTGTTTTCATTGGATTTTACTCCGTTTTTCAACACTATGCGGCGGCCAATTGCCCTAACCAGTTTTCCTGGAATTACTTATCAATCGTTACTATCTTGCTCTTCTGCAAGCAACTGACAACTACTCCACATGTGGAGGTCATGACCGTAGCCAATGTCACAGAAGAACATAAACGCCCAAACATGGAAACGAACCCGGATCTGCCGGGTGACATTCTAGCGCGCTACCAACTGAGCTAGCCGGGTTGGCTATTTTGATATGAAATTTGTTATTTCAGATAAAGGTTAACATCTACCATGTAGGAGCCTTAAAGCAGCATGTTCAGTGTAGGAGCCTTAAAGCAGCATGTACAGTGTAGGAGCCTTAAAGCAGCACGGCAGAATGGCGAGGTCCAGGGAATAAAGATCATTCTGAAAGATTGTGATATAAAGTGTTAAAATGTGTTAAAAGTGTGTTTGTGAAAATGTGTTCTTATGTGTCCATATTGTGAAAAGTATTGTGTTTTGAAAAGCGTGAAGATTCATATAATTCGTATAACTGGATTTGAATCATCCGATCGGTGAGTCTGATACAATTATGATTCTGCAATTAACCGTTTCTGCCCGCTTTAACTTACACTTCACGTCCTGCATGATCCGGTCACTGTGAACTTTATAAACAGCGTCTTGACATTACAACTGCCTTGTATATTCGCCCTGGAAGAATAATGAAACAGATAGCAGGACAAAACCACATATTGACTCTCGAATTATATCAAATGTGAAACAACTTGTTTGTATTTTGTATCATTATAACATTTTTAAACCTTAAACTAAGTAACAATGGTAAACGTCTTTTAATTTACATATGTTTATGAACATTTAATTAGTAAAGGCTATTTTTGTACGTTGTAAAGTCAGGGCTGTTTCTGTCTGGTTGTTATAAATGTAGTTATATATTGCAGATATTATACATTGCTATACGGGTAAATTAGCTTACTGTAATACCATGAAATATGCTTCAACATTCATTCTTTACGATAATAACAGTGGTAATACAAATGTTGCATCGATTTTTGAGGCGGAAAGTAGGTCTATATATTAACAGACCCGGATCCATAAATTCCAGGGGGGGGGGGGGATATTCCATCCCGTAAACGAAATAGGGGATCCGGGTCTCTCCCAGAAAAATTATAATATAGGTATGAGATGGGGGCAATTGAATTAGAGGCTATGTTGTCATACACTGTGTTCATTAGGTTTCAATGAAATAGTGCAAATATTAAAACTTTCATTGATATTTGGCAATATAAACATGATCAGGAAACATACATATACACTGTATTAATTGTTGACTGTCTATATACTTAAACAGGCTTAGATATGCTCCCTGAAATGTGTTGATCATATCCAACAAAAATAATCATCAATGACAATAATTGGTAGAGCATCGGCCTTCAGGACATGCGCTCATGGTTCAAGCCCTGCCAGAGGCAAACACGTGTTTTTATGACTGTAATTTACTGATAGTCGTCTTCGAACTTATTTGCATGTGGGAACGTTTGAAGTGTTACATTTAATACAAAGAACATGTTAGTACTGGTGAGTAAGCCGGGAAATGTACGAGATTGCACGCTCGCCATATGGGTTTCCGGTAGCGAAGTAAAATTAGCCTAAAGTGACCAGCAAGTACATTGTTTTATCCTTTATTATATCGTTTCTTTTAATATCTGATAAGAAAACATTTACATATCATAACAACTTCAATTTAGATAGAACATAATGGTGCAGAATTTGCGAACATCCTAAATAACATGTCTCTTATAAGTAAAAAAAAGCATTAATGCCATGTATTCTATGATAATAAATATATTAATTTAAGGATATGTTATGGACAGTTTTATTTCACAGCTAGCAAGTTGTCACTGGTGCATTTAAGATGGTTTAGTTGTAACCAAGGAAATTGTCATTGAGGGGAGGGGGCGTTTTGTCTTACCGGAAGGAATGGCTTGCCAATGGCGATCTTTTGCAAGGTAAGTCTGAATGACTCTTCGCAAGTAATCAGTTTGTTTTGCATGTTCTAAATTTCACGTCCCATGCATATTCGTCTGGTCACTATATTGTGAACATTAAAATTATAATGTAAATAAGAATACTGTGCGCGTGTAAGTCACCATTATGTTATTGCTAGCAGGAGTAATTTTAAGTCAACATTATGTTATTGCTAGCAGAAGTAATTTTAAGTCAACATTATGTTATTGATAACAATATCAGCAGTAAATCCTCCTTAAAATATCAAACAAAACGAATGCGCCTATCTTGTGACTTTGGTTCACAGAGAACAATTTGTTATCAAGTGTTATACTGATGATGTGAATAAATATGATGTATTTGCGTGCTTTAATGATGTACTCCATTGATCTAATCAGTTTTTTTTTCTGATCGGTCTAAAACATGACCCGGTTCAAACTTGGCTGAAACAAATTGACCTGTCAAAATGGCCAACTGTATTGCATTGTTGGCACTGTTTCATGTATTCTGATCATTTTCAAATAAGAATACTGATACGTAAGGGAAAGTTATGCTTGTTGTTTAGGTAAATAGTACGTCATCAGATACTACAGTGTTATACGTATGCTCCCTGCCCTTATTATGTTCGTTTAGGACATTAAAATGTGTCAACTGTTGCCAAATCACAATGCAAGCATATTTTGTATCAACACAATTTCATTGTAACCTAATCAACAGGCGAAGCTCAGAGTTTATGATGGAATTACCTCTCATTCAGTTGTTACAATAGTTTACTTGTTCGATCCGGATGGCATGTTCCCTGGAAATTTGTTTAACTGTTGGTTTGGATTGGTAGAATCATACTTAACAAGTTTGTACTAGTGCAAATGTCATTAAAGGATGCTCAAAATTTAGAAACCGAAAATCACCAGAAGCCACCGTTTCATACCTATATTATAAATAGGTTCAAATGTATTAACATGACATATTCAATCCTTATATTGACTGATTGTAAATAAAATTATTAAAATGAGACTATTTAAAAATGTGAATATAACTGATTCTATTCATTCATTTCTACATTTTGAACAATTGTTAGCCCAAAATTAGGTTCAAATGAAAAAAACATTACATATGCCATTATTTATTCTATTCATTTATTTCCAAAATATCAATAATTTCACATAAATTTTCACTGAGTTATGACCCTTTGATGTTTTACTGCCATCTGGGAGACATGTTTTTATTAAAAAACAACCATCTAGTTTGTTTAATGGGCTTCATCCAATAGTGTTGTTACATAGTCTACAACAGCATTAATAAGAATCATTTTCATGTATAACCGCTTAAAACAATCTTGTTTTATCATATTACTAACCCTTGTGGAAGGGTAAGTTAGTACTGGTTAGTATTCAGTCCAGGAAAAACTGGTTAGGTGAACCGGCCGCCGTATATAACTGAAATATCGTTGAGAAACGGCGTTAAACCCGATGAAAACAAATCATATTACTAACATACAAAACTAGTACACAACACCTGCTTGTTTTTTTAAAAGTTTTGTGATAATACAAACGTCCTTGTCGACAAATACAGAGAAATACATTTTAAATGTATTCTGTGATAATGCATATTTATTGAAGTTTTAGCTATATCAAGTATATTTTTCCCGTTTGTTTATGTAAACAAATGCACTAAAATGAACATAATCTATCTTTAAATGCGGATATGGCAGCTGTTGATAACAAGAAAAACACCTTCGTAGCATAGAATATTTACACTTCTTGATACGCCTTTGGTCAACGTTGCCCCCATTTATTAACGGATACAAGTTCAAATTGTCTTGGGTAGGCATCTAATATGTTGTCCAATTTATCTCATAAATGCTCGATGTAAGGCGATTTAGCAATTGCATTTGCAATCTGTGGCTACGTCGTCTTCCAGTATCATGTGTATGTTAAACCTAAGCTAAGGACAACCGCTAAGGATAGGCTTTCAAAATATCTTCTTTTTGCAGCTGGAATTGAATATGTATTTAAAAACGGTAAAATGGTTTAGTTGGAAAAAATGCGCAAGTGTTTCAACACATAGGTGATTTATTATTCTCTGCACTTGTACATGATTTACTGTAAATACAAAGCATTTTCAGGATTCTCACAGAGTCGTCTCTGTTCGACAAATATGACCCCTGCTATGCACCAGAGTGTAATAAAATAAACGTCCACACATACATCTATTACAATTGTAACCTCCATTATTTCCTATCAATGCAATATCAAGTTATTCATTTACAACTTAATGATATTACTTGTGTCTTTCATACCGCCATAGGGACTCTTTACCTTTGAATGTTTTAACTCCGCACGAATGTTTTAAGCAAGTTATTGCTTCGAACAAGTTGATTAATTGTAACGCATTTTCTGCATTTATGGTCGCATTTCCTCGCTTAATGTGTAGCTATATGTGGCTCAATAAAAGGGCTCTGCTTGGGCAAACTTTATAACGTACTTGCCTAGAAAATGTAAGTCTGTCCCTTTTGACAAATTTGCTAAAAAGACTAAAGCGGATGTTGGTATGTGGTGTTAATGGCAGACAAACGAGGCTAGCATGATAACGAAATTTGGTGAAAATACAATAGTTTAATCAGTAAAATGTTCTTTCATGTATTATATGTAAGCGTCATTCGACGAAACCAGGAAACGCCGCTCTACTTGGTGTGCGGGTAGCTCTACTGTGTATATGGGTCTGATGTTTGCGGGACATGAAATTAGTTGACCGTTTTCATTGTGTGGGTCACTATATGCACTATATAAGCTGCATTAGTATAGTATTTCTTGGACGCCCTTTCCTGTATATTGGTATTTTACTGAAGACTATAGACTTACATATTTGTTCCGTGAACATAAACTTTTGCTGGTTATATGAGTAGAGGAAAACTGATAGGAGTCAGCGCCACAATTGTGGCACCTTGCTCCTTGTGGAACCTTGCTCCTTGTGGCACCTTGCTCCTTGTGGAACCTTGCTCATTGTGGAACCTTGCTCATTGTGGAACCTTGCTCCTTGTGGCACCTTGCTCCTTGTGGAACCTTGCTCCTTGTGGAACCTTGCTCATTGTGGCACCTTGCTCATTGTGGAACCTTGCTCATTGTGGTGCCTTGCTCATTGCGGTATCATATTAGTTCGCAGCAACTCTGATGATAGAACAATTGTTCGCATCCTCACAAAGCCTATACGCGTCAAAGCGGTTGATTCGGAACATAATACAGGGGAAGTAACTACCGCGAAACTAGTCGTTGTTGTCGCTACAGTTATACATCTTGACATCGAGGTTTTCAGATAAGACATCGTACTGTTAAACTGCGAGAGCATAATATAAAACCCTTTTATCATATAAAGAAGTTCATTGTGTTAGATATCAGTACTCGCGTTAGCTCATGCATTAGAGGAGATTAAATATTCGCGGAAATATGGAGGATGAAGAGAAAAAACAAATATTACAACGTTATTATTTCAACGAGAAAAACCCTGCAGCTTATGCAGGTCCTCGGATTTATTTAGTGTACTCGAAAAGAAATATCCGGAGACATTTACTATCGACTTTGTAAAACAATGGTTGAATGATCAAGATGCATATTCCCTTCAGAAGCCGCGAAAGCATAGATTTAAGACGACTAACGTGCGAGTAACAGGAATTGGTGAACAGCTAGACATTGATCTACTGTCCATGGCTAACCTCGCTGATGATAATGATGGGACGCGATTTTTGCTTTGCGCTATTGACATACTATCGAGGAAACTGTGGGTCAGATCGTTGAAAAACAAGACCGCTAAAGTGATATTGAGCGCTATGAAAGACATCCTGAATGAAATTTCTCCGATGAAAATTACTACTACGAAACTAGTCGTTGTTGTCGCTACAGTTAAGTTATACATCTTGACATCGGGTTTTTGAGACAAGTCATTGTACTGTTGATAAAGCTTCATGTGGGCCAGTTTAGACCACAACGCATTCGATGACCCCTTCTTATTCTATATAAAGCCACCAAGGGCATTTTCAGATCCATTCTTGCGTAATGTATCTATTTATAAATATGACAGTGTGTTGTGTAATACATGTACATAAGTAATATTCAAGCAGACGACGCGTTTAGCATCACATTCAAATTATATTGAATTAATAACCGTTGCATCCATCTTCATTCTATTTGACGATTTAGTGGTGATTTAAACTACCTACAACCGCTGTAAAATCTTTCTGAATTAAAATCACTCTTGTTACTTAAGACATATATAGTGACTTGTTCATGACTTGATCTTTACATCAAGTTTTTTAGACAAGTCATCGTACTGTTAAACAAGCTTCACAGCTTATATTAGTCTTTTCAACCACTCATTTTGTTGAATTAAAATCTTCATTCTTTAATGTATTACTTATTTCAGTGTCTAACCGTGAATCTACATTTTATAATAGGTAGCAGTCACTTGGCAACATTTTTAATAGTACTTTACCATTACGTTTATCTCGAGTCATTCACCCGTTAGTAAAGAGGGTGTCTAAATTAAAAATGATAGTAGTACAACAGTTTCATTGATGGGATGATAATGGGATTCTTGATATGAATGGGATTCTTGATATACATGTATATAGAACTTGTCGCAAAAATGATAATGAAAATAGTTTCTATTACATACTGAATATAATCTTACTTTCAGTTTTCTAAGTTCCTACTGACAAAATGTAACACATAAAAAGAGGATTATTTTTTGTAGATATAAAGCAAGTTTATTTACTGTTAATTTTTATAGTTAAGATTTTACAAAAATAGAAATCATAGGACAGCTTTTAAATAAACATTTTTCCTTGTATTACAGAACAGATACTCACCATCCCATCTTTCTAGAACATTTACTCATATTTTGTATTGCTTAAATTGATATAAAACACAGGTTTTGCAATTACCAGTTATTACATGTCTCTAGACAAAATAGAAAACATTAAATGTTTAATCATAAGATAGATGGATACATGTTAAGAGTTTGTGTTTTTACATGGAATAATTCTATTATAAACAGCCGATGGATTATTTATGCATTTGAAATTATTCTGTTACAAAATACAGAATATGAATTAATTTTGAAATTATCCTATTTTTACAAAACACAGAAACATTCATAAAATGAATCAGAGTTACGTGTTTAGAGTGAAATATTTTCATAGATTTCAAATAACTACATATAGCTATTTCAAAATAATCTCATGATTGGTGAGAGAATAAGTTAAAGAGGAGTTAACAGAGTGCAACACTTGCTTCACGATTCAAAAACAATTGTGTATTTATCTCATATGGCGGTGCATTCTGTTGGTGACTAAAAACTAAAGTCATTTTTAATTAAAGAGCATTTAAGTATTTTTTGTAAATGTCATTCTTGATTCCCCCTCTTTTAACATGTTCAAGTAGTAATTGTAAACCACATGACTCAACACCTTTTAAGCTTGATTATGTTCGCATTGTAATAGTTTAAGGAAGGATGATATACACAATTGTATTTAATAGGGAAACTTTAACCACGCTTCTATTGATAAGACCAGTGACTTTATTAAATATTTGTTGGTTTATAAAGTAGGACCATTAAAATCGTCATGACATCATGAACAGAACAGAACAGAATATTTATTTCGACGTGTACATTGTAATAGTCATCATTTACATATAAATACACAAAATAAACACACATTATTGTAATTATCTATAAGCATATACTATAAATCCAAATATATCAAAATTACATAATATACACAATACAAACACAAATATATACCATTTACATTCAAAGTTTCTTATAAATACAAATATAAATCAAAGGTCAAAGGTGATCAACACAAAACATTTTTTTAGAATTATGTTAAGTATAAAATTATAAATAGAATTCTATGCATAAATAGAAACTAAGCAACATTATTTAATAAACTGTTTCTCAACATCAAGGCTTTTTTTACAATAAATTGCTAACGGAAGTAGAATGTTTTTATCTTGGCTTTTCAGTAGTTGAATAAATTTAGACATGTTTGGTCTTAAATAAAAATATTGATCAAGGTATTGTTTTCTTAAGTTATTATACAACGGACAGCTGATTATAAAATGATATTCATCTTCAATATCTCTAGTATCACAAAAAATACATAGTCTTTCGTTTCTATCTATTCTATTTCTAGCGTATCTTCCTGTTTGTATTTTAAGGCTATGTGCTGATATTCTTATTCTTGTGATAAAAAAACGTAAATTGTTAGGTATAATATCGAGGTATTGTTCATAATTAAAATCTGATTTACAGTTATTGTACAATATCATAACTGGACTTATATTTTTTCTTACATGCCAACCCTGAACAAAACAGTCAATTAACCTCTGTTTAAAACATATATAAAACAATTACCGTTAAACGTATCAGGTCGTTGCCATACATCGGCAAAACCATATTCACACAATAACTTTTTTACACTATGCACCCTGTTGACTTTATTGTTTTCACAGTCATTTAATGATTGCAAGTATACATGTTTGATTATAGTATTATCAGTAGATAACACTTTAAACCAATATTTGATAATACGTACGTATCTAGTAATGAACAAAGGATAACGACCTAACTCACCATAAATACCTGTAGAGCACGTGCTTTTTCGGACGTTCTAGATTTGCTTACAAAATTTTAAGTGTATACGTTCTATTTCTTTAGATTTGGTGAAGCCCCATATTTCAGATGCGTAATTTAAAATAGAACCAACAAAAGCATCAAATAATTGACATAGTAGCCGAGGCTTTAGATTAAATTTCTTACACTTGATAACTAAGACATTCAATGCTTTCAATCCTTTCCCTATACTGAATTCTTGATTTAAACTGAAGTTACCGGTATAATTAAAGACAGAACCGAGGTAGTTGAAATTATCAACCACTTCTATATGTTCGCCATTATAATTCCAAGATTCATTATTTCTTAACCCCCCTCGTTTTCTAAACACTATTATTTTTGTTTTATTTTTATTCACTTCCAAACCCCAAGTATTACAGTAACTATAAAGCATATTCAAATTGTTTTGCAATTCCTGTGGTGTTTTTCCAAATATTGCCATATCATCTGCGAATAATATCATGAAGAAGCTTTAGTTTGTTGAGTATCAACTTACATTTACCTACAATCCTAAATAATCCAGGTGAAAAATACATTTATTGATAAACTGTGGTCAACAGAAATGATGATCATTATGTAAACAGATTGGAGTATTAGATTAACGTATTAACGAATTTGAAGAGCATTTCCAATACAGTAAAACCTTTACCATTGACATACAATTTTATCTAACGATAAGTCAAACGTTAAAAATATGTTAACTAAAGAATGTTATATGATAATGCGACAAACTTGTTGAAATGGTTTTGAGTCAGCGTTGCTTTAACATTACAACAATACAGTGATATGTCGCTACTGTGGTCAGGCATTCCGTTTTCTAAAAATGTGTACAATTTTGTAACACTTACAGCTCAATTTGTTTAAACGTATTATAAAAACCTACGACTTATTTGTATGTATTCTTAACATTTACTTAACAAATTTGATATTTAAATTGTTGTGTCTTGAATGTAAGACTCTTGCTTGTTTCTAGACGTTTTTATATACTCTTAGTTAAATGGTAAACACCATCTATTGGAAAAACGATCGAGAAAGAGAAGTCACAAAGCAACACCTTTGTTTATTAGATACATTTATTTTTTCTCTAAATCATCTACAGATAAGTACATTTCTTTAATATAAAAGCATGAGTTTTAATAAAATAGACACATTTTTTTTTGTTCTATCCAGATGGAACAAATGAATGAAGTCAGTCAGTTCGTTGATAGAAATGTCACATATCATAAAGTGTTTTATACTAAAGACATGTAGCACACTTTATCTTCGCCAATATCGTTTTACTATTAGCCCGACAAGTTCGACAGTCCTGTTATATCACTATCACTCAGTATCTTCCATTTGTTCCGTATCTTCTTCATCTTCCAACTGTGGAGTAACGTAATTGTCCAGCACTTTATCAAACAGAAATCTCCGTTTAAGAATGGTGTACTTTAAGGCTTCCTCCCCTTCATAGTGTTCTGTTGCAATGAGTTGATTGACTGTCTTCTTTATCGCTTTATAGATGGGATCTTTCTTCATAGCATCGAACCACACCCGTTTACAGGTGAACTCTATTTTCCTCACTAATTGCATTCAAAATAGGAAATATAACACATTATATATGAATTTGTGGTCAATTTATGCAAAAATGATCTCAAATATACCCATACATTGCATTCAAAGTGGAACATTGTCCATATTCTTTAGGTATATTAGGTCAATACAATCAACAGGTGAACTCTTTTTTCCTCACTAATTGCATTTAAAACAGTGAATATAACATATTACATTTGAATTTCAGTTCTATATATTCAAACATGAACTCTAATACACCAATAAATTGCATTCAAAGTGGAAAATTGTGCATATTCTTTAGGTATATTAGGTCAATACAATCAACAGGTGAACTCTATTTTCCTCACTAATTGCATTCAAAACAGTGAATATAACTTATTACATATGATTTTTTGTTCAATATATTCAAAAATAAACTCAAATATACCAATGAACTGCATTCAAATTGGAAAAAATTGCATATTCTTTAGGTATATTAGGTCTATATAATCAATAGGTGAACTCTATTTTCCTCACTAATTGCATTCAAAACAGTAAATATAAGATTGTATATATGCATTTGACTGATATGTGATGTTGTATATTTGGGGACCAGAGCATAACAATATTTCGAACGAGACACTGTAATTACAGCCTTCAAATTATTCAAGTAATCTGATCATATAGCCTAGATATCTGAAATTCTTATTGATTAATGAAATTTAAATACTAATATGATTACAACATTCAATACAGAATCATTTAATACTTGAACTATGGTGTAACTATCTAATTTTGTGTCAGATTGCTTTTTTTCAAACCCATCTCATATCTTTAAAGTTAATTATTAACTCTTCTAGCAAACCTTAGCATGTTTGAAGCTGTATGGTTATATGGTTCTTCTTTTTGTTCACTTTTAACCTTCTGTATTTCATAGTATAAATCCTAAGATGCTTAAATGAAGGGTTGTCTAAAAATGTAACGAATTTATATTCACTGTACCTCAAAGTATGCAAACTGAACTAGAGGTAGGTTCTAATATACACTTCGCCTTGCATTACAATAACTAGGACCGACAATTCGGCCCCGCAAATACCGTGATACAGCCGGATAATATGGTAAAAGTGTTTATTTCCAACGAGTGAGGGTATTTTCTTTATTTCCAACGAGTGAGAACCGGTTAAATGTTTAACATTCGGCGTGTTTTTCGGAACTCCGTCCGCCATGCGCAGATACAAATGTAACTTCACGATTTTTCCCCTCAAAGTTTGCGAGCCCGGTCATTGGGATTACAGGTGTCTAAAATGTCAAAACGCACACTTATTAAAATACTTGTATTTCAAGTATTTCAAATATCTCTCCGATGTTGCAACTGTAGTCGTTAGATATGTCTACAATTGGAACCATAAAGGAAAAACGCATTAGAAAGATAAATAAGCATTTTTTTATTCTAACTAATTAAAACCTACCCAGCTTTAATTTCTTAAATAAATGTGAAACCAAAATGTGACTGCAAAAAAGTTAATTCCTGTCTCAAAACTCAAACATTGCAAAAGTTTCAATGGAATACGTTTACTTTTCTTTGTTACTCGGCAAAAACCGAAATTTACCTGAAACTTAAGTATCCGTTATAATTCCGGGCTCTGATGTTAACGTACATGCGGACTATATTACAAGTCTAGAGATTAGAATGGTGACAGACAAATACAAAGAATCATGTCGATGAGTCTAAAGTAATGCAATGGTACAGACTATATAAAACTAGATATAATTGTACCCCCGAGAGAGGGATACATTGATGCTGTACATAAGTACGATAGGTTTTATGAGATAAGTTTTATGTTCAAACATCCAGAAGAGCATAGACCCATGTTGGACATATTAACATACGTTTATATAGACATTTACATTACTTATACATTTACAAATGTGGTACATATTAGCATACTTTTATATAAACATTATATTCCGTATACATCACTAATAATCAACAGGTGAACTCTATTTTCGCCACTAATTGCATTCAAAATAGTAAGATTAACACATTATAGATGTGTTTAAGGTCAAAATATTCAAAAATACCCATACATTGCAATCAAAGTATAAAATTGTGCATATTCTTTAGGTATATTAGGTCAATACAATCAACATGTGAACTGTATTTTCCTCAGTAATTGCATTCAAATAGTAAATATAACACATTATATATGAATTTGAGGTCAATATATGCAAACATGATCTCAAATATACCCATACATTGCATTCAAAGTGGAATATTGTCCATATTCTTTAGGTATATTAGGTCAATACAATCAACAGGTGAACTCTATTTTCCTCACTAATTGCATTTAAAACAGTGAATATAACATATTACATTTGAATTTCAGTTCTATATATTCAAACATGAACTCTAATACACCAATAAATTGCATTCAAAGTGGAAAATTGTGCATATTCTTTAGGTATATTAGGTCCATACAATCAACATGTGAACTGTATTTTCCTCAGTTATTGCATTCAAATAGTAAAAATAGCACATTATATATGAATTTTAGGTCAATATATGCAAAAATGAACACAAATATACCCATACATTGCATTCAAATTGGAAAATTGTGCATATTATTTAGGTATATTAGGTCTATATAATCAATAGGTGAACTCTATTTTCCTCACTAATTGCATTCAAAACTGTGAATATAACTTATTACATATGAATTTTAGTTCAATATATTCAAAAATATACTCAAATATACCAAAGAACTGCATTCAAATTGGACAATTTTACATATTCTTTAGGTATATTAGGTCAATATAATCAACAGGTGAACTCTATTTTCCTCACTTATTGCATTTAAAACAGTGAATATAACTTATATTACATATGCATTTTAGTTCAATATATTCAAACATGAACTCTAATACACCCATACATTGCATTCAAAGTGGAAAATTGTGCATATTCTTTAGGTATATTAGGTCTATATAATCAATAGGTGAACTCTATTTTCCTCACTAATTGCATTCAAAACAGTAAATATAAGATTGTATATATGCATTTGACTGATATGTGATGTTGTATATTTGGGGACCAGAGCATAACAATATTTCGAATGAGACACTGTAATTACAGCCTTCAAATTATTCAAGTAATCTGATCATATAGCCTAGATATCTGAAATTCTTATTGATTAATGAAATTTAAATACTAATATGATTACAACATTCAATACAGAATCATTTAATACTTGAATTATGGTGTAACTATCTAATTTTGTGTCAGATTGCTTTTTTTCAAACCCATCTCATATCTTTAAAGTTAATTATTAACTCTTCTAGCAAACCTTAGCATGTTTGAAGCTGTATGGTTATATGGTTCTTCTTTTTGTTCACTTTTAACCTTCTGTATTTCATAGTATAAATCCTAAGATGCTTAAATGAAGGGTTGTCTAAAAATGTAACGAATTTATATTCACTGTACCTCAAAGTATGCAAACTGAACTAGAGGTAGGTTCTAATATACACTTCGCCTTGCATTACAATAACTAGGACCGACAATTCGGCCCCGCAAATACCGTGATACAGCCGGATAATATGGTAAAAGTGTTTATTTCCAACGAGTGAGGGTATTTTCTTTATTTCCAACGAGTGAGAACCGGTTAAATGTTTAACATTCGGCGTGTTTTTCGGAACTCCGTCCGCCATGCGCAGATACAAATGTAACTTCACGATTTTTCCCCTCAAAGTTTGCGAGCCCGGTCATTGGGATTACAGGTGTCTAAAATGTCAAAACGCACACTTATTAAAATACTTGTATTTCAAGTATTTCAAATATCTCTCCGATGTTGCAACTGTAGTCGTTAGATATGTCTACAATTGGAACCATAAAGGAAAAACGCATTAGAAAGATAAATAAGCATTTTTTTATTCTAACTAATTAAAACCTACCCAGCTTTAATTTCTTAAATAAATGTGAAACCAAAATGTGACTGCAAAAAAGTTAATTCCTGTCTCAAAACTCAAACATTGCAAAAGTTTCAATGGAATACGTTTACTTTTCTTTGTTACTCGGCAAAAACCGAAATTTACCTGAAACTTAAGTATCCGTTATAATTCCGGGCTCTGATGTTAACGTACATGCGGACTATATTACAAGTCTAGAGATTAGAATGGTGACAGACAAATACAAAGAATCATGTCGATGAGTCTAAAGTAATGCAATGGTACAGACTATATAAAACTAGATATAATTGTACCCCCGAGAGAGGGATACATTGATGCTGTACATAAGTACGATAGGTTTTATGAGATAAGTTTTATGTTCAAACATCCAGAAGAGCATAGACCCATGTTGGACATATTAACATACGTTTATATAGACATTTACATTACTTATACATTTACAAATGTGGTACATATTAGCATACTTTTATATAAACATTATATTCCGTATACATCACTAATAATCAACAGGTGAACTCTATTTTCGCCACTAATTGCATTCAAAATAGTAAGATTAACACATTATAGATGTGTTTAAGGTCAAAATATTCAAAAATACCCATACATTGCAATCAAAGTATAAAATTGTGCATATTCTTTAGGTATATTAGGTCAATACAATCAACATGTGAACTGTATTTTCCTCAGTAATTGCATTCAAATAGTAAATATAACACATTATATATGAATTTGAGGTCAATATATGCAAACATGATCTCAAATATACCCATACATTGCATTCAAAGTGGAATATTGTCCATATTCTTTAGGTATATTAGGTCAATACAATCAACAGGTGAACTCTATTTTCCTCACTAATTGCATTTAAAACAGTGAATATAACATATTACATTTGAATTTCAGTTCTATATATTCAAACATGAACTCTAATACACCAATAAATTGCATTCAAAGTGGAAAATTGTGCATATTCTTTAGGTATATTAGGTCCATACAATCAACATGTGAACTGTATTTTCCTCAGTTATTGCATTCAAATAGTAAAAATAGCACATTATATATGAATTTTAGGTCAATATATGCAAAAATGAACACAAATATACCCATACATTGCATTCAAATTGGAAAATTGTGCATATTATTTAGGTATATTAGGTCTATATAATCAATAGGTGAACTCTATTTTCCTCACTAATTGCATTCAAAACTGTGAATATAACTTATTACATATGAATTTTAGTTCAATATATTCAAAAATATACTCAAATATACCAAAGAACTGCATTCAAATTGGACAATTTTACATATTCTTTAGGTATATTAGGTCAATATAATCAACAGGTGAACTCTATTTTCCTCACTTATTGCATTTAAAACAGTGAATATAACTTATATTACATATGCATTTTAGTTCAATATATTCAAACATGAACTCTAATACACCCATACATTGCATTCAAAGTGGAAAATTGTGCATATTCTTTAGGTATATTAGGTCTATATAATCAATAGGTGAACTCTATTTTCCTCACTAATTGCATTCAAAACAGTAAATATAAGATTGTATATATGCATTTGACTGATATGTGATGTTGTATATTTGGGGACCAGAGCATAACAATATTTCGAATGAGACACTGTAATTACAGCCTTCAAATTATTCAAGTAATCTGATCATATAGCCTAGATATCTGAAATTCTTATTGATTAATGAAATTTAAATACTAATATGATTACAACATTCAATACAGAATCATTTAATACTTGAATTATGGTGTAACTATCTAATTTTGTGTCAGATTGCTTTTTTTCAAACCCATCTCATATCTTTAAAGTTAATTATTAACTCTTCTAGCAAACCTTAGCATGTTTGAAGCTGTATGGTTATATGGTTCTTCTTTTTGTTCACTTTTAACCTTCTGTATTTCATAGTATAAATCCTAAGATGCTTAAATGAAGGGTTGTCTAAAAATGTAACGAATTTATATTCACTGTACCTCAAAGTATGCAAACTGAACTAGAGGTAGGTTCTAATATACACTTTGCCTTGCATTACAATAACTAGGACCGACAATTCGGCCCCGCAAATACCGTGATACAGCCGGATAATATGGTAAAAGTGTTTATTTCCAACGAGTGAGGGTATTTTCTTTATTTCCAACGAGTGAGAACCGGTTAAATGTTTAACATTCGGCGTGTTTTTCGGAACTCCGTCCGGCATGCGCAGATACAAATGTAACTTCACGATTTTTCCCCTCAAAGTTTGCGAGCCCGGTCATTGGGATTACAGGTGTCTAAAATGTCAAAACGCACATTTATTAAAATACTTGTATTTCAAGTATTTCAAATATCTCTCCGATGTTGCAACTGTAGTCGTTAGATATGTCTACAATTGGAACCATAAAGGAAAAACGCATTAGAAAGATAAATAAGCATTTTTTTATTCTAACTAATTAAAACCTACCCAGCTTTAATTTCTTAAATAAATGTGAAACCAAAATGTGACTGCAAAAAGGTTAATTCCTGTCTCAAAACTCAAACATTGCAAAAGTTTCAATGGAATACGTTTACTTTTCTTTGTTACTCGGCAAAAACCGAAATTTACCTGAAACTTAAGTATCCGTTATAATTCCGGGCTCTGATGTTAACGTACATGCGGACTATATTACAAGTCTAGAGATTAGAATGGTGACAGACAAATACAATGAATCATGTCGATGAGTCTAAAGTAATGCAATGGTACAGACTATATAAAACTAGATATAATTGTACCCCCGAGAGAGGGATACATTGATGCTGTACATAAGTACGATAGGTTTTATGAGATAAGTTTTATGTTCAAACATCCAGAAGAGCATAGACCCATGTTGGACATATTAACATACGTTTATATAGACATTTACATTACTTATACATTTACAAATGTGGTACATATTAGCATACTTTTATATAAACATTATATTCCGTATACATCAATAATAATCAACAGGTGAACTCTATTTTCGCCACTAATTGCATTCAAAATAGTAAGATTAACACATTATAGATGTGTTTAAGGTCAAAATATTCAAAAATACCCATACATTGCAATCAAAGTATAAAATTGTGCATATTCTTTAGGTATATTAGGTCAATACAATCAACATGTGAACTGTATTTTCCTCAGTAATTGCATTCAAATAGTAAATATAACACATTATATATGAATTTGAGGTCAATATATGCAAAAATGATCTCAAATATACCCATACATTGCATTCAAAGTGGAATATTGTCCATATTCTTTAGGTATATTAGGTCAATACAATCAACAGGTGAACTCTATTTTCCTCACTAATTGCATTTAAAACAGTGAATATAACATATTACATTTGAATTTCAGTTCTATATATTCAAACATGAACTCTAATACACCAATAAATTGCATTCAAAGTGGAAAATTGTGCATATTCTTTAGGTATATTAGGTCCATACAATCAACATGTGAACTGTATTTTCCTCAGTTATTGCATTCAAATAGTAAATATAGCACATAATATATGAATTTTAGGTCAATATATGCAAAAATGAACACAAATATACCCATACATTGCATTCAAATTGGAAAATTGTGCATATTATTTAGGTATATTAGGTCTATATAATCAACAGGTGAACTCTATTTTCGACACTAATTGCATTCAAAATAGTAAGATTAACACATTATAGATGTGTTAAAGGTCAAAATATTCACAAATACCCATACATTGCAATCAAAGTATAAAATTGTGCATATTCTTTAGGTATATTAGGTCAATACAATCAACATGTGAACTGTATTTTCCTCAGTAATTGCATTCAAATAGTAAATATAACACATTATATATGAATTTGAGGTCAATATATGCAAAAATGATCTCAAATATACCCATACATTGCATTCAAAGTGGAATATTGTCCATATTCTTTAGGTATATTAGGTCAATACAATCAACAGGTGAACTCTATTTTCCGCACTAATTGCATTTAAAACAGTGAATATAACATATTACATTTGAATTTCAGTTCTATATATTCAAACATGAACTCTAATACACCAATAAATTGCATTCAAAGTGGAAAATTGTGCATATTCTTTAGGTATATTAGGTCCATACAATCAACATGTGAACTGTATTTTCCTCAGTTATTGCATTCAAATAGTAAAAATAGCACATTATATATGAATTTTAGGTCAATATATGCAAAAATGAACACAAATATACCCATACATTGCATTCAAATTGGAAAATTGTGCATATTATTTAGGTATATTAGGTCTATATAATCAATAGGTGAACTCTATTTTCCTCACTTATTGCATTCAAAACTGTGAATATAACTTATTACATATGAATTTTAGATCAATATATTCAAAAATATACTCAAATATACCCATACATTGCATTCAAATTGGAAAATTGTGCATATTATTTAGGTATATTAGGTCTATATAATCAATAGGTGAACTCTATTTTCCTCACTAATTGAATTCAAAACAGTAAATATAACTTATTACATATGAATTTTAGTTCAATATATTCAAAAATAAACTCAAATATGCCATGAACTGCATTCAAAGTGGAATATTTTGCATATTCTTTAGGTATATAAGGTCAATATAATCAACATGTGAACTCTATTTTCCTCACTAATTGCATTCAAAATAGGAAATATAACACATTATATATGAACTTGTGGTCAATATATGCAAAAATGAACTCAAATATACCCATACATTGCATTCAAAGTGGAAAATTGTGCATTTTCTTTAGGTATATTAGGTCAATATAATCAACAGGTGATCTATATTTTCCTCAGTAATTGCATTCAAAACTGTGAATATAACTTACAACATATGAATTTTAGTTCAATATATTCAAAAATAAACTGAAATATACCAATGAACTGCATTCAAAGTGGACAATTTTGCATATTCTTTAGGTATATCAGGTCAATATAATCAACAGGTGAACTCTATTGTCCTCATTAATTGCATTTAAAACAGTGAATATAACATATATTACATATGAATTTTAGTACAATATATTCAAACATGAACTCTAATACACACATAAATTGCATACAAAGTGGAAAATTGTGCATATTCTTTAGGTATATTAGGTCCATACAATCAACATGTGAACTGTATTTTCCTCAGTAATTGCACTCAAATAGTAAATATAACACATTATATATGGATTTTAGGTCAATATATGCAAAAATGTACTCAATTATACCCATACATTGCATTCAAATTGTAAAATTGTGCATATTATTTAGGTATATTAGGTCTATATAATCAATAGGTGAACTCTATTTTCCTCACTAATTGCATTCAAAACTGTGAATATAACTTATTACATATGAATTTTAGTTCAATATATTCAAAAATAAACTGAAATATACCAATGAACTGCATTCAAAGTGGACAATTTTGCATATTCTTTAGGTATATCAGGTCAATATAATCAACAGGTGAACTCTATTGTCCTCATTAATTGCATTTAAAACAGGTGAATATAACATATATTACATATGAATTTTAGTACAATATATTCAAACATGAACTCTAATACACACATAAATTGCATACAAAGTGGAAAATTGTGCATATTCTTTAGGTATATTACGTCAATACAATCAACATGTGAACTGTATTTTCCTCAGTAATTGCACTCAAATAGTAAATATAACACATTATATATGGATTTTAGGTCAATATATGCAAAAATGTACTCAAATATACCCATACATTGCATTCAAATTGT